>LR738713.1:358299300-358450159 GCA_902687465.1 Secale cereale
CCCCCCCCCCCCCCCCCCTTTAAAAACCATGCCTCCTTTGACCGAAAGGATCGCCTAGCCTAGAAGGCGGACCGGGATGGAGCATAACCAGAGGCGGAATAGCGGCGCTCACCGGCGTAGACGGATCGCACGAGGTTCTCGATCTTGCCCTCCTGCCGGTACACGAGCGGGGGCGCCCCGGCGTACGGAGACGGCGGGGAGCCGGGCGCAGGGGGCGCCGGAAGGTCCGCGTCGACCGCTATCCCGGAGGAGTCGTAGCCGCGGTACTCGAGCCGGCGGAGGCCGTTGAGGAGCACCTCGAGGACGTAGCGGCGCTCCCGCGAGACATTGTAGTTGAGGTAGGCGAAGATCCCGCACATCCTAGGCGGGCGGGCCGGAGCCGGGGGAGCTGGAGGAGGTCGGAGGTGGGAGACTCGGAGGGAGGAGTCGACCGACCGAGCTGGAGGAGGAAGGAGGAAGGAAAAGGCCGCGTATTTTGGGCGGAGGCTCTCCCTTTGAGCACGTTTTATATGTTTGGTGTGGGTTGCACTTGCGCACACCTGCTGACGGGAAGTCGATGTCAGAGGTCAGTGGCTTAACTGAAATCAGGAGGACGGAGGGTGCCGCCGGCCGGCCGGCCGGCGTGGGAGAGGAGACGATCACGAACCGGCTGTGGAGATTGAGGAGTGGGTCGCCTTCGCTTCGCTGGGATCTGGGGAGGAGGGCGTGATTTGGGGTAAGTGAGAGGACTTTAAGATTAGAGCCATGTGTCCATGTTTAGACTTTAAGATTAGAGCCACGTGTCCACGTTTAACCAACCCGTTGCAGAGCGTTTTTTTTCATCAATCAAGAAGAGAAAAGGCATGTTGCAACTGGCAACTATTTCAAACAAGTTTTCTAAAAACTGAAAAAAGAGTTCTGATTCAGTTGAATTGGTCGGAAACCCTATTCCTTCTCCTTTTCTCCTCCCAACTGCTCATTTCTTCCTTCTCCAGACAGAAATCCTCCCCCCCTCCAATGATTTGCCTGCAGAACCATCAATCCCTGGAACGCCCAATCGGCAGCGCTCGAGCCGGAGCCTCTGGCGTGTTGCCACTGCCCCCAACTAGCCCTCTAAACCTCCACATATCAAAATTGTTGTCGGCTACCACGCATTTTTCGATCGGACCAATCAATCTATTGTCGCCCCTCCACCAAAGACGTTGCGGCCAGCCACGTCATACCCAACTTTGTTGTGGTCCTGATGAGACCTTGTCGGAGATATAGTGGCCAGCGGCGTCGCCCCCGACTGGATCCCTCGCGATGCGATGCTCCTTTGTACCACCATGATCAATTGGCACTATCAATTTTTTCGGTTGTGTGTGAACTAGCAAATATGTACAAAAATAGAACATCTTTTAGTTGTCTAGTATTGGTCGATGTTGTTTATGATAACGCACATCTTACATCAAGTATGGCCTAGATGCACTAAGTCGCGATCATCATGGCTAGCAAGTTCTATTAGCCATGTGCCCATGACTACCGATAAACAACAAACATGTCTTGATGGTTACTCTCTTTGTCTTATAATACAAGACAGAGGGAGTGTTTGACACGAATATATTGTCAAAACTCTATTATATTATAAAGGAGCACCGTGTCACGCTTTTGACACTAGTTGCTCTTATATTATGAGAAGGAGGGAGTAAGAGAATATTAAAATATTACTATAGAGTCTAGGCTAATAACAATTACATAATTAACTTTTACAATATGTTGATCAAATAAAAGAAGGTTATTCGTCACATCCATGGGGTGGTCTCAGGTATTATAGATGGTTGGTGCGGATATGGTCATTGTTGTTGTAGTTTGCCAATCACGAATCCAATCACTTTGGCCTTTTTTCATATATTTTTGTTCCTCATGCATAGCTTTGGTCTTACATGACTTTGCTATTCGTTGGTGAGTTTTTATGTGTGTGCATTAGTAATGGTTGTGCGCATCCTAACTATGCAGAGGCCGGGTGTGTGCTCGTTCTATTTGTATCCTCTTGATGCTTTATTTTGAGTCAATAAAATCCACCCTCTATTAAAAAAAGATGGTGGTACCACTACTCTACAATACAACCACACTCGGGCATGCTTACTAAATTCATCGACCACATGCCCATAAAAAAAATCCATTAATAAAGTTGATCAAGTCTTATTAACAAACTATTTTCGAGTATCATGAAACCGAAGGATCTTCGTATAACACAAGGTTAGCTCAATAGGGATATGCATCTCCGCAATTGTAAGTGGTTCATATTTCTTTTTGGCAGTAGGAAGAGGGAGTTGAAAACTTCCAATAGTAATTGTCGGAGACTCTTCAATAACATTAATACCCTTCACTTGATATTGTTTCTTCGGAAAGTGCACCGTACACTCATTACCATTGGTATGAAAAGTGATCTTGCTTTTGTTACAATCAATAATAGCCCCTGCAGTATTCAGAAAGGGCCTACAAGGATAATCGACATGTTGTCATCCTCGGCCATATCAAGTATAACAAAGTCTGTTAAAATAGCAACATTTACAACTACAATGGGCACATCCTTCACAGATACCGATAGGTATGGCAGTTGATTTATAAGTCATTTGCAATTATATTTTAGTAGGTGTGAGTTTATTCAAATTGCGTCTTCTATATAAAGAGAAAGGCATAACACTAACACCGGCTCCTAAACCACATAAAGCAGTTTTGACACAATTTCTTTTAGTGGAGCATGGTATAGTTGGTGTTCCTAGATCTCCTAGTCTCTTAGGTATTCCATCCTTAAAAGAATAATTTGCAAGCATGCTGGAGATTTCAGCTTCAGGTATCTTTCTTTTATTAGTGACAATATTTTTCATCTTCAAAATATCAGTCAAACGAGTATGCAAAAATACTGGCCTAAGCATTTCAGCAAATCATTCAAATTCTTCCTCGTCCTTATTCTTAGATGGTTTAGGAGGAAAGATCTGACGCCCGGATAATTAAACTACAGTAACCTCACACTAATGATGCCATGTCATCAAGTTGACTAAGCCACATTGCCACTTGAGAAAAATCAAATCAAAATTCCTTTTGAAATACAAGTCAAGTTCTTATTTCTTTAATCTGTCCAATAAAAATGTTCGATGGGTTGCAAGTATTCGCCAAGTAATTGTCATGAAGAAATCAACTCAAGTTGGATTTCTATTTTGGCCATGGCAATATTTTTGTGGACCAACAACATTTAATTTGGTCGTTTAAATTCCAACATATATTCTTACCTTTCCCAAACCACGAGAAACTTTGTGAGTGGCCCTATGATAACTTACTGTATTTATGTGCCAAGTTTCTTCTATAACAAAAATCGTTTGCTCGCTCAAATAAATACCAAGTTGTGGCTAGAAATAGAAAACAACGGTGAAAGTTTAACACAGAAAAGATAATAGGAATCTAAAAGGCCCCCACTGTGGTCTGGGCCATAATACCACAATGCAAGGCCCAACCTAGTCCCCCTCATCCTTTTCCTCTGTACACTGGGGGATGGAGTGGCGGCCATCCACCCCGCCATGGCCGCCGCTGCCGTTCATCCCGCGGTCGAGGGGATGGATAAGAGCACCCCCAAGCCCCTCCTCTCTCTCCTTGTCAAAACCTAGCCCCATTTCTTCCTTCCCCCTCGCTCGATCCCCTCGCTACAGCCACCGTACGCACCATCGTCGCCATGAACGCCGCCAGTCAAGCGCCCACCGAGCTCCCCGGCGGCTAGGACCTACCGCGGGAGCTGTTGGGGAACGTAGTATTTCAAAAAATCCTACGATCACGCAAGATCTATCTAGGAGAAGCATAGCAACGAGCGGGGAGAGTGTGTCCACGTACCCACGTAGACCGAAAGCAGAAGTGTTTAGTAACATGGTTGATGTAGTCGAATGTCTTCGCGATCCAACCGATCAAGCACCGAATGCACGGCACCTCCGCGATCTGCACACATTCAGCTCGGTGATGTCCCTCGAACTCTTGATCCGATTGAGTCCGAGGGAGAGTTTCGTCAGCACGACGGCGTGGTGACGGTGTTGTTGAAGTTACCGACGCAGGGCTTCGCCTAAGCACTGCGACAATATGACCGAGGTGTGTAACAATGGATGGGCGCACCGCACACGGCTAAAACAATTGTCAACTTGTTCCTTTGGGGTGCCCCCTGCCCACGTATATAAAGGAGGGAGGAGGAGGAGGCCGACCTAGGAGGGGCGCGCCTATAGGGGGAGTCCAACTAGGATTCCCATCCTAGTTGGAGTCCTCTTCCTTTTCCAAGAGGTGGAGAGAGGGAAGGAGGAGGAGATGGAGAAGGAAAGAGGGGGGCGCCGCCCCTCCTAGTTCAATTCGGACCAGCCCATGGGGGGGCGCGATGCCTTCCCTTGTGGCCCTTCTCTCCTTTCCACTAAAGCCTAATGCCCAATACTTCCCCCTGGTGAATTCCCGTAACTCCCCCGTACTCCGAAAAATACCCGAATCACTCAGAACCTTTCTGATGTACGAATATAGCCTTCCAATATATGAATCTCTACCTCTCGACCATTTCGAGACTCCTCGTCATGTCCGTGATCTCATCCAAGACTTCAAACAAACTTCGGTCATCAAAATCACATAACTCGTAATAATAATCGTCATCGAACGTTAAGCATGCGGACCCTATGGGTTCAAGAACTATGTAGACATGACCGAGACACATCTCCGGTCAATAACCAATAGTGGAACCTGGATGCTCATATTGGCTCCTACATATTCTACGAAGATCTTTATCGGTCAGACCGCATAACAACATGCGTTGTTCCCTTTGTCATCGGTATGTTACTTATTTGAGATTCGATCGTCGGTATCATCATACCTAGTTCAATCTCGTTACCGGCAGGTCTCTTTACTCATTCCATAATACGTCATCTCGTGACTAACTCATTAGTCATTTGCTTGCATGGCTTATTATGATGTGTATTACCGAGAGGGCCCAGAGATACCTCTCCGACACTCGGAGTGACAAATCCTAATCTTGATCTATGCCAACACCACAAACACTAATGGAAATTCCTATAGAGCATCTTTATAATCACCCAGTTACGTTGTGACATTTGATAGCACACAAGGTGTTCCTCCGGTATTCCTGAGTTGCATAATCTCATCGTCAGAGGAACATGTATAAGTCATGAAGAAAGCAACAGCAATAAAACTATACGATCATTATGCTAAGCTAACGGATGGGTCTTGTCCATCACATCATTCTCTAATGATGTGATCTCGTTCATCAAATGACAACACATGTCTATGGTTAGGAAACATAACCATCTTTGATTAACGAGCTAGTCTAGTAGAGGCATACTAGGGACACTCTGTTTTGTCTGTGTATTCACACATGTACTAAGTTTCCAGTTAATACAATTCTAGCATGAATAATAAACATTTATCATGATATAAGGAAATATTAATAACAACTTTATTGTTGCCTCTAGGGCATATTTCCTTCAGTCTCCCACTTGCACTAGAGTCAATAATCTAGTTCACATCGTCATGTGATACAACACCGATAGTTCACATCGTCATGTGATTAACACTCATAGTTCACATCGCCATGTGACCAATATCCAAAGGGTTTACTGTTGGAAATATGCCCTAGAGGCAATAATAAAAGAGTTATTATTATATTTCCTTGTTCATGATAATCGTTTATTATCCATGCTATAATTGTATTGATTGGAAACTTAAATACATGTGTGGATAAATAGACAAACTTTGTGTCCCTAGTAAGCCTCTTCAGGACTAGCTCGTTGATCAAAGATGACCGCGGTTTCCAGGTCATAGACATGAGTTGTCATTTGATAACGGGATCACATCATTAGGAGAATGATGTGATGGACGAGACCCAAACGTTAAGCATAGCTTTTGATCGTATCAGTTATCGCTATAGTTTTCTGCATGTCAAGTATAAGTTCCTATGACCATGAGATCATGTAACTCACTGACACCGTAGGAGTGCCTTGTGTGTGCCAAACGTCGCAACGTAACTGGGTGACTATAAAGGTACTCTACAGGTATCTCCGAAGGTGTCTGTTGAGTTGACATGGATCGAGACTGGGATTTGTCACTCCGTGTGACGGAGAGGTATCTCCGGGCCCACTCGGTAATACGTCATCTCAATGAGCTCAAAGTGACTAAGTAGTTAGTCACGGGATTATGTATTACGAAACGAGTAAAGAGACTTGCCGGTAACGAGATTGAACTAGGTATAGAGATACCGACGATCGAATCTCGGGCAAGTAACATACCGACGAGACAAAGGGAACTGTATACGGGATTGCCTGAATCCTTGACATCGTGGTTCATCCGATGAGATCATCGAGGAACGTGTGGGAACCAATATGGGTATCCAGATCCCGCTATTGGTTATTGACCTGGGAGTGTCTCGGTCATGTCTGCATAGTTTCCGAACCCGCAGGGTCTACACACTTAAGGTTCGGTGACGCTAGGGTTGTTAGTGAGAACAGTGCATGGTAACCGAAGGTTGTTCGGAGTCCCGGATGAGATCCCGGACGTGACGAGGGTCTCCAGAATGGTCCGGGGACGAAGATTGATATATAGGATGAGAGTGAACGGAGTCCGGAAGTGTTCCGGGGAGCATCGGGGAGTCGTCGGATGATCGAAAGGAGTTTCGGGGGGTCCCGGCAAGTGTTGCGGGCCTCATGGGCCAAAAGGGGGAAGGCACATCAGCCCACACAGGGGCTGTGCGCCCCCCTAGGCCCCTCCACCTGCGCCTAAGGGGCTGGGCCCCCCTAGGGCAGCCGCACCCCCTTGGCTTGGGGGGCAAGGCGCCTGGGGGGGGGGGGGGGAAACCCTAGCCCTGGCCGCCGCCCCCCCTTGGCCGGCCCCATCTGGCCTTGGCCGCCGCCCCCTAGGGGGAACCCTAGGGGCGCCCCCTCGCCTCTCTCCCCCCTATATAAAGAGAGGCAGAGGGAGGGCAGCAACACAAGTTCGTGCCTCGGCGCTGCCCTCCCTCTCCCACGAATATCTTCGTCTATTTTGCAGTGCTTGGCGAAGCCCTGCTGGAATTCCTCCACCACCATCTCCACCACGCCGTCGTGCTGCTGGGTTTCTCCGTCAACTTCTCCTTCCCCCTTGCTGGATCAAGAAGGAGGAGACGTCCCCGAGCTGCACGTGTGAAGAACGCGGAGGCACCGTCCGTTCGGTGCTAGGATCTTCGGCGATTTGAATCGCGACGAGTACGACTCCATCAACCGCGTTCTTGAACGCTTCCGCTTAGCGATCTACAAGGGTATGTGGATCCGACTCTTCCCTCGTAGATGCATCTCCTAGATTGATCTTGGTGAGCGTAGGAAAATTTTTGTTTCCCATGCAACGTTCCCCAACAGTGGTATCAGAGCTAGGATCTTGCGTAGATGTTTTCACGAGTAGAACACAAAGGGGTTTGTGGGCGTTGATGTTTAGATTGCTTCCCTCCTTGGTTTTTCTTGATTCAGCGGCATTATGGGATGAAGCGGCCCGGACCAACTTTACATGTCCACGTACATGAGACCGGTTCCATCGACAGACATGCGACTTTTGTTGCATAAGATGGCTGGCGGGTGTCTGTCTCTCCTATCTTAGTTGAATCGGATTCGACAAAGGCGGTCCTTGTAGAAGGTTAAATAGCAACTTAAATATCACCGTTGTGGCTTTGCGTAGGTAAGAAGCGTTCTTGCTAGATACCCATAGCAGCCACGTAAAACATGCAACAACAATTTAGAGGACGTCTAACTTGTTTTTGCAGGGTATGTATGTGATATGATATGGCCAATGACATGATGAGATATATTTGATGTATGAGATGATCATGTTGTAATAGTTAATATCGACTTGCATGTCGATGTATACGGCAACCGGCAGGAGCCATAGGGTTGTCTTTAATTTTTGTATGACCTGTGTGTCAATCATTAAGCGCTATGTAATGCTTTACTTTATCGCTAAACGGTAGCAATAGTAGTAAGAGCATGGTGGGCGCGCGACAACCCCGATGGCGACACGATGATGGAGATCATGATGATGGGGATCATGGTGTTACGCCGGTGACGATGGAGATCATGCCGGTGCTTTGGATATGGAGATCAAAAGCACGAGTTGATGGCCATATCATGTCACTTATGATTTGCATGTGATGTTAATCCTTTTATGCATCTTATTTTGCTTAGGACGACGGTAGCATTATAAGATGATCCCTCACTAAAATTTCAAGATAAAATTGTGTTCCCCCCGAGTGTGCGCCGTTGCGAAGGTTCGTCGTTTCGAAGCACCACGTGATGATCGGGTGTGATAGACTCTACGTTCGCATACAACGGGTGCAAGCCAGTTTTGCACATGCAGAACACTCGGGTTAGACTTGACGAGCCTAGCATGTACAGACATGGCCTCGGAACACGGAAGACCGAAAGGTCGAGCATGAGTCATATAGTAGATATGATCAACATGAAGATGTTCACCATTGACACCACCTCATCTCACGTGATGATCGGACTTGGGTTGGTGGATTTGGATCATGCCACGCTCGAATGACCAGAGGGATGTCAATTTGAGTGGGAGTTATAAGTAATTTGATTAGTTAAAATTCACTTATCATGAACAATAGTCTAAGATGTCTTTGCAAATCTTTGGTTGTAGATGGCTCCCGCAATAGCTCCCCTGAATTTTAATGCGTTCCTAGAGAAAACTAAGCTGAAAGATGATGGGAGCAACTTTGTGGACTGGCTCCGCAATCTGAGGATCATCCTCACAGCTGCCCAAAAGGTTTATGTCCTAAATGCACCGCTAGGTGAACCCCCCGCTCCGGCCTCTGTGGACGTTATGAACGCCTGGCAGTCGCGTGCGGATGACTACTCAGTAGTACAGTGTGCCATGTTGTATAGCTTGGAAGGAGGACTTCAAAGGCGTTTTGAACGTCATGGAGCATATGAGATGTTCCAGGAGTTGAAGTTCATCTTTGAGAAGAATGCCAAGATCGAGAGGTATGAGACCATCGATAAATTCTTTGCTTGCAAGATGGAGGAGAATTCGTGTGTCAGTGAGCACTTACTGAAGATGTCTGGGTACTATACCCGCATAGCTGATCTGGGACTTGTGTTCCCGGAGGAGGCTATCATTGACAGAATTCTCCAGTCACTCCCACCTAGCTACAAGAGCTTCGTGCAGTAGTATAACATGCAAGGGATGAACAAATCCATCGCCGAGCTGTTTGCGATGCTGAAAGTCGCTGAGTCAGACATCCAGAAGGAGTATCAAGTGTTGATGGTCAATAAAACTACCAGTTTCAAAAAGAATGGCAAGGGCAAGAAGGGTAACTCTAAGAAGGGTGGCAAGGCAGTTGCTCATCCAGTGAAGAAACCCAAGGCTGGGCCCAAGCCAGAGACTGAGTGTTTCTATTGCAAGGGGAACGGCCACTGGAAGCGGAACTGCCCCAAGTATCTGGCAGACAAGAAGGGGGCCAACAACAACAACAAACAAGGTATATGTGATATACATGTTATTGATGTGTACCTTACCAACTCTCGTTGTAGTGCCTGGGTATTTGATACCGGTTCGGTTGCTCACATTTGCAACTCTAAACAGGAACTACGGAATAAACGGAGGCTGGCGAAGGACGAAGTGACGATGCGCGTGGGGAATGGTTCCAAGGTTGATGTGATCGCCGTCGGCACGCTCGCTCTTCGATTACCATCGGGATTAGTTATGAACCTGAATAATTATTATTTAGTGCCTGCGTTGAGCATGAACATTATATCTGGATCTTGTTTAATGCGAGACGGTTACTCATTTAAATCAGAGAATAAAGGTTGTTCTATTTATATGGGTAATATCTTTTATGGTCATGCACCCGAAGTAGGGGGTTTATTCTTATTGAATCTCGATAGTGATGATACACATGTTCATAACATTGATGCCAAAAGATGTAGAGTTGATAACAATAGTACCACTTTCTTGTGGCACTGCTGTCTGGGTCATATCGGCGTGAAACGCATGAGGAAGCTCCATGCTGATGGACTTTTGGAGTCTCTTGATTTTGAATCACTTGACACATGCGAGCCGTGCCTCATGGGCAAGATGACTAAGACCCCGTTTTCAGGAACAATGGAACGGGCTAGTGACTTATTGGAAATCATACATACTGATGTGTGTGGACCGATGAGTGTCACGGCGCGCGGTGGATATCGTTATTTTCTCACCTTCACTGACGACTTAAGTAGATATGGGTATATTTACTTGATGAAGCATAAGTCTGAAACGTTTGAAAAGTTCAAGCAATTTCAAAGTGAAGTTGAGAATCATCGTAACAAGAAGATCAAGTTCCTACGATCTGATCGAGGGGGAGAGTATCTGAGTTATGAGTTTGGCAATCACTTAAGAAAATGTGGAATTGTTTCACAGTTGACGCCACCTGGAACACCACAGCGTAATGGTGTGTCCGAACGTCGTAATCGAACCCTATTAGATATGGTGCGTTCTATGATGTCTCTTGCCGATTTGCCACTATCGTTCTGGGGATATGCGTTAGAGACAGCTGCATTCACTTTAAATAGGGCTCCATCTAAGTCCGTTGAGACAACACCGTATGAACTATGGTTTGGTAAGAAACCTAAGTTGTCTTTTCTCAAAGTTTGGGGTTGCGATGCTTATGTCAAAAGGCTTCAGCCAGAAAAGCTCGAACCCAAAGCGGACAAATGTGTCTTCATAGGTTACCCAAAAGAGACGGTTGGGTACACCTTCTATCTCAGATCCGAGGGCAAAGTGTTTGTCGCTAAGAACGGGTCCTTTCTCGAGAAAGAGTTTCTCTCGAAAGAATTGAGTGGGAGGAAGGTAGAACTTGATGAGGTTATTGAACCTCTGCTTCAACCAGAGAGTAGCGCAGCACAGAAAGATGTTTTTGTGGAGCCTGCAGCGGTTGAAGAGGAAGCCAATGATGATGATCAAGAAGCTTCTGATCAAGTTACTACCGAACCTCGTAGGTCGACAAGGGTACGCACTGCACCTGAGTGGTATGGTAACCCTGTCTTAGAGGTCATGTTGTTGGACAACAGTGAACCTACGAGCTATGGAGAAGCGATGGTGGGCCCGGATTCCGACAAATGGTTAGAGGCCATGAAATCCGAGATGGGATCCATGTATGAAAACAAAGTATGGACTTTGGAAGTATTACCTGAAGGGCGGAAGGCCATTCAGAATAAATGGATTTTTAAGAGGAAGACGGACGCTGACGGCAATGTCACCGTGTATAAAGCTCGACTTGTGGCAAAGGGTTTTTCACAAGTTCAAGGGATTGACTACGATGAGACTTTCTCACCCGTAGCGATGCTTAAATCCGTCCGAATCATGTTAGCAATAGCTGCATATTTCGATTATGAAATTTGGCAGATGGATGTCAAAACAGCGTTCCTTAATGGTTTTCTTAAGGAAGAGTTGTATATGATACAACCGGAAGGTTTTGTCGATCCAGAGAATGCTGACAAAGTATGCAAGCTCCAGCGTTCCATTTATGGGCTGGTGCAAGCATCTCGGAGTTGGAATCTTCGCTTTGATGAGGTGATCAAAGCGTTTGGGTTTGTACAAGTTTACAATGAAGCTTGTATTTACAAGAAAGTGAGTGGGAGCTCTATAGCGTTTCTAATATTATATGTGGATGACATATTGCTGATTGGAAACAATATAGAATTTTTGGATAGCGTGAAGGGGTATTTGAACAAGAGTTTTTCAATGAAGGATCTCGGTGAAGCTGCTTTCATATTGGGCATCAAGATCTATAGAGATAGATCAAGACGCTTGATAGGACTTTCACAAAGTACATACCTTGATAAAGTTTTGAAGAAGTTCAAAATGGATCAATCCAAGAAGGGGTTCTTGCCGGTATTGCGAGGTACAAAGTTGAGTAAGACTCAATGCCCAGTGACTGCGGAAGATAGAGAAAAGATGAGTGTCGTCCCCTATGCTTCAGCCATAGGCTCTATCATGTATGCAATGCTGTGCACAAGACCAGATGTCAGCCTTGCCATAAGTATGGCCGGAAGGTTTCAAAGTAATCCTGGTATGGATCACTGGACAGCGGTCAAGAATATCCTAAAGTACCTGAAAAGGACTAAGGAGATGTTTCTCGTTTATGGAGGTGATCAAGAGCTCGTCGTAAAGGGTTACGTCGATGCAAGCTTTGACACTGATCCGGATGACTCTAAGTCTCAAACCGGATACGTATATATTCTCAACGGGGGAGCGGTAAGCTGGTGCAGTTCCAAGCAGAGCGTGGTAGCCGATTCTACATGCGAAGCGGAGTACATAGCTGCCTCGGAGGCGGCAAAGGAAGGTGTCTGAATGAAGGAGTTCATGACAGATCTTGGAGTTGTGCCTAGTGCACTAAACCCAATGACTCTGTTCTGTGACAACACTGGTGCCATTGCTCTAGCCAAGGAACCAAGGTTTCACAAGAGGACCAGACACATAAAGCGACGCTTCAATTCCATCCGCGATTCAGTCAAGGAGGAGGACATAAGCATTTGCAAAGTACACACGGATTTGAATGTTGCAGATCCGTTGACTAAGCCTCTTCCACGGGCTAAGCATGATCAACACCAAGACTCTATGGGTGTTAGATTCATTACCTTGTAATGCTAGATTATTGACTCTAGTGCAAGTGGGAGACTGTTGGAAATATGCCCTAGAGGCAATAATAAAAGAGTTATTATTATATTTCCTTGTTCATGATAATCGTTTATTATCCATGCTATAATTGTATTGATTGGAAACTTAAATACATGTGTGGATAAATAGACAAACTTTGTGTCCCTAGTAAGCCTCTTCAGGACTAGCTCGTTGATCAAAGATGACCGCGGTTTCCAGGTCATAGACATGAGTTGTCATTTGATAACGGGATCGCATCATTAGGAGAATGATATGATGGACGAGACCCAAACGTTAAACATAGCTTTTGATCGTATCAGTTATCGCTATAGTTTTCTGCATGTCAAGTATAAGTTCCTATGACCATGAGATCATGTAACTCACTGACACCGTAGGAGTGCCTTGTGTGTGCCAAACGTCGCAACGTAACTGGGTGACTATAAAGGTACTCTACAGGTATCTCCGAAGGTGTCTGTTGAGTTGATATGGATCGAGACTGGGATTTGTCACTCCGTGTGACGGAGAGGTATCTCCGGGCCCACTCGGTAATACGTCATCTCAATGAGCTCAAAGTGACTAAGTAGTTAGTCACGGGATTATGTATTACGGAACGAGTAAAGAGACTTGCCGGTAACGAGATTGAACTAGGTATAGAGATACCGACGATCGAATCTCGGGCAAGTAACATACCGACGAGACAAAGGGAACTGTATACGGGATTGCCTGAATCCTTGACATCGTGGTTCATCCGATGAGATCATCGAGGAACGTGTGGGAACCAATATGGGTATCCAGATCCCGCTATTGGTTATTGACCTAGGAGTGTCTCGGTCATGTCTGCATAGTTTCCGAACCCGCAGGGTGTACACACTTAAGGTTCGGTGATGCTAGGGTTGTTAGTGAGAACAGTGCATGGTAACCGAAGGTTGTTCGGAGTCCCGGATGAGATCCCGGACGTGACGAGGGTCTCCGGAATGGTCCGGGGACGAAGATTGATATATAGGATGAGAGTGAACGGAGTCCGGAAGTGTTCCGGGGAGCATCGGGGAGTCGTCGGATGACCGAAAGGAGTTTCGGGGGGTCCCGGCAAGTGTTGCGGGCCTCATGGGCCAAAAGGGGGAAGGCACATCAGCCCACACAGGGGCTGTGCGCCCCCCCTAGGCCCCTCCACCTGCGCCTAAGGGGCTGGGCCCCCCTAGGGCAGCCGCACCCCCTTGGCTTGGGGGGCAAGGCGCCTGGGGGGGGAAATCCTAGCCCTGGCCGCCGCCCCCCCCCTTGGCCGGCCCCATCTGGCCTTGGCCGCCGCCCCCTAGGGGGAACCCTAGGGGCGCCCCCTTCCCTCTCTCCCCCCTATATAAAGAGAGGCAGAGGGAGGGCAGCAACACAAGTTCGTGCCTCGGCGCTGCCCTCCCTCTCCCACGAATATCTTCGTCTATTTTGCAGTGCTTGGCGAAGCCCTGCTGGAATTCCTCCACCACCATCTTCACCACGCCGTCGTGCTGCTGGGTTTCTCCGTCAACTTCTCCTTCCCCCTTGCTGTATCAAGAAGGAGGAGACGTCCCCGAGCTGCACGTGTGAAGAACGCGGAGGCACCGTCCGTTCGGTGCTAGGATCTTCGGCGATTTGAATCGCGACGAGTACGACTCCATCAACCGCGTTCTTGAACGCTTCCGCTTAGCGATCTACAAGGGTATGTGGATCCGACTCTTCCCTCGTAGATGCATCTCCTAGATTGATCTTGGTGAGCGTAGGAAAATTTTTGTTTCCCATGCAACGTTCCCCAACATTTACTAGAGTCAATAATCTAGTTCACATGTCAATGTGATTAACACCCAAAGAGTATTAAGGTGTGATCATGTTTTGCTTTGTAAGAAAAATTTAGTCAACGGGTCTGTCACATTCAGATCCGTATGTATTTCGCAAATTTATATGTCTACAATACTCTGCATGGAGCTACTCTAGCTAATTGCTCCCACTTTCTATACACATCCAGATTGATACTTAGAGTCATCTGGATTAGTGTCAAAGCTTGCATCGGCGTAACTCTTTACGATGAACTCTTTATCACTTCCATAATCGAGAAACATTTCCTTAGTCCCCTAGTCACTAAGGATAATTTTTACCACTATCCGGTGATCTACTCCTATATCACTATTGTACCTCCTTGCTAAACTCATGGCAAAGTACACAACAGGTTTGGTGCACAACATGGCATACTTTATAGAACCTATGGCTGAGGCATAGGGAATGACTTTCACTCTCTCTCTATCTTCTGTCGTGGTCGGTTTTGAGTCTTACTCGACTTCATACCTTACAACTCAGGCAAGAACTCCTTCATTGACTGATCCATTTTTAACTCCTTCAAAATCTTATTAAGGTATGTACTCATTGAAAATCTTATCAAGCGTCTCAATCTATCTCTATAGATCTTGGTGCCCAATATGTAAGCAGCTTCACCGAGGTCTTTTATTGGAAAAAAAACTCCTTTTAAACAATCCTTTATGCTTTACAAAAAATTCTACATCATTTCCAATCATCAATATATCATTCACATATACTTATCAGAAATGTTGTAGTGCTCCCACTCACTTTCTTGCAAATACAGGCTTCACCGTAAGTCTGTATAAAACATATGCTTTTATCACCTTATCAAAGTGTATATTCCAACTCCGTGATGCTTGCACCAGTCCATACATGGATCGTTGGCGCTTGCACACTTTGTTAGCACCTTTAGGATTAAGAAAACATTCTGATTGTATCATATACAACTCTTCTTTGAGAAATCCATTCAGGAATGCAGTTTTGACATCCATTTGCCAGATTTCGTAACCATGAAATGCGGCAATTGCTAACATGATTCAGACAGACTTAAGCATCTCTACGGGTGAGAAAGTCTCATCGTAGTCAACTCCTTGAACTTGTCGAAAACCTTTCACAACAAGTCGAGCTTTGTAGACAGTAACATTACCATCGGCGTCAGTCTTCCTCTTAAAGATCCATTTATTTTCAATGGCTTGCCGATCATCGGGCAAGTCAACCAAAGTGCACACTTTGTTCTCGTACATGGATCCCATCTCAGATTTCATGGCTTCAAGCTACTTTGCAAAATCTGGTCACAACTCTAACAACATTAGTTCTCTGAGAATCTTGCTCAATTCTCTTAGGGTGGCCCTCAGGATACAGAGGTTCCTGAGTCATTCTACCCCCTCTAGTCACAACTCTAACAACATTATCATTTTTCTTACTATTTAATTCATTGAGAAAATCATTTTGTGCTTTAAGTACTTGTTCTACTTGAGTGGTAACCATAGAAGCATGTTTACTAATGAGTTTAAGTCCACCTTTAACTCTAGACATATAATCACTCAAGTGTTCAATCATATAAGCATTATGTTTCAATTGTCTACCAACATAAGCATTGAAGTTTTCTTGTTTGACAATAAAATTGTCAAACTCATCTAAGCATTGGCTAGCAAACTTATAACGAGGAATATTACCTTCATCAAATCTATAGAGAGAATTTACATTTACTACCTGTGTCGGGTTATCAAGACCATGTATTTCTTCAATAGGTGGTAAATTCTTAACATCTCCAGCCTTAATACCCTTTTCTTTCATATATTTCTTTGCCTCTTGCATATCTTCATGACTGAGAAATAGAATACCCCTTTTCTTCGGAGTTGGCTTAGGAGCTGGTTCAGGGAGTGTCCAATTATTTTCATTACTCAACATATTATTCAATAACAATTCATCTTGATCAACAGTTCTTTCCCTGAAAACACAACCAGCACAACTATCCAGGTGGTCTCTGGAAGCATCAGTTAGTCCATTATAAAAGATATCAAGTATTTCATTTTTCTTAAGAGGATGATCAGACAAAGCATTAAGTAATTGGAGAAGCCTCCCCCAAGCTTGTGGGAGACTCTCTTCTTCAATTTGCACAAAATTACATATTTCCCTTAAGGCAACTTGTTTCTTATGAGTGGGAAAATATTTAGCAGAGAAGTAATAAATCATATCCTGGGGACTACGCACACAACCAGGATCAAGAGAATTAAACCATGTTTTAGCATCACCCTTTAAGGAGAACGGAAATAACTTAAGGATATAATAGTAGATAATTTTTTCCTCATTGGTGAATAGGGTGGCTATATCATTCAATTTAGTACGATGTGCCACAATAGTTTCGGATTCATAGCCATGGAAAGGATCAGATTCAACCGAAGTAATTAACTCAGGATCGACAGACAAATCATAATCCTTATCAGAAATACAGATAGGTGAAGTAGCGGAAGCAGGGTCATATTTCATTCTAGCATTCAAATACTTTTATTTTAGCTTAGCTAACAGTTTCTTAAGATCATATCTATCATTGCAAGCTAAAAGATCTCTAGCGGTTTCTTCATCCATAACATAACCCTCAGGCACAACAGGCAATTCATATCTAGGGGGGGAATCTTCATCATCACTTTCATCAATATTATCAATTTCATTAATTGCATTCTTTCTAGCCCTAGCAATTTGTTCATCAAGAAATTCACCATGTGGCACAGTATTATCAAGCATAGAAGTAGTTTCATCATAAGTATCATGCATAGCAGAAGTGGCATCATCAATAACATGTGACATATCAGATTCAATAGCAGGAGTAGGTGTCGCAAATTTACTCATAACAGAGGGTGAATCAAGTGCAGAGCTAGATGGCAGTTCGTTACCTCCCCTCGTAGTTGAGGGATAAATCTTAGGTTTTGCGACTTTCAAGTTCTTCATAGTGATCAACAGATATAAATCCCAAGTGACTCAACGAATATAGCTATGCTCCCCGGCAACGGCGCCAGAAAATAGTCTTGATAACCCACAAGTATAGGGGATCGCAACAGTTTTCGAGGGTAGAGTATTCAACCCAAATTTATTGTTTCGACACAAGGGGAGCCAAAGAATACTCTCAAGTATTAGCAGTTGAGTTGTCAATTCAACCACACCTGGAAGACTTAATATCTGCAGCAAAGTATTTAGTAGCAAAGTAATATGGAAGTAACGGTAATAGTTTTGTAGTGATTGTAACACTAGCAGCGAAAAAATAACTAAGCAAAGAGCAATATGTGAAAAGCTCGTAGGCATTACATCAGTGATGGATAATTATGTCGGACGCGATTCCTCATGTACTCCCTCCGTCCCAAAATAAGTGACTCAAATGTGACTCAACTTTGTACTAAGTCAGTATAAAGTTGAGTCACATTTGAGTCACTTATTTTGGGACGGAGGGAGTAACAGTTATAACATAGGGTGACACCGAACTAGCTCCAGTTCATCAATGTAATGTAGGAATGTATTCCGAATATAGTCATACGTGCTTATGGAAAAGAACTTGCATGACATCTTTTGTCCTACCCTCCCGTGGCAGCGGGGTCCTATTGGAAACTAAGGGATATTAAGGCCTCCTTTTAATAGAGTACCAGACCAAAGCATTAACACTTAGTGAATACATGAACTCCTCAAACTACAGTCATCACCGGGAGTGGTCCCGATTATTGTCACTTCGGGGTTGCCGGATCATAACACACAGTAAGTGAATATTGACTTGCAAGATAGGATCAAGAACTCACATATATTCATGGAAACATAATAGGTTCGGATATGAAATCATGGCACTCGGGCCCTAGTGACAAGCATTAAGCATGGCAAAGTCATAACAACATCAATCTTAGAACATAATGGATACTAGGGATCAGACCCTAAAAAACTAACTCGATTACATGGTAAATCTCATCCAACCCATCGCCATCCAGCAAGCCAACGATGGGATTACTCACGCACGGCGGTGAGCATCATGAAATTGGTGATGAAGGAAGTTGATGATGACAACGACGACGATCTTCACTCTCTGGAGCCCCGAACGGACTCCAGATCAGCCCTCCCGAGAGAGATTAGGGCTTGGCGGCGGCTTCGTATCGTAAAAAGTGATGAATCCTTCTCTCTGATTTTTTTTCTCCCCGAACGTTAATATATGGAGTCGGAGCTGAGGTCGATGGAGCGTCCGGGGGCCCACGAGACAAGGGGATGCCCCCCCACCCTCATGGACAGGGTGTGCCCCACTGGTCTGGATTCTTTCGTCAGTATTTTTTATATATTCCAAAATAATTCTCTGTTGATTTTCAGGTCATTCCGAGAACTTTTATTTCTGCACAAAAATAACACCATTGCAATTCTGCTGAAAACAGCATCAATCCGGATTAGTTCCATTCAAATCATGCAAGTTAGAGTCCAAAACAAGGGCAAAAGTGTTTGGAGAAGTAGATATGTTGGAGACGTATCACCCCACTCCTCCTGCCGGCGACTGCAGCCCCCCCCCACGCCCCTAATTCTCATGCGCTCCATGCTGTGGCCGCGTACGCGTACTTTCGCGCCGGAGGCCGCTCACCCGCCCTCCTGCTCCTGCCAGTCGCAGATGGCCATGGCCTCGCCCTCGCCGCCCCCGGCTAGCGCTGCCCGTGCCGTGGTCGTGCGCCGCTGCTGGGAACCCCCTGCAGCTCCTCTCGCCGCCACTCCCCGCACCCGGCGACCGCCCCGCGCCCGCTGCCGCTGGCCCCTGCCTCGCCGGGCCTCGCCCCCTCTTGGTCGCACGCGCCGCCCGCCGAATTCTCCGCCGCTCCCCGCCGCTCTATCGCCTCGCCACGGCTGCCCGGGCCGGCGCCCACGTGGGTTCGCCCACGCCCGGCGCCCGCTAACCCCCCTGGGCCTATGACGTTGGGGCCCCACACCCCTGTGTTTAAAAAAACAAAAACAAAAATGTAAATGTATAATAATAATAATAATAATAATTTAATTAATTTAATTAATCTTGTTAATTAGCTAACCTAATTAATCTGATTAATTAGCTAATTAGTTAACACTAACGGACACTTACGCGTGGGTCCCGTGTCTAGTTTGACCAGTCAAACCATTGATGGTGATGACCTAGTCTATGACATGTGGCCCCGTTTTACCATGTTGACCAGTCAACTGCTGACTGGTCAACTGCTGACTGGACCCTCCTGGACCCCACCAGTCAGCCCCTGTGTGGCTTGGATGGGTACGCTTCTATGTACACATAGCTTTTTGCTATTTATTTTCAAATTAATAATAATCCCAGAATATTGCTAAAACTTTAGAAAATCATATAAAATAAACGGTAACTCGGATGAAAAGGTTTTATATACGAAAGTTGCTCAGAACAACGAGACAAATCTGAATGCGTGGTCTGTTCGTCCGCCACACACTCCTAGCAAAGCGAACATGCAACTTTTACCCTCTGATTCATCTGTCCGAAAAACCAAACTTCGGGAAAATATTCCCGGATGTATCCCCCTTCGCCGGTATCGTGTAGTACCGCATTAGGTCACACCTAGCATCGCTTTTTGTCATGTTTTGCATCTGTGCTGCACCCGTGTGCTTTATATTTATTGTTTCTTCCCCCTCTTCTCTCTGGTAGACCCCGAGACTGATGCTGCCCGTGTGATCGACTACACCCCTGACGATCGATCCATTGCAGCAGAGCTTCCAGGCAATCCAACCTCCTTTGATCATTCCGACATCGCCCATTCCCTTCTCTCTTATGCTTACATTAGAACTGCTACTGTTTTTTTGGTATGATCCTATTCTGATGCATAGCTTGTTCTTGTTACCTGCTTTTGTACCTTACCTGCTTATCCTATACTGCTTAGTATAGGTTGGTTGGTGTCCCACCAGTGACCCCCACCTTGTCCCTGTTGCCTCACTGGATTACCAGATGACTCGATCAACGTGATCGATGTCCAGGCCCCGACACCGCACATCACCCCCCTTTGTTGTACGACTCTACAGAGTTACTATCAAGTGCCGAGGGTGATACCTCGTCAGCACTTCTAATGTTAACCCTGTAGTGTAACTATTCGGTCGTGGTCATCGAGGGTGACTCCTCCTTCACCACTCCCAATAACGACTCCGTCGTGTAACCCCTCAAGTGTGGACCATTGAGGCTGATTCCTCCAAGTCAACCTTGACGGTTAAATCGAGTGGGAATTCACCGAGGGTGATTCCTCAGGTTTCCCCTTGCTGTTTTGGACACACAGACACTTTGACTTTACCCCAAAACCATGATGAAGTCAGGTCAGCCCTGGGGGTACCCGCGAGTTGATGTGTAGTAGGGTTGACCTGGAGGGTACCCGCGAGATAATTACGTGGCACGGCCGGGCATTCCTGGTCCTTGCTGTAAGTCCACGAGGCAGGGCGACGGGGTCACATGATCGTGAGTCTCTGCTCATTACCGCGCGCTCCCAAGACACTAAAGGTTTGGATATTTGATCCGAGTACTTTTCGCACTAACCACCACGCGGGAATAAGTATGGGCACTCTACGGAGCATGCATCAGCCGAAGCTCATCAGACGTCAGCGACTCAGCTGCGCGCGCCGGGTTGGACTGGAACGCCTCGCTTGTATAAGGGGGCTAGGTCTGCTCACCGGCCGCATACGTAACGTGAAGGAGTGCAAAGGGTGATGGACCCAAGACCCCTACACGCTTAGGATATAGACCGAGATGCTGACGTCCCTGATGATGCCTAGGTAGGGCTGCGGCGTGTTGATCCGCCGAGGGTGGGCATGACCTGATGGTGTGACCGGCCGGAGTTGATCGAGCGTGTTGGGTAAGTTGGTACACCCCTGCAGGGAAGAAAACATCTATCGATAGCCTGTCCTATGATTACGGTCGATCGGAGTTGTATCTCGATCGATACAACTAGAACTGGATGATGAAGCATGAAATGGATATGTGGCTTCGGGAGTCGAGAAAGGATCACGGGGCATTGACAACAACATAGATTTTTCCCTCCTCTTGCTGCAAAACGGTGGTTTCCAGAAGATGCTAGTCTTCAATAGGACTAGCTTCTCCCCCTCTTATTCTAGCATTCTGCAGTTTAGTCCACAGATACTACCCCTTTTCATTAATACCGATGCATAAGTGGTGTAGATCCTTGCTTGCGAGTACTTTGGATGAGTACTCATGGTTGTTTTACTCCCTCTTTTCCCCATTTTCATTTCTTCTCGGTTGATGCAACCAGATGGCGGAGTCCAGGAGCCAGATGCCACCTTTGACGATTGCTACTACCTCGAGGGTGCCTACTACTACGTGACGGCCACCGACGACCAAGAGTAGTTAGGAAGCTCCCAGGCATGAGGCCTTGCCTTTTCGATCATGTTGCTTTTGTGCTAGCCTTCTTAAGGCAAACTTGTTTAACTTATGTATGTACTCAGCTATTGTTGCTTTCGCTGACTCTTGTGCATTCAAGCTTATGTATTCATACGTCTTCGACATATCTATAACTTTTGATTGTTCCATGCTATTATATTATTTGTTTTGGATGTTTAATGGGATTTATTATACACTTTTATATTATTTTTGGGACTAACCTACTAACCCCAGGCCCAGTGCAAATTGCTATTTTTTTACTATTTCAGTGTTTCACAGAAAATGAATATCAAACGGAGTCCAAATGGAATTAAACCTTCGGGAGGATCGTTTTTGGAACAAATACAACTCAGAAGACTTGGAGTACACGCCAGGGGAGCCACGGGGTGGCCACGAGGCAGGGGGGCGCGCCTAGGGAGGGTAGGCGTGCCTGAGGGAGTCCTGTATTCAGGGGTCCTCGCGCATCTAGGTCAGTGAAGCTGGGCTGCATTGGTGGGTCGCATAAAGAAGAAGCATAAGACCTTCCCCCATATTCGGTCATGACTCCTATGTACGTAGAAAGGCAGGTTTTGAGTCCGGATGTGTTAAATACTTCCTCCCCAAGTCACCCTTGTAACCCTAGGTCTCCTCAGGCGTGTATATAAGCCGAGGGGTTTAGTCTGTAGGGGGATCATCGTCATTACAATATCCCCATTGGCTAGACTTAGGGTTTAGCCATTATGATCTCGTGGTAGATCAACTCTTGTACACATATTCATCCATACTAGTATAGCAGGAAGTAGGGTTTTACCTCGATAAAGAGGGCCTGAACTTGGGTAAACATCGTGTCCCCAGCCTCCTATTACCATCGATCTCCAGATGCACAACTTGGCCCCCCCTACCCGAGATCTGCCAGTTTTGACACCGACAAAGGTGCTTTCATGAGCTCCGTTGTGCGCTCTGATAACCCTCAACCGTAAGGGATCGAGATAGTCTTCGCGGGTAAGAATAACCCAATTTATTGATTCGACACACGGGGAGCCAAAGAGTATTTATAAGCTTTGACAGTTGAATTGTCAATTCAACCGCACCTGAAATATACTTACTTGCAACAAAAGATAAGTGGTAACGGTGATATGGTAATGACGGTGGTGATAGTAAAAGTAAACAGTGAAAGTAAATAGCAAAAGTAGCAACTAGTAACCAGCAGGATTTAAAACACTGTAGGCTAGGGAGATGGATGGTTGGGCGCTGCATGGATGAGATATATCATGATTCTAATTTGGGGCAAGGCACACGAAAAATTAATGATCATCTAGGCAAATATCAAACATTAGGCATGTATCCCGTAGGTAGTTGTACGTGCTTGCAATAAGAACTTGCACAACATCTTTTGTCCTACCATCCCGCTACGAACGGGGCCAAAAGGAACTTATGGAGATTAAGGTGCTCCTGTCAAAGAGCACCGGAACAAAGCAATAAACTCAATGGATACATGTAATCCTCAAACTACGGACCATCCCCTTTGGTGTCCCAAGCTGTCACTTTTGGGATCGCCGGTTCCGAACCGTAATAGGTGCAAACAACTCATAGATAGGATCAAGAACACAAATATATTCATGCAAACACATATGGTTCAGATTTGAAATCATGGCACTCGGGCCCTAAGTGACAAGCATTAAGAATAACAAGTTGAAGCAAAGATGATAAACACCATAGTAGATGATAGGCAACATGCCCCCAACGATCTGACAAACTATTACATGATCTAACTCATCCAATCCCTACCACCCCCTTTGCCTACAGCAGGGGATTACTCACACATGAAAGGAGAAGTCATGGAGGGAGGATGGAGTGGTGATGATGATGACGATGGCGACGATCTCCCCTCTCCGGAGGCCAAATCAGCCTCCAGATTAGCCCTCCCGAAGAAGAACAGAGGGTGGCGGCGGCTCCGCGACGAAAACTGGGAAAATAACTTCTGATCTGGGATTTCTCCGTCGCGAGCTAAAATACGGGTCAAAGTAGGGCACCAGGGGAGGTGGGGCCCACCCAGGCGGCCTCCCAGCGCGGCCAAGGGGTGGGCCGCGCCACCAGGGCGCCTGGAGCCCCCTGGCCCCCCTCTAGCCCCTCTTCTGGTACCAGGTTCCTTCGGGTGCGTGGATTTTCTGTGATTTTTCGTGGAATTTTCTGAGATACCTAAAAAACCATTTTCTTGCACACAATAAAACCATACAGGCAGCTCTGCTGAAAACAGCGTCAGTCCGGGTTAGTTTAGTTCAAATCATGCAAGAATGAGGTCAAAACAATAGCAAAAGTGTTTGGAAAAGTAGATACGTTTGAGACGTATCAACTCCCCCAAGCTTAGCATATTGCTTGTCCTCAAGCAATTCAGTTCAACGAACTGGACGCGACAAAGAAAACTTTGACAAACTCTTTTGCTTCATTAGATGTATATAAGCATGTACTACGAAAAGAGTCTAGCAAGTATTGAAACAATGCTATGAGGATAATGCACGGAGCAATCCTTCTTTCAAGTGACCAATCACAAATACCTAAAAGTAAATAATATACTACTGAAAATCAAGACAAGATTACATTGCACATAGCTTGAGCATATTAGGGTGGTATCTCGCTAGCCTCCATGAGTGAAGCAAAACATAAATGCAGAAACTCCTCCAGAGTTTTAAAGGAGACTAGAACTAAGAATTTCAGAATAAATAATATCACAAGCATGCAGAAGACAATGTAATACTTTGGGACAATGCACATTACACTCAGAATGATAATTATGCTCTCCTAGTTGGTGCTTTGAAGAAAGAAGGTGGAGACTCTCGAACCGTGGAATTTGATGGCGAGGTTGAAAACCCGTGGTCGGAAACAAAAAACTAAACATGTACCAGAGCTCTTGGTTTTAAAAACAGAGGAAAGAATGTTTTTGAGAGGTGCATATTTCGTCAACGAATGCTAGCAGATAACTCAATCACTTCTTGAGTTGGACAAGTTTCGAGGAACGGCTCCCGCATGAGGACGATCACATCCTCTTAATCTCCTTTGTTTATCACTGCCAAAGTTTTCTGATTTCTCATGAACAAAGCGTGAAGGAGGGTTTGTTTGTTGTATAATTTTTAATGAGCCGGGCGCACTCTATGCCACTTCCTTCTCATATTATGGGTTTGCAGATTAGACATGCAATCCCGGGGTGAAACTTGTCCAACTTAAAAAGATCATGAATTAACTACTACTTCCTCATGAGCTAAAATAGAGGCACAAAAAGAGAAATGCTTTTGATTAATTTCGAGATGGTACACGAAAGTCTTCGTTAGGAATGGCAGGTAAATACCATGTATAGGAAGGTATGGTGGACTCATATGGCATAACTGGTTTTAAGGATTTTGGATGCACAAGCAGTCAATCCGCTTATTACAGGTGGAGGTTAGCAAAAGACTAGGAAGCGACCAACTAGAGAGCAATAACGGTCATAATCATGCAGAGCGACAAAGCAACATTGAATCGGGCATGGAAGTGATATAACTATTCTAAAACTCAAAGATCATCAAGGCAGAGCAGACTTTTTAGTCTTAAACATGTGTAAACATGTGCCAAGTCAATCCAAAAATTCTCCAAAGGGAAATACCACCTTAGTATACCGAACTATGAATAGTGCAATGCATGTAAATCATTTCAATAACACATTATATACTCTAGCTATTCGAGACTAGCCACAAGGAAAGCATGAACCACTGGAAGAGCATTGTAAACATAGCACTATGTCGCTACAAGCTGGTCTCTAGATCATAAGTACAGGCATATGTACAAAAGTAGAAACAAGAAGAGTTCATACCGGTCTTCCTTGTTGCTTCCCTTCAGTCGATCTTCGTCATTACTGCCTCGTCACTTGCATGATCGAACGTAGGAAATATAATTAAATGCCATCACGGACTCGAGCTGAACTCTGAAAACAAAGCAAACTAAAGAGAAAAAGGAAATCTTTTTGGATTATTTCAAAGGTTGAACGAAAGCAAAAGAAAGAGAAAATCTTTTTGTTGTTTTTGCAAAGAGAGAAATAAAGAAGAACGGGCAAAAACTTCGAAAAGATCAAAGCGAATAAAATGGATAATACAATGGAAAAGTGAGAGGGGCACGTACTCCCCCAAGCTTAGGCTTTTGGCCTAAGTTGGTAGCAGCTACTGCCCCCAGGAGCCTCCTGCTCCGGGGGTATGGTGGTGAGTCCAAGGGTCGTAGAAGGATGCTGGCGCGTACACCGAACTCCTCGGAGTCTCCCACGAGGAAGGGTCCGTACGCCAAGCAGAGGAAGACCCTTCACCAAACTCGGTGGCGGTTTCCTCCTGAAAAGGTGGTAACTCACCGTGCTCCTCCTCGTCGGGCACAACCCCCTCCATGGGGTTATGAAACTGATGCTGGGCCATGAACTCATCGAACTGGATAACATCAAAGGACCATCCGTTCCTGTGAGAAAAATCAAACAAAAGAGGTGCAGATAGACGGATCTCGCATTCCGCGGTAGTTCCGAAACGCAAGATATAAACAAGATTATCAAGCTCAGAAGTCATGGTAACAAACTTATGCCTTTTCATAGCAGCAAGATCAAAGCTTAAATAAGTCAAATGATTATCATCAGGGTGTGGGGTGCCTCCAAGATGTTCTAAGATAAGTGTGGCATAAACGCCACCATATAAGTCTCCCTTGTTACCGTTCATAGCAAGGTGTCGAGCAATTAAGGCACCCAGATTATAATCAGACCTCCCTGAGAGGGCGGCTGCCAGGACAGCAATATCCGGCGCAGAAGTGTTGCTCGTGTTGTCACGAGCTAACACCCCTCTAGCAACATAATATGCAAAATACCTGAGGTGAGGGAATAAGATGCTGGAGATCTTTGACAGATGAATATCCCTCGTACCCATGCTGCAGAGAGAGTTGAAGATGGTTTTCAGCTCGGAGGGCTGAGAGGTCATCCTAGCCGTTCTCCCAACGTTTGGCACACCTATTATTTCACAAAACTTTCCCAAAGGCATGGTGATAAGATCATTGTAAATTTTAAAGTCAATAGCACCTGAATCAGGATTATATCTAAAACTGTTAATGAAACTGGAGGTGAGTTTTTGATACTGAGTAACACGGCACGTGATGAGCCGTGTCAGACCTGCATTAGCGCAAAGATTATAAAACTCATCCTTGATTCCCGCAGCTTCAAGGAATTCATAACATGGAAACGTCATAGCACGTGTTGGACTTGTGTCTTCCAACAACTCTAGGGGCACATGATCTTCATTATAGCTCACCCTAGCAGTTGAGAGTGAAGCTGCGGCTCTAGTAACTCAATCGGAGTGCGTGGGCCTCCTCTTCTCAAGCCACCCCTTTGCCCTTCCTAACAAACTCATTTCTGAATTTTTTGGCAAATTACAAAAACAAGGATTAAAACAAGGTGGGTTAAGGCAAACTACTCAACTCACTTGCCCAAGGCATAAACTTGCATCAAAACTTGGAAAATAACTTTCTACACATGCATGCAAGCTCATCTTGTAATGCCCCGGATGTAATACTTTCCCTTTTGGGCATATAATATATCTCCGGCTTCATCTATTTCCATTCCGGGTTCTTTGTCTTTCGGGTTTTCGTCATTTTGTTGTGTGCGTGTGTGGCATTCATTCATATCATGTAGACTTGTGCATCGCATTGCATTTGTGTTGTCGTTTGCATCCGGTTCCACGCGTTCCTTCCCGTTGTCCGTTTCGCGTTCCGGAGCTCCCTCACATGTCCGTGGCGTCCCGTAGGCCTACTTTGGTGTTTGGGCGTGTAACGTTACCGGTGTGCCACGAGACTTGTCGTGTGTTGTTGTTTTGTCGTGTGTAACCCGCCTGTCAAATCTCGTCGCGTTTGGACTCCGTTTGCTATCCCAACAGTTATTCGTGTGGGTCCAAAGTGCCTCCACTTTGTGGCCCAGAAACACCCCCACAACCCTAAACCTAGCAGATCTGCTATATATTAGACCCTAGGTCTATTTTAGGCATCTCTAGCTTCTTCCTCCTCCTTCCCCTAATTTTTCTCAGATCTGGCCATTCCCCCTCAGCCACTTGGCCAGTTCCCGCAGGAACCAGCCGAACCAGCAGCTTCTTCGAATCCAGTTCGTTCCCTCGATCTCTCCTCGATCCGGGCGCCGTTTTTCCTGTCGAAGCAGCCAACCGCAGCGCCGGCCTCGAGTGCGGTCAACGCTCGTCCGACCTCGCCCCGCTCGACCGCACTCCGTCTGGGCCCTTCCCAGCGTCGCCCGCGCCAGCCGGAGGGAGTGGACCACATCGCCGACGGCCCACTCCCCCCCCCGCACCCATCGGCCCGCCCGGGCGCTCGCCTCCAGTGCCTCCTCCGATCGGGCCCACTCTCCCCGTCGCCAGCCGCTGACTCCACTCCACCAGGCCGCGCCGCCTCGGGCCCGTCCCTCCTCCGCCGGCCCGTACGCCGCAGCCGCTCCGGCTCCCTCGATCGACCGGGCCGAGCCCCGCCTCTCCAGCCTCCCAGGCCGCCTCGCCCTCGCGCCAGGACCGAGCCGCCTGGGCCTCGCTCCGATCCGCCGCCGCCTCCGAGCCGGGTGGGCCGCCCAGCGCCGCAGCGGGCCGCCGCCTCGCCCCGTGAGGCCCACGCCGCCGCCTTCCTCCAGATCGCACCGGATCCGCCCGAGGCCCGCTCCTGTTCAGATCTGAGGTTGACCCCCCTAATTTTCTCTAAGTCCCAGATCTATTAGTTGCTGATGCTATTTTTCAACTGATGATATCTTTTTGTGTGGATGTCCGTTTCGCGCAAATAGCATGTCCAGACGTTCGTGGTGATTAGCACTACGTTTTATCTTTTTGTGTCATGCATGTTAGAGATCATTTAGGTGCTTGTTTTCCCGTTGCAAGAGTGCATCCCGATATAATTGCTGCTATGTGATGTTTTTATGCCATCTTTGCTATGTGATATCTTTTAGCTCGTTTATCCGATTGATGCAAATGACATGTCCACATCTTCGTCTTGCCATGCTCTACATGTTGTTGGTGATAGGTTGCATGATAGATTTATTCTTGCCATGCTTATCATCGTTGCAAAGTGCCATGTGGCTGTGATGTTGTTTCACTTGTTATGAAATGACATCTTGTTGAGCTCGTTGCTATCGTTGTGTTTATCTCCATGATGCATGCCTGTATGTTTCGGGATCACCATCATGTGTACTTTGATGTGGTGCTTACCACTTGCCATGTTTAGTTTCGAGGTGACTTAAACTTGCTATTTTAGATGCCATGATGAAACTGCTGTTTCAACACTTAGTGGATTTTCACTAAGTCTGAAATCTGCAACGTTCCGATGCCATGTTTGCTTGCTGCTCTATGACAATCCATGATAGTTTTCGAGTGGATCTTGATTGTTCCTTGTAGTATATATTGTCGGCTTTCCATTCATGTTCTCACATGCTTATTTGAGTGGCTGTAGCATGTTTATCTTTTGCTCCAAAGTTTCAATAAAATTCTGCTGCCAGAATTTTATTGTCAAGTTCAATATGTCCAAGCTTATTGCTATTGATCCGTGGCTCCTTTGGGGGTGCACCTTTGGACTTATTTGCTGTAGGATATGTCTAGTTTATGTTCATGTCATTTTCCATGATGTTTGAGTGCTGTAGCTTAATTATTTTGTGCTCCGAAGTTGCTATGTTGCTGTAATTTTCAGCTTTCGCTCATTTCCTGTTTCGGGCATAACTTTTAGCCCGTAGCTCCGATTTCAGCGAGTCTTATATGAAACTTGATTGATTTTCTGTGTAGATTCATAATATCTTATTGTTATCATGTTTTGAGGTGTTTTGCTTGAGTGCTATTTTCTGTGCTCCGTGTGCATCCTTAGTGCATCCATCATGCATCCATCATTTTTCGAGTGCGCATTGCATCTTGTTGATTCGTGCCTTGTGTGATTGTATTGTTTAGAGCCGGAAGCTGAGACCGAGTACGAGTACGAGCACGAGGTTACCAACGAGGTTGAGCACGAGGACCCTTCTCACGATCCAAACGACTACACTTCAGGCAAGATGACCGAACCCCGATAACATTACTATCTTTGCCTATTGCTAGTAGTTTCGCTCTATAGTTTTGCCTCGATGCCCATGTTCTTCCTGTCAGCCTCCTACTTGTAACCATTGCCATGTTAACCACCCTACCTATGCAAACCGTTGCTTGGCTAAGTACGCTTCGCTCAGCCCTTCTTATAGCATTGCTAGTTGCACGTGAAGATCGAAGATGCTTGCTTCATGTTGAAGTTTGGTTGGGTTATATCACACTATATAATTGCTAAATGAAATCATCTATATATTGGCAAGGGTGAAAGGCTAAGCCTTTTGCTTGGTGTTTTGTTCCATTCATGCCGTTAGGAACCGTATAAACCGGTGTTATGTTCCTTGATTATGCGTTCCTAACACGGTTAGGGTGTATGGGACCCCCTCGATAAACCCCTAAGTGCTAAGTCTTTTCCAGCAAGTCCCAACATTGGTACTATTCGCCTAATAACTAAATAACTTGCATAGGGAGTAATTAACCCTCTTTCTTAATTCCACAACCCCGGGCCAGTGCTCCACATGAGTGTTGGTCCAAAACGAGCAGACTGCGGGGCCACCTCAAGGAAACTTGAGGTCTGGTAAAAACCTGTAGGATGACTCATCCGGTCGTGTCCTGAGACTTAGATACGCGCGGCTACTATCAGGGTGTCGACACGCCGGGAGGATTTGCTGGATTAGCCTTACCTTAGTTCGGAGTATCTTGAGCACGGGATTCCGAGAATACTCGGGTCTTCCCACTTTGGAGTTGCGACTCCGCGAATCGTGGGCTTGTAATGGGTCAAGTTGGAACACCCCTCCAGGGTCATGAACTTTCGAAAGCCGTGCCCGTGGTTATGTGGCAGATGGGAGCTTGTTAATATCCGGTTGTAGATAACTTGACACAATGTTTCTAATACACTACCAGCGTGTGTTCCATGACTGTCAATTTCCGAATAGGGATTCGGGAGTTGAACACGGAGGGGTTATGTTTGTCGAGCTTGTAGCTAGGATCACTTCGTGATCACTTCTCGTCCGAGGCTTTCTCTTCTCGCTCTCTTTCACGTAAGCTAGTTGCTAGTTGCTGCTGCAGACACTTATTCTCTTCTTCAGCCTTATCCTCTCCCAAGGCTTAAATAGTCTTGTTACCCGGGAACGGGATTGCTGAGTCCTCTGTGGCTCACAGTTACTTCACCACACCAGATGCAGGTCCAGCTGTGAGCTATCCAGGTGATGGCACCGAGCTAGACTGGGAGTACGACGAGGAGCGTAGTCGATACTATGTTCGTTATCCGGATGATCAGTAGTGGAGACTTCTACTAGGATTCGATCCGTCCTGTGGATGTTATTTAAGTTTGGTATCTTGACATTTGGATTTTTGCCCTTAGAGGGTTGTGATGTTTTAATGTATGATGATTGAGACATGTATTGTATTTGTGTGACGTGGCGAGTGTAAGCCAACTATTTTTATGTTTACAATTCCCCTCTTTTACATGAGATGTGCAAAGATTACCAAACTTGAGATCGTTTTAGGATGGACTTATGCCTTTAAGTCGTGCCTCGACACGTAGGAGGTATAGTTCCATCCTGGGCATTACAAGTTGGTATCAGAGCCTTCTCCGACCTAGGAGCCCCCACTGATTGATCGAATCGTTGACGGTCGAGTCTAGGCACACACTGAAAATATTTTGAGTCCTATATATTATATCGGAGAGTAGGATTTCTTTGCCTCTCATCTCCTTTCTCTCTGGTGAGGACTCCTGATGACTACTCTTGTCTCTTCTATCTTCAAAAATTGCACAAATTTTTTTTTAGGAATCCCGCGAGTATTCTGGGTTTGTTTCGATGTTCTTATGACGAGAATATTGTTCTCGATGCCTCCTGACATTAGGGGTTGTGGCAGTGTCCCGGGGAGTTGAGCTTCGGGGTATTGTCGTCACAAGCATATCGCGGCAGTACTAAATACTTAAGACGGCCGACATCGAAAATCTCTCCTATACGGCCAGTGGCAAGATAACCCCGACATCACCCAGTACTGGGGAGGTAGTTCGGGAGTATTGCCATAGCTTGTTATAGTGGATGCTTTTCGAAGGTCCGAGGTACACAGTTTCCGAGAAAGACTGGTTATGTGTTGAAGGATGGATACACCTGGATGTAGGTTTAGAGTTGATTGCGCGGTGCTTCCCGTGTATCCCCAACACCTGATTGCATAACTGGAATCTTTCGGAAATTTATAGGTGGGTTTATCTAGTAGATCGTAGGCATTCTTCCAACGAATGCAGGTTAGCGAGTTCGGGGTTCTACATTGAGTGAAGTGGTTTATGACCGATGTTACTATCAGGAGTTGCATCTTAAAGGATCCTTGGCTATGCTGATCCGGGGATTGCAAAACCTTTTCGTAACGCGTTCATATGCTTTCAACACAAAGATGTTAGAACGAAACTCCTCTCTTGTGTTTGTTCCCGTCTGTACCTTGTTGTTTTCTTATTTACCTTTTGTCCCCTATGTGGTTTCTCGTGAAGATTGATGTTATCATTTAACTGAGAATTTCATTCGTTCCTCTTGTTCGAATGATTTCATTCGTTCCTATTGTTCGAATGATTATTGTGAAGACTTGTTGCAATTCATTCCATTGATTCAGCTTATACCTTCTGTCAATCAATTGCTGATTCGTGGTCATCTCTTTCAGGATGGCTCCGAAAAGGGTTCCCAACGCTAACCCAGAGGCGGAAGAGGTCCCAGATCGTCCTCCTTCCCCTCCTCCTCCGTTTGAGGCTTGGAGAGCGATTATGCAGACTACAAATCAGAACACTCAGATGTTGATGCAGATGATGCAATAGATGCAAGCTAATCAAGCTAATCACGGTGTTCCAGGGAATCAAGGCAACTTCTTCAACCAGCAGCACCATGCTCCTCTCAACCAGTTCTTGGCCAATAATCCAAAAGCTTTCAGTTACTGTGTCGACCCTCTTGATGCTGAAGATTGGTTAACCGACATAAAGAAGCATTTTGAGTGCAGTAACGTGAAGGAAGATGATTATGTGAAGTTTGCAGCCTTCCAACTCAAAGACCAAGCAGCTGATTGGTGGCAGCAGTACAAAGACTCCAGGCCAGGTCAACTGATCTCTTGGGAGAATTTCTGCAAGGATTTTCGCTCGCACCATATTCCAACAAGTGTCATCGAGGGCATGCGTGAGCAATTCCGCAACCTAAAGCAGGGCTCTATGACAGTCTATCAGTATAATGTCAAGTTCCAAAACCTCGCCTGCTATGCTAAGCAAGACATTCCTGATGCCAAGAGCAAAATCTACCAGTTCCGTGGAGGTCTAAAAGATGAACTTCAACTTGCTCTCACCTTGTTCGAGCCGGATGAATTCGACAAATTCTATAGCATGGCTTTGAAACAAGAAGCAGCTCAGCTCAAGATGGAGGCTTCTAAAAAGAGAATTCGAGATGCCGTTCACTCTTCCTCATCGTCTCAGATGGTCTCGAAGCATCAGAAATTCTGGCTTCCTCCTCCTCCAGTGATTCGAGCTCCATACAACAACTCCAACAACTCCAACAACTTCAAGAACTCCAGTGGACGTGGTTTCTCCCACCCTCCCAACCCGAGCAACCAGTCGAAGAAGCAGTTTCAGTCTCAAGGCTCCAAGTCAAGTGGTTCTCATTTTCGTCCTCTCTCAGAAGTGACTTGCAACAAATGCACTCAGAAAGGTCACTATGCCAACAGATGTCCGAACCCGAAGCGTCTTCCACCTCCTCCACCTGTGAGTTCAGCTATTGTCAAGCATGATCCAAAGGCAGCAAGGGTCAATCTGATGAGTGCAGCGCAAGCGGAGAATTCTTCTGATGTCATTTTGGGTAGCCTCTCAGTTAACTCTTTTCCAGCTAAAGTGTTGTTTGATTCGGGTGCTTCATGTTCTTTCATGTCTCAACCATTTGCATCCAAGTATAATGTTGACATCCAAAGTCTGCCTCAGAGGTTGCAAGTAATTTCTCCGGGCAAGTGCATGACTTCCAACATATTTGCTCCGAATGTTTCTATTCGCATGGGTGATTATCGATTTTTGGCTTCTCCGGTGATTCTTGGTAATTCTGACATCGACCTCATCCTCGGAATGGATTGGCTTTCTCAGCACGATGCTCATATTGATTGTGCACAGAAGGAAGTCAAGATGACTCATTCTGATGAAGATGTGATTATCTTTGCCTCAAGGGATAACACTATCAGGCTTTTCTCTCTCAATGATAAGGGCGAAATTAATGCCATATCTCAAATTCCGGTGGTGAACGAATATCAAGACGTCTTTCCTGAAGAACTTCCAGGCATGCCTCCACACCGTCAGGTGGAATTCGTTATTGAACTCGAGCCGGGTACCGAGCCAGCATGCCGGCGTCCGTACAAGCTCTCTCCGGATGAATTGAAGGAATTGAAGAAGCAACTTGATAAACAGGAGAGTATGGGTCTCATCAGGCCTAGTACGTCTCCTTGGGGCTGTGGTGTCTTATTTGTCAAGAAGAAAGATGGCACGGAGCGTCTCTGTGTTGACTACCGGCCATTGAACAAGAAGACAATAAAGAACAAGTATCCGCTCCCCAACATCAACGAACTCTTCGAGCAGCTCAAAGGAGCTAAAGTGTTCTCTAAGCTTGACCTCCGAATGGGCTATCACCAAATTCGCATTCGCGAGGAAGACATCCCCAAGACGGCCTTCAGAACGAGCTACGGTTCATACGAGTATACCGTCATGTCCTTCGGTCTCGCCAATGCTCCTCCTACCTTTTCGAGGATGATGCATTACATCTTCAACCCCTATACCGGCGAGTTTGTGCTTGTGTATCTGGATGATATTCTGGTGTTTTCCAAGAATGAAGAAGATCACGAAAAGCACTTACGTCTGGTTCTTGATCGACTCCGAGAGCATAAGTTCTATGCCAAGTTCTCCAAGTGCGAGTTTTGGCTCGATAAGGTTTTGTACCTGGGCCACATCATCTCAGCTGACGGTATTGCGGTAAATCCCGAGAAAGTTGAAGCAATTGTCAACTGGGAAGCTCCTCAGAACGTCAAGCAACTCCGCAGTTTTCTGGGTCTTGCCAGCTATTGCAGAAGGTTCGTTGAGAACTTCTCCAAGATTGCCAAGCCTTTTTCCAACTTGCTTCAGAAGAATGTCAAATACTTTTGGTCTCCAGAGTGTGAAGTGGCATTCAAAACCCTCAAAGAAAAGCTTGTCTCTGCTCCAGTTCTGACTCCTCCAGATGAGTCCAAGCCCTATGAAGTATTCTGTGATGCTTCTCTTCAAGGACTTGGTGGTGTGCTTATGCAAGATAAGAGAATTGTGGCATACACTTCCCGTCAGCTCAAGCCGAGTGAGAAGAACTATCCCACACATGATCTCGAACTAGCAGCTGTGGTACATGCTTTGATTACGTGGAGACATCTGTTGTTGGGCAGAAAAGTCGACATCTTCACCGATCACAAGAGCTTGAAGTACATCTTCACACAGCCGCATCTGAACCTCCGCCAGACTCGTTGGGTTGAAATGATCCAAGAGTATGATCCCAGCATTGAATACACTCCTGGCAAGGCGAATGTGATTGCAGATGCTTTAAGCAGAAAGGCATATTGCAACAGCCTTCTTATCAAGCCGTACCAGCCTGAGCTTTGTGAAGCTTTTAGGAGGCTCAACCTCCAAATTGTTCCGCAGGGTTTTCTTGCAAATCTTCAAATTGCTCCTACCTTGGAAGATCAAGTCCGTGAGGCCCAACTCAGTGATACCATGGTGAAGAAGGTGAAACATGCTATTGCTAAGGGCATTCCGAAATACAAGTGCTTTCGTGTTGATGAGAGAGATACCTTGTTCTTCGAGGACAGACTCGTTGTTCCCAAAGGTGATCTCAGGAAGCTCATAATGGAAGAAGCACATGATTCTCTCCTTTTCCATTCATCCTGGCAGTTCCAAGATGTACCAAGACCTCAAGCAGTCTTACTGGTGGACACACATGAAAAGGGAAATTGCCCAATTCGTGAATGAATGTGATGTTTGCAGAAGAGTGAAAGCAGAACATCAACGTCCAGCCGGTCTTCTCCAACCTCTTCCTATTCCCGAGTGGAAGTTCGACCACATTGAAATGGACTTCGTCACTGGCTTTCCTAAGTCCAAGCGAGGAAATGATTCTATCTTCGTGGTGATTGACAAGCTTACCAAAGTCGCTCACTTCCTGCCAGTCAAAGAATCAATCAATGCAGCTCAATTGGCAGAGCTGTACACTTCGAGAATCGTGTCCTTACATGGCATTCCTCAAGTTATTTCCTCAGACCGTGGAAGTTTGTTCACTTCAAGGTTCTGGGACTCCTTTCAGTCCGCCGGGCACTAAGATCAGGTTCAGCACTGCTTTTCACCCTCAGACTAGTGGTCAAGTCGAGCGAGTGAATCAGATTCTAGAAGACATGCTCAGAGCCCGTGTCATATCTTTTGGCATGAAATGGGAAGACTGCCTTCCATTTGCCGAGTTCTCTTACAACAACAGCTTTCAAGCAAGTGCAGGCAAAGCTCCGTTTGAAATTCTCTATGGCAGAAAGTGCCGTACCCCTCTCAACTGGTCTGAAACAGGCCAACGTCAACTTCTTGGCAATGACTTGATCTCAGAAGCCGAAGAAATGTGCAAAGTCATACGTGAGAATCTCAAGGCCGCTCAGTCGCGTCAGAAGAGCTACTATGACGGCAAGCATCGTGATTTGGCTTTCAACATTGATGATCATGTTTATCTCCGTGTGTCTTCGATGAAAGGCACCCAAAGATTCGGTATCAAAGGAAAGCTTGCTCCTAGATACGTCTGTTGGAAATATGCCCTAGAGGCAATAATAAATTGGTTATTATTATATTTCCTTGTTCACGATAATCGTTTATTATCCATGCTAGAACTATATTGATAGGAAACTCAGATACATGTGTGGATACATAGACAAACACCATGTCCCTAGCAAACCTCTAGATGACTAGCTCGTTGATCAATAGATGGTTACGGTTTCCTGACCATGGACATTGGATGTCATTGATAACGGGATCACATCATTAGGAGAATGATGTGATGGACAAGACCCAATCCTAAGCCTAGCACAGATCGTGTAGTTCGTATGCTAAAGCTTTTCTATATGTCAAGTATCCTTTCCTTAGACCATGAGATTGTGCAATTCCCGGATACCGTAGGAATGCTTTGGGTGTACCAAACGTCACAACGTAACTGGGTGGCTATAAAGGTGCACTACAGGTATCTCCGAAAGTGTCTGTTGGGTTGGCACGAATCGAGACTGGGATTTGTCACTCCGTATGACGGAGAGGTATCTCTGGGCCCACTCGGTAGGACATCATCATAATGTGCACAATATGTGATCAAGGAGTTGATCACGGGATGATGTGTTACGGAACAAGTAAAGAGACTTGCCGGTAACGAGATTGAGCAAGGTATCGGTATACCGACGATCGAATCTCGGGCAAGTGCTATACCGATAGACAAAGGGAATCGTATACGGGATTGATTGAATCCTTGACATCGTGGTTCATCCGATGAGATCATCGTGGAACATGTGGGAGCCAACATGGGTATCCAGATCCCGCTGTTGGTTATTGGCCGGAGAGTTGTCTCGGTCATGTCTACATGGTCCCCGAGCCCGTAGGGTCTACACACTTAAGGTTCGATGACGCTAGGGTTATAGGGAAAGTATGTACGCGGTTACCGAATGTTGTTCGGAGTCCCGGATGAGATCCCGGACGTCACGAGGAGTTCCGGAATGGTCCGGAGGTAAAGATTCATATATGGGAAGTCCTGTTTTGGTCACCGGAAAAGTTTCGGGCGATATCGGTAATGTACCGGGACCACCGGGAGGGTCCCGGGGGTCCACCAGGTGGGGCCACCAGCCCCTGAAGGCTGCGTGGGCTAAGTGTGGGAGGGAACCAGCCCCAAGGGGGCTGGTGCGCCCCCCCACCAAGTCCCTAGGCGCATGGAGAGGGGAGGGGGGCAAACCCTAGGTCCAGATGGGCCTTAAGGCCCACCCTAGGGCGCCCCCTCTCTCTCCCCCCCCCTTGGCCGCACCCTAGATGGGTTTTCTAGGGCTGGCCGCACCCCTAGGGGTGGGAAACCCTAAAGGAGGCGCAGCCCTCCCTTCCCCCTATATATATGTGAGGTTTTTGGGGCTGCTAGACACACGAGAACGTCTCCTTCTTGGCGCAGCCCCACCCCTCTCCCTCCTCGTCTCTTGCAGCGCTTGGCGAAGCCCTGCTGGAGTCCCGCGCTCCTCCACCACCACCACGCCGTCGTGCTGCTGTTGGATGGAGTCTTCCCAACCTCTCCCTCTCTCCTTGCTGGATCAAGGCGTGGGAGACGTCACCGGGCTGCACGTGTGTTGAACGCGGAGGCGCCGTTCGTTCGGCGCTAGATCGGATCTTCCGCGATTTGAATCGCCGCGAGTACGACTCCTTCATCCGCGTTCTTGCAACGCTTCCGCATCGCGATCTACAAGGGTATGTGGATCCAACTCTCCTCTCGTAGATGTGCATCTCCTAGATTGATCTTGGTGAGCGTAGGAAAATTTTTGTTTCCCATGCAACGTTACCCAACAGTGGTATCAGAGCTAGGTCTTTGCGTAGATGCAATCACGAGTAGAACACAAAGGAGTTTGTGGGCGTTGATGTTTAGATTGCTTCCCTCCTTGGTCTTTTCTTGATTCAGCGGTATTGTGGGATGAAGCGGCTCGGACCAACCTTACATGTCCTCGTACATGAGACCGGTTCCATCGACAGACATGTGACTTTTGTTGCATAAGATGGCTAGCGGGTGTCTGTCTCTCCCACCTTAGTTGAATCGGATTCGACAAAGGCGGTCCTTGTAGAAGGTTAAATAGCAACTTAAATATCACCGTTGTGGCTTTGCGTAGGTAAGAAGCGTTCTTGCTAGATACCCATAGCAGCCACGTAAAACATGCAACAACAAATTAGAGGACGTCTAACTTGTTTTTGCAGGGTATGTATGTGATATGATATGGCCAATGACATGATGAGATATATTTGATGTATGAGATGATCATGTTGTAATAGTTAATATCGACTTGCATGTCGATGTATACGGCAACCGGCAGGAGCCATAGGGTTGTCTTTAATTTTTGTAATGCTTTACTTTATCGCTAAACGGTAGCAATAGTAGTAAGAGCATGGTGGGCGCGCGACAACCCCGATGGCGACACGATGATGGAGATCATGATGATGGGGATCATGGTGTTACGCCGGTGACGATGGAGATCATGCCGGTGCTTTGGAGATGGAGATCAAAAGCACGAGTTGATGGCCATATCATGTCACTTATGATTTGCATGTGATGTTAATCCTTTTATGCATCTTATTTTGCTTAGGACGACGGTAGCATTATAAGATGATCCCTCACTAAAATTTCAAGATAAAATTGTGTTCCCCCCAAGTGTGCGCCGTTGCGAAGGTTCGTCGTTTCGAAGCACCACGTGATGATCGGGTGTGATAGACTCTACGTTCGCATACAACGGGTGCAAGCCAGTTTTGCACATGCAGAACACTCGGGTTAGACTTGACGGGCCTAGCATGTACAGACATGGCCTCGGAACACGGAAGACCGAAAGGTCGAGCATGAGTCATATAGTAGATATGATCAACATGAAGATGTTCACCATTGACACCACCTCATCTCACGTGATGATCGGACTTGGGTTGGTGGATTTGGATCATGTCACGCTCGGATGACCAGAGGGATGTCAATTTGAGTGGGAGTTATAAGTAATTTGATTAGTTAAAACTCACTTGTCATGAACAATAGTCTAAGTTGTCTTCGCAAATTATGTAGTAGACCAATAACTGCGTTGTAGCTCCCTGTTTAATACGATCCTAGAGAAAGACTAAGTTGAAAGATATTGTAAGCAATGATGCGGACTGGGTCCGTAATCCGAGGAGTGTCCTCACTGCTGCACAGAAAGCTTACGTCTTTGATGCACCGCTCGATGTGCAAACCCCTACAACGTTGTCTGTGGATGTTGTGAACACCTGACAGAGACGTCCTGATGACTACTTGATAGTTTAGTGCACCATACTTTACGGCTTAGAATCGGGATTCCAATGACGTTTTGAACGCCATAGAACATATGAGATGTTCTAAGAGCTGAAATTGGGATTTCAGGCTCATGCCCGTGTTGAGAGGTATGAGACCTCTGACAAGTTCTTTTGCCAAAAGGATGGAGGAGAATAGCTCAACTTGTGAGCATGTGCTCAGAATGTCTGGGTGCTAAAATCACTTGAACCAAGTGGGAGTTAATCTTCCAGGTGAGATAGTGGTTGGCGGAATTCTCTAGACACTATCACCAAGCTACTAGAACTTCGTGATGAACTATGACAAGCAAAGGATGGTGATAATCCCGGTGCTGTCAGCGGTTCTTAGTACCGCAAAAGTAGAGATCAAGAAGGAGCATCAAGTGTTGATGGTTTAACAAGACCACTGGTTTTAAAAGGGTAAGGGCTAGAAGGGAAACTTCATGAATGGCAAACCTGTTGTCACTCTGATGAAGGAACCCATGGTTGAACCCAAACCTCGAGACTAAGTGCTTCTGTTGTAAGGGGAACGGTCACATGGTAGCGGAACCACCCCAAATACATGGTAGATATGATAGCTGGCAACTTCAACAAAGTATATTTGATATTATTGATGTGTACCTTAGTAGTACTCCTTGTAGCACCTGGGTATTGGATACCGGTTCAGTTGCTATTATTAGTGACTTGAAGCAAAAGCTATGGACTGAACGGAGACTAGCTAAGGGCGAGGTGACGATGTGTGTTGGAAGTGTTTCCAAGGTTGATGAGATCACCATCGCACACTTCCTCTATTTTCGAGATTAGTGTTGAACCTAGATAAATGTTATCAGGTGTCTACGTTGAGCATGAAAATGATTAGATCATGTTCATCGCAATACGGTTATTCATTTAAGTTAGAGAATAATGGTTATTCTGTTTACATGAATAATACCTTTATGGTCATACACCCAATGGTTCGTTGAATCTCGATAATGGTAATACACATAATGATAATATTAATGCCAAAAGATGTAGAGTTAATAATGATAGTACCACTTTCTTGTGGCACTGCCGCTTGGGTCATTTTGGCATAAAATGCATGAAGAAACTCCATGCTGATGGACGTTTGGAGTCACTTGATTTTGAATCGCTTGACACATGCGAGCCATGCCTCATGGGCAGGATGACTGAGATCCCGTTTTAGGTACAATGAAATGGGCAAGTGACTTGTTGGAAATCATACATGCTGATGTATGTGATCCAATGAGAGTTAAGGCGTGTGGTGGATATCGTTATTTTCTCATCTTCACTGACGATTTGAGTAGATATGGTATATTTACTTAATGAAGCAAAAGTCTGAAACGTTTGAAAGGTTCAAAAAATTTCAGAGTGAAGATTTAGAATCATCATAACAAGAAGATCATGTTCCTACGATCTGATCAAGGGGATATTATCTGAATTATGAGTTTGGCAATCACTTAAGACATTGTAGAATTGTTTCGCAGTTGAAGTCCCCTGGAACATCACAGCGTAATGGTGTGTCCGGACATCGTAATCGAACCTTATGAGATATGGTGCGATCTATGGTGTGTCTTACCGATCTACCGCTATTATTTTGAGGTTATGCATTAGAGACAGCTGCATTCACTTTATATAGGGCACCATCTAAGTCCGTTGAGACGACGTCGTATGGTTTGGCAAGAAACCAAAGTTGTCGTTTTCTTAAATGTTTGGGGCTGCGATGCTTATGGCTTCAGCCAGGAAAAGCTCGAACCCAAAGCGGACAAATACATCTTCATGGAATACCCACTGGTAACGGTTGGGTATACCTTCTATCTCAGATCCAAGGACAAAAATGTTTGTCGCTAAGAATGGGTCCTTTCTCGAGAAGGAGTTTCTCTCGAAAGAATTGAGTGGGAGGAAGATAGAACTTGATAAGGTTTTCGAACCCTCACTTCAACCGGAGAGTAGTGCAACACAGAAAGATGTTTCTGTGGAACCTACGACAGTTGAAGAGGATACTAATGATAGTGATCATGAAGCTCCAGATCAAGTTGCTATCGAACCTCGTGGGTCGACAAGGATGTGTACTACTCCTGAGTGGTACGGTGATCCTGTCTTAGAGGTCATGTTGTTGGACAACGATGAACCTACGAACTATGGAGAAGCGATGGTGGGCCCATATTCCGACAAATGGTTAGAAGCCGATAAATCCGAGATAGGATCCATGTATCAAAACAAAGTATGGACTTTGGTGGACTTGCCCTATGATCGGCAAGCCATTGAGGCAAATGGATCTTTAAGACTAAGACGGACGTGGACGGTAACGTCACCGTCTATGAAGCTCGACTTGTGGCGAAGAGTTTTCCACAAGTTCAAGGAGTTGACTACGATGAGATTTTCTCACCCGTAGCGATGCTTAAGTCCGTCGGAATCATGTTAGCATTAGCTGCATTTATGAAATCTGGTAGATGGATGATAAAACAAGTTTCCTTACCAGTTTTCGTAAGGAAAGGTTGTATGTGATACAATCAGAACGGTTTTGTCGATCCTAAGGATGCTAAAAGATATGCTAGCTCCAGCGATCCTTCCATGGACTAGAGCAAGCATCTCGGAGTCGGAATATACACTTTGATGGAGTGATCAAAGTTTTTGGGTATACAAAGTTTGTTGGAAACTTGTATTTGCAATAAAGTGAGTGGGAGCACTACAACATTTCTGATAAGTATATGTGAATGACATATTGTTGATCCGAAATGATGTAGAATTTCTGGAAAGCATAAAGGGTTGTTTGAAATGAGTTTTTCAAAGGAAGACCTGGATAAAGCTGCTTACATATTGGGCATCAAGATCTATACAGATAGATCAAGACGCCTGATGATACTTTCAAAAGAACACACACCTTTGACATGATTTTGAAGGAGTTCAAAATATATCAGTCAAAGAAGGAGTTCTTACCTGAGTTGTAAGGTGTGAAGTTGAGTAAGACTCAAAACTTGACCACGGCAGAAGGAAGAGGAAGGACGAAGGTCGTCCCCTATGCTTTTGTCATAGGCTCTGTACGGTATGCCATGCTAAGTACCGCACCTGATGTGTGCCTTGCCACATGTCTGGCAAGAGGGTACAAAGGTGATCCAGGAGTGGATTACTAGATAGTGGTCAAAATTATCCTTAGAGGAATAAGGAAATGTTTCTCGGTTATGGAGGTGATAAAGAGTTCGACGTAAAGAGTTACGTCGATGCAAGCTTAACACCTATCCGGATAACTCTAAGTGGAGATACCGGATACGTATAATGGAGCAACAGTTTGGAATAGCTCCAAGTGGAACGTGATAGCAGCATCTACGATATGACATAAGGTTTTGCGAAGAACATAGGGATCTGAATGTTGCAGACCCGTTGACTACAACCTCTCTCACAAGCATAACATGATCAAACCCAGAACTCATTGAGTATTAATCACATATTGATGTGAACTAGATTACTGACTCTAGTGAACTCTTTGGATGTTAGTCACATGGCGATGTGACCTGTGAGTGTCAATCACATGGCGATGTGAACTAGATTATTGACTCTAGTGCAAGTGGGAGACTGTTGGAAATATGCCCTAGAGGCAATAATAAATTGGTTATTATTATATTTCCTTGTTCACGATAATCGTTTATTATCCATGCTAGAACTGTATTGATAGGAAACTCAGATACATGTGTGGATACATAGACAAACACCATGTCCCTAGCAAACCTCTAGATGACTAGCTCGTTGATCAATAGATGGTTACGGTTTCCTGACCATGGACATTGGATGTCATTGATAACGGGATCACATCATTAGGAGAATGATGTGATGGACAAGACCCAATCCTAAGCCTAGCACAGATCGTGTAGTTCGTATGCTAAAGCTTTTCTATATGTCAAGTATCCTTTCCTTAGACCATGAGATTGTGCAATTCCCGGATACCGTAGGAATGCTTTGGGTGTACCAAACGTCACAACGTAACTGGGTGGCTATAAAGGTGCACTACAGGTATCTCCGAAAGTGTCTGTTGGGTTGGCACGAATCGAGACTGGGATTTGTCACTCCGTATGACGGAGAGGTATCTCTGGGCCCACTCGGTAGGACATCATCATAATGTGCAAAATATGTGATCAAGGAGTTGATCACGGGATGATGTGTTACGGAACGAGTAAAGAGACTTGCCGGTAACGAGATTGAACAAGGTATCGGTATACCGACGATCGAATCTCGGGCAAGTGCTATACCGATAGACAAAGGGAATCGTATACGGGATTGATTGAATCCTTGACATCGTGGTTCATCCGATGAGATCATCGTGGAACATGTGGGAGCCAACATGGGTATCCAGATCCCGTTGTTGGTTATTGGCCGGAGAGTTGTCTCGGTCATGACTACATGGTTCCCGAGCCCGTAGGGTCTACACACTTAAGGTTCGATGACGCTAGGGTTATAGGGAAAGTATGTACGCGGTTACCGAATGTTGTTCGGAGTCCCGGATGAGATCCCGGACGTCACGAGGAGTTCCGGAATAGTCCGGAGGTAAAGATTCATATATGGGAAGTCCTGTTTTGGTCACCGGAAAAGTTTCGGGCGATATCGGTAATGTACCGGGACCACCGGGAGGGTCCCGGGGGTCCACCAGGTGGGGCCACCAGCCCCTGAAGGCTGCGTGGGCTAAGTGTGGGAGGGAACCAGCCCCAAGGGGGCTGGTGCGCCCCCCCACCAAGTCCCTAGGCGCATGGAGAGGGGAGGGGGGCAAACCCTAGGTCCAGATGGGCCTTAAGGCCCACCCTAGGGCGCCCCCTCTCTCTCCCCCCCCTTGGCCGCACCCTAGATGGGTTTTCTAGGGCTGGCCGCACCCCTAGGGGTGGGAAACCCTAAAGGGGGCGCAGCCCTCCCTTCCCCCTATATATATGTGAGGTTTTGGGGCTGCTAGACACATGAGAACGTCTCCCTCTTGGCGCAGCCCTACCCCTCTCCCTCCTCGTCTCTTGCAGCGCTTGGCAAAGCCCTGCTGGAGTCCCGCGCTCCTCCACCACCACCACGCCGTCGTGCTGCTGTTGGATGGAGTCTTCCCCAACCTCTCCCTCTCTCCTTGCTGGATCAAGGCGTGGGAGACGTCACCGGGCTGCACGTGTGTTGAACGCGGAGGCGCCGTCCGTTCGGCGCTGGATCGGATCTTCCGCGATTTGAATCGCCGCGAGTACGACTCCATCAACCGCGTTCTAGCAACGCTTCCGCTTAGCGATCTACAAGGGTATGTGGATCCAACTCTCCTCTCGTAGATGTGCATCTCCTAGATTGATCTTGGTGAGCGTAGGAAAATTTTTGTTTCCCATGCAACGTTCCCCAACAACGTCGGGCCTTTCAAGATTCTTGGCAAAAGAGGCGATCTAGCCTATCAACTTGAGCTCCCTCCCAACTTCGCCAATGTTCATGATGTCTTTCATGTGTCTCAACTCCGCAGATGCTTCAAGGCACCTGAGCGCTTGATTCCGTTTGAAGAGATTGATCTTCAACAAGACCTGTCCTACCGAGAGCATTCCGTTGCTATTCTCGAAGAAACCGAACGCAAGACCCGCAACAAGTCCATCAAATTCTTGAAAGTCAAGTGGTCACATCACACCGACCGAGAGGCTACGTGGGAACGAGAAGATCATCTTCGTTCCGAGTAGCCTTCCTTTTTCCAGTCCTAGATCTCGGGACGAGATCTTTTTGTAGTAGAGGAGAGTTTGTAATGCCCCGGATGTAATACTTTCCCTTTTGGGCATATAATATATCTCCGGCTTCATCTATTTCCATTCCGGGTTCTTTGTCTTTCGGGTTTTCGTCGTTTTGTTGTGTGCGTGTGTGGCATTCATTCATATCATGTAGACTTGTGCATCGCATTGCATTTGTGTTGTCGTTTGCATCCGGTTCCACACGTTCCTTCCCGTTGTCCGTTTCGCGTTCCGGAGCTTCCTCACGTGTCCGTGGCGTCCCGTAGGCCTACTTTGGTGTTTAGGCGTGTAACGTTACCGGTGTGCCGCGAGACTTGTCGTGTGTTGTTGTTTTGTCGTGTGTAACCCGCCTGTCAAATCTCGTCGCGTTTGGACTCCGTTTGCTATCCCAACAGTTATTCGTGTGGGTCCAAAGTGCCTCCACTTTGTGGCCCAGAAACACCCCCACAACCCTAAACCTAGCAGATGTGCTATATATTACACCCTAGGTCTATTTTAGGCATCTCTAGCTTCTTCCTCCTCCTTCCCCTAATTTTTCTCAGATCTGGCCATTCCCCCTCAGCCACTTGGCCAGTTCCCGCAGGAACCAGCCGAACCAGCAGCTTCTTCGAATCCCGTTCGTTCCCTCGATCTCTCCTCGATCCGGGCACCGTTTTTCCTGTCGAAGCAGCCAACCGCAGCGCCGGCCTCGAGTGCGGTCAACGCTCGTCCGACCTCGCCCCGCTCGACCGCACTCCGTCTGGGCCCTTCCCAGCGTCGCCCGCGCCAGCCGGAGGGAGTGGACCACATCACCGCCGGCCCACTCCCCTCCGCACCCATCGGCCCGCCCGGGCGCTCGCCTCCAGCGCCTCCTCCGATCGGGCCCACTCTCCCCGTCGCCAGCCGCTGACTCCACTCCACCAGGCCGCGCCGCCTCGGGCCCGTCCCTCCTCCGCCGGCCCGTACGCCGCAGCCGCTCCGGCTCCCTCGATCGACCGGGCCGAGCCCCGCCTCTCCAGCCTCCCAGGCCGCCTCGCCCTCGCGCCAGGACCGAGCCGCCTGGGCCTCGCTCCGATCCGCCGCCGCCTCCGAGCCGGGTGGGCCGCCCAGCGCCGCAGCGGGCCGCCGCCTCGCCCCGTGAGGCCCACGCCGCCGCCTTCCTCCAGATCGCACCGGATCCGCCCGAGACCCGCTCCTGTTCAGATCTGAGGTTGACCCCCCTAATTTTCTCTAAGTCCCAGATCTATTAGTTGCTGATGCTATTTTTCAACTGATGATATCTTTTTGTGTGGATGTCCGTTTCGCGCAAATAGCATGTCCAGACGTTCGTGGTGATTAGCACTACATTTTATCTTTTTGTGTCATGCATGTTAGAGATCATTTAGGTGCTTGTTTTCCCGTTGCAAGAGTGCATCCCGATATAATTGCTGCTATGTGATGTTTTTATGCCATCTTTGCTATGTGATATATTTTAGCTCGTTTATCCGATTGATGCAAATGACATGTCCACATGTTCGTCTTGCCATGCTCTACATGTTGTTGGTGATAGGTTGCATGATAGATTTATTCTTTCCATGCTTATCATCGTTGCAAAGTGCCATGTGGCTGTGATGTTGTTTCACTTGTTATGAAATGCCATCTTGTTGAGCTCGTTGCTATCGTTGTCTTTATCTCCATGATGCATGCTTGTATGTTTCGGGATCACCATCATGTGTACTTTGATGTGGTGCTTACCACTTGCCATGTTTAGTTTCGAGGTGACTTAAACTTGCTCTTTTAGATGCCATGATGAAACTGCTGTTTCAACACTTCGTGGATTTTCACTAAGTCTTAAATATGTAACGTTCCGATGCCATGTTTGCTTGCTGCTCTAGGACAATCCATGATAGTTTTCGAGTGGATCTTGATTGTTCCTTGTAGTATATATTGTCGGCTTTCCATTAATGTTCTCACATGCTTATTTGAGTGGCTGTAGCATGTTTATCTTTTGCTTCAAAGTTTTAATAAAATTCTGCTGCCAGAATTTTATTGTCAAGTTCAATATGTCCAAGCTTATTGCTATTGATCCGTGGCTCCTTTGGGGGTGCACCTTTGGACTTATTTGCTGTAGGATATGTCTAGTTTATGTTCATGTCCTTTGCCATGATGTTTGAGTGCTGTAGCTTAATTATTTTGTGCTCCGAAGTTGCTATGTTGCTGTAATTTTCAGCTTTCGCTCATTTCTTGTTTCGGGCATAACTTTTAGCCCGTAGCCCCGATTTCAGCGAGTCTTATATGAAACTTGATTGATTTTCTGTGTAGATTCATAATATCTTATAGTTATCATGTTTTGAGGTGTTTTGCTTGAGTGCTATTTTCCGTGCTCCGTGTGCATCCTTAGTGCATCCATCATTTTTCGAGTGTGCATTGCATCTTGTTGATTCGTGCCTTGTGTGATTGTATTGTTTAGAGCCGGAAGCTGAGACCGAGTACGAGTACGAGCATGAGGTTACCAACGAGGTTGAGCACGAGGACCCTTCTCACGATCCGAACGACTACACTTCAGGCAAGATGACCGAACCCCGATAACATTACTATCTTTGCCTATTGCTAGTAGTTCCGCTCTATAGTTTTGCCTCGATGCCCATGTTCTTCCTGTCAGCCTCCTACTTGTAACCATTTCCATGTTAACCACCCTACCTATGCAAACCGTCGCTTGGCTAAGTACGCTTCGCTCAGCCCTTCTTATAGCATTGCTAGTTGCAGGTGAAGATCGAAGATGCTTGCTTCATGTTGAAGTTTGGTTGGGTTATATCACACTATATAATTGCTAAATAAAATCATCTATATATTGGCAAGGGTGGAAGGCTAAGCCTTTTGCTTGGTGTTTTGTTCCACTCATGCCGTTAGGAACCGTATAAACCGGTGTTATGTTCCTTGATTATGCGTTCCTAACACGGTTGGGGTGTATGGGACCCCCTCGATAAACCGCTAAGTGCTAAGTCTTTTCCAGCAAGTCCCAACATTGGTACTATTCGCCTAATAACTAAATAACTTGCATAGGGAGTAATTAACCCTCTTTCTTAATTCCACAACCCCGGGCCAGTGCTCCACATGAGTGTTGGTCCGAAACGAGCTGACTGCGGGGCCACCTCAAGGAAACTTGAGGTCTGGTAAAAACCTGTAGGATGACTCATCCGGTCGTGTCCTGAGACTTAGATACGCGCGGCTACTATCAGGGTGTTGACACGCCGGGAGGATTTGCTGGATTAGCCTTACCTTAGTTCGGAGTATCTTGAGCACGGGATTCCGAGAATACTCGGGTCTTCCCACTTTGGAGTTGCGACTCCGCGGATCGTGGGCTTGTAATGGGTCAAGTTGGAACACCCCTACAGGGTTATGAACTTTCGAAAGCCGTGCCCGCGGTTATGTGGCAGATGGGAGCTTGTTAATATCCAGTTGTAGATAACTTGACACAATGTTTCTAATACACTACCAGCGTGTGTTCCGTGACTGTCAATTTCCGAATAGGGATTCGGGAGTTGAACACGGAGGGGTTATGTTTGTCGAGCTTGTAGCTAGGATCACTTCGTGATCACTTCTCGTCCGAGGCTTTCTCTTCTCGCTCTCTTTCACGTAAGCTAGTTGCTAGTTGCTGCTGCAGACACTTATTCTCTTCTTCAGCCTTATCCTCTCCCAAGGCTTAAATAGTCTTGTTACCCGGGAACGGGATTGCTGAGTCCTCTGTGGCTCACAGTTACTTCACCACACCAGATGCAGGTCCAGCTGTGAGCTATCCAGGTGATGGCACCGAGCTAGACTGGGAGTATGACGAGGAGCGTAGTCGGTACTATGTTCGTTATCCGGACGATCAGTAGTGGAGACTTCTACTAGGATTCGATCCGTCCTGTGGATGTTATTTAAGTTTGGTATCTTGACATTTGGATTTTTGCCCTTAGAGGGTTGTGATGTTTTAATGTATGATGATTGAGACATGTATTGTATTTGTGTGACGTGGCGAGTGTAAGCCAACTATTTTTATGTTTACAATTCCCCTCTTTTACATGAGATGTGCAAAGATTACCAAACTTGAGATCATTCTAGGATGGACTTATGCCTTTAAGTCGTGCCTCGACACGTAGGAGGTATAGTTCCATCCTGGGCATTACACATCTATACAGCACCAAGAGCTACTAAATACTCAAAAATGAAGCCACCAAACAGAAATCTAATTGGAGGGGTGGAGGAGTCACATACCAGGGAGTATTTGTTCAAAATCTCAGCTCAAATGATAGGCTATAGAGAGAGATCGAAGAATCGCCTCCAAGAGCAGCAAGAACGCAAGAACAAGTGCAGAACTCGCGTTTTTGGAGAGAAAGAGAGAGGGAGGAAGAAGACTTACCTCGAGGGGCCCTGTGGGCGCGGCTAGGGGGCAGGTCGCGCCAGCTGGCCGCCTGGGCCACTGGTGGGTCCCCCTGGCTGGCCCCAGGTACCTCTGCATCACTCCCGGCATGGAAATGTTTATTTTTATTTTTCTGGAATTTTTCTGAAAACTTCACTGTTGAATTTTTTTCGAATTTCAAAAAGCTGCAAGACTTTCTGAAAACTTAAAGCAGTGATTAGTATTGTGAAGCTTCAAAACATAAACACTTGGTACAACAAAGAGAACAAAAACTAAAACAAATGAAAACATAACAAGCTCAACTTTTTATCTATATAAAACATGTTTACTAGTAAGGTTGATCAAGTCTTACCAACAAACAGGCGATATATAGAGCAAAAAGTCTCACCTCTTACGAAGTAATCACTGAACCTTTACTTTGATGGACATTGTCCCCACCATAATAGTTTTGTATTTGTGATGCACATGTAGTGGACAGTCCCATTCTCCAATCTTCACGGTCTCGATATTTTCTATAGAGTTGAGGCCATGTCTCCTGTCGGTCTTCTTTGGGAAATACACCGTGTGTTCTTTATCATTCACATTGAAGGTAACCTTCCCTTTATTGCAATCAATAATAGCACCTGCGGTGTTAAGAAAAGGTCTACCAAGAATAATGGACATGCTCCCATCCTCGGGCATGTCAAGCACAACAAAATCAGTAAGAATCAAACAATTAGCAACTTCTACTGGAACATCCTCACAAATACCTATCGGAACGGCGGTTGACTTGTCAGCCATCTAAAGAGAGATATGTGTAGGAATTAGTTTCTCTAAACAAAGCCTCTTGTAAAGAGAGAGAGGCATAACACTCACTCCTGCTCCAAGATCACATAAAGCAGTTTTGACATAATTATTCTTTATGGAGCAAGGAATGGTGTGTATACCTGGATCACCGAGCTTCTCAGGAATCTTGCCACTGAAAGAGTAGTTAGCAAGCATAGTAGATATTGCTTCATTAGGAACTTTTCTTTTATTAGTGACAATATCTTTCATATATTTTGAATAAGGAGGTAACTTAATAGCATCAGTCAAAGGGATTTGAAGAAAAAGAGGTTTAATCCACTCACAAAACTTATTGTAATGCTCTTCTTCTTTAGATTTGAGAGACTTACCTGGAAAGGGCATGGGTTTCTATACCCATGGTTCTCTTTCCTTCCCATGTCTTCTTGCGACGAAGTCTTCTCTAGTGTACCTCTTACGTTTGTCAGGTGCTTCTTCTTCTCGAACTTCAGGCGGATCATTCTTCTCATTACCCTTACCTTCAGGTTCAGCACCGTCTTCAGTCTCAGCATCGGAGATAGATACACTGTTGGGATCAACAGCTGGCTCTTCATCTGTAATAGGATCATTGGAATTGTCAGTCTCCTTATGTTTCTTCTTCTTCTTTTTTGGAGAGCCAACAATTTCTCCTTCCTGCATTTGAGAATCTTGCTCGATTCTCCTCGGATGCCCCTCTGGATAGAGAGGATCTTGAGTGCTAATTCCTCCTCGGGTCTTAATCCCGAAGGCCTGCAAATCATCTTGTTTGGCATTGTTAGCAAGCAAATCTTTTTGCACATTAGAAATTTGTTCAAGCTGAGTTTGAACCATATGAAAATGCTTCACAAGACATTGAACATCATTAACTGTTCTACCTAGGACATCAAGCAAACTTTTGATAGCAAGGGAATTATCATGCAATTGACTTTGTATCCTCTCATTAAAATGATTTTGTTTCATAATAAAATTATCAAACTCATCTAAACATTGATCAGGAGGCTTACCACGAGGGATGTCACTTGCGTTGAAATCTAAAAGAGAGTGTACCTCTACCATAGGAGGGTGAGTGGTAGGCTCACACAGCTTCTCAATAGGGGGTAGATTCTTCACGTCTTCAGCTTTAATACCCTTCTCTTTAATATACTTCTTTGCTTCTCGCATATCTTCGGGGCTTAGAACAAACATGCCCCTCTTCTTTGGTGGTGGAGGTGGTTCAGGGACGGACCAATCTTCATGGTTTTTGGCAATCCTGCCCATCAAATCCTCTGCATCGTCCGGTGTTCTTTTCCTGAAAACACAACCAGCACGACTGTCCAAATAGGACCTGGATTCATCAGTTAGACCAGCATAAAATATATCGATTAATTCGTTCTTAGGGACTTCATGTCTTGGTCTAGCCCGAATCAGACCGCAATACCTCCCCCAAGCTTTAGGGAGGTGCTCATCCTGCAACTGTTTAAAGTTATAAATTCTTTGTAAAGCAGCATGTTGCATGTGAGCAGGAAAGTACTTATCAAGAAAAGAGTAAGCTAAGTCTTGAGGACTCTTAATGGAACCGCATGGGAGTGAATCATACCATGTTTTATCACCTTCCTTCAAGGAGAAAGGAATAAGCTTGGTCACATAAAAGTATCGTATCTTCTCATCCGTGGTAAACAAGCCACCCAACTCACCGAGTTTAGTCAGGTGTGCAATAGCATCATCATTTTCTCTGCCATAAAAGGGGTCAGCTTCAACCATAGGTATAAGTGAAGGATCAACAGAGAAATCATAATCAGGATCATCAATGCGTATAGGAGATGTAGCAAATTCAGGATCAGGAACGGTTTTGTTCTTCAAAGAGTGTTTTTCAAACAGCTTCTTAATAACTTCAGGGTCAGAGCCGGTAAACTCTGTCAGTTCCCTGCATAAATCTTCATCAAGCATATAGTAATCATCATCAAGGAGTCTCTCCTTGAGTTTACTCAAATCAGGATAATCGTAAGTTCCACCAATAGGGTAGCGAGTAACAGGAATTTCAATTCCAGACTTTTTTGCAGCAGCAGCGATCTGTTTCTCAAGAGCATAACCAAGTGAACTAATATCATCAAGAGTAGTTGAAGCATCATCAAGAGTATCAGACACAGTAACAGATTCAGTAGGAGCATCATGTGGTGGCGGTGAGGCAAACTTACTCATAACAGAAGGTGAATCAAGTGTAGCACTAGTGTTCAGAACAGTACCTCTTCTTGTAGTGGATAGTAAGATCGGAACCTTGGGGTCTCCTTTCTTACCCATAGCGGATGAAGTGCAGCAGGTAGGATACTTCAAGTAGACTTGTAAATATTGCTATGCTCCCCGGCGACGGCGCCAGAAAACGGTACTTGATAACCCTCAACCGTAAGGGATCGAGATAGTCTTCGCGGGTAAGAATAACCCAATTTATTGATTAGACACACGGGTGTTGGGGAACGTTGCATGGGAAACAAAAAAAATTCCTACGTTCACCAAGATCAATCTAGGAGATGCATCTACGAGGGGAGAGTTGGATCCACATACCCTTGTAGATCGCTAAGCGGAAGCGTTCAAGAACGCGGTTGATGGAGTCGTACTCGCCGCGATTCAGATCGCCGAAGATCCTAGCACCGAAGCAACGGTGCCTCCGCGTTCTTCACACGTACAGCTCGGGGACGTCTCCTTCTTCTTGATCCAGCAAGGGGGAAGGAGAGGTTGATGGAGACACCGGCAGCACGACGGCGTGGTGGAGATGGTGGTGGAGGATTCCAGCAGGGCTTCGCCAAGCACTGCGGAGTTCGCGAAGATGGATGTGGGAGAGGGAGGGCGGCGCCGAGGCACGAACGTGTGTGGCTGCCCTCCCTCTGCCTCTCTTTATATAGGGGGGAGAGAGGGGAGGGGGCGCCCTAGGGTTTCCCCTAGGGGCCGGCGGCCAGGGCAGATGGGAAGGGGGCGGCGCCCCTTGGGGCTAGGGTTTCCCCCCCAGGTGCCTTGCCCCCCAAGCCTAAGGGGGTGCGGCAGCCCTAGGGGGGGCCAGCCCCCTTGGCGCATGAGGAGAGGGCCCAGGGGGGGCGCACAGCCCTATGAGGGCTGTTGCGTCTCCCCTTTGTGGCCCATTAGGCCCGAAACTCTTTCCGGAACCCCCGAAACCCCTTTCGGTCATCCGCCGACTTCCCGGTGCTCCCCGGAACACTTCCGGACTCCGATCACTCTCATCCTATATATCAATCTTCGTCCCCGGACCATTCCGGAGACCCTCGTCACGTCCGGGATCTCATCCGGGACTCCGAACAACCTTCGGTAACCATGCACTGTTCTCACTAACAACCCTAGCGTCACCGAACCTTAAGTGTGTAGACCCTGCGGGTTCGGAAACTATGCAGACATGACCGAGACACTCCCAGGTCAATAACCAATAGCGGGATCTGGATACCCATATTAGTTCCCACACGTTCCTCGATGATCTCATCGGATGAACCATGATGTCAAGGATTCAGGCAATCCCGTATACAGTTCCCTTTGTCTCGTCGGTATGTTACTTGCCCGAGATTCGACTGTCGGTATCTCTATACCTAGTTCAATCTCGTTACCGGCAAGTCTCTTTACTCGTTACCGTAATACATAATCCCGTGACCAACTACTTAGTCACTTTGAGCTCATTGAGATGACGTATTACCGAGTGGGCCCGGAGATACCTCTCCGTCACACGGAGTGACAAATCCCAGTCTCGATCCATGTCAACTCAACAGACACCTTCGGAGATACCTGTAGAGTACCTTTATAGTCACCCAGTTACGTTGCGACGTTTGGCACACACAAAGCACTCCTACGGTGTCAGTGAATTACATGATCTCATGGTCATAGGAACTTATACTTGACATGCAGAAAACTATAGCGATAACTGATACGATCAAAAGCTATGTTTAACGTTTGGGTCTCGTCCATCACATCATTCTCCTAATGATGTGATCCCGTTATCAAATGACAACTCATGTCTATGACCTGGAAACCGCGGTCATCTTTGATCAACGAGCTAGTCCTGTAGAGGCTTACTAGGGACACAAAGTTTGTCTATTTATCCACACATGTATTTGAGTTTCCAATCAATACAGTTATAGCATGGATAATAAACGATTATCATGAACAAGGAAATATAATAATAACCCTTTTATTATTGCCTCTAGGGCATATTTCCAACAGTCTCCCACTTGCACTAGAGTCAATAATCTAGCATTACAAGGTAATGAATCTAACACCCATAGAGTCTTGGTGTTGATCATGCTTAGCCCGTGGAAGAGGCTTAGTCAACGGATCTGCAACATTCAAATCCGTGTGTACTTTGCAAATGCTTATGTCCTCCTCCTTGACTGAATCGCGGATGGAATTGAAGCGTCGCTTTATGTGTCTGGTCCTCTTGTGAAACCTTGGTTCCTTGGCTAGAGCAATGGCACCAGTGTTGTCATAAAACAGAGTCATTGGATTCAATGCACTAGGCACAACTCCAAGATCTGTCATGAACTCCTTCATCCAGACACCTTCCTTTGCCGCCTCCGAGGCAGCTATGTACTCCGCTTCGCATGTAGAATCAGCTACCACGCTTTGCTTGGAACTGCACCAGCTTACCGCTCCCCCATTGAGAATATATACGTATCCGGTTTGAGACTTAGAGTCATCCGGATCAGTGTCAAAGCTTGCATCGACGTAACCCTTTACGACGAGCTCTTGATCACCTCCATAAACGAGAAACATCTCCTTAGTCCTTTTCAGGTACTTTAGGATATTCTTGACCGCTGTCCAGTGATCCATACCAGGATTACTTTGAAACCTTCCGGCCATACTTATGGCAAGGCTGACATCTGGTCTTGTGCACAACATTGCATACATTATAGAGCCTATGGCTGAAGCATAGGGGACGACACTCATCTTTTTTCTATCTTCTGCAGTCACTGGGCATTGAGTCTTACTCAACTTCGTACCTTGCAATACCGGCAAGAACCCCTTCTTGGATTGATCCATTTTGAACTTCTTCAAAACTTTATCAAGGTATGTACTTTGTGAAAGTCCTATCAAGCGTCTTGATCTATCTCTATAGATCTTGATGCCCAATATGAAAGCAGCTTCACCGAGATCCTTCATCGAAAAACTCTTGTTCAAATACCCCTTCACGCTATCCAAAAATTCTATATTGTTTCCAATCAGCAATATGTCATCCACATATAATATTAGAAACGCTATAGAGCTCCCACTCACTTTCTTGTAAATACAAGCTTCATTATAAACTTGTACAAACCCAAACGCTTTGATCACCTCATCAAAGCGAAGATTCCAACTCCGAGATGCTTGCACCAGCCCATAAATGGAACGCTGAAGCTTGCATACTTTGTCAGCATTCTCTGGATCGACAAAACCTTCCGGTTGTATCATATACAACTCTTCCTTAAGAAAACCGTTAAGGAACGCTGTTTTGACATCCATCTGCCAAATTTCATAATCGAAATATGCAGCTATTGCTAACATGATTCGAACGGATTTAAGCATCGCTACGGGTGAGAAAGTCTCATCGTAGTCAATTCCTTGAACTTGTGAAAAACCCTTTGCCACAAGTCGAGCTTTATACACGGTGACATTGCCGTCAGCGTCCGTCTTCTTCTTAAAAATCCATTTATTCTGAATGGCCTTCCGCCCTTCAGGTAATACTTCCAAAGTCCATACTTTGTTTTCATACATGGATCCCATCTCGGATTTCATGGCCTCTAACCATTTGTCGGAATCCGGTCCCACCATCGCTTCTCCATAGCTCGTAGGTTCACTGTTGTCTAACAACATGACCTCCAAGACAGGGTTACCATACCACTCAGGTGCAGTGCGTACCCTTGTCGACCTACGAGGTTCAGTAGTAACTTGATCAGAAGCTTCTTGATCATCATCATTGGCTTCCTCTTCAACCGCTGGAGGCTCCACAAAAACATCTTTCTGTGCTGCGCAACTCTCTGGTTGAAGCAGAGGTTCAATAACCTCATCAAGTTCTACCTTCCTCCCACTCAATTCTTTCGAGAGAAACTCTTTCTCGAGAAAGGACCCGTTCTTAGCGACAAACACTTTGCCCTCGGATCTGAGATAGAAGGTGTACCCAACGGTTTCTTTTGGGTATCCTATGAAGACACATTTGTCCGCTTTGGGTTCGAGCTTTTCTGGCTGAAGCCTTTTGACATAAGCATCGCAACCCCAAACTTTGAGAAAAGACAACTTAGGTTTCTTACCAAACCATAGTTCATACGGTGTTGTCTCAACGGACTTAGATGGAGCCCTATTTAAAGTGAATGCAGCTGTCTCTAACGCATATCCCCAGAACGATAGTGGCAAATCGGCAAGAGACATCATAGAACGCACCATATCTAATAGGGTTCGATTACGACGTTCGGACACACCATTACGCTGTGGTGTTCCAGGTGGCGTCAACTGTGAAACAATTCCACATTTTCTTAAGTGATTGCCAAACTCATAACTCAGATACTCTCCCCCTCGATCAGATCGTAGGAACTTGATCTTCTTGTTACGATGATTCTCAACTTCACTCTGAAACTGCTTGAACTTTTCAAACGTTTCAGACTTATGCTTCATCAAGTAAATATACCCATATCTACTTAAGTCGTCAGTGAAGGTGAGAAAATAACGATATCCACCGCGCGCCGTGACACTCATCGGACCACACACATCAGTATGTATGATTTCCAATAAGTCACTTGCCCGTTCCATTGTCCCTGAAAACGGGGTCCTTGTCATCTTGCCCATGAGGCACGGCTCGCATGTGTCAAGTGATTCAAAATCAAGAGACTCCAGAAGTCCATCAGCATGGAGCTTCCTCATGCGTTTCACGCCGATATGACCCAGACGGCAGTGCCACAAGAAAGTGGTATTATTGTTATCAACTCTACATCTTTTGGCATCAATGTTATGAACATGTGTATCATCACTATCGAGATTCAATAAGAATAAACCCCTAACTTCGGGTGCATGACCATAAAAGATATTACCCATACAAATAGAACAACCTTTATTCTCTGATTTAAATGAGTAACCGTCTCGCAATAAACAAGATCCAGATATAATGTTCATGCTCAACGCAGGCACTAAATAACAATTATTCAGGTTCATAACTAATCCCGATGGTAATCGAAGAGCGAGCGTGCCGACGGCGATCACATCAACCTTGGAACCATTTCCCACGCGCATCGTCACTTCGTCCTTTGCCAGCCTCCGTTTATTCCGTAGTTCCTGTTTAGAGTTGCAAATGTGAGCAACCGAACCGGTATCAAATACCCAAGCACTACAACGAGAGTTGGTAAGGTACACATCAATAACATGTATATCATATATACCTTGCTTGTTGTTGTTGGCCCCCTTCTTGTCTGCCAGATACTTGGGGCAGTTCCGCTTCCAGTGGCCGTTCCCCTTGCAATAGAAACATTCAGTCTCTGGCTTAGGCCCAGCCTTGGGTTTCTTCACTGGATGAGCAACTGCTTTGCCACCCTTCTTAGAGTTACCCTTCTTGCCCTTGCCATTTTTCTTGAAACTGGTAGTTTTATTGACCATCAACACTTGATACTCCTTCTGGAAGTCTGCCTCAGCGACTTTCAGCATGGAAAACAGCTCGGCGATGGACTTGTTCATCCCTTGCATGTTATACTGCTGCACGAAGCTCTTGTAGTTAGGTGGGAGTGACTGGAGAATTCTGTCAATGATAGCCTCCTCCGGGAACACAAGTCCCAGATCAGCTATGCGGGTATAGTACCCAGACATCTTCAGTAAGTGCTCACTGACAGACGAATTCTCCTCCATCTTGCAAGCAAAGAATTTATCGGTGGTCTCATACCTCTCGATTTTAGCATTCTTCTCAAAGATGAACTTCAACTCCTGGAACATCTCATATGCTCCATGACGTTCAAAACGCCTTTGAAGTCCTCCTTCCAAGCTATACAACATGGCACACTGCACGACTGAGTAGTCATCCGAGCGCATCTGCCAGGCGTTCATAACGTCCACAGAGGCCGGAGCGGGGGGTTCACCTAGCGGTGCACTTAGGACATAAACCTTTTGGGCAGCTGTGAGGATGATCCTCAGATTGCGGAGCCAGTCCACAAAGTTGCTCCCATCATCTTTCAGTTTAGCTTTCTCTAGGAACGCATTAAAATTCAGGGGAGCTACTGCGCGAGCCATCTACAACAAAAGAATTGCAAAGACATTTTAGACTATTGTTCATGATAAGTGAGTTATTACCTAATCAAATTATTTATAACTCCCACTCAAATTGACATCCCTCTGGTCATTCGAGCGTGACATGATCCAGATTCACCAACCCAAGTCCGATCATCACGTGAGATGAGGTGGTGTCAATGGTGAACATCTACATGTTGATCATATCTACTATATGACTCATGCTCGACCTTTCGGTCTTCCGTGTTCCGAGGCCATGTCTGTACATGCTAGGCTCGTCAAGTCTAACCCGAGTGTTCTGCATGTGCAAAACTGGCTTGCACCCGTTGTATGCGAACGTAGAGTCTATCACACCCGATCATCACGTGGTGCTTCGAAACGACGAACCTTCGCAACGGCGCACACTCGGGGGGAACACAATTTTATCTTGAAATTTTTAGTGAAGGATCATCTTATAATGCTACCGTCGTCCTAAGCAAAATACGATGCATAAAAGGATTAACATCACATGCAAATCATAAGTGACATGATATGGCCATCAACTCGTGCTTTTGATCTCCATCTCCAAAGCACCGGCATGATCTCCATCGTCACCGGCGCCACACCATGATCCCCATCATCATGATCTCCATCATCGTGTCGCCATCGGGGTCGTCGCGCGCCCACCATGCTCTTACTACTATTGCTACCGTTTAGCGATAAAGTAAAGCATTACAAAGCGCTTAATGATTGACACGCAGGTCATACAAAAATTAAAGACAACCCTATGGCTCCTACCGGTTGCCGTATACATCGACATGAAAGTCGATATTAACTATTACAACATGATCATCTCATACATCAAATATATCTCATCATGTCATTGGCCATATCATATCACATACATACCCTGCAAAAACAAGTTAGACGTCCTCTAATTTGTTGTTGCATGTTTTACGTAGCTGCTATGGGTATCTAGCAAGAACGCTTCTTACCTACGCAAAGCCACAACGGTGATATTTAAGTTGCTATTTAACCTTCTACAAGGACCGCCTTGTTCTATTCCGATTCAACTAAGATAGGAGAGACAGACACCCGCCAGCCATCTTATGCAACAAAAGTCACATGTCTGTCGATGGAACCGGTCTCATGTACGTGGACATGTAAAGTTGGTCCGGGCCGCTTCATCCCATAATACCGCTGAATCAAGAAAGACTAAGGAGGGAAGCAATCTAAACATCAACGTCCACAAACCCTTTTGTGTTCTACTCGTGAAAGCATCTACGCAAGATCCTAGCTCATGATGCCACTGTTGGGGAACGTTGTATGGGAAACAAAAATTTTTCCTACGTTCACCAAGATCAATCTAGGAGATGCATCTACGAGGGGAGAGTTGGATCCACATACCCTTGTAGATCGCTAAGCGGAAGCGTTCAAGAACGCGGTTGATGGAGTCGTACTCGCCGCGATTCAGATCGCCGAAGATCCTAGCACCGAAGCAACGGTGCCTCCGCGTTCTTCACACGTACAGCTCGGGGACGTCTCCTTCTTCTTGATCCAGCAAGGGGGAAGGAGAGGTTGATGGAGACACCGGCAGCACGACGGCGTGGTGGAGATGGTGGTGGAGGATTCCAGCAGGGCTTCGCCAAGCACTGCGGAGTTCGCGAAGATGGATGTGGGAGAGGGAGGGCAGCGCCGAGGCACGAACGTGTGTGGCTGCCCTCCCTCTGCCTCTCTTTATATAGGGGGGAGAGAGGGGAGGGGGCGCCCTAGGGTTTCCCCTAGGGGCCGGCGGCCAGGGCAGATGGGAAGGGGGCGGCGCCCCTTGGGGCTAGGGTTTCCCCCCCCAGGTGCCTTGCCCCCCAAGCCTAAGGGGGTGCGGCAGCCCTAGGGGGGGCCAGCCCCCTTGGCGCAAGAGGAGAGGGCCCAGGGGGGGCGCACAGCCCTATGAGGGTTGTTGCGTCTCCCCTTTGTGGCCCATTAGGCCCGAAACTCTTTTCGGAACCCCCGAAACCCCTTTCGGTCATCCGCCGACTTCCCGGTGCTCCCCGGAACACTTCCGGACTCCGATCACTCTCATCCTATATATCAATCTTCGTCCCCGGACCATTCCAGAGACCCTCGTCACGTCCGGGATCTCATCCGGGACTCCGAACAACCTTCGGTAACCATGCACTGTTCTCACTAACAACCCTAGCGTCACCGAACCTTAAGTGTGTAGACCCTGCGGGTTCGGAAACTATGCAGACATGACCGAGACACTCCCAGGTCAATAACCAATAGCGGGATCTGGATACCCATATTGGTTCCCACACGTTCCTCGATGATCTCATCGGATGAACCACGATGTCAAGGATTCAGGCAATCCCGTATACAGTTCCCTTTGTCTCGTCGGTATGTTACTTGCCCGAGATTCGACCGTCGGTATCTCTATACCTAGTTCAATCTCGTTACCGGCAAGTCTCTTTACTCGTTACCGTAATACATAATCCCATGACCAACTACTTAGTCACTTTGAGCTCATTGAGATGACGTATTACCGAGTGGGCCCGGAGATACCTCTCCGTCACACGGAGTGACAAATCCCAGTCTCGATCCATGTCAACTCAACAGACACCTTCGGAGATACCTGTAGAGTACCTTTATAGTCACCCAGTTACGTTGCGACGTTTGGCACACACAAAGCACTCCTACGGTGTCAGTGAATTACATGACCTCATGGTCATAGGAACTTATACTTGACATGCAGAAAACTATAGCGATAACTGATACGATCAAAAGCTATGTTTAACGTTTGGGTCTCGTCCATCACATCATTCTCCTAATGATGTGATCCCGTTATCAAATGACAACTCATGTCTATGACCTGGAAACCGCGGTCATCTTTGATCAACGAGCTAGTCCTGTAGAGGCTTACTAGGGACACAAAGTTTGTCTATTTATCCACACATGTATTTGAGTTTCCAATCAATACAGTTATAGCATGGATAATAAACGATTATCATGAACAAGGAAATATAATAATAACCCTTTTATTATTGCCTCTAGGGCATATTTCCAACAACGGGGAGCCAAAGAGTATTTATAAGCTTTGACAGTTGAGTTGTCAATTCAACCGCACCTGAAATATACTTACTTGCAACAAAAGATAAGTGGTAACGGTGATATGGTAATGACGGTGGTGATAGTAAAAGTAAACAGCGAAAGTAAATAGCAAAAGTAGCAACTAGTAACCAGCAGGATTTAAAACACTGTAGGCTAGGGAGATGGATGGTTGGGCGCTGCATGGATGAGATATATCGTGATTCTAACTTGGGGCAAGGCACACGGAAAAGTAATGATCATCTAGGCAAATATCAAACATTAGGCATGTATCCCGTAGGTAGTTGTACGTGCTTACAATTAGAACTTGCACAACATCTTTTGTCCTACCATCCCGCTACGAACGGGGCCAAAAGGAACTTATGGAGATTAAGGTGCTCCTGTCAAAGAGCACCAGAACAAAGCAATAAACACAATGGATACATGTAATCCTCAAACTACGGACCATCCCCTTTGGTGTCCCAAGCTATCACTTTTGGGATCGCCGGTTCCGAACCGTAATAGGTGCACACAACTCATAGATAGGATCAAGAACACAAATATATTCATGCAAACACATATGGTTCAGATCTGAAATCATGGCACTCGGGCCCTAAGTGACAAGCATTAAGAATAACAAGTTGAAGCAAAGATGATAAACACCATAGTAGATGATAGGCAACATGCCCCCAACGATCTGACAAACTATTACATGATCTAACTCATCCAATCCCTACTACCCCCTTTGCCTACAGCAGGGGATTACTCACACATGAAAGGAGAAGTCATGGAGGGAGGATGGAGTGGTGATGATGATGACGATGGCGATGATCTCCCCTCTCCGGAGGCCAAATCAGCATCCAGATTAGCCCTCCCGAAGAAGAACAGAGGGTGGCGGCGGCTCCGCGACGAAAACTGGGAAAAGAACTTCTGATCTGGGATTTCTCCATCGCGAGCTAAAATACGGGTCAAAGTAGGGCACCAGGGGAGGTGGGGCCCACCCAGGCGGCCTCCCGGCGCGGCCAGGGGGTGGGCCGCGCCACCAGGGCGCCTAGAGCCCCCCTGACCCCCCTCTGGCCCCTCTTCTGGTACCAGGTTCCTTCGGGTGCGTGGATTTTCTGTGATTTTTCGTGGAATTTTCTGAGATACCTAAAAATCCGTTTTCCTGCGCACAGTAAAACCATACAGGCAGCTCTGCTGAAAACAGCGTCAGTCCGGATTAGTTTAGTTCAAATCATGCAAGAATGAGGTCAAAACAATATCAAAAGTGTTTGGAAAAGTAGATACGTTTGAGACGTATCAGCCTACAGCAGGGGATTACTCACACATGAAAGGAGAAGTCATGGAGGAAGGATGGAGTGGTGATGATGATGACGATGGCGACGATCTCCCCTCTCCGGAGGCCAAATCAGCCTCCAGATTAGCCCTCCCGAAGAAGAACAGAGGGTGGCGGCGGCTCCGCGACGAAAACTGGGAAAAGAACTTCTGATCTGGGATTTCTCCGTCGCGAGCTAAAATACGGGTCAAAGTAGGGCACCAGGGGAGGTGGGGCCCACCCAGGCGGCCTCCCGATGCGGCCAGGGGGTGGGCCGCGCCACCAGGGCGTCTGGAGCCCCCCTGGCCCCCCTCTGGCCCCTCTTCTGGTACCAGGTTCCTTCGGGTGCGTGGATTTTCTGTGATTTTTCGTGGAATTTTCTGAGATACCTAAAAATCCGTTTTCCTGCACACAATAAAACCATACAGGCAGCTCTGCTGAAAACAGCGTCAGTCCGGGTTAGTCTAGTTCAAATCATGCAAGAATGAGGTGAAAACAATAGCAAAAGTGTTTGGAAAAGTAGATACCTTTGAGACGTATCACGCTCACAATGAGCGATCGATGGCACGTCTCATCATCAACGACGAGATCACCCTCGGAAACAACTTGGCTATCAGCCAGGTTCTCCAGCTCGGCGGGCTCACCATATGCACCCGCGTGGCCTTTGGGCCGGCCGCACCCCATGCGGTCGTCAAGCATCACCTTTATGCCGATTCCGGCTATTCCGATGACGCGACTTTGGCATAGCTCTCGCCCTTAAACGAGCTGCTGGATTGCATCGCCGCCCTGGGGCTCTCGTCGCCAGGAGATCGGATCAGACTTAAATCTGGCCATGATGAGATCGACCCTTCTTCGATTACTCATCTGGTAGCAGCAGTCGAGGACAGAGCCATAGAGACTTCTCCTCCCCAGACGGAGACCGCCACAGTCCGGATCTTCGAACCCCTCGAGCCGAACACCTCCCTGACAAGAGACACATTATATTCTTTGAGCTCTAGGACCGACGCCGGACCCGAAGGGCAATCAGACCCCATCGAATCCGGATTGTCACCAACGGAGGTTATTAAAACCCCGAACATCACTCTGGGTCGGGATTCAAAATTTCCAACACCCACCCACCCCGGGAAAAACTCTTCAAGTAAATCCGGAATCCTGGACATAGATGATCTCACGAACATACAACATCAGCCCGGGGAAACGGTCAACCACTTCTGGGCCAGATTCCTACTTGTTAAAAACAAGATCAGGGACTGCTGCGACGACAAAGCGGTTTATTTATTTCACCGCGATTGCACGGACGAGGGAGTCTTGAACGCCCTCAACCGACACCATGTTATGAGTTTCACAGAATTATCACAGTTAGTACAGAAGTACTGCGCAATGGAAAATACTTGGAAGGCCCAGAATACACCTCTGGAACGGTCCATCTCCGGACAGTACGTTAACAAAGCTAAACGGACTTACCCTAGTTGGTCATCCGATATATTTCCTATTGGCAAGAAGAACAGACCTATTTCAAGGCACATGTCCGTACTGGACGAACTACTCGATACACCTTGCCAAATACACGCAACCCCGGATAATGTCCCAAACCATCGCCTTAGAGCATGTTGGGTACTCCGGCAGGTAGCAGAAAGCGGTATGGCAATTCTTGCCACCACCGCACCAAGGAAGGAAGACATTAATGTCTTCACTATCTTTGAGACGTTCTCCTCAAATAACTATCGCAAGAGAGCAAATCGCGAACTTGCCGAGGTTTACCAAATTAGCTCTGCAAGCCCCTAGAGCGACACGGTAATTAGTTTTTCTGCCGAAGACGCACCTCGAGTCCGGCCGATCCGAGCATCAGCAACTCTTGTACTAGACCCAATAGTAGATGGCTTCTGCCTCACTAAAGTACTTATGGATGGAGGAAGCGGACTAAACCTCATATATGAGGAAACGCTTGCAAAAATGTAGGCGAGAAATCCCACATTGAGCACACCAACATAACCTTTAGGGGAATTATACCAAGCCGTGAGGCTAAGTGTTCGGGAAGCATTAAGCTTGATGTAGTGTTCGGCTCACCCGACAACTACATATCGGAGGAACTACTCTTTCACATTGTGCCCTTTCACAACGGATACCAAGCCCTTCTAGGACGGGACGCTTTCTCACGCTTTCAAGCTATACCCCATTACGGGTACATGAAGCTTAAAATGCCAGGGCACAATGGGGTAATCATGATAATAAGTGATCTGGATAGAGCACTCCGCGCCGAAAATAAAATGACATCCTTAGCCTTAGAGGCATTATCCAAAGCTCTCGCGTCCGAAGAACTAACTACCCTACGATCAAAGGTGGATGCCGACGATGTCATCCTCGCCAAAAGATCGAAGTCTACCTCCTTCAAGCCCGCTGATGAAATCATCAAATTCCAAGTGCACCCAATGGACCCTAATAAAACAGCATCCATCGGGGCACAGCTGGATCCGGCGGTAGACAGCGCATTACGCGCCTTACTTCGGGAAAATTGGGATATATTCGCCTGGCACCCTTCAGACATGCCAGGAATCCCGCGTAGGCTGGCCGAACACAGCCTCAATATTATAAAAGGGTTCAAACCAGTCAAGCAGTCACTGCGACGATTTTCCGAACCCAAAAGACAAGCAATGGGAGAAGAGTTAGCCAAACTATTGGAAGCCGGATTCATCAAAGAAATCAAACATCCGGATTGGCTAGCCAACCTAGTCATGGTACCGAAGAAGGATAAATCCTGGCGCCTCTGTGTCGATTTCACAGACTTGAATAAGGGTTGCCCAAAGGATCCCTTTCCTTTGCCCCGCATTGACCAGATTATCGATGCAACGGCCGGACACGACTCCCTATGCTTCCTTGATGCTTAATCCGGATACCATTAGATAAAGATGAAAGAATCCGATCAGGCCGCAACGGCATTCATTACCCCGTACGGCCCTTTTTGTTTCAACACTATGCCTTTCAGACTAAAAAACGCTGGTGCCACATATCAATGCATGATTCAAACATGCTTAGAAAAACAAATTGGCAAAACAGTGGAGGCATATGTTGACGACGTAGTCGTAAAGAGCAAACACGTCAAGACCCTAGTGGATGATCTCCGCCTTACGTTTGCCAACCTCCGAGAATATGACATAAGGCTCAATCCAGAAAAATGTGTCTTCAGCGTCCCAGCCGGAAAGCTATTAGGGTTCATCGTATCCCATCGAGGAATCGAAGCTAACCCAGCCAAAATCCGGGCCTTGTCAGAACTCAGAATACCAACCAATCTCAAGCAAGTGCAAGAACTAGCAGGCTGCGTAGCGGCTTTAAGCCGCTTCATCTCCAGGTTAGGAGAAAAAGCATTGCCACTTTACAGATTGTACGACGCACTGACAACTTCGAATGGACAAATGCGGCCACAACCGGATTGGAAGAAATAAAAGCTTTACTAGCAAGCAACCCAATCCTAGCCGCCCCCGGTGTTGGGGAACCAATGTTGTTGTACATATCAGCTACTCACCAGGTGGTGAGTGCCGTGCTCGTCGTCGAACAAGCCAAAGAGGGACATAAATTCCCCGTTCAAAAGCTCGTATACTATGTATCCGAGGTTCTCACACCGTGTAAATCACGGTACCCCCACTATCAAAAAATTGCATATGCAGTCTTCATGTCATCTCGGAAACTCCGGCACTACTTTCAAGAGTGTTAATCACAGTGGCATCCGAGGTACCACTCAATGATATTATCAATAATAAAGACATCACGGGACGCATAGCAAAATGGGCCATTGAGCTCTTACTGTTCGAAATATCTTACAAGTCACGCCGGACTATTAAATCTCAGGTGTTGGCCGACTTCGTCGCAGAATGGACCGAAGCCGAACTCCCTAAAGAGTACAACTCATACTCCCACTATACAATGTACTTCAACAGTTCCAAAATGCTATCCGGACCGGGGGCCGGTGTAATACTGACATCTCCAACAAGGGATACAGTTCGGTATGTTTTACAGATTATGTATACGGACTCGAACCATGCGGTTGCATGGTCTCCGACTAGCCGTGTCCATGGGCATCCAACGCCTCGAGGTACGCGGAGACTCAAACCTCGCCATCTCCCAAATCAACGGGGATTTTGATGCGAAGGATTCAAAAATGGCAGCTTACTGCAACACCAAGTATCATCTCAATTTGAGGGGTTGGAATTTCATCACGTAGCCCGGGATAATAACCAGGCCGTTGACGTACTCGCTCGCATGGGAGCTAAACGCGACCCCGTCCCACCAAACACATTTGTGGAATGGTTGTTTAAGCCGTCAGTAACATGGGAGGACACGAGCGGAGACACAAATTCGGATCCGAACACACCTCGAGCCGAACTCAATCACGAAGTCATCGAAGAGCCAAGCACGGATATAACTCCTTTAGCTCATGAAATCATGGCTGTTATAGCCCCCTGGACAGAGCCTTTCCTAGCTTACCTTAATAGGCAGGAACTCCCCGATGACCAGAATGAGGCCCGCCGCGTAGTCCGGCGCTCTAAAGCCTACAAAGTTGACATAGGTGAACTATGCAAGAAAAGCACATCTGGTATTTTCCAAAGGTGCATCTCAGAATAAGAGGGAAGGCGAATTCTCACTGAAATACATGCTGGAATGGGTGGTCACCATGCCGCATCAAGGGCACTCGTAGGCAAAGCTTTTCGTGTTGGATTTTACTGGCCTACTGCCCGAGCAGATGCCCAAACCTTAGTCCAACATTGCGTTGGCTGCCAGCTTTTTGCAAATCAAAGTCACATACCTCCCACCGCACTGAGAACAATCCCCATTACTTGGCCTTTTGCGGTCTAGGGGCTTGATATGGTCGGACCCCTTAAAGGGGGAAGTCATAAAAGAAAGTACTTACTGGTAATGGTAGATAAGTTCACTAAGTGGATCGAAGCCAAGCCAGTAAAAACAACTGAAGCAGGGCCCGTGATAGATTTTATATCCAGCGTAGTACACCGTTATGGTGTCCCGCATAGTATTATCACAGATAACGGCTCCAATTTCATAGCTAACAAGGTAAAAAATTGGTGCGCAAAGTTGGGTATAAAACTCGATTACGCTTCTGTATACCACCCTCAAACAAATGGTCAGGTCGAAAGGGTCAATGGTCTGATTATGAGCGGCATTAAACCCTGACTAGTGCGCTCCTTACGGGAGTCTGATAAACACTGGGTCGAAGAGCTTGACTCCGTACTCTGGGGGCTGCGGACCACACCCAATCGTACGACCGTATATACACCCTTTTTATGGTGTACGACGCAGAGGTTGTTCTGCCCCGCGACATTATTCATGACTCACCTAGAGTGCACATGTATGAGGAAAGGGAGGCCGAGTTAGATCGGCAGGACGACCTAGATGGACTTGAAGAGGAGCGCGATACAGCGCTAGCACGTTCTGCATTTTACCAACAACAGGCTAGGCGATACCAGAGCAGAGAAGTGCGCGCCAAGACATACAACGTCGGCGAACTCGTTTTACGCTTCCCGGAGAAGAAAAAGGACAAGCTCAAACCAAAATGGGAGGGCCCCTTCATTATTGACGAAGTACTCACCGGTGGAGCCTATCGCCTTCACAATGCACAGGACAACCGCCTTGAGCCAAACCCTTGGAACGCTGCCAGGCTCCGACGATTCTATGGATAGTTCGGTAGCAATTTTTTCCTCTTTATAAGTTAGGTTTTTTCTTTTATTTTCTTGTTTATCTCCCTGTTATCTCTTTACAGTTACTTGGCAAGTATTCGGCTTGCTCGAACTGTCACATGATGAGTACGTCCGCACATATACCTGTGGGTTCTTTAACGAAGCCCATCATCAATAAAGCTTCTTGCTTACAAATGTCGCCTGTTTTTACAGTTCATCCTTGCCATTATATGCACCGATATGACTTAAGTTCTGGCCATGCTGGGTTTCCTGGCTCCTATGCTTACCCCTACGTTTCCAATTGTTCGGCTAGGGCGTAAAGGGAGCACCTTTGTGATTGTTACAACCGGGTATTCCAGATATGTACCTCAGACTGGGTGAAGCCGAAAGCTAGCGCTCTTAAGGGAATAATTGGTCGGTGGATACACGACATATCACATTCTAAAGCGTATCTAAACTATCACAGGAAATGGCTTCCTACTATCCTTCTCATAGGATTAAAAAGCCTAGGCATGCATCTTCATGAACGCCGACCCAGGGAAAGGAACCCTTAACGGAACTATTCTCTCTAGAAGATGTTTCTTATGTTAAAAGGTAATATAACGTAACTCCCCGAACTCAGTTCGTCTGTTCAAGCAATTATGACCGGAATACCTGGTTTTTGAACATATCACGTGCTTCAACACAGATATAGTATTCGGAAACACTCCAGCCTTTGGGTTTATGGAGGTCGAAGCAGAAGGTCGGCCATGATGAACTTTACATAAATTCGGCCGGAGATAAGTCTGATGGTAAAAGTACATTGATACATAGAATCAAATGGCTATTCATTTTCTATTCCCTCTATCAGGCGGTCTAGTACACAGTCTTGTTGGGAAAGCTTGGTGCTACCTCTTGAGCTTGCGTTGTATTCCCTCGAAGAGGAAAGGGAGATGTAGCACAGTAGCGTAAGTATTTCCCTCAGTTTTTTAGAACCAAGGTATCAATCCAGTAGGAGACCACGTGCAAGTCCCTCGCACCTGCACAAACAAATAAGAACTTCGCAGCCAACGCGATAAGGGGTTGTCAATCCCTTTACGGTCACTTACAAAAGTGAGATCTGATAGAGATGATAGTTTATATTTTTTGTATTTTTAGTTTAATAAAGCAGCAAATAAAAAGCGGTAAAAGTAAAGTAGATATAGATTGATATGTTGAGAATAGACACGAGGGCCATAGTTTTCTCTAGTGGCTTCTCTCATGATAGCGATATTCTACGACGGATAAACAAATTACTGTCGACCAATTGATAGAAAAGCGAATAATTATGAGACTATCTAGGCATGATCATTGTATATAGGCATCACGTCCGAGACAAGTAGACCGACTCCTGCCTGCATCTACTACTATTACTCCACACATCGACCGCTATCCAGCATACATCTAGTGTATTGAGTTCATAAGAACAGAGTAACGCCTTAAGCAAGATGACATGATGTAGAGGGATAAACTCAAGCAATATGATATAAACCCCATCTTTTTATCCTCGATGGCCACAATACAATATGTGCCTTGCTGCCCCTACTGTCACTGGGAAAGGACACCGCAAGATTGTACCCAAAGCCAAGCACTTCTCCCATTGCAAGAACTATAGATCTAGTAGGCCAAACCAAACCAATAATTCAAAGATACTTGCAAGGATATTATGAGCACACATAAAAACTTCAGAGAAGAACCAAATAACTTTCATAGATAACCTTGGTCATAAACTCACAATTCATCGGATCTCGACAAACACACCGCAAAAAGAGATTACATCTAATAGATCTCCTCGGAGACCGAGGAGAACTTTGTATTGAGATCCAGAGAGAGAGAAGAAGCCATCTAGATACTAGCTATGGACCCGAAGGTCTGTGGTAAACTACTCACAACTCATGGTCAGGGCGATGATGATGATGATGAAGGCCTCCGTGATGGATCCCCCTCCGTTGGAGCTCCGGAACAGGCTCCAAGATGGGATCTCCATGGGAACGGAAGGTACGGCGGTGGAATTAGGGTTTTGTATCTCTCCATGGAGTTTCTGGGGTACATAGACTTATATAGGAAGAAGGAGGGCACCGTGGGAGTCACGGGGGCTCCTAGAGGCAGGGGCGCTCCCTGGGAAGGGGGGCGCGCCCCCACCCTCGTGGGCCCCACGTGGATCTTCTGACGTGGTTCTCAAGTTCATCGTGCGTTATTTCCTCCAAAAATATCTCTCGCGAAGGTTTCATTCCGTTTGGACTCCGTTTGATATTCCTTTTTTGCAAAACCCTGAAACAGGCAAAAAATAGTAATCTGGACTGGGCCTTTGGGTTAGTAGGTTAGTCCCAAAAATGATATAAAAATGAATGATAAAGCCCATTAAACATCCAAGACTTCATAAATAATAGCATGGAACAATCAAAAAAATTAGATACGTTGGAGACGTATCACTTGGCAGCTAAACCTACTTGGTCATATACCAAACGCGGAGGAATTTCTTGTCCATCAGGCCCTCGAGGTCCCACACGGGCCAAGTGATTTGGATCAAGGCGAGTAAAGCGCGTCTTCACCATAGCCCATGCTTCTCGAGCACCCATGCGGCATGCTGAGGCTTTCCATAGTTCAAAGCGGCGCCGAGCCCCTTTGAGCAGGTCCGCCAAGTCCTCCATAGATTCTGGAGGGGAATCGCCAGGCCATAGAGCTCTCGCCATACTCTTCATGGCCTTCCGAGCCCGTTCATGGACCCTGGAAAGCTCCTGCAGCACATCACCCTCAAAACCGGACACCCGGCCTTCAGACTGACCAGTCAATAAACCTGCAGGAAAAGTTTTTATAAGAAACTTTTAAAACTAAGAGACTATAAGGAGAGCTAGGTATAAGAGACATACTAAACATGCCGCTTTTTAGCCTCCGGTTCTCCTCCAAGGCGCTTGAGAGTTGGGCCTTTACGCCCTTTAGCTCCTGTTCGAGCCTAATGTTTATATCCCGCGCTTGGTTCATTTTCTCCATCACCTGCGTTAGTGCACACTCGCTAGCAGCTTTTTCCTCTTTGGCAAATTTCTTGTCCGCTAAGGCGGCTCTTAGCTCCCTCTCCAGTTGGTCGGTCGATCATGTTGTTGTATTACACATTAGTATATACATCATAGTAATCAGCAGAACTGTCATAGTTTCCAGACACAATTATTCTTACCAACAACATTCTTTCCGGATTCCTTTGAATTTTTCAATTCGGCAAGTTGGGTCGAGCACTCCTCAAGTTCCTTGGATAAAGATGTATTCTTTTCTCGAATGACCTATAAAAATGCAATAATCCTCAAATCAGTTGTACCAACTGCTTTAAGTGTCGGGGGCTACTGGCAAGATAATACTCAAACAACAAAAAATTACCCTCATATCCTTCGAAAGCTGATGAGTGGCTCCGGCAAGTCCGTCTTGAGCAGCTCAGATATATGCATCGGCAGAAGTAAGGGCATTGAACACCTCCGCAGAGAAGCCAGGGTCACGCATGGCTGCTTTCCGCTGGCGATGAACCATCGCGACCTCCACTTCAGAATTGGTAGCAGATACTTCACCCGAATCCTCCTGGAGAGGACATTCCGGCACCAGATTAGCATTCACCCTTGACGGGCCTGGTGCCGGATTGGCTGCAACTTGGCCTGCGTCACCTCCGGAGACAGTCCAACTTATATTCCTCCTAGAAGGAATAGACAATGCGGAAAGTTATAATAACGATTCCACTACCCAGCACATAATAAAACGAACATACCTCTTTGAAGGTCCGCTGGTGATCGTGGTCCTTTTCCGCTTTAAAACCTCGCCCGATGCAGGCGCCGCCCTCTGGGTTGGCAGCCTACGCACAACTCGGCGTGAGGAGCGCCGTCCCTGTTTAAACATAATAGAATATAGTGGGTAAATGCGCACTCGGAATCTTCTCGTTGGCGAGAAGTACCCTAAATTGCTTACACTGGAAGAAGGAATGAGGCCTGGGTAATCGGCCACTATAGCCACCAAGGTGCCCCCACGGCAGGCTTGATAGAAGACTGCCTCTTCTAACTCTATGCCTACATCCGGATCTTCTTCGTATCCAGGGCCCGCTTTTTGGAACGGGTCCTCCGGGTGCGGGGCAGGATTGTTAATCCCCCCTTACCACCTTCCTCCTCTCCTGTCGGGAGCAACCGAATACGGTTCGGTTAATGCCTCATAACTAAAAACATCTAAGCGGCCAAAGAGAAGGACTTACCCAGTCAGGAAGATTGTACATGGAAAGGCCTTCCCGGCATGTTAAACGGATAAAATCCTGCTTCTCTCCCTTATAGAGGCCTTCCAGGATTGCGCCTAGAATGGCAGGGTCATCCAGATCCATACACAGGCGGCGCGATGCATCATTTTGACCATTATAATGAAACATTGGAAGACCTCTGGCTTGGAGCGGCTACACACGTCGCTTCATCAAAATGGACATCACTTCAATTATAGTTACACCCGAACTGGCAAACAATTTGATCTTGCCAGCCAATCGGTTAACCTCTGCTCCCTCTTCTTCCAAGGGACCCCGGGGACGTCAGTTGAAAAGCTTATTTGGTGGAGCACTGGAATACGGGGGAAGGCCTTGCCGAACAGGATCCGGCAAAGCGACATCCTCGATGTAAAACCACTCCGAGGGCCACTCATCGGATGCCTTCTTCGGAGTGCCGGGCAGGTAACCTGTCCCGGCTATACGCATACTTCGGCACTCCCAACTTCAAATATGGATCTTCTTCCGATTGAGGAATGGGGCAGAAGTACCTCCTCCACAGCTCAAAGTGGGGCTCGTAGCCCAGAAACAGTTCGCATAAAGCGAAAAAACCCACAATGTGCAGGATTGACCCTAGAGTAAGATTGTGTAGTTGGAGGCCATAAAACTCCACGAGTCCCCTAAGAAAGGGATGGACAGGGAATGTAACGCCCCGGACACACCCACCGGTGGTCGATACTCTTGGCAGGATCTAGACTGGCCCCACATATCAATACTAGTCTTTTCTGCGCACTTTGTCCTCACTCGTGCGCACCCGGGAGCAACTTCCCGGTCGGTCACCCATCCTAAAACTACTCCAAGCTGAGCACGCTTAACTTTGGAGTTCTATCCGAATAGGCTCCTGAAAAAGAACGAATTCCTTATTGATATGAGTAGTCCATTATCCCTATTAAGCTAGGCTATCACATACACCCACACTCAGAGGAACCGACGTCCTCGTCGGGCCATAGGAACGTTTCCTCTTGGCACAAACATCTGTGCATCTAGTCCGATACATGTGCCATGCCGTGTGCCACGACGGGTCACAAACGTCATGAACAACATGACCGAGCACCTGTCCGCAAACATTGGTGTAACTGCAAGGGCCGGCTCTGATACCAACTTGTAACGCCCCGGACACACCTGCCGGTGGTCGTTACTCCTAGCAGGATCTAGACTGGCCCCACATATCAATACTAGTCTTTTCTGCGCACTTTGTCCTCACTCGTGCGCACCCGGGAGCAACTTCCCTGTCGGTCACCCATCCTGAAACTACTCCAAGCTGAGCACGCTTAACTTTGGAGTTCTATCCGAATGGGCTTCCGAAAAAGAAGGAATTACATATTGATATGAGTAGTCTATTATCCCTATTAAGCCAGGCTATCATAGGGAACCCCACACCTCTTAGAAGGTAGGGGACTAAACATACCCGCTCTCCATTGGACGGTTGGGAAAGCTCTCTACCAGGGCTTGGTTGTCAACAGACGTTAGTCCGGCCCGGACGGGGAATAGATCCTCCGGAGGGAGATACCCCTGCGATTGTAGTGTTCGCAGATGCGCATGGGACACAGAGCAGCTTTTCCAATCTCCTGCATGAGGGCCATGAGGGCGAGAGGAGGAGCTCGAGACACTGGCCATATCTGAAGATTTTTTGCAGGCACTAGGGATTACTTCCGCATGGAATGAGATGGAGAAGCGATTGGATCTATTCTCTAATATAGGCATTTTCTCTGAACAGTCAGGGGGGTATTTGCAAAAATACGCCCAGACGGTTCACATTCATTGAACACGTGGAAGCCAAGGCGACGGCGGCGAGGGACCGGCGGGTTATAATATTTAAGAAGCCGAACTATCATCCAGAAGGACTCACCTTGCAAGACCGAAGACATGAAGCCGAATACAATCTCATCCTTGAAGGCAAGTTCGGGGGCTATTGAGGGAGTCTTGTATTCAGGTGTCCTCACGCATCTAGGTTAGTGAAGCTGGGCCGCATTGGTGGGCCGCATAAAGAAGAAGCAGAAGACCTTCCCCCGTATTCGGTCATGACTCCGATGTACGTAGAAAGGCAAGTTTTGAGTCTGGATGTGTCAATTACTTTCTCCCCAAGTCACACTTGTAACCCTAGGTCTCCTCAGGCGTGTATATAAGCCGAGGGGTTTAGTCTGTAGGAGGATCATCATCATTACAATATCCCCATTGGCTAGACTTAGGGTTTAGCCATTACGATCTCGTGGTAGAACAACTCTTGTACACATATTCATCCATACTAATATAGCATGAAGTAGGGTTTTAACTCGATCGAGAGGGCCTGAACCTAGGTAAACATCATGTCCCCAACCTTTTGTTGCCATCGATCTCCAGACGCACAGCTTGGGCCCTCCTACCAGAGATCTGCCAGTTTTGACACCAGTGCCCCCCACCCTTGTGGGCCCCCGTAGCTCCACCGACATGCCTCTTCCTACTATATATACCCATGTACCCTGAAAACATCCGAGAGCACCAGGAAACCCTAATTCCACCGCCGCAACCTTCTGTACCCGTGAGATCCCATCTTGGAGCCTGTTCCGGAGCTCCACCGGAGGGGGAATCGATCATGGAGGGCTTCTACATCAACACCATTGCCTCTCTGATGAGTTGTGAGTAGTTTACCACAGACCTTCGGGTCCATAGTTATTAGCTAGATGACTTCTTCTCTCTCTCTGGATCTCAATACAAAGTTCTCCTCGATCTTCTTGGAGATCTATTCGATGTAATTCTTTTTGTGGTGTGTTTGTCGAGATCCAATGAATTTTGGGTTTGTGATCAAGATTATCTATGAACAATATTTTATTCTCCTCTGAAATATTTTATGCATGATTTAAATATCTTTGCAAGTCTCTTCGAATTATTAGTTTGGTTTGGCCTACTAGATTGATCTTTCTTGCAATGGGAGAAGTGCTTAGCTCTGGGCACAATCTTGTGGTGTCCTTTCCCAGTGACAGCAGGGGCAGCAAGGCACATATTGTATTGTTGCCATCAAGGATAAAAAATGGGGTTTATATCATATTGCATGAGTTCATCCCTCTACATCATATCATCTTGCTTAAAGTGTTACTCTGTTCTTATGAACTTAATACACTAGATGCATGCTGGATAGCGGTCAAAGTGTGGAGTAATAGTAGTAGATGCAGAATCATTTCGGTCTACTTGTCACGGACGTGATTCCTATATACAATGATCATGCCTAGATATTCTCATAACTATGCGCTTTTCTATCAATTGCTCGACAGTAATTTGTTTACCCACCGTAGAAATCTGCTATCCTGAGAGAAGCCAGTAGTGAAACCTATGCCCCCCCGGGTCTATCTTCTATCATATCAATCTTCCATCAGCTATTTATCTTTACTTTACTTTTATTTTGCAATCTTTACTTTTAATCTGCAAAACAAAATACCAAAAATATTTATCTTATTATCTCTATCAGATCTCACTTTTGCAAGTGGCCGAGAAGGGATTGACAACCCCTTTATCGCGTTGGTTGCAAGGTTCTTATTTGTTTGTCTAGGTACGAGGGACTCGCGTGTAGTCTCCTACAGCATTGATACCTTGGTTCTGAAAAACCGAGGGAAATACTTACGCTACTGTGCTGCATCACGCTTTCCTCTTCAAGGGAAAAACAATGCAAGCTCAAGAGGTAGCATGTATTCGAGCCCTCGAGGCCCCTGGTTTGTAATACAAAGCTTGTATTCTTTTATTTCTGTCTAGAGTTGTGTTGTGATATCTTCCCATGAGTCTCTGATCTTAGTCGTACACATTTGTGTGCATGATTAGTGTATGGTAAAATCAGGGGCGTCACAAAAGAGCATGGGTTTCTGAACCCATGGCTCTCTTTCTTTACCATGTTTTCTAGCAATGAAATCTATTTTATCATATCGTTTATTTTTAGGAGCTGGGTTATCAAGATCAACAACGGGTTCTATTTCAACATCATTATCAGGTTCTTTATCCTTGTCTGGTTGAGGATTAACATGAACAACATCATTATCATTATTATTATCACTAGATGAGTGTTCATTACCAGATTGTGTCTCAGCATCAGAAATAGAAACATCATTACTATTCTCAGAAAGTTTGACTACCTCGAGTTCACTAGAAGTATGCAAAGCCCTATAACTTTTCCTTTCCTTTTTCTTTTTAGATGGGCTAGGTGCATCTATATTAATTCTTTGGGAATCTTGTTCAATTATTTTAGGGTGACCTTCGGGATAAAGTGGCTCTCGAGTCATGCCACTAGTCATTACTCTAACAGCATGATCATTCATATTATTATCCATTTCATTGAGCAAATCATTTTGAGATTCGGCAACTTGTTCTAACCGAGTTTGTACCATGGAAGCATGCTTACCTAGACCTTGAATATCCTTACTGATTCTAAACAACATGTCACTCAAGCGATCAATCATGTAGGCATTACGTTTCAATTGTTTCATAACATACACATTAAAAATGATCTTGCTTAATAATGGAATTGTCAAATTAATACAAGCATTCGCTAGCAGGCTTATTGCAAGGAATATCACCTTCATCAAATCTTATAAGAGAATTTACATGTACTACATGTGTTGGGGTGTCAAGACCATGTATTTCTTCAATAGGTGGTAAGTTATTAACATCTTCAGCTTTAATACCTTTTTCTTTCATAGATTTCTTTGCCTCTTATAAGATTTAATGAAGGTCTTGCGAGCATTTCACCAGGTTTATCAACAACCTCGACTATAGTTTCGCTACGGTGGACACGAACAACGATCTAAAAGTACTCGAGGTTTCGGGCTTGGCCTGACAGAATCTTGTCAACATCTGTGGCCACTACAGTGTCAGGCGTAGCACGAAGAACAACCAGGACTCCCTGGTTGACCTCGCATCGACCATCATCGACCCTACTACATGAATATGAAGGACGAGAGCAAGAAGGACAAGATCGCCTGGCACAGTGCTTGGGAGCAGAAACTGGATCAAGAACATATCAAGTACACGACCAAGGACGCATACACAAGCTATGAGATGTATAGGCGGATCGTTGACATGGGAAGTGCCTTCATCTTCCCCCCGACGAGGGATCTAGCCACAGAGTAGTGGCGGAAGCGTCACAAGAAGTAGATGATTAGATGCTCATTTCCCCTAGTTTAGAATGCACGTAATTGTTTATTGAGGTGTGTGCGAATGTTTTCTATAGTCGCTTATGCTATCTTGAAAATTCGGGATAGGCGCGGCTTGAAATTTCGGAAGAACAAGCCTAATGCCTAAAAAAGACAATTCACACCACACTAGAGAGAGTCATGTCCCGTTTTACTATACTACTACAAATGCCATTAAAAACAAATAACAAAACTACAAAAATCGAGAGAAAAAGCTTAACGTGTACATTACCAAATCAATTTGCACTTCCCTCGACAATAACAAAAACAATTCATATTGTCTAGCATATGCACTAAATTTGAGTCCATTCTCCCTATGTAAATGGGATTGTGCTCGGGTTAGTTATATCACCATCTAAAAATTATCTTCACAACACACGACATGAATACAGGAGTAGTAAATTCCCATTTAAATATGGACTACATGTACATTTTGCCGCGTACCACACATACCTTGTTAGGTTGAATTGTTTATGTTGTCTTGCCTTATCGCAAATAGTTCATCTGAGTGAACTGTATGTCATATATCGCACACACCTTGACCTGGCTGACCATTTCTGTTGTGTTTCCTAATCACAAACAATTCATCTAAGTGAACTATATGTCGTATATCGTACACATCTTCATCTAGCTGACCGTTTTCTGTTGTTATGCTCATTGTAAACAGTTAATTTGAGTGAATTATGCGCCACGTATCGCACACGCAACTCTAATCTGAATGGTGTTTGATGTGTCCGCCATCGCAAACAGTTTGTATCACTTTTGACGGTTTTCTTATACCATTGTTTGGGATTAATGCATCATACACTATTTCGTCAAAGGCTCTCTAATTGTATTGTCGTGTTAGGACCATCCTGTAGTAGTGTCACACCATCATCTACCACTATTTCCTGGCTACAGGGCCTTGCGAGCGTTTCGCCAGGTTTGTCAGCAACCTTACTACAGTTTCATTGCGGTGGACAACAACAACAATCTAAGAGCACTCAAGATTTCAAGTTTGGCCTGCTAGAAACTTGTCAGCATTCGTGGCCACTGCAGGGTCTGGTGCATCACGAAGAACAAGCAAAACTCCCTGGTTGACCTCTCCTGAACCATCATCGACCCCTACTACAAAAACATGAAGGGTGAGTGCAAGCCTGGGTTCATAGACTAGATGAAGAACACGTCAAGTACGTGGCCAAGGGCGCATACACAAGCTACGAGATGTACAGGTAGATCGTTGACACGAGGAAGTGCCTTCATCCTGCCCCAGGCGAGGGATCGAGCCACAGAGCAGTGGCGACAGTGTCGCAAGAAGTAGATGATTAGATGATTGTTTCTCCTAGTTTTAAATGCATGTGATTATTTATTGAGGTGTGTGCGAATGATTTGTATAGTGACTATAATTGGATGTTTAATTTTGTTATGCAATCATGTTCTTACAAATATATGTGTTGTTCTTTTGTAGACAGAGCAAATCACATCGCACATGGACTAAACTATGGAATCTGTCTGTGACGATTTCATCAATCGCTAACAGTTGTATACCAATAAGCGTTTGCCCATAACACACACGGCTTATTAGCAATAATCGTGTGTGTTGTTATAGGTCTTCCCACATATTTCTGATTACTAACATGTTTGTCGTGTATCACACACATCTTGTTAAGTTGAACCATTTCTGTTGTTTTGGCTCATCACAAACAGTTCATCTGAGTGAATTGTATGCCCTGTATCGCACACACCTTGACATGGATTACCATTTTTGTTGTGTTGGCTAATCGCAAACAGTTCATCCGAGTGAACGGTATTCCGTATATCGCACACACCTTGCTTTGTCTGACCGTTTCTGTTGTGTTGGCTAATCGCAGACAGTTCATCCGATTGAATTGTATGTTGTATATCGCACACACCTTGATCTAGGTGACCGTTTCTATTGTGCTGACTCATTGCAAATAGTTTCTATGGATCAACCCTATTCCACGTATCACACGCACAACTTTAATCTGAATCGTGCTTGATGTCTCTACCATCGCACACAGTTCTTCTTACTGGTGACGGTTTTATTACGACACCATTTACGATTCATCCATCGCACACAGTTTCGTCGAAGGGTCTTTGATTCATGTGTCGCGCTAGCATCATCCTCCAGTAGTGTGATGAAGCAACCAAGTGGCTTGTGCGGGTATTTTATACGGTTCGCACCATACCGTACATGTCACCACATAAGGTCCAAGCCCCTATGAAAATAACAAACAAAATAACAAAGATCGATTCGGTATACAAAAGGACTTTGTATACCCAACCGGCAAAAAGAAATAAAAAATGGTTGCTATAGAGGATTATTGGCTACGAAGTTTCAAAAGGAATTAACACTAATTACAAAGCAAATGGTCGATTAGAAAACACCTCGTTGACCTCAGACATCAAAAAATAATCAGATGGAGGTGTTATATATGTTATATATTGCCCTCATACGGGCGCTCAAACGACCAATTGCGGTCTTATGGAACGCTGTCGTTCACTCTGTGGAGATGATCATTGTGGTCTCCAGGTGAAACGACAGCTCGTACGAGCGCGAGTGGTCATACGATAGGCCGTCTTTGCTCTGGTCCTCTTCTTTCTTGTGGCCACAAGCTCATACGGGCGCTCAAACATCCGGGCGGTCGTATGGAACGTCGTATTTTCTCCTGGCGTTGCGGAACTATTAAAAATTATGCTTCCTCCTCACGTTAGGCACATAGCAATATTGAAATAAAAATAGGAGGAGGTATGCAACAAAAATAAAGGCTACCAACGTGCTAGAAATTTTACCAATGAAAACTACTGCAACCAAGTCAAATAGCAACTACTCAAAATAAAACAGAAATGCCAATGCAACATATATGGAACTAGACTCAAGACACAAAGCTAAGAAAGGCACTTATGGACTTCCGGGTTACCTCCCTATCAGTGCTCTTTCTATAGCCATATAGCTAGGCTTCGATGGTCCATATGGTCATCCACCTGGATCCCAAGGGATATCAACCCCGAGTGTGAGATCTACCTTCGATCGGGGTTGGGAGCACCTCATAGCATACTCGGTCAGAGGCGCACTCACTTACGGTGCATCGACATCATTAGCATGTGGGTCACTGTAGCTTAACAATTGGGGTGTTACACCCACATAATGAAGTGTAAATTGGGATATCTTCCCATTAGTTATCTTGTGCTTCACTTAGTATAAGCACCTCATTATCGAGGATTTCGAATTTCTCATAGATAATGTGGCTAATAGGTTGGACCCTTTGGTAGGTAAACACTAGTCCAAGAGGTTATCTCTTGGAGGAAATTCCCATCCTCATATTAGGGTCTCTTTTCCTCTCATGACTTCGGCATCTAGGGCATTCATCCCCTCCCACCTTCACCAGTGAGCTCGTGGATCCACCTCCCATCCGCATGCCGCTCATGTGGCCAGTGGCGGGGAGGGGGTTCCCAGTGCCTCGGCTCCGACTAATTATTTAGGTTAGTTTTTTTCTCTCGTGAGGGCGTCGTTCGAACGGATGGTGGTGCTTCATGATCGAGACAGTCTTCCAATATCTTATCCTCCTCGAGTTCATCCATCAGAACAAAGTTGACGAAGCTCTGGCTTAGATCCATGTTGTCTCCTTAGGGCACCGAGGATAGAGTTTCTTGTCGTGTGCGCCCGGTAATGAGATTTGGTATGAGGCGCTTGAAGACGATTAAAGAGTTCAATGGCGACAACTGTGACTCTGGGACGTTGCTCCTTAGGTGAAGATGCATGAAGACTTTATGACGATCATCAACAAGGTCAACCCGGCATCAGTAGGGGTGTGGCGACAACAGCACGTCGGTGGTGGCAGTGGCGATCATCCGGTGGTGCAAGATCCTCCATGTAATCCTCTCTAATAGATTTTAGTTTTTTGCAAACAAAGGGTAAACACTAGTCCACATGTGGAAAACCCATACTGATCAATGTGTGCATCTCTAACCTTTGTATTATGCAACGGGTTTCTTCCTTCACTAGTATTAGGTCCATGAGAAGTTTGACAAAGGTCTGTTCTAGATTCGTCTGGCACAAAGAAATGGGGAAACAAAAGTACCACATGGTCACTCGGAGCACTATCTGTTCGCCCAAGGAAGTTTGCGATTTTGGGACGATCAACACCAAGCTCAAGAGTGGGTTACTTATGGAAAATGGGATTGGGAGATCCCAACCATAGTTTAGAAAACGGTACCGATGACTGAATCGATGAGCTTGGTTGTTTCGGTTTTCATCGTTTGGACCACCGCTACACCCAGTTCGATTGTCGTTCCAATACGAAAATAAATGGAAAATTATGTCCATAAAGAAGGTCAAATATACATATTTACATGGATAAGTAAAACAACTAGTCTAAGATCAGTTGACTATTAGGCCATGTTTGAGGCTTCGACCGATAGTCAAGCGCCCATGGTTCAAAACCCGGACACCACAATCGATGTTTCTTCCTTCCCTACATTAACCATTCAAAAAATAAACCTTATGTACATGAACCGATTCAAAATTGCTCCGATTTAATATCCTATTTGCAAGAAAATTGCAGGTTTTTCCAATTCCCATTAGTCCACTTACGGGATGGTCCAATTGCTTAAGATACCGCTAGAGTCGCTAGTACTACTTTTCCTAGTTGAATCGGCGGTCCGGTCTGGTTTTCAAAACTATGATTCTAACCACCCAGGGGTCTATGGTTGGATATCATCCGAAAGTAATATTTATGAGTGACCCCTCTTGATATGGCATTCAACCCTAGAGGATTCCAATTTTGGCACTATCGAGAAGGTGATGCACTGTTCTTATTGGTGCCCTCATGAAGTCGGGAATGGCAAGAATACTTGATTTTGGCTGGACCTTTGGATTGGTGACACCACTTTATATATCACTTTCAATGGGTTGTATGCCATTGCAACCGATCACAATATGGTATTAGAGGATGTGTGGGTGCAACATCATTGGAGACCTTTATTTCATTGTTCTTTCGAAAAGACGGTGAGGGAGCAATGGGATTGGTTAGCCACCTTGAAGTCCTCTTGCTCTCTTAGCTCGACCCTTCACTCGTTCAGTTAGAAGTTGGAGTGGTTTGGGTTATTATTTACCAGCTTGCTCTATGAGCATTGCATCAAGGCGCTGCTAAATTCAAAGTCGTGGATGTTGGGAAGCGAGACCTTCGTCCAAAATCGAGATCTTTCTCTAGCAGTTGATTAGTGATTGCCTTCCTAGAAGTGTGGAGGTTCACAAGAGACATGGTCTAGAGAATGGCCTATGTGCCCTATGCGGAAAAATTGAGGCTTGTGACAATATCTTCTTTGGGTGTAGGCAATTTCTTAGGGATATTACGGTTTGTAATTTGATAACCCACAAGTATAGGGGATTGCAGCAGTTTTTGAGGGTAGAGTATTCAACCCAAATTTATTAATTCGACACAAGGGGAGCCAAAGAATATTTATAAGTATTAGCAGTTGAGTTGTCAATTCAACCACACCTAGAGACTAAATATCTGCAAGAAAGTGATCAGTAGCAAAGCAGTATGGTAATTTGATAGTAGTAGTAATGATAGCAATAGTAACAGTGACAGTTGTGGTAGTAGTTTTGTAGCAGTTGTAACAGTAGCAACAACAGTAGTAACTGCAGTAGTAACTTAGCAAGAACAATATGTGAAAGTCTCGTAGGCATTCGATTGGTGATAACGTTGGATAATATTCGTCATATAATAGTCATAACCTAGGGTGACACAGAACTAGCTCCAATTCAACAATGTAATGTAGGCATGTATTCCGTAGATAGTCATACGTGCTTAGAAAAGAACTTGCATGCCATCTTTTGTCCTACCCTCCCGTGGCAGCTGGGTCCATAAAGAAACTAAGGCATATTAAGGCCTCCTTTTAGTAGAGAACCAGAACAAAGCACTAACACATAGTGAAATACATGAACTCCTCAAACCACGGTAATCACCGGAAAGAATCCCAATTATTGTTACCTTGGGGTATGCGGATCATAACACATAGTAGGTGCATATAACTTGCAAGATTGGATCTAGAACACAAATATATTGGTGAAAACATAAACGGTTTATATCTGAAATCATGGCACTCCGGCCCTAGTGACAAACATTAAACATAGCAAAGTCATAACAACATCAATCTCAGAACATGGTGGATACTAGGAATCAAGCCCTAACAAAACTAATTCGATTACATGATGAATCTCATCCAACCCATCAACGTCCAGCGAGCCTACGAAGGAATTACTCTCTCCCGGCGGTGAGCATCATCAAATTGGTGATGGAGGATGGTTGATGATGACGAAGATGGAAGATCCCCCTCTCCAGAGCCCCGAACGGACTCCAGATCTGGCCTCCCGATGAAGAACAGGAGGTGGCGGCGGCTCCATATCGTAAAACATGAGAAAACTTTATCTCCTATTTTCTCACAAAAATAGGAATTTAGAGAGTTGGAGTTAGGATAAGCGGGGCCTTGAGGGGCCCACTACCCACCAGGGCGCGCAAGAGGGGGGTGCGCCCTGGTGCCTAGTGGGTAGCAGGCCCCCCTCCATTAGATATTTGCTCCAGTATTTTTCTTTTATTCCAAAATAATTCTCCAAAAGGTTTCGTCCAATCCCGAGAACTTTTATTTCTGCACAAAAATAACACCATGGTAGTTCTGATGAAGAAAATGACAGTCTGGATTAGTTTCATTCAAATCATGCAAAATAGAGTCCAAAACAAGAGCAAAAGTGTTTGGAGAAGTAGATACGACAGAGACGTATCAACTCCCCCAAGCTTAACTCATTGCTTGTCCTCAAGCAATTTAGTTGACAAACTGAAAGTGATAAAGAAAAACTTTTACGAACTCTTTCGTTCTTGTGTCCATATATATGCTTAAATAATACCCAGGTTTTCAACAAAGATCATGACTAAGCATGAAAAAATACTCTTAGAAATTATGTTCACTCATATCAATGGCATAATCAACTAGCGAGCAATAATAAAATATCTCAACTGCCAACACTTGGTCAAAACAAACATGATATGATATGACAATAATGGTATCTCGCTAGCGCTTTCTGAGACCGCAAAACATAAATGCAGAGCACCTCCAAAGTTCAAGCAACGACTAAATAATGTAATTCATGGTAGAAGAGATTTAGTCATGATGCACACAACATTAACTATACACAATGCATGAGAATGATAATAGTGCTCTCAGGACTAGTGCTTGTTTGAGAAGGTGATGACTAAACATGAAAAGTAAATAGATAGGCCCTTCATGGAGGGAAGCAGGGATTTGCAGAGGTGCCAGAGCTCGAAGCTTAAATCATAGATAAATATAATTTTGGGAGGTATACCTTTCCTTTCAGCGTTACGACCAAGAGTTATCAATATCTTCCATGCTAAACAAATTAGTGGTGGTTCCTTAGCAGTAAAAGTAAAGTTTACTCCCCCTCCACCAACAAACACAAGCCATGGCTAGCCGAATCCTTGGGTGCCCTCCATACCAACAGCGGTCCGGAGGGGTTTGTTTCATTATTAATGTAATTTTGATCATGGGACTGGTCACCACGGCTACCGGCCCCTCTCGTGCAAGGACGGGTGAATAAACACCCATAATGAGAATAACCCACTTAGCATGGAAGATACTGACCGGCCCCTATCGCTCCATGAGCAGTATGGGCACACAAAACAGATGTTCATTTGAATATTTAGAGGTGGCACATGCAAATTTACTTGGAATGGCAGAGTAGTACCGTATATAGGTAGATATAGCGGACTCATCTGGAATGACTTTGGTTTAAGGATTTTGATGCACAAGCAGTATTCTCGCTTAGTACAGGCGTAGGCTAGCAGATAGGTTGAGAACCGACCAACTAGAGAGCGAAAACGGACATAATCATGCATTATGAATAATTAACATTGAATACTAGCATGAGTAGGATATAAACACCTTGAACATAAATATCGTGGAGGTTACGTTGGTTTTGAATCAATTACATGCGTGAACATGTGCCAAGTAAAGCCACTTGAAACATTCAGAGGAGGATACCATATCATCCTACTACATCACAACCATTTTAATGCATGTTGATACCCAAGATAAGTCATTATCCACTCCTAGATACTTAAGCATGGCACGAGCAACTATAATCTCTAATTGTCATCATAAACATGTTTAATCATAATATGTTGAATCATGGATACCGAGTTAAACATATTTACGAAAACAAAAACAAGTCGAGTTCATACCCGCTTTTCCTTGACACATTCACTTCATTAAATATCGTCATTATTGCCTTTCACTTGCACGAATCAATGATATAATAGTGCAAGGGTGCTATGGACTAAGCTAGAATCTGCAAACATTTTATTCAAATGAGAAGACAAAATAATATGGGATCTTTGTTAGATCAATAATATTGCATATGAGAGCCACTCAACATTTTCATCATAGTCTTCTCCTCATACCGACTCAACGAAAGAAAAGAAGTTCAGAGAAACACACTGAAATATTTTTGGAGTTTTTAGTTTTTCCTGAAGAAAGCAAATTAAAGAAGAAGAAAACGGGAAAAACTTATTTTCATGGGAAAGCTCCCAACAAGCAAAAGAAGAAATGGGAAATCTTTTTGGGTTTTCTTTCAATACTACATTAAATTAAACTAGAAAGAAAAACCGAAAAGAAGCGAGAAATATTTTTTGGATTTTCTTAAAGTTTTTTCAAACACACAAGAAGAAAGCAGGAAAATAAAACTAACATGGATTATACAATGAAAAAGTGTGAACACCGATAATTTGAATGAGGTGTGTGAAGATGAAAGTAATGTCGGTGGGAAATAAGTACTCCCCCAAGCTTAGGCCTTTGCCTAGCTTGGTAATAACCATCCGTAGTAGTCGCCCAATCCCATGTGAAAGTGTTGGGACAACGACACCTGAGCATCCTACTCCTGGGGATCCTCGTTTGCCGCTGGTACGTTCCAGTAGGCAATAGTGTCCTCTGTTAGGACAGCGTATCCGTTCCTAGCATAAGAGTCAAACAAAGCAGGTGCAGGCAACAATATAATATCATGAGTATTCTCACTAGAAACTAAGTTATAACGGATGTGGTGAGGAGGCACAAGAGCATCAATAAAGTGGTGGTCCTCCATCGCCTGGTGATCTAAATAAACTCTCGGCAGCAAGTAATCATGGAGGATTATCTGAACATTAAAGCGTCTTGCCAAGCGAGTAGCTTAAATACAACCATGAATTTTACCTTTAATTCTGTTATTATCCAGACGACGTGCAATGATAGCCCCTAGGTTATAGGTATGGTCACTGTGAAGGGCACGGTGTAAAATCGCAAGGTCGGGGGCACTAAGTATACTGCCTTTCTCTCTGGCAGTCAGACATTTCGTGATAAACAAAGTAGTGCACATAAGGAAATTACAGACTAGTAGTTGTGGTCTTTCGACACGCCCCTTTCCTCACCCATTGTTAAGGTGCAGAGGGAACCCTCAAACTCTACCGGTCTAGGCTCTCTCAATTCCCCTTCGGAAGGGATCAAACATACATCACAAAATTCCTCGAGTGGTATCTGATGATATTTAGAATATAAATCAAAGCGCACTTCAGGGGGTTCGAGCCTATTCAAGAAATGAAAGCTTTGCACAAAATAATTTGTAAGGAGGTGGTGTTGGTCACACTCATCTGCGAGGAAGTTGGTAAGTGATACGTCTCCAACGTATCTATAATTTTTGATTGTTCCATGCTATTATATTATCCTTCTAGGTTGTTTTATGGGCTTTTTTATATACACTTTTATATGATTTTCGGGACTAACCTATTAACCCAGAGCCCAGTGTCAGTTTCTGTTTTTCTCCTGTTTTAGGGTTTCACGGAAAAGGAATATCAAACGGAGCCCAATTGACCTGAAACTCAACGGAGGACGTTTTTGGACCTAAAGAAGCCCAGGAAGTGCCGGAGGGGGGTGAGAAGATCCACGGTCTGCCCACAAGGGTGGGGGGCGCGCCCCCCTGCCTTGTGGACAGCCCGGAGACCCCCTTTGCTTGGCCCCGACTCCAACACCTCCTATATATATACTAAAACCTCCGTAAAGTAACCTAGATCGGGAGTTCCGCCGCCGAAAGCCTATGTTGCCACCAAAAACCAATCTAGACCCCATTTCAGCAACCTGCCGAAGGGGGAATCCTTCTCCGGTGGCTATCTTCATCATCCCGGTGCTCTCCATGACGAGGAGGGAGTAGTCCACCCTCGGGGCTGAGGGTATGTACCAGTAGCTATGTGTTTGATCTCTCTCTCTCTTTCATGTTCTTGAGATGGCATGATCTTGATGTATCGTGAGCTTTCCTGCTATAGTTGGATCTTATGGTGTTTCTCCCCCTCTACTCTCTTGTGACGGATTGAGTTTTCCCTTTGAAGTTATCTTATTAGATTGAGTCTTTAGGATTTGAGAACACTTGATGTATGTCTTGCATGGGATACCTGTGGTGACAATGGGGTATTCTATTGATCTACTTGATGTATGTTTTGGTGATCAACTTGCGGGTTCTGTGACCTTGGGAATCTATGCATAGGGGTTGGCACACGTTTTCGTCTTGACTCTCCGATAGAAACTTTGGGGCACTCTTTGAAGTACTTTGTGTTGGTTGAATAGATGAATCTGAGATTGTGTGATGCATATCGTATAATCATACCCACGTATACTTGAGGTGACAATGGAGTATCTAGGTGACATTAGGGTTTTGGTTGATTTGTATCTTAAGGTGTTATTCTAGTATGAACTCTAGGATAGATCGAACGGAAAGAATAACTTCGTGTTATTTTACTATGGACTCTTGAATAGATCGATCAAAAAGTATAACTTTGAGGTGGTTTCATACCCTACCATAATCTCATCGTTTGTTCTCCACTATTAGTTACTCTAGAGTGACTATTTGTTGCATGCCGAGGGATAGTTATATGATCCAATTATGTTATTATTGTTGAGAGAACTTGCAGTAGTGAAAGTATGAACCCTAGGCCTTGTTTCCTATCATTGAAACACCGTTTATGCTCACTTTTATCTTTAGTTACCTTGCTGTTTTTATATTTTCAGATTACAAAAACCTATATCTACCGTCCATATTGCACTTGTATCACCATCTCTTCGCCAAACTAGTGCACCTATACAATTTACCATTGTATTGGGTGTGTTGGGGACACAAGAGGATCTTTGTTATTTGGTTGCAGGGTTGTTTGAGAGAGACCATCTTCATCCTACGCCTCCCACGGATTGATAAACCTTAGGTCATCCACTTGAGGGAAATTTGCTACTGTCCTACAAACCTCTACACTTGGAGGCCCAACAACGTCTACAAGAAGAAGGTTGCGTAGTAGACATCAAGCTCTTTTCTGGCGGCGTTGCCCGGGAGGTGAGTGCTTGAAGGTATATCTTTAGATCTTGCAATCGAATCTTTTAGTTTCTTGTTTTATCACTAGTTTAGTTTATAAAAAATGGAATTAAGGTTACCTCATACGCTTCATCTTTTTAATATCTTTTGTGAAAATGATGGGAAGGAAAATTGTGCTCAAGTACTAGAAGAACAATTACATAGAATGCCTGGCTTCAAATATGTGCACGATGAGCATGATTGCAATGTTGTTAGTATGAATTCTTTGAATACCCATGATGCTAATGATATGCAAAGCCACAAGCTTGGGGATGCTATGTTTGATGAAGATGATATGTTTAGTCCCCCAAGTTTTGATGAGCAAATTTATTATGATGAAAGCATGCCTCCTGTTTATGATGATTATATTGATGAAAGTGGATTTGGAGAGGTCATGACTTTATTTAGTGATGAATCCACTATTTCGGAAGAGGTTCTAATTGATTATGAGAACAAAGTTACTATCTATGATGATTATTGTGATGACTTGTTGATACGTCTCCAACGTATCTATAATTTTTTATTGTTCCATGCTATTAGTTGTGAAGTCTTGGATGTTTAATGGGCTTTATCATTCACTTTTACATCATTTTTGGGACTAACCTACTAACCCAAAGGCCCAGTCCAGATTGCTGTTTTTTGTCTATTTCAGGGTTTTCCAGAAAAGAAATATCAAACGGAGTCCAAATGGAATGAAACCTTCGCAGGAGATATTTTTAGAGAAAATCACGCGAGATAAACTTCGGGGCCAAACCAGAAGATAGGGGACCCACCCTCGAGGGTGGGGGTGTGCCCCCCCTTCCCAGGGTGCCCCTCCCCCCTGCCTCGAGGGCAGGCCCGATGGCCCCTGGTGCCCCTCTTCCTCCTATATATGCCTACGTACCCCAGAAACTCCATACGCAGAGAGAAAACCCTAATTCCACCGCCGTAGCTGCTGTTCCCGTGGAGATCCCATCTTGGAGCCTGTTCCGGGAGGGGGATCCATCACAGGCCTTCATCATCATCATCATCGCCCTCACCATGACTTGTGAGTAGTTTACCATAGACCTTCGGGTCCATAGCTAGTATCTAGATGGCTTCTTCTCTCTCTCCGGATCTCAATACAAAGTTCTCCTCTGTCTTCGAGGAGATCTATTCGATGTAATCTCTTTTTGCGGTGTGTTTGTCGAGATCCGATGAATTGTGAGTTTATGATCAAGGTTATCTATGAAAGATATTTGGTTCTTCTCTGAACTTTTTATGTGTGCTCATAATATCCTTGCAAGTCTCTTTGAATTATTGGTTTGGTTTGGCCTACTAGATCTATAGTTCTTGCAATGGGAGAAGTGCTTGGCTTTGGGTTCAATCTTGCGGTGTCCTTTCCCAGTGACAGTAGGGGCAGCAAGGCACGTATTGTATTGTTGCCATCGAGGATAAAAAGATGGGGTTTTCATCATATTGCTTGAGTTTATCCCTCTACATCATGTCATCTTGCTTAAGGCCTTACTCTGTTCGTATGAACTCAATACACTAGATGCATGCTGGATAGCGGTCGATGTGTGGAGTAATAGTAGTAGATGCAGAATCATTTCGGTCTACTTGTCTCGGACGTGATGCCTATATACAATGATCATGCCTAGATAGTCTCATAATTATTCGCTTTTCTATCAATTGCTCGACAGTAATTTGTTTACCCGCCGTAGAATACCGCTATCATGAGAGAAGCCACTAGAGAAAACTATGGCCCCCGGGTCTATCTTTATCATATTACTTTTTCGTCAACTAGAAATTTCTGTCGCCGTTATTTATTTGCTTTCTTTACTTTTTGTTTCTGTACCAAAAATACCAAAAATATAATTATCATCTCTATCAGATCTCACTATCGTAAGTGACCGTAATGGGATTGACAACCCCTTATCGCGTTGGCTGCGAAGTTCTTATTTGTTTGTGCAGGTGCGAGGGACTGGCGCATGGTCTCCTAATGGATTGATACCTTGGTTCTTAAAAACTGAGGGAAATACTTACGTTACTGTGTTGCATCTCCCTTTCCTCTTCGAGGGAATACAACGCAAGCTCAAGAGGTAGCAAGAAGAATTTCTGGCGCCGTTGCCGGGGAGGCTTACGCAAAAGGCATATACCAAGTACCTATCACAAACTCTTATCCTTCGCATTACATTTATTTGCCTCTCGTTTTCCTCTCCCCCACTTCACCCTTGCCGTTTTATTCGCCCTTCTTCCGTCGTGTGTTTCTCGTTCGCTTGCCTCTCGTTTGCTTGTGTGATATGTGCCCTCAATTAGCTTGCATCATCGCTTGCTAAAGTATGGATCCTCGTCCACTTGCTAATCTCTTTAAGAGATCCAATTATGTTGAACCTACTGCTAGTGAGTTGACTGCACTAGATTATCTTTACGGGGTTTTGCTTGAAATTTGTGAATCTGAAAATTGTGATGAAATATTGAAAGAAAAACATAAATTGATTCATGACAGCTCCTTGAGTAAAAAGCATGATTGCAATGATGTTATAAATTCTATTAATGTCAATTGTGATAATGATACGCAAAACCCTAAGTTTGGGGATGCTAGTATTGCTATGTCCACTACTTGTTGCAATGATCATGATTGGGGTGATGCTTCTTATGATCTTGAAAATTTATTTCAACCCGATGATGAATATGAGATTGAAAATAATGCTTGCTATAATATTGAAAGTGAGTTTGGAATAGTGTCAACTTTACATCCCACATATTTGGAGAATATTCAATCTAATGAAATTTTTGTATAAAAGTGGGTTTGGAGAGGTCATGACTTTAGTTAATGTTAATCCCACTATTTTGGAAGAGTGTCAACTTTGCATGCATGTGGATCGTGTTGAGAATATGTTATGTGATAGCTATTTTGTTGAATTTGATCATGATCCTACATGCAATTATCATGAGAGAGGGAAATATGGTTGTAGAAATTTTCATGTTACTAAATTACCTCTCGTTATGTTGAGATTGCTATTGTTTCTTTCTCCTTCCTTGCATATGCTAGATCTTGCTTGTCTTGGTAATTTGTTTTCCTATAAGATGTCTGTGCATAGGAAGTATGTTAGACTTATATGTGATTTTCACATGCTATATGATGCTCTTTTTTGTGCTTCAAATCTTGTCTTCCATGAGAGCATCACCAAAATCGTGCCTAGCTAGGGGCGTAAAACGATAGCGCTTGTTGGGAGGCAACCCAAATTTATGTTTTTTTTGCTTTTGTTGATGTTAGGGAATAAATATTGCATCTAGCCTCTGATTAGATGTGTTTTCATGTTTTGTTTAGTGTTTGTGCCAAGTAGAACCTTTGGTAAGACTTGCGTGAAGTTTATATGATCTTGCTGTGAAAAACAGAATCGTTAGCGCTTGCTAAAGTAGTCTTCCGATTTTACTGGAGCATGCTTTTTAGTTCATTCTTTTTGCTGATGATTGGTAGACAAATTGCGAAAATTTACCAATTTATTTTGAATTTTTTGGAGTTCCAGAAGTAGGCGAACCCAGCAGATTACTACAGACTGTTCTGTTTTTGACAGATTCTGTTTTTCGTGTGTTGTTTGCTTATTCCGATGCATCTATGAGTAATATTGGAGGATATGAACCATAGAGAACTTGGATTACTGTAGGTTTAACACAAATATAAACAAAGAATGAATTCCTTGCTGTACCTATGAGTGGTGGTTTGCTTTCTCTTACTAACGAAGCTCACGAGAATTTCTGTCTAAGTTTTGTGTTGTGAAATTTTCAAGTTTTGAGTATTGCTTTGATGGACTATGGAACAAGGAGTAGCAAAGGCCTAAGCTTGGGGATGCCCAAGGCACCCCAAGTAAATTCAATATAATCAAAAGCCTAAGCTTGGGGATGCCCCGGGAAGGCATCCCCTCTTTCGTCTTCATCCATCGGTAACTATACTTGGAGCTATATTTTTATTCGCAACATGCTATGTGTTTTGCTTGGAGCGTCTTGTATAATTTGAGTCTTTGCTTGTTAGTTTGCCACAATCATCCTTGCTGGACACACCTATTTGATAGAGTTAAATATGCCCTAGAAATTGTTAGAACACTCTATATGCTTCACTTATATCTTTTGAGTTGAATAGTTTTTGCTCTAGTGCTTCACTTATATCTTTTAGAGCACGGTGGTGGTAATATTTTGTAGAAATTGTTGAACTCTCATGCTTCACTTAGATATATTTTAGAGTCTATTAAAACAGCATGGTAAAGTGTTTAGGCTAAAGGAACTAGTCTTCACATGATAGACATCCAATGTCAATGTAGTAAAAAAAATCACATCAAGTGCATTGAGTAGCAAGAGATGTTGGATGCTTGATAAAAGTTTCGAGACATGAGGATAGTGATATTAGAGTCATGCTAGTGGAGTAATTATGAAATTGAGAAATATTTGTGTTAAGGTTAGTGAATCCCATGGCATGCACGTATGGTGAACCATTGTGTGACTAAGTTAAAGCATGAGGTATTTGTAGAGTGTCAACCTTTGTGTGGAGGTCGGGGGCACGCGATGGTTAACTCCTACAAACCTCCCCCCTAGGGGCATGCATTGATTGCTTTGTTTTGATGACTCGTAGATTTTTGCAATAAGTATATGAGTTCTTATGACTAATGTTGAGTCCATGGATTATACGCACTCTCACCCTTCCACCATTGCTAGCCTCTCTTGTACCGCGCAACTTTCGCCGGTGCCATAAACCCACTATATATCCTTCCTCAAAACAGCCACCATATTGTTCCTCAAAACAGCAATCATACCTATCTATCATGGCATTTCCATAGCCATTCCGAGATATATTGCCATGCAACTTTCAACCGTTCCGTTTATATGACACACACCATATTGTCATATTGCCATTGCATGATCATGTAGTTGACATAGTATTTGTGGCAAGGCCACCATGCATAATTTTTATACATGTCACTCTTGTCTCATTGCACATATTGGTACACCGCCGGAGGCATTCGTATAGAGTCATACTTTGTTGTTGTAGTATCGAGTTGTAATCTTGTGTTGTAATGAAAGTGTGATGATCATCATTTATAGAGCATTGTCCCATGGGAGGAAAGGCTGAATCTATAAAGCCCCTCCGCAAAAAAAAAGGAAGGCCAAAGAAAAAAAGAAAGGCCCAAAAAAAGGGAAAAGAAAAGAAAACAACGACAATTGCTACTATCTTTTTCCACACTTGTGCTTCAAAGTAGCACCATGTTCTTCATTGTAGAGAGTCTCATGCTTAGTCACTTTCATATACTAGTGAATTTTCGTTATAGAACTTGGCTTGTATATTCCAATGATGGGCTTCCTCAAATTCCCTAGGTCTTCGTGAGCAAGCAAGTTGGATGCACACCCGCTAGTTTCTTTTGTTGAGATTTCATTCATATTTAGCTCTAGTGCATCCGTTGCATGGCAATCCCTACTCACTCACATTGATATCTATTGATGGGCATCTCCATAGCCTGTTGATACGCCTAGTAGATGTGAGACTATCTCCCTCTTTTTGTCCTCTCCACAACCACCTCTATTCCACCCATAGTGCTATGTCCATGGCTCACGCTCATGTATTGCGTGAAAGTTGAAAGGTTTGAAAAGATAGAGCATGAAAACAAATGCTTGGCTGAAATCGGGGTTGTGCATGATATGCATATTTTGTTTGATATCAAGGGAGCATAGCCAACACTATATGATTTTGTAGGGATAACTTTCTTTAGCCATAGTATGTTGAGAAGACGTGATTGCTTTGTTAGTATTGCTTGAAGTATTGTTATTTCTTATGTCAATATAGACTTTTATCTTGAATCCTTCAGATCTGAACATTCATGCCATAATTAAGATAATTACATTGAAAAACTATATTGGTTAGCATTCCACATCAAAAACTCTTTCTTTATCATTTACCTACTCGAGGACGAGCAGGAATTAAGCTTGGGGATGCTTGATACGTCTCCAACGTATCTATAAATTTTTATTGTTCCATGCTATTATTTATGAAGTCTTGGATGTTTAATGGGCTTTATCATTCACTTTTACATCATTTTTGGGACTAACCTACTAACCCAAAGGCCCAGTCCAGATTGTTGTTTTTTGCCTATTTCAGGGTTTTGCAGAAAAGGAATATCAAACGGAGTCCAATCGAAATGAAACCTTCGCAGGAGATATTTTTGGAGAAAATCACGCGAGATAAACTTCGGGGCCAAGCCAGAGGACAGGGGACCCACCCTCGAGGGTGGGGGCGCGCCCCCCTTCCCAGGGCGCGCCCCTCTGCCTCGAGGGTAGGCCCGGTGGCCCCTGGTGCCCCTCTTCCTCCTATATATGCCTGCGTACCCCAGAAACTCCATACGCAGAGAGAAAACCCTAATTCCACCGCCGTAGCTGATGTTCCCGTGGAGATCCCATCTTGGAGCCTGTTCCGGGAGGGCGATCCATCACGGAGGCCTTCGTCATCATCATCATCATCGCCCTCACCATGAGTTGTGAGTAGTTTACCACAGACCTTCGGGTCCATAGCTAGTATCTAGATGGCTTCTTCTCTCTCTCCGGATCTCAATACAAAGTTCTCCTCGGTCTTCGAGGAGATCTATTCGATGTAATCTCTTTTTGCAGTGTGTTTGTCGAGATCCGATGAATTGTGAGTTTATGATCAAGGTTATCTATGAAAGATATTTGGTTCTTCTCTGAACTTTTTATGTGTGCTCATAATATCCTTGCAAGTCTCTTTGAATTATTGGTTTGGTTTAGCCTACTAGATCTATAGTTCTTGCAATGGGAGAAGTGCTTGGCTTTGGGTTCAATCTTGCGGTGTCCTTTCCCAGTGACAGTAGGGGCAGCAAGGCACGTATTGTATTGTTACCATCGAGGATAAAAAGATGGGGTTTTCATCATATTGCTTGAGTTTATCCCTCTACATCATGTCATCTTGCTTAAGGCGTTACTCTGTTCGTATGAACTCAATACACTAGATGCATGCTGGATAGCGGTCGATGTGTGGAGTAATAGTAGTAGATGCAGAATCGTTTCGGTCTACTTGTCTCGGACGTGATGCCTATATACAATGATCATGCCTAGATAGTCTCATAATTATTCGCTTTTCTATCAATTGCTCGACAGTAATTTGTTTACCCGTCGTAGAATACCGCTATCATGAGAGAAGCCACTAGAGAAAACTATGGCCCCCAGGTCTATCTTTATCATATTACTTTTCCGTCAACTAGCCAATTTCTGTCGCCGTTATTTATTTGCTTTCTTTACTTTATGTTTCTATACCAAAAATACCAAAAATATAATTATCATCTCTATCAGATCTCACTATCGTAAGTGACCGTAAAGGGATTGACAACCCCTTATCGCGTTGGCTGCGAAGTTCTTATTTGTTTGTGCACGTGCGAGGGACAGGCGCATGGTCTCCTACTGGATTGATACCTTGGTTCTCAAAAACTAAGGGAAATACTTACGCTACTGTGCTGCATCTCCCTTTCCTCTTCGAGGGAATACAACGCAAGCTCAAGAGGTAGCACTTGTATGCTATTAAGAATAATGATAACCATGAAACTTGTCATCATGATGTTAGTTTTCAATTGGATTATGCTTCACATGATAGTTATTTTGTTGAGTTTGTTCCCACTACTATGAATAAGAAGAATTTTGCTTATGATGGGAGTAGTAAAATTTCTATGCTTATGGATCATGAAAAGAATTCTTTATGTGATGTTTATATTATTGAATTCATTCATGAGGTACTGAAAATTATTATGAGAGAGGATCATATGCTTGTAGGAATTGCAATAATAACAAGTTTCCTCTCTATATGCTTAAAGCTTTGAAGTTATGCTTGTTTTGCCTTCCTATGCTAGTTGATTATAGTTCACATAAGTTGTTTGCTCACAAAATCCCTATGCATAGGAAGTGGGTTAGACTTAAATGTGCTAGTCATATTCTTCATGATGATCCCTTTATGTTTCAATTCTTATCTTTTATGCGAGCATCATTGAAATCATTGTGCCTAGCTAAAAGGCATTAAACAATAGCGCTTGTTGGGAGGCAATCCTATTTTTTTTGCTTTTGCTTTTGTTTAGGAATAAATATTGCATCTAGCTTCTGTTTAGATGTGGTTTTGTGTTTAATTTAGTGTTTGTGCCAAGTAGAACCTTTGGGAAGACTTGTGTGAAGTTTATGTGATCATGCTGTAAAAAACATAAACTTTAGTGCTCATGAGATTAGCTACCATTTTTTACTGGAGAGTGCTTTTCAGTTGATTCTTTTTGCAGATGATTAATAGACAAATTCGTCAGGTTTACCAATTTATTTCAGAATTTTTAGAGTTACAAAAGTATTTGAAAGTTACAGATTGCTACAGACTGTTCTATTTTTGACAGATTCTGTTTTCTATGTGTTGTTTGCTTATTTTGATGAATCTATGAGTAGTATCGGAGGGTATGAACCATAGATAAGTTGGAATACAGTAGATATTACACCAATATGAATTTAGAATGAGTTCACAACAGTACCTAAGTGGTGGTTTTATTTTCTTATACTAACGGAGCTTACGAGTTTTTTGTTAAGTTTTGTGTTGTGAAGTTTTCAAGTTTTGGGTAAAGATTCGATGTACTATAGAATAAGGAGTGGCAAGAGCCTAAGCTTGGGGATGCCCAAGGCACCCCAAGGTAATATTCAAGGACAACCAAGAGCCTAAGCTTGGGGATGCCCCGGATGGCATCCCCTCTTTCGTCTTCGTTCATCGGTAACTTTACTCGATGCTATATTTTTATTCACCACATGATATGTGTTTTGCTTGGAGCGTTATTTTGTTTTATTTTGTTTTGCTTGCTGTTTGAATAATATCCCAAGATCTGAAAGTCTTAAATGTTAGAGAGTCTTCACATAGTGACATAATTATACAACTACTCGTTGTTCTTCACTTATATCTTTTGGAGTAGTTTGTCATTTGCTCTAGTGCTTCACTTATATCTTTTAGAGCACGGCGGTGGTTTTATTTTGAAGAAATAGGTGAACTCTCATGCCTTGCTTATATCCTTTTGAGAGTCTTTTAGAACAGCATGGTAATGTGCTTTGGTTATAAAACTAGTCCTAATATGATAGGCATCCAAGATGAATGTAGTAAAAACTTTCATACAAAGTGCATTGAATTTGATGAGAAGTTTGATGTTTGATAATTGTTTTGAGATATGAGGATAGTGATATTAGAGTCATGCTAGTGGAGTTATTATGAAATTGATAAATACTTGTGTTAAAGTTTGTGATTCCCGTAGCATGCACGTATGGTGAACCGCTATGTGACGAAGTTAGAGCATGAGGTATTTGTTGAGTGTCATCCTTTTGTGTGGAGGTCGGGGGCGCGTGATGGTTAACTCCTACCAACCTCCCCCCTAGGAGCATGCGTTGATTGCTTTGTTTTGATGACTCGTAATTTTTTGCAATAAGTATATGAGTTCTTTATGACTAATGTTGAGTCCATGGATTATACGCACTCTCACCCTTCCACCATTGCTAGCCTCTCTTGTACCGCGCAACTTTCGCCGGTACCATACACCCACTATATACCTTCCTCAAAATAGTCACTATATACCTTCCTCAAAACAGCCACCATACCTACCTATCATGGCATTTCCATAGCCATTCCGAGATATATTTCCATGCAACTTTCCATCGTTCCGTTCATATGACATGCTTCATATTGTCATATTGCCATGCATGATCATGTAGTTGACATCGTATTTGTGGCAAAGCCACCATGCATAATTTTTCATACATGTCGCTCTTGATTCATTGCACATCCCAGTACACCGTCGGAGGCATTCATATAGAGTCATACTTTGTTCTAGTATCGAGTTGTAATATCGAGTTGTAAATCAATAAAAGTGTGACGATCATCATTATAGAGCATTGTCCCATGTGAGGAAAGGCCAAACAAATAAAAAAAGAGAAGGCCCCTCCAAAAAAAGGAGAAGAAGAAAAGGGACAATTGCTACTATCTTTTTTCCACACTTGTGCTTCAAAGTAGCACTATATTCTTCATGATAGAGAGTCTCATGTTTAGTCACTTTCATATACTAGTGCGAATTTTCATTATAGAACTTGGCTTGTATATTCCAACGATGGGCTTCCTCAAATGCCCTAGGTCTTCGTGAGCAAGCAAGTTGCATGCACACCCACTTAGTTTCTTTTGTTGAGCTTTCATACATTTATAGCTCTAGTGCATCCGTTGCATGGCAATCCCTACTCACTCAAATTGATATCTATTGATGGGCATCTCCATAGCCTATTGATACGCCTAGTTTATGTGAGACTATCTTCCTCCTTTTTGTCTTCTCCACAACCACCACTCTATTCCACCCATAGTGCTATATCCATGGCTCACGCTCATGTATTGCGTGAAAGTTGAAAGGTTTGAAAGAATTGAGTATGAAAACAAGTGCTTGGCTGAAACCGGGGTTGTGCATGATATGAATATTTTGTGTGATGAAGAGGGAGCATAGCCAGACTATATGATTTTGTAGGGATAACTTTATTTAGCCATGGTATTTTGAGAAGACATGATTGCTTTGTTAGTATGCTTGAAGTATTATTATTCTTATGTCAATATAGTCTTTTGTCTTGAATCTTTCGAATCTAAACATTCATACCACAATAAAGAGAATTACATTGAGAATTATGTTAGGTAGCATTCCACATCAAAAATTCTATTTTTATCATTTACCTACTCGAGGACGAGCAGGAATTATGCTTGCGGATGCTGATAAGTCTCCAACGTATCTGTAATTTTTTATTGTTCCATGCTATTATATTATCCTTCTAGGATGTTTTATGGGCTTTTATATACACTTTTATATGATTTTTGGGACTAACCTATTAACCCAGAGCCCAGTGCCAGTTTTTGTTTTTCTCCTGTTTTAGGATTTCGCAGAAAAGGAATATCAAACGGAGCCCAATTGACCTGAAACTCAACGGAGGATGTTTTTGGACGTAAAGAAGCCCAAGAAGTGCCGGAGGGGGGCCAAAAGATCCACGGGCTGCCCACGAGGGTGGGGGCGCGCTCCCCTGCTGGGCGCGTCCCCTGCCTCGTGGACATCCCGGAGACCCCCTTTGCTTGGCCCCGACTCCAACACCTCCTATATATACTGAAGCCTCCAGAAAGTAACCTAGATCGGGAGTTCCGCCGCCGAAAGCCTCTGTTGCCACCAAAAACCAATCTAGACCCCGTTCCGACACCCTGCCGGAGGGGGAATCCTTCTCCGGTGGCTATCTTCATCATCCCGGCGCTCTCCATGACAAGGAGGGAGTAGTCCACCCTCGGGGCTGAGGGTATGTACCAGCAGTTATGTGTTCGATCTCTCTCTCTCTGTCTCTCGCGTGTTCTTGAGATGGCACGATCTTGATGTATCGTGAGCTTTGCTACTATAGTTGGATCTTATGGTGTTTCTCCCCCTCTACTCTCTTGTGATGGATTGAGTTTTCCCTTTGAAGTTATCTTATCGGATTGAGTCTTTAGGGATTTGAGAACACTTGATGTATGTCTTGCATGGGATACCTGTGGTGACAATGGGATATTCTATTGATCCACTTGATGTATGTTTTGGTGATCAACTTGCGGGTTCCGTGACCTTGGGAATCTATGCATAGGGGTTGGCACACGTTTTCGTCTAGACTCTCCAGTACAAACTTTGGGGCACTCTTTGAAGTACTTTGTGTTGGTTGAATAGATGAATCTGAGATTGTGTGATGCATATCATATAATCATACCCACGGATACTTGAGGTGACAATGGAGTATCTAGGTGACATTAGGGTTTTGGTTGATTTGTATCTTAAGGTGTTATTCTAGTACGAACTCTAGGATAGGTCGAACGAAAAGAATAGCTTCGTGTTATTTTACTACGGACTCTTGAATAGATCGATCAGAAAGAATAACTTTGAGGTGGTTTCGTACCCTACCATAATCTCGTCGTTTGTTCTCCGCTATTAGTTACTTTGGAGTGACTCTTTGTTGCATGTTGAGGGATAGTTATATGATCCAATTATGTTATTATTGTTGAGAGAACTTGCACTAGTGAAAGTATGAACCCTAGGCCTTGTTTCCTATCATTGCAACACCGTTTGTGCTCACTTTTATCTTTAGTTACCTTGCTATTTTTATTTTTTTCAGATTACAAAAACCTATATCTACCATCCATATTGCACTTGTATCACCATTTCTTTGCCGAACTGGTGCACCTATACAATTTAACATTGTATTGGGTGTGTTGGGGACACAAGAGACTCTTTGTTATTTGGTTGCAGGGTTGTTTGAGAGAGACCATCTTCATCCTACGCCTCCCACGGATTGATAAACCTTGGGTCATCCACTTGAGGGAAATTTGCTACTGTCCTACAAACCTCTGCACTTGGAGGCCCAACAATGTCTACAAGAATAAGGTTGCATAGTAGACATCAGTAAGTCCAACATTTGCAACGAATTGCATGAACTCTTGGTAAAATCCGGCTTCGTTCACGAAGGCAATGTGCGGCCATTCGCACGTCCGGACCTCCGTCCTATGAGGAGTGCTGAGGTTATTGTCCGAGGATTCACCAATGACTCCCTTGGCACTTCCCTCTGAGGAACTCTTCTGGAAGATATTCATTTTTTGTGTGAAAAAAATTCTGAAATTTTTGGGCCACAAAATGATGTGAACAAAACTTCACAAGATTGACAGGGACGACTCATATGGATGTCTAGAGGCTATATCAAGCATTCAGACTACTTTGAACTCAAAGAATTCAACATGCAAGCTCATTTTCTGTAGCACCAAGAGTAACTAATTACTCAGAATATAAACCACTAAAACAAAAACTAATTGGAGTAATGGAGGAGTCACATACCAAGTAGCAATCCCCAAAACAGTTTCGGGAAAGATGCTCCGAGCATAGAGATCGAAAATCTCAGCCTTAGGAGCAAGAACGAGAGAGAGAGAGAGAGAGAGAGAGAGAGAGAGAGAGAGAGAGAGAGAGAGAGAGAGAGAGAGAGAGAGAGAGAGAACTAGAGGGTTTTTTCTAGAGGTGAGTGACGATGTGAGGTATGGGAGAGAGTGAGGGGGTACTTGTGGGGCCCACTACCCACCATGGTGCGCCAGGTGGGTGTGGCGCGCCCAGGTGCCTAGTGGGAACCTAGGGCACCCCATGTGCTGTTTTCAGAGCCAAAATTTCTCAAAGATCCAGGAAAAAAATTGTTTTAAAATTTCAGCTCATTTTGAGCACTTTCATTTTTGGGCACTTTTATTGCACGGATAATTCAGAAAACAAGATATTCATGGCATTTTATTGTATTTAACTAAAATGTCAGAGAATATAAAGTGGGTAGAGAAGGTTGTGCCTAATAAATTCATCGACCACATGCCTTTTGAAAATAATCCCTTAATAAGGTTGATTAAGTCTTATTAACAACCACTTTCGATTAGCATGAACCCGAAGAATCTTTGTAAGACACTAAGTTACCTCAACGGGAATATAAATCTCTCCAAGAATACGTGTTTCATATTTATTTTGAAAGCAGGTACAAGGAGTTGAAGACTTCCAATAGTAATTGTCGGAGTCTTTTCAATAACATAAATACCATTCACTTGAAATTGTTTCTTCGGAAAGTGCCCCTTATACCCAGTACCATTGATATGAAAAGTAACCTTGCTTTTGTTGCAATCAATAACAGCCCCTACGGTGTTCAAAAAGGTCTACTAAGGATAATCAACATGTGGTCGTCCTCGGGCATATCAAGTATAACAAAGTCTGTTAAGATAGTAACATTTGCAACTACAATGGGCACATCCTTCACAGATACCGATAGGTATGGCAGTTGATTTGCCACCCATTTGCAATTATATTTCAGTAGGTGTGAGTTTTTTCAAATCAAGTCTTCTATATAAAGAGAAAAGGCATAACACTAACACTGGCTCCTAAACCACATAAAATAGTTTTGACATACTTTATTTTAATGGAGCATGGGATAGTTGGTATTCCCAGATTTCCTAGTCTCCTAGGTACTTCATCCTTTAAAGAGAAAATTGTAAGCATGGTTGAGATTTTAGCTTCATGTATCTTTCTTTTATTAGTGACAATATCTTTCATGTATTTAGCATATGGGGCCATCTTCAAAATATCTGTCAAACGAGTACGCAAAAAGACTGTCCTCAGCATTTCAACAAAGCGTTCAAATTATTCATCATCCTTATTCTTAGATGATTTAGGAGGAAAGGGCATGGGTTTCTGAACCCATGGCTCTCTTTCTTTGCCATGTTTTCTAGCAATGAAATCTCTTTTATCATAACGTGTATTTTTAGGAGGGGGGATCAACAATAGGTTCAATTTCAACATCATTATCAGGTTCTTTATCCTTGTCTGGGTGAGCATTAACATGAACAACATCATTATTGTTATCACTAGATGAGTGTTCATTACGAGATTGTGTCTCAACATCAGAAATAGAAACATCATTACTATTCTTAGAAGGTTTTACCACCTCAAGTTCACTAGAAATATGCAAAGTCCTATCATTTCCTTTCCTTTTTATTTCTAGATGTACTAGGTGCATCTATATTAATTCTTTGGGAATCTTGTTCAATTCTTTAAGGGTGACCTTCAGGATAAAGTTGCTCCTAAGTCATTCTAACTCCTCTAGTCATTACTCTAACATCATGATCGTTCATATTATTATTCATTTCATTGAGAAAATCATTTTGAGATTTAGCAACATGTTCTAACTGAGTTAACATAATTAGTGATTCTAAACAACAAGTCACTCAATCAATCATGTACGCATTATGTTTCAATTGTTACATAACATACTCATTAAAATGATCTTGCTTAATAATGTTATTGTCAAATTTATACAAGCATTGGCTAGCAGTATTGTAAGGAATACCACATCCATCAAATCTTATAAGATAATTTACCTCTACTACCTCTGTCGGGGTGTCAAGACCATATCTTCAATAGGTGGTAAATTCTTAACATCTTAAGCTTTAATACCTTTTTCTTTCATAGATTTATTTGCCTCTTGCTTACCTCTTGCATTTATTTACCTGCATCTTCAGATTTAATACCTTTTGTTACAATCAATAACAGCCCCCACAGTATTCAAAAAGGGTCTACCAAGGATAATCGATATGTTGTCGTCCTCGGGCATATATATCAAGTATAACAAAGTATGTTAAGATAGTAACATTTGCAACTATAATAGATAGGTATGGCGGTTGATTTGTCAACCATTTGCAATGATATTTCAGTGGGTGTGAGTTTATTCAAATCAAGTCCTTTGTATGAAGAGAAAGGCATAAAACTAACACCATCTTCTAGAACATATAAAGGAGTTTTGACATAATTTCTTTTAATGGAGCAAGGTATAGTTGGTATTCTTGGATCTCCTAATTTCTTAGGTACTCCATCCTTCAAAGAGTTGTTTGCAAGCATGGTGGAGATTTCAGTTTCAGGTATTTTTCTTACTCTTTGCAAGCATGGTGGAGATTTTAGCTTCAGGTATTTTTCTTTTATTTGTGACAATATCTTTCATATATTTAGCATAAGGGGCCATCTTTAAAATATCAGTCAAACGAGTACGCATAAGGGGCCTAAGCATTTCAGCAAAGCGTTCAAATTATTCCTCATCCTTTTTCGTAGATGGTTTAGGTGGAAAGGGCATGGATTTTTGAACTCATGATTCTCTTCATTTACCATGTTTTCTAGCAACAAAATCTCTCTTATTATAACGTTTATTTTTAGAAGGTGGGTTATAAAGATCAACAACAGGTTCTATGTCAACATCATTATCTGGTTCTTTATCATTGTTTGGTTGAGCAAATAGATGAACATCATCATTATTATTATCACTAGGTGAATTTTCATTATTAGATTGAGTTTCAGCATCAGAAATAAAAGCATCATTATCATACTCAGAATGTTTTTCTATCTCAGGTTCACTAGAAGTATGCAAAGTCCTATCATTTTTCTTTTTCTTTTTCCTTTTAGAAGGACTAGGTTCATCAACATTAATTCTTTGAGAGTCTTGTTCAAATCCTTTAGGGTGACCTTCAGGATAAAGTGGCTCCTGGGTCATTACTCTAACAACGTGATCATTCATATTATTATTCATTTCATTGAGCAATTCACCCTGAGATTTAGCAACTTGTCTAACTGAGTTTGGACCATAAAAGCATATTTACTAACACCTTTGACATCATTAATAATTCTAAACAACATGTCACTTGAGCGATCAATCATGTAAACATTTTGTTTCAATTGTTTCATAAAATTTGCATTGACATGATCTTGCTTAATAATGTAATTATCAAATTCATACAAGCATTGACTAGCAGATTTATTATAAGGGATATCACCTTCATCAAACTTGTTAAGAGAAATTACCTCTACCACAATGATTGGTAAATTCTTAACATCTTCAGCTTCAATACATTTTTCTTTCATACATTTCTTTGCCTCTTGCATATATTCAGGACTGAGAAATAAAATACCCATCTTCTTCGGAGTGGGTTTAGGTGGTGGCTCAGGAAGTGTCCAATCATTATCATTCTTCAAAACATTATTCAATACTTCCTCACCTTGTTCAATAGTTCGTTCCTTGAAAATACAACCGGCACAACTATTTAGGTAGTCCCTAGAATCATCGGTTAGTCCATTATAAAAGATATCAAGCATTTCATTTTTCTTAATAGAATGATTAGGCAAAGCATTAAATAATTGGAGAAGCCTCCCCAAGCCTGTGGGAGACTCTCTTCTTCAATTTGTACGAAGTTAAATATTTCCTATAAGGCAACTTGTTTATCATGGGCAGGAAAATATTTTTCAGAGAAGTAATAAATCATATCACGGGGACTACACACACAACCAGGATCAAGAGTAATATACCATATCTTAGCATCACCCTTTAACGAGAAAGGAAATAACTTGAGAATATAGTAATAGCGAATTTTTTCTTCATGAGCAAATAGGGTGGCTATACCATTTAATTTAGTAAGTGACACAACAGTTTCAGTTTCATAGCCATGGAAAGTATTAGATTCAACCAAAGTAATTACTCTGTGTCAATAGAGAATTCATAATCCTTATTAGTAATAAAGATATGTGAAGTAACAAACTTGGGATCATGTTTCATTCTAACATTCAAAGATTTTTCTTTCAGCTTGCATAGTAATTTCTTAAGATCACCTCTATCCTTACGAGCAATAAAGTCCCTAGCCACCTCTCCCTCCATAACATAACCCTCATGTATCTCAAGCATTCATATGTAGGAGAGCTAGGTCTAATAGGTGTTTCATAATTTTCAGTTTCAATAACATCATCAATTTCGGTAATCTCATCAGTTTCAGCATTCTCAATTTCTTTAGCTGTAGCAAATTGTTCATCAAGAAATTCACATAGTAGCACATTCTTATCAAGCATACTACTAGCATGATCAATAGCATCATTCATAGCAGAAGTAGCATCATCAATTACTTGCGGCGTATCATAATTAATAGCAGGTGGTGTTGTTGCAAGCTTACTCAAAACAGAAGGTGAATCAAGTGTAGAGCTAGATAACAGTTCCTTTCCTCCCCTCGTCTTAGAGGGAACGATCTTGGTTCTATCATCCTTCAGATTCTTCATGGTGATCAACAGATATAAATCCCAAGTGACCCAATGAATATAGCTATGCTCCCCAAAAACGGCGTCAGGAAAAGGTCTTGATAACCCACAAGTATAGGGGATCGCAATAGTTTTTGAGGGTAGAGTATTCAACCCAAATTTATTGATTTGACACGAGGGGAGCCAAAGAGTATTTGTAAGTATTAGCGGTTGAGTTGTCAATTCAGCCACACCTGGAGACTAAGTATCTGCAACAAAGTGACCAGTAGCAATGCAGTATGGTAATTTGATAGTAGTAGTAATGATAGCAATAGTAATGGTAACAACAGTGGTAGTAGTTTTGTAGCAGTTGTAACAGTAGCAGCAACAGTAGTAGTAACTTAGCAAGAACAATATGTGAAAGGCTCATAGGCATTGGATCAATGATAACGTTGGATAATATTCATCATATAACAATCATAACCTAGGGTGACACAAAACTAGCTTCCATACATCAATATAATGTAGGCAAGTATTCCGTAGATAATCATACATGCTTAGGGAAAAGAACTTGCATGGCATCTTTTGTCCTACCCTCCCATCACAGCGGGGTCCATAAGAAAACTAAGGGATATTAAGGCCTCCTTCTAATAAAGAACCAGAACAAAGCATTAACACATAGTGAATACATGAACTCCTCAAACTACGGTAATCACCGAAAAGAATCCCAATTATTATCACTTTGGGGTATGCGGATCATAACACATAGCAGTGCATATAACTTGCAAGACTGGATCTAGAACACAAATATATTGGTGAAAACATAACCGGTTCAGATCTGAAATCATGGCACTCGGTCCCTAGTGACAAGCATTAAGCATAGCAAAGTCAGAGCGACATCAATCTCAGAACATAGTGGATACTAGGGATCAAGCCCTAACAAAACTAACTCGATTACATGATGAATCTCATCCAACCCATCACTTTCCAGTGAGCCTACAAAGGAATTACTCACTCCCAGCGGTGAGCATCATGAAATTGGTGATTGAGGATGGTTGATGATGACGAAGATGGAAGATCCCCCTCCCCGAAGCCCCGAATGGACTTCAAATCTGGCCTCCCGATGAAAACAGGAGGTGGCCGCGGCTACGTATCCTAAAATGTGATAAAACTTTATCTCCTATTTTTTTCTCGGAAAATAGGAATTTATAGAGTTGGAGTTAGGGTAAGCGGAACCTCGAGGGGCCCACTACCCACCAGGGTGCCTAGTGGGCATCAGGGGCACCAACTCCATTAGGTCTTTGCTCCAGTATTTTTATTTTATTCCAAAATAATTCTCCAAAAAGTTTCGTCTAATTCCAAGAACTTTTAATTCTGCACAAAAACAACACCATGTCAGTTTTGCTGAAAGTAGCGTCAATCCGGATTAGTGTCATTCAAATCATGTAAATCAGAGTCCAAAACAAGAGCAAAATTATTGTAAAAGTAGATACGACGGAGACGTATCATAATTGGGCACCAACCATGTGTGGAGATTTTCATAAACTTGTTATGAGAACCTTTGCATCGGGTTTGTATAGTTGGTGTGTGTGGCTGTTGAGCTGGACCTCTTTGTCTTTCTATGCGTGCTTTTCATGAACACCTAGCGCTAAAGCTAGGCAAGCTCTACTTTGTAAAATATAAAAATAGTATCATTCGATTTCTATTGAAATATAGGTTTCATATTTAGATACATATTTGTTTTAAAGAAGTGGGGTGATCGATTTTTTAAGAGTGGAGTTAATACCGAAAACCATCACAATTACACATGTCTTCTAAAAAGACCACCATTTCATTACCATTTCGCTAAAAACACCATTTTTCAATCAGTGTTTTGCATGAAGCACTAACAGATCAACTAAGTGTGTTTTGACGTTGCTCCTGACTAGTGGGTCCCACTGCCAGGCTGACTTTGCACCAAAATCTCACACTATTTGGTTGAGGCATTAACTTGATGAAGGGACCACCTGTCAGTCTCTCTCTCTGCTCCCCCCAAGTGCCTCTACCCATCGATCCAACCATGACCCACATAGCCTTCCCAGGGTAATGTCCTCCCCACCCAACGGTTAATCCTCCTCTGACAAGCACCAAGGTCACCGGATCCCTCCCGAATTCAAGGCACGCCACAGGCCGCCGCTTCGCCTACCCCCGAGCTGGAGACCAAGTCTTTCACCGCTAGGATCTAGCGCTCGACATTCCGACGCTACAAGCTCTGCTTCCAGCCAGGTCGGGGATCTTGCACGAGTTTTGATAGAGGCAAATGTGTCATGTCTTTCAATGAGATGGTGATTATCATTTTCAGAGGAGTAGACTTTGACGATCCAACTAAGAACGTGCGAAGACGTCGCGCCTTAGCAATCACTAAACCAACTCCGAGAGGTTATTGACCACGCCGGAGCACGATCAACCTGACCACGAGGGTCTATTTCCTGCAAGCAAACAAACAACAAGCAAGAAACTGAGATTGCAATATGGATATTATGAATATAAGAGGAAAGCTTTATTGATCAAGGTGGGGTTCTGTGACGTCTTTGTCTGATCGTTGAACACAAACGTAGTACGCGAAGTTGCAGCTATGATGAACTTTAATCTAAACAAAACCCAGTCTAAACGTCGCCCTAAGGGTTGTATATATGGAGGAAGAGGGGGGAAATTTCGTGACCCCTTGGAGGAGGGTCCGAAACCAACCTTAACTTTGTTTTCCCACACATACGGACTCTAAAAACAGGCTATACTGAAGTATTTCGAAATTACATGGGCCTGGCCCAAAAATAAGGTGGCGCAACACCTATATTAAGCTATGGACGAATTTTATGAAAGGACATCTTGAAAATATTTCGTTCATATCCTTGTACGTCATCATGGTGGCTTGAAAGTGCTGAAATCTCCACCAGAAACTCCGTTCTTGTCCCCCTTGTCCATGCTTGGCCCTTCATTTATAAGCAAAACAAATGTATCCAATTTAACAACATCATATTCTCATGAATATTAGAATCATTACCAAGAAACGAAAGTACCTGGTAATTTAATTGGCGTGCGCGAGCTCTAGTAATCGGTCATGTATATGTATCAGTAGGGGTTGTGGTTGTAACTTTGTTAGCGATGTCCTCATCAAGTTCCATGTTCGTCCTAGGGGAGGGGCCATGCGGGCATCCCAGATAGTCTTGCACCCCACAAGAGTTGTGTAGTTGAGCATCTTGTCGTAGGGGGTAGGGACGAGGGTGTGCTCGAGTCGACCTTGTCGAAGCGGGTTGGAGTGCGTGCGCAAGGGAGTCGGCCTTGCTTGAGCGGCTTGGGGCGTGGGTGCGCAGAAGCTCGGCATTGCACACCGAGGGCCACCGCTAGCTGGGAGCTCGACAACTCATAGCAGTGCGCGTGTTAGGAAGTCGATGGTCGAAAGAGTCAAGGCGCGAGGTGGTGCGGACAACGGCTGTGTGGTCGGGTTGGGTCGTCTTTCTCTCGCGGCGGCGGCCGGCGGTGCGTGCGCAATGTGCTCGATGAAATGCACGAGACATGGAAAGAAGAATATAGATGCTGATGGATGGTGAGTGCAGCGTTTCGGTGCCCAGACTCATCTGCACCCCGTTAGAAATAAACTCACAAAAAAAAATCCTTTTTTGCATGGTAAAAAATTTATTCCGTAAGGTCCGCTTCAATTTTTAGGTCATTTGAACATCTGAGTAGCTCTCAACAAAAAAGACAAATCGGGTGAGAACAATGCATGCACAGTAAACTTTTTTACAAACTCTGAATTTATCTTTTTTGCTGTGAGCTGCTCAGATGTCCAAATGATTTGAAAATTAAAGTGGACCTCACACATCAAATTATCTATCATGCGAAAAAATTGTTTTTTTTTTGAATTTTCTAGTATTTCCTTTGATTTTTTTTTCTTCAGCGCGGGTGGAGATGAGCCTGGGCTCAGAAGTGGATTATCGACGAGTGGCCTCCTTTTTTTCATACTAACGGTTTACTAAACAGAGTAAGGTTTGATTGACAGCATCGAAATGCGCTGGGTTTGGTGCTTATGACAAAAAAACTGAAAATCAACTTTTTTGTAAATTGTTAGTGAAATGATGATTTTTTAAGAGGGTATATGCACTTGTGGTGGTTTTTGACAATTAACTCTCAAGAGTGTCATCGCAATTTTTTAAAAGGGTGCATTTCAGTCAATGGCTTGGAAGAGCCTTTCTTTCGCCACGAGACATATCTAGTGAACTTATAGTTAGATTAAATGCTGAGATAATATGGTTAAATCATTTTGGTGGACTTCGTCGCAAAAAGGAAAATTCAAGTTTGGTGGACTAGGGCGCCCACATGCTCTGACTAGATGACTTTGAATAGTCAGGAGATAACCCATCTCTCTCGGTTGTCATTATCCATCCATCCACCTCCCTCCACGTCACCACCGAGCGATGTGCACGTCGAGTTCATGTGTATCGTCCGTGTGGATGGATCACTCTTTTATCTCGTCATTTCAGTCTCGTCCTAGCAACTCTCGAACATTCCCTAAAAAGAAGTTTTTAACATAGTTTTAGAGGACCATTTAAAACCATTTTGAAGGCTTCGAGATCGAGCCCCATGCTTTGCAGTATTGCCTGAAACGGCAGCATTTGAAAATTTTCCTCTCCTATTTCTACTATGTGTGTGCATCTAAACTCTATTCCAACTCAGGTTTCACATCGATATTTGTGGCACGCTGGGACGAAGGCACCGACCCTATTTTTCTTTGAAATTTCATTTTTTTTTAAATCTTATGAACCGAAAGTCTAAATCAAGTTTTGTTTGCATATTCATGTTCCTTGTGACCCGGGTTTTCGAATAAGACAACCTTTGAATACTTTTGATGAGGTTTTAGAACTTCACTCAGTTTCAAGTGTTGAAACATAATACGAACGAACAACATAATGAAAACTTGGTGTGCTCTTGTGCGGAATGTGGCTAGCGAAACTTGTTGTGGTGTCTTCATATCCCCACCAACATCGCTTAAAATGCGCGTGGAGAGGGGGGGGGGGGTGTTGAGGATTGGTCATTAATGCAGCAAGGATCGAGGTGCACACTGCAATATTGATGGAATAAGGCCCGAGTGCAGCCCCAATCCACTCCCACGCGCCATGTTGAAAAACGGTTAGATCTGACACGTGGTTTAATTCGACAAGCTGGGGAGTTTGCCTCGGTCCGACTAAGATAAGACCAGGCTCATGAAATTCAAAGGTGACGTGCGGGAATTCGGCTTGCGGAGTCCGGCCACACGGGCAACTCTCTTGCGTCAACCGGTCAACTTCATCAACAAATCAAGACCGAAGTGGTTCGTCTGAATTCGGAAGGAGGCCAGTCATAGGAGGTTGAGGACAAGCGTTCACTTTCAGGGAAGCTTCGAAGAACCAGTTTCAACCTCGGCAATCGAGAAGATGACATTGACGATCGGTGCCAATCAAGATACAACCAAGCTTGAAGACCGGTTTAGGGGCTACTGACGGTGTTTACAATTGTCGGCCCATGGGCCCTATAGAGGGAAGACTCTAGAAGTTTGGTGTTCAAGACAAGGAAGCCGAAGCCATGGAGGACTCCCCTCCACCAACGTAGCCGACCAGGTCCTTGTAGCCCTAGGGGCCACATTATCTTATATAAGTCGCGCCAAGCTTGTCGATAGATAAATTAGAATATCTCAGTAATACTACCTATTCTTTGTACACCCCAATCACAATATACACACGTGCAGAAGTGGGGTTTTACCACGTAAGGAGGGCTTGAACCTGCGTAAATCTTGTCTCATGTTTCCCCTCTAATCTACTGACCTCCTCGAGACACCCTACCGCCGGAATCTACCCTGGCAGATGGTGCATTTTCCACCTGTTAAAGGAAATTTTGAGTTCCCCCGATGATGCAGTCGGACAACTTATATTTCATGGAACTTCTAATTCCTAAGTTTTTTTATTTGTCAATTTTTAGAATTCCACGAATCTAACAGAAATGCTCCCAAGAAGGATGAAATGGAAAGAAACTACTCCCTCCGATCCAAAATAAGTGTCATGATTTTAGTTCACTTGTTTTTGGATCGGAGGGGGGTGCTAGAAATGTACACAATTGACTAAGTTTGTGCTTATTTCACAGCAACGTTGCTTATTTCACAAAAATGACCATACGCTTCCATAATGTTTCTAGAATCCAATATGCAGGCCCCACAGATCGGCTTCATGTGCATAGGCTGTGTGATGCTGAAGAATAATCTTCAGGCATGTACTACCGTTCATCCTAGCCGTTGTGTTGTGTGGTTTGGCGACCATAATTTGCACGAAGTGCGTGGGAAAAGGAAAAAAGACAAGTGTACACATCAAGGCCGATTGGGATCGCCGCCCTGTCCTTTGTCTGCGCCTAACCAACCGGACGTGCAAACAAACAAACTTCTCCCTCGCTTTCCTCTACGCTCCAAAGTCCAAACTCTGTCCTGCCTGCAACCACGCCTTAAACAAGAGCAAAGTACTCCAGCGTAGCAGCGGGTGTGCGACCATCCCAACGACGGCGGCCTCAATGTCATCGCCATCGTCCCCGCCGCCGCCGCCTCGCTCGGCAGCATCGGCCCGTCTCGTCCACTAGAGCCAGGCACACACAGAAAAATTCCAATCTTCCCCATGCTTGACGGCTGAAGCAGCAGCGAGAAGAGGGGCAAGATGATGGTGTCGTCGGAGGCCGAGCCGTCGTCATCGCCGTCGCAGCCCAAGCGGCTCTACCAGGCCTGGAAAGGGAACAACGTACGTACTTACATGCTTGCTCGACTCCCCTCTTCGTCTTCTTCTCCGACTCCCGGTGCCGTGGTCAGAAGAGCTTTGGCGCGCCATGGCAGCCGTGCAACTGCAGATAGCCTTTCAGCTAAAATCAGGGATTCTTGATAGCTGCAGGTTTTTTACCTGTGTCTGTGTGACAGAGCAGAGTGTACTCACCACAGATCATTCTTCGCCTCTCCGCAGGTATTCCTGTGCGGCGGACGGATTATACTCGGGCCAGACGCAGCCTCCCTGCTGCTGTCGACGTTCCTCGTCGCCGGCCCGGCCATCGTCTTCTGCTACCAGATGCAGTCCAAGTTCTTCCGCTCCAACGGGCAACCACACATGCACCGGGCTGCGATACTGATTGTTGTCATCACAACACTATTGGTTAGTCTTCATCTTGCTGTCTGCATATCTTCTTCATCAGTTCTACCACCATGCCCACAATAATCACAATGGCTGGAGTCAACACCAATTCCAGCCTTCAGACCTGAGACTGAAACCAACAGGGCGCCCGTTTCAAACTTACGATTCCAGTTGCCAGTATGTAACACTGAACAGCCCTTGTGTTGTTCGCCAAAATATTGCAGGACCTGTTCTTCCTGTTCATGACATCGGCCAGAGATCCAGGAATAGTGCCACGGAACACAAGAGCCCCGCCGCCTGAAGCTGATGAACGGAACCTCCCCGCCACGCCATCGATGGAGTGGAGCGTCGGGGGCACCCCGCGCATGAGGTTTCGCCGGACCAAGGATGTCAACGTGAATGGCTTCACAGTGAAGCTCAAGTTTTGCGAGACCTGCCTCAGGTACCGCCCGCCACGATCCTCACACTGCTCCATCTGCAACAACTGCGTCCAGAAGTTTGATCACCACTGCCCATGGGTTGGCCAGTGCATTGGACTCGTAAGTACACACGGTTATTGCTTATTCCCTACCATTAGTCATATAGAATATCATTATGATAAGCATTTAGCAGAGCAAAAAAAAAACTAACCTTTCTTGATTGAACTTTATCTTCAGTGAGGGCCAGGAAGAGAAAAGGTCAAACATTCTTTCCAAGTAAAAGTCCAGACCTAGCCTAACTCCCTTTAATCACCTCTTGGTTTTCTTTCAGTGCAAAGTTAAGGTATATCTAAAGCTATGTAGTTTACAAAAGACATTTACACTTGGGCTTAGAGTTGTAACAGTACTACAAAACCTTTCTTAACCAATTAAGTTGAATGAGAACATAGAGCTAGTGGCAGCATGTCATTGGTGTATTCCATTATCTGACTAGATTTGCAGGTAAGGTTACCGAACAAGCAAACCGATTTGTGAACTAAGTCCTGAACTATACCTAACCTATATCCCACTAGTTGACTTTTGAGGCCTTAATAGCAGTTGCCCATCATAATCACAATGTTTTTTATTTGCCTTGCAGAGGAACTACCGCTACTTCTTTCTGTTCATCACCACATCGACATTCCTGTGCATATCCGTCTTAATATTTTCATGGTTGAATGTCCACGGTGAAATGCAAGACAACGGTGGCTCTATCTGGAAGGCCTTGCGCAAGGAAGTCTACTCTTTTGTGCTAATCATCTATACTTCAATTGTTGTATGGTTCGTTGGTGGCCTAACAGTATTGCATCTCTATCTGATCAGTACTAATCAGGTAACATTTACTTCCTTTGCTGCAATTTTAGATAATTTCTTTAGTTTCTAGTCCATTTAACTGTAACTGAAGTAACGCACTTGAGTACACTATACAATACTCATAGGCCTAATCTCTTGAACTAGCTGCTCCATATACCATGATGGAGGGACAGGAAAATGTGAGTTTCCTGCCTTGGTCGATTAAATAGAAACAGCATGAAAATGCGAGTTTCCTGCTCTGGTGAAAAAGTGGGCGGACCTGTATTGAAAATGTTAACTAAAGACCCACCATATAAGGACGTGAGTGGATTGTTTGTGATGTCTAGGGGTATAAGAGTTAATTGCTATGCATATTACTGTTAAATTTTATGTGAATACCCTTGCATAATTTTACTGATATCAACTACAAATTCTGCAGACAACATATGAAAACTTCAGATACAATTATGACAAGAAGGATAACCCTTACCGAAAGAGCATTACAAAAAACTTTGCCGAAGTGTTCTTCACCAAGATCCCTCCTCCATTGAACGACTTTCGTTCACATGTAGGTGAGGGTGCACTGGAAGCTGGGTTCTACACTCCATATATTGGGTTGGATGTGACCAGCACAAGGGAAAAGATTGATACAGATATGCGAGAGAAAGAAGTACTCGTAGGGGGGATACAGATTCCAACAGTGTTGCAGAATATAGATTATGGTTCCTTTGAAGATAGTTTGTATGACAAGAACAGGAACAATGGCAACAAAACAGTGGCTTTTGCTCCAGCTTGGGCACAAAAAGGAAGTGAAGATGCTGGGACATCTGCAGCAGCTACCACAGCATGTAAGGAAGAAACAAGTGAAGACGATGCTAAGGCAATTAGCAATTCAAACACAAGTTCCGCACGGACATCTACAGAAGCTAACACGATGTCTGAGGATGAAATAGTTCAGGACGATGCTAAAGAAAGTAACGCTCCAGATAGAAGTCCCGCCCAGTCCTTGAAAGACATGAGCTGATAGTATTGCTCATATATGTTTGGGAATTTGTCTATAGATATGGCCACTGTGAGTTGGCATCATTCTTTACAATATATAGAGAAGGCAAGTACAGGGCTATTCAATTACGTCAGCAAATGATTTAAGGAGTGTAATGAACCGAAGTATTATCAACATTGTTTGTACATTTTTACATTAGATGTTCCTAATTCTAGGGCATGTTGACCTTGCATGACAAAAGTTGACATAGCACGAAAAGAGTTTGAATAGTTCTATTGATGAATTTATTCCCGACCTAGTAATGAAGCACGTAAGGTGACAGAATGAAGTACTTCACAAAAAAATAAGAGAAATATATAAAATTTAAGGATAAGCAGAAAGGAGCAACCTACCAATTACCATACAACAATTCAGATTTGTGCAAATTACAACACGAACATGATGGATGCACATAACTTAACTTCAAGAGGAATGCAGATAAGGTAGTACAAAACATCAACAGAATCAATGCCACTGCTCATTATTGGGGAGAGTACAGCTGCTTGCAGCTAGCACGCTAAACTGTCCAGAACAACTGGAAATTTGTAACTCAAGCAAAGCTGCCCAAAAGCATTACCACGGGTCTCAAGGCTGGTAGACATCTGGAAGCTGAAGGCCTACACTGGCAGCAGATTTGTTCAATATCTTCTTCATTTCATCAGATCGATCCACAGCTATATTGTACGAGAATAGCAGTTCCTGGACAATCAAGCATATTTTTGCAGTTAGTGGAATACACAGTGCATGAAAAGCCGAGGGTACTATGCCCACTACTACAAGGATGTGATCATGTGAATGACTTGTTCAATCTAAAATAGACCGTGTTATGGAAATCAGCAATAAAGCGAGTACATTCTGATACTATATGGTATCATTTATTTATAACATAAATTCTATTAGTTAGATATATCACCATTCAAACTAGACTGCCAAAGCAATATATCTCTACAATGGAGATCTAGCAACGTTGAATCATGGAATCTATGAATCAGATAAGCTCTGTTGTCTATTCTAAATTTCTAATACACTTCAGACGCAATTTCTTTTCGTTGCATTCAACCTTTAACATCCAATGCATGAACAAAACAATTAGCGCACATTAAAAGTACAGAAAGACAGGTCGCTCAGCATTTTAGAGCTCTCACGAACTACCGTCTTCTTTAGCATTTCATCGAACACAAGTAAGCACACCTTTCTAGCCCGAAGTACCAACAGAAAGAAAGAATGGTCCTACCTTCTGGTGTTGGATGCTGGTGAGATGGTAGGCGTAGTCCCCGGCGAGCCGCAGCCTCGCTCTGGCGTCGGCCTCCGTGCCGGCCGGGCTGCGGAACTCGGCGGCCACGAACTCGCGGAAGTGCTTCTTTTCGGCGGCCCCGCCGACGTGCTTCTGCACTGCCTTCATGACCCTCCGGTACACGGCTGCGGTGCCCGCCATCGGGTCGTCTCGCTCAAAGCTGGCACGACGCGGCGGCGGCGACTGCGATGCAGGACGGCTGCGGGCCTGCGGCGGCGACGATCTGCTTCCCCTCGCTCCCCCTGATTCCTGTTCGGCTAGGCGGCCGTTTGATCAGAGCATTTGCGGCCCAGATCGAACGAGGAAATGGCGGGCCCATGGCGTTTTGTTGAAACACCCTCGTAGTTACTCTGAATAATCATTTGGACCCAAGCCTACTTCGGTCAATTTGAGATTTAAAAAAAAATGAGGCAAAAAGATTTGCCTCATCTCATTAATCAATATCTATACCGAAAATGCCAAACGGAGATCGAGCTCTATAGAGGTCTTAATTTAAAAACTTTAAAATTCAAACCTTCTAGTTCAAAAAAATCTAAAAAATTGTACACATGTACCTAGATACATAATGTACATGAGTATAATTTTTCAGATCGAAATACGTTAAAATGAGAGCTTCACAAAATAGACAAATCTGATGCTTTTTAGTATATGTACTGTTCATTCTCAAAGTTCATGATTTTTTTTTGTGCAGCTCACATTTCAAGGTATTTCATCTTAAAACAATTCACACATGCACATTATTTTTACCAACTTACACATACACATTACATCCTTGCATACATGTGTATTTCTTTTCAAAAAAATGAAACTGGAATTTTTTAAATCTTAAATTTTAAAAATAAAGACATCCATGGAGCTCGGTCTTTAAAAAGCCCTACTCATATCGGACTGTACCAATGTAAAAAAGACTAAAAGGGGCAGATCCAATTAATCTTGACCATCAAAGTAGGTCAATCCAACGAACCAGACTGCTCCAATGTCAAGTGTTCAGCATGTTTAGCGTGCAATTAATATCATATCAAATACCAACATCGATGCTAATCACATAATTAATTTGCAAATAATATCCTACCTAATATCTACGTGCAAATAATATATGCCTTTCCCGCAAAAAAATATAATAATAATATATGGCTAATATCAATTATCCTACATAATATACATGAAATTTATGTACTGCGTTGCATGCACACATTTACTAGTAAAGAAGGGTGACATAAGTTTTTTAAGACGAGGTCATTGCTCCTCAATAAATGAGACAAAAGCCTACTCTCGTCGCATAATAGAACCCGGGTACTTGGCACCGGCGGTCACCCACAACCCAGCTTCTACCCTAACATATGTGAAGACGATGTAAAGTAGCGTAGACTTGTTGCGAAAAACCCACATGTTCCTCTCGTTCCACGGTACCCACGCCACAAGCATGAGTGTGGTGACAATAACTTTCTTCCTGTGCCCTTGGGTGAGCACCACGGCATTCCACTAAGCATGCATCGAAAGCATACCACCCCAATGGTCAAGACGCAACTCCGAGGCGCCAAGCCACTCCTTCATGGTCACCCACACTCGTAAGTAGTATCTACACTTGAAGAGAAGGTGTGCCGCGGACTTCGGCTCCCTACAACATAGCTAGCAAAGGCCACAGTCAGGCAAAAGTACACACATATCGATATACTCCCGCCGTTCATAAATACATACAACATATGGACTCAAATAAATGAACAATACACTAAAACTTGTTTATATGCATCTAATTCATAAAAAAAAATAGGACATCTTATATTTGTGAACGGAGGGAATATTTTTTTAGAAATAGACATTTTAGTTAGTTTTTATACAATCTTCTCCAACATAATTCTTTAAAAAAATACCCAAAGGCCGTTAAAAAAATACCCAAAGGACATCTTATAACTGAAGTTTATCATGGAAAACATACAATGAAAAAACCAGGAACTCCGAAGGTGAGACTTGAACTTAGATTGGCGACATCCCCATCGGGCATTGTCTACAAGTTAGCCTGTGCTCAGTTCTCTGGAAAACATACGATGAAAGGATAACAAAACACAAAATGACTAGAAAAGGTAAACTTACATATAAAAAACATATTGATCGTCTCCTTCCTTCAATTGTACCAGCAAGGAGGGAAAGAGACATGTACATACACCCATCTCATACCCTACTTTGAAGACCGTATCACTCGTCACTAGCAACGAGATCCAATAACCGTTAATGGGGCATCACTCCATGCAACACAGACTTGCAATCATTCGCCACCAGTCCAGAAAGTTGGAGAAACCTGATCATGTCACAAAAGAGGTCATAGTCGATGTACCAAGATCCGATCCACTGCCAAGATTTGAAGAGAGCCAACAAATTTGGTAGCACCTACCCTCACATGACATTCATTCGTCAACGACCAATCATACGTCGTCGAGGTAGGAGAGGCCATTATTAATGACGGGACGAAACCAAGAAATAACCCCTTGTGTGCGAAATTATAGAAGATCCCCTTTAAGATCAAACAGTTCCATCGAATTGAGTATGAATGTATGTGTGATAGCATCTATTATACCAGGAATATTAATTAAATGGCGCCCTTTAGACAATCTATTTGATTGCAGGGTTTTGTTCCGGAGCAAAGATATACGCGGAGGCCGGTTCGTTCGTCCTTACTTTATGAAATGGGGGGAATATCTGAAACTGTAGCTAGAGCAGCTATCTCCATAGCTCCAGTAAAATGCCCATACGAAGTCAATTTATTGATTAGAGATATAGAACCCTAAAAGGGGTTTAGCGATTTTTATTAAAAAAAATGTATGAGAATACATTAGAATACATGCAAGAGGAACACCCTTATCATTTGAGCGAAGTGTAGGCAGAAAATTTGAATATGGAGTGAGGATAAAGAGACCCATCTAAAATACTTTGGAGTTGAAGAGAAGTATCCAAATGACATGTGTTATTTTACAATAACCCATGCCTACACTTCGCTCAAATGATAAGGGTAGCAATGAAATACCACAACCTACCCTATATGATATATGATAATTATAATTCTCTATGATATGCCTTCCCTATAAAGGACCCGAAATACCTTGCTTACGTATCATTGGAAAGTGCATTAACATAAATACGCAGTAAGCAGAGGCAGTACAAAGGTATGTAAACTATAAAAATGAGTCAAGATGGATTGGCCCACACTAGCACTTCCGCGTAATAACTCATTCCAATGTATCATCACCGCCACCACTCATCGATGCCGCCGCAAAAACAAAAACCTAAGAGAAACAAGAACTAAGAAAGAGGAAAGGGAAAGGGGACATGGAGTATTTGACCCCGAGCTCACATGCTCCCGTATGAACAGTAAAATCTAAAAAAAATAGTTAAAAAATCAAAAATTTCTGAATTATTTTGGGATGAACATTGATGAAATTTCTGTTGGGGAACGTAGTATTTTCAAAATTTTCCTACGATCACGCAAGATCTATCTACTAGATGCATAGCAACGAGGAGGAGAGTGTGTCTACGTACGCTCGTAGACCGGGAGCGGAAGCGTCAAGTGACGCGGTTGATGTAGTCGAACTTCTTCGCGATCCAACCGATCAAGCACCGAACGTACGGCACCTCCGCGTTCAGCACACGTTCAGCTTGATGACGTCCCACGAGCTCTTGATCCAGTTGAGCTTCACAGGAGAGTTTCGTCAGCACGACGGCGTGGTGACGGATATGATGTGTCTACCGGCGCAGGGCTTCGCCTAAGCACTGCAACGATATGACCGAGGTGTGTTTCTGTGGAGGGGGGCACCGCACACGGCTAGAACAATTCAACTTGTGTGTCTTTGGGTGCCCCCTGCCCCCGTATATAAAGGAGCAAGGGGGGAGGTCGGCCGGCCCTCCTATGGTGCGGCTAGGGAGCAATCCTACTAGGAATAGGATTGCAATCCTATTCCTAGTAGGAGTCCACCAATGAAGGAAAGGGGGGAAGGAAAGAGAGGGAGAGGGAGAGGGAAAGAGGGGCCGCGCCCCCCTCCCCTAGTCCTATTCGGACTCCTCCTAGGGAGGGGGCGCGCCACCTCCTGGCTGCTGCCCTCTCTCTCCCCTATGGCCCACCAGGGCCCATCATTCCCCCGGGGGGTTCCGGTAACCCCTCCGGCACTCCGGTAAATTCCGAAACTTTTCAGAACACTTCCGTGTCCGAATATAGTCGTCCAATATATCAATCTTTATGTCTCGGACATTCAGAGACTCCTCGTCATGTCCGTGATCTCATCCGGGACTCCGAACTACCTTCGGTACATCAAAACTCATAAACTCATAATACCGATCGTCATCAAACGTTAAGCGTGCGGACCCTACGGGTTCGAGAACTATGTAGACATGACCGAGACTCATCTCCGGTCAATCACCAATAGCGGAACCTGGATGCTCATATTGGCTCCTACATATTCTACGAAGATCTTTATCGGTCAAACCGCATAACAACATACGTTGTTCCTTTTGTCATCGGTATGTTACTTGCCCGAGATTCGATCGTCGGTATCTCTATACCTAGTTCAATCTCGTTACCGGCAAGTCTCTTTACTCGTTCCGTAATACATCATCTCGTGACTAACTCATTAGTCATTTGCTCGCAAGGCTTATTATGATGTGCATTACCGAGAGGGCCCACAGATACCTCTCCGACACTCGGAGTGACAAATCCTAATCTTGATCTATGCCAACACCACGAATACTTTCGGAGACACCTGTAGAGCATCTTTATGATCACCCAGTTACGTTGTGATGTTTGATAGCACACAAGGTGTTCCTACGGTATTCGGGAGTTGCATAATCTCATAGTCATATGAACATGTATAAGTCATGAAGAAAGCAATAGCAGTAAAACTAAACGATCATAGTGCTATGCTAACGGATGGGTCTAGTCCATCACATCATTCTCCTAATGATGTGATCCCGTTGATCAAATGACAACTCATGTCTATGGTTAGGAAACATAACCATCTTTGATCAATGAGCTAGTCTAGTAGAGGCATACTAGGGACACTCTGTTTTGTCTATGTATTCACACATGTACTAAGTTTCCGGTTAATACAATTCTAGCATGAATAATAAACATTTATCATGATATAAGGAAATATAAATAATAACTTTATTTTTGCCTCTAGGGCATATTTACTTCAGTCTCCCACTTGCACTAGAGTCAATAATCTAGCTCACATCGTCATGTGATTTAATACCGATAGTTCACATTGTTATGTGAATAACACCCATAGTTCACATCGCCATGTGACCAACACCCAAAGGGTTTACTAGAGTCAATAATCTAGTTCACATCGCTATGTGATTAATACCCAAGAGTAATAAGGTGTGATCATGTTTTGCTTGTGAGAAAAGTTTAGTCAACGGGTATGTCACATTCAGATCCGTATGTATTTCGCAAATTTCTATGTCTACAATGCTCTGCATGGAGCTACTCTAGCTAATTGCTCCCACTTTCAATACGCATCCAGATTGATACTTAGAGTCATCTGGATTTAGTGTCAAAGCTTGCATCGGCGTAACCCTTTACGACGAACTCTTTATCACCACCATAATTGAGAAACATTTCCTTAGTCATCCAGTAACTAAGGATAATTTTGACCGCCGTCCAGTGATCTACTCCTGGATCACTTTTGTACCTCCTTACCAAACTCATGGTAAGGTACACAACAGGTTTGGTACACAGCATGGCATACTTTATAGAACCTATGGCTGAGGCATAGGGAATGACCTTCATTCTTTCTCTATCTTCTGCCGAGGTCGGGCTTTGAGTCTTACTCAACTTCACACCTTAAAAGTCAGACAAGAACTCCTTCTTTGACCGATCCATTTTGAACTACTTCAAAATCTTATCAAGGTATGTACTCATCGAAAGTCTTATCAAGCGTCTTGATCTATCTCTATAGATCTTGATGCCCAATATGTAAGCAGCTTCACCAAGGTCTTTCTTTAAAAAACTCCTTTCAAACACTCCTTTATGCTTTCCAGAAAATTCTACATCATTTCCGATCGGCAATATGTCATTCACATATATTTATCAGAAAGGTTGTAGTGCTCCCACTCACTTCTTGTAAATACAGGCTTCACCGCAAGTCTGTATAAATCTATATGCTTTGATCAACTTATCAAAGCGTATATTCCAACTCCGAGATGCTTGCACCAGTCCATAGATGGATCGCTGGAGCTTGCACATTTTGTTAGAACCTTTAGGATTGACAAAACCTTCTGGTTGCATCATATACAAGTCTTCTTTAATAAATCCATTAAAGAATGCAGTTTTGTTATCCATTTGCCAGATTTCATAAAATGCGGCAATTGCTAACATGATTCGGACAGACTTAAGCATCGCTACAGGTGAGAAAGTCTAATCGTAGTCAACTCCTTGAACTTGTTGAAAAACTTTTGCCACAAGTCAAGCTTTGTAAACAGTAACATTACCGTCAGCGTCAGTCTTCCTCTTGAAGATCCATTTATTTTCGATGGCTTGCCGATCATCGAGCAAGTCAACCAAAGTCCACACTTTGTTCTCATACATGGATCCCATCTCAGATTTCATGGCCTCAAGCCATTTTGCGGAATATGGGCTCATCATCGCTTCCTCATAGTTCGTAGGTTCATCATGGTCCAGTAACATGACTTCCAGAACCAGGTTGCCGTACCACTCTGATGCGGAACGAACTCTGGTTGATCTACGAAGTTCAGCAGAAACTTGATCTGAAGTTTCATGATCATCATCATTAGCTTCCTCACTAATTGGTGTAGGAATCATTGGAACTAGTTTCTGTGATGTTCTACTTTCCAATTCGGGAGAAGGTACAATTACCTCATCAAGTTCTACTTTCCTCCCACTCACTTCTTTCGAGAGAAACTCCTTCTCTAGAAAGGATCCACTCTTAGCAACAAAGACCTTGCCTTCGGATCTGTGATAGAAGGTGTACCCAACAGTTTCTTTTGGGTATCCTATGAAGATTTACTTCTCCGATTTGGGTTCGAGCTTATCATGTTGAAACTTTTTCACATAAGCATCGCAATCCCAAACTTAAAGAAATGACAGCTTAGGTTTCTCGTCAAACCACAGTTCATACGGTGTCATTTCCACGGATTTCGATGGTGCCCTATTTAACGTGAATGTAGTTGTCTCTAATGCATAACCCCAAAAGCGATAGTGGTAGATCAGTAAGAGACATCATCGATCGCACCATATCTAATAAAGTACGGTTATGACGTTCGGACACACCATTACACTGTGGTGTTCCAGGTGGCGTGATTAGTGAAACTATTTCACATTGTTTTTACTGAAGGCCAAACTCTCTAACTCAAATTTTTTACCTCTATGATCATATCGTAGAAACTCTTATTTTCTTGTTACGATGATTCTCCACTTCACTCTGAAATTCTTTGAACTTTTCAAATCTTTCAGACTTGTGCTTCATTAAGTAGATATACCCATATCTGCTCAAATCATCAGTGAAGGTCAGAAAATAACGATACCCGCCGCGAGCTTCAACACTCGTTCGTCCACATACATCTGTATGTATGATCTCTAACAAATCTGTTGCTCGCTCCATTGTTCCGGAGAACGGAGTTTTAGTCATCTTGCCCATGAGACATGGTTCGCAAGCACCAAGTGATTCATAATCAAGTGATTCCAAAAGTCCATCACTATGGAGTTTCTTCATGCGCTTTACACCATTATGACCTAAATGGCAGTGCCACAAATAAGTTGCACTATCATTATTAACCTTGCATCTTTTGGCTTCAATATTATGAATATGTGTATCACCACGATCGAGATCCAACAAACTATTTTCATTGGGTGTATGACCATCGAAGGTTTTATTCATGTAAACAGAATAACAATTATTCTATGACTTTAAATGAATAACCGTATTGCAACAAATATGATCAAATCATATTCATGCTCAACGCAAATGCCAAATAACATTTATTTAGGTTTTACACTAATCCCGAAAGTATAGGGAGTGTGCGATGATGATCATATCAATCTTGGAACCACTTCCAACACACATCGTCACTTCACCTTTAACTAGTCTCTGTTCATTCTGCAATTCTCGTTTCGAGTTACTAATTTTAGCAACTGAACCGGTATCAAATACCCAGGGGTTGCTATGAACACTAGTAAAGTACACATCAATAATCTGTATATCAAAATATACCTTTGTTCACTTTGCCTTCCTTCTTATCCGCCAAGTATCTAGGGCAGTTCCACTTCCAGTGACCATTTCCTTTGCAGTAGAAGCACTTAGTTTCAGGCTTGAGTTTTAGCTTTGGGTTTCTTCACGGGAGTGACAACTTGCTTGTCATTCTTCTTGAAGTTCCCCTTCTATCCCTTTGCCCTTAACTTGAAACAAGTGGTCTTGTTAACCATCAACACTTGATGATTTTTCATGATTTCTACCTTCGCCGACTTCAGCATCGCGAAGAGCTCGGGAATTCCTTTCGTCATCCCTTGCATATTATAGTTCATCACGAAGTTCTACTAACTTGGTGATAGTGACTAGAGAACTTTGTCAATTACTATCTTATCTGGAAGATTAACTCCCACTTTATTCAAGTAATTGTAGTACCCAGACAATCTGAGCACATGTTCACTGGTTGAGCTATTCTCCTCCATCTTGTAGGCAAAGTACTGTCAGAAGTCTTATACCTCTCGACACGGGCATGAGTATAAAATACTAATTCAACTCTTGGAACATCTTATATGCTCCGTGGCGTTCAAACACGTTTTTGAAGTCCCGGTTCTAAGCCATAAAGCATGGTACACTTAAACTATCAAGTAGTCATCATACCGAGCTTTTGTCAAAACGTTCATAACCTCTACATCTGCTCCTGCAATAGGTCTGTCACCTAGCGGTGCATCAAGGACATAATTCTCTGTGCACCAATGAGGATAATCCTTAAATCACGGAACAATTCCGCATCATTGCTACTAACATTGTTCAACTTAGTTTTCTCTAGGAACATATAAAAAATAAACGGGGAGCAACATCGTGAGCTATTGATCTACAACATAGATATGCTAATACTACGAGGACTAAGTTCATGATAAATTAAAGTTCAATTAATCATATTATTTAAAGAACTCCCACTTAGATAGACATCCCTCCGGTCATCTAAATGATCACGTGATCCAAATCAACTAAACCATGTCCGATCATCACGTGAGATGGAGTAGTTTCAATGGTGAACATCTTATGTTGATCATATCTACTATATGATTCACGCTCGACCTTTCGGTCTCCAGTGTTCCGAGGCCATATCTGCATATGCTAGGCTCGTCAAGTCTAACCCGAGTATTATGCGTGTGCAAAACTGGCTTACACCCGTTGTATTTGAACGTAGAGCTTATCACACCCGATCATCACGTGGAGTCTCGGCACGACGAACTTTCGCAACGGTGCATACTCAGGGAAAACACTTATACCTTGAAATTTAGTAAGGGATCATCTTATAATGCTACCGTCGTTCTAAGCAAAATAAGAAGCATAATAAGATAAACATCATATGCAATCAAAATATGTGACATGATATGGCCATCATCATCTTGTGCTTTTGATCTCCATCTCCAAAGCACCGTCATGATCACCTTCATCACCGGCGCGACACCTTGATCTCCATCGTAGCATCGTTTGTCGTCTCGCCAACTATTGCTTCTACGACTATCACCACCGCTTAGTGATAAAGTAAAGCAATTACATGGCGATTGCATTTCATACAATAAAGCGACAACCATATGGCTCCTGCCAGTTGCCGATAACTTTACAAAACATGATCATCTCATACAAAACCGTATATCTCATCATGTCTTGACCATATCACATCACAACATGCCCTGCAAAAACAAGTTAGACGTCCTCTACATTGTTGTTGCAAGTTTTACGTGGCTGCTACGGGCTTAGCAAGAACCGTTCTTACCTACTCATACAAAAACCACAACGATATTTCGTCAAGTATGTGCTGTTTTAACCTTCACAAGGACCGGGCGTAGCCACACTTGATTCAGCTAAAGTGAGAGAGACAGACACCCGCCAGTCACCTTTAAGCAACAAGTGCTCGTAACGATGAAACCAGTCTCGCGTAAGCGTACGCGTAATGTCGGTCCGGGCCGCTTCATCTCACAATACCGCCGAAGCAAAGTATGACATGCTGGTAAGCAGTATGACTAGTATCGCCCACAACTCATTGTGTTCTACATGTGCATATCATCTACGCATAGACCTGGCTCATGATGCCACTGTTGGGGAACGTAGTATTTTCAACATTTTCCTACGATCACGCAAGATCTATCTACTAGATGCATAGCAACGAGGGGGAGAGTGTGTCTACGCACCCTCGTAGACCGGGAGCGGAAGCGTCAAGTGACGCGGTTGATGTAGTCGAACTTCTTCGCGATCCAACCGATCAAGCACCGAACGTACGGCACCTCCGCGTTCAGCACACATTCAGCTTGATGACGTCCCACGAGCTCTTGATCCAGTTGAGCTTCACGGGAGAGTTTCGTCAGCACGACGGCGTGGTGACGGATATGATGTATCTACCGGCGCAGGGCTTCGCCTAAGCACTGCAACGATATGACCGAGGTGTGTTTCTATGGAGGGGGGCACCGCACACGGCTAGAACAATTCAACTTGTGTGTCTTTGGGTGCCCCCCTGCCCCCGTATATAAAGGAGCAAGGGGGAGGCCGGCCGGCCCTCCTATGGTGCGGCTAGGGGGCAATCCTACTAGGAATAGGATTGCAATCCTATTCCTAGTAGGAGTCCACCAATGAAGGAAAGGGGGGGAAGGAAAGAGAGGGAGAGGGAGAGGGAAAGAGGGGCCGCGCCCCCCTCCCCTAGTCCTATTCGGACTCCTCCTAGGGAGGGGGCGCGCCACCTCCTGGCTGCTGCCCTCTCTCTCGCCTATGGCCCACCAGGGCCCATCATTCTCCCGGGGGGTTCCGGTAACCCCTTCGGCACTCCGGTAAATTCCGAAACTTTCCAGAACACTTCCGGTGTCCGAATATAGTCGTCCAATATATCAATCTTTATATCTCGGACATTCCGAGACTCCTCGTCATGTCCGTGATCTCATCCGGGACTCCGAACTACCTTCGGCACATCAAAACTCATAAACTCATAATACCGATCGTCATCAAACGTTAAGCGTGCGAACCCTACGGGTTCGAGAACTATGTAGACATGACCGAGACTCATCTCCGGTCAATCACCAATAGCGGAACCTGGATGCTCATATTGGCTCCTACATATTCTACGAAGATCTTTATCGGTCAAACCGCATAACAACATACGTTGTTCCTTTTGTCATCGGTATGTTACTTGCCCGAGATTCGATCGTCGGAATCTCTATACCTAGTTCAATCTCGTTACCGGCAAGTCTCTTTACTCGTTCCGTAATACATCATCTCGTGACTAACTCATTAGTCATTTGCTTGCAAGGCTTATTATGATGTGCATTACCGAGAGGGCCCAGAGATACCTCTCCGACACTCGGAGTGACAAATCCTAATCTTGATCTATGCCAACACCACGAATACTTTCGGAGACACCTGTAGAGCATCTTTATGATCACCCAGTTACGTTGTGACGTTTGATAGCACACAAGGTGTTCCTACGGTATTCGGGAGTTGCATAATCTCATAGTCATAGGAACATGTATAAGTCATGAAGAAAGCAATAGCAGTAAAACTAAACGATCATAGTGCTATGCTACCGGATGGGTCTAGTCCATCACATCATTCTCCTAATGATGTGATCCCGTTGATCAAATGACAACTCATGTCTATGGTTAGGAAACATAACCATCTTTGATCAATGAGCTAGTCTAGTAGAGGCATACTAGGGACACTCTGTTTTGTCTATTTATTCACACATGTACTAAGTTTCCGGTTAATATAATTCTAGCATGAATAATAAACATTTATCATGATATAAGGAAATATAAATAACAACTTTATTATTGCCTCTAGGGCATATTTCCTTCAATTTCTAACTGTGCGCAAAATTTCAGGTTGAAATGACTATTGTTGGAAGCATTTTGGAGCATTAATTTTGTTATTTTTGCCCCAGGCCTCGACGAATGTCATTTTCACATGAAAATTTGCACTCGATTAGAACATTCATCAATGTTCATCACAAAAAAATCAGATTTTTTTTATTTTACTGTTCATGTGGGAGCATATGAGCCCGGATCAAAAAACACTTTCGAGGGAAAGGTTCCCACTCCCCTAGCCTAGCCACCGATGAATCGCCGGGCAGGAAAGACCGAAAAGAGGAGGGGGGGGGGGAGGCAAGAGTTAGGGACAAGGGGCTGATGTTGCCAAAACACAATTCTTTGGCTGAGTGTTCTATGCCCCGACGCCCTCCAGGAAGGTCTGGTGGTACCCTCAGGCGCCACCACCCTTCCTCTCTCCTCATCGCGCACCGGGTGAAACCCTTGGCAGCAGCGTCGTTATCGTCGCGTCCCTTCTTGGAGGTGTTGATTGGGGCGCTTCGGAGTCTCGGAGCTTAGGGGACGATTTCCGGTGGACGCAACGGTCGCGAGGCTTCGTCGTTTTTGTCGATCCGCCGTTATCGGCATTTGTTTCTTCTTTTTTCTCTCTTTTCTTTTCTTTTGGGCGTGATTGTGCTGCTTCTGCCCCAGCATCTATCGTTGGTTGTATCGGGTGGTTGCTTTGTAATACAAAGCGGGGGGAAACCCTTTTTCTCAACGTGTTCTATGCCCTCTACTGGATAATATAAGTCTCCTTTGCAAGAAAACAATATAAATTATCCTTTTAACTAGACAGTATCATAAGACTTCTGATAAAGTTCAGCACAAACATTAGACCAAGAACAAGCTTTAACAAATTCCGAAAAGGACAAGAAAAAAATGTTTAGCAAACATGGATAACAAGTTTACTTGGCACCAGTTTAACATGTGTTTCAGGCAAGAATAAACTACTGTACATTGATGTACAGCTGGTATAAACTTGGACTGGAGAACATGATCCAGTCAGCGTTACAACCAGGCAAACTTTTCAGAGATCATTGGCGCTTAAATTTACAAACTTTTCTTTGTAATGATAAAACCAGTCTTCGCAAAAAAAAAAAGTAATGATAAAACCAGGAACAGCCTTATTTTCATCAAGATTATAGCACAACAACATTCTTGTTCCTCCAGAGAGAAAATACGGCATTCACACCTCATCCTACGGCGAAAGTCTTTTATTGCAGCAGAAGTAAAAAAGAAAACAGACACCAAAACACACTCCACGGATAGGGCAAAGAGACAATTCAAACCAAAACATCACAAGAATATTTCCCCACGCACGGGCAAATCAGGGTTAACCCACAAATCAACACGCAGCAATTGCAGGACAGGAATTTGAACAGCTGAACCATGACCAGCATTTACAAGAACTTGGGTGCACATGACCACTGCACCCCCTCACCAAAAAAATAATTTAGTCAGAACAAAATGCTGCTAACTATGCCTCACCACCTCTAATCACAATTCACAAATCCATTCTGGTGCAATTTCAAAAAGAAAAGTGAGCAAAAATTTGCCGACTATACCACACTTTGAGATCCACATTTGCCTACCACTTGTAAGTTTCAACATTTGATGTGAGGCACTAATCAAGACGACCGACGACATCAGCCAAAGCGCAGCTCACCAACTTGGAGAAGAGCATTTCCAGAACACATCCTGTTGCAGATATCCTCAAGGATCTCCACTGCATTCTTGGGAGGGTAATACAGTCAGAAATCCAAGTTGAGATCGGCAGCAGGTCGCCAGATTGGACGTTTTCAAGTACCCGTCAGGTGAAATGGATCAAGACTGACAAGAGTACTATGAGCTATATGGACCTTTCACAAGACCTACAACTCTACAGATAAATTATCTACAACAACAATACAAGGTATGAAACACTGTTCTTCATCTTCCATGTTGCAATTTTGTAAGAACATGTGCTGCAGTACTAACTTGATGTATCAACCTCTTTCCCATGATCTTCATTTATTGTTCTTCGGAACCTTCGCAACCATATTTCATAGTCCATTGGGTACGGGGTACCGCAAAGGCTGTCAACATAATCTGCAAATGCTTTCAAAACTGCTGCAACATCACCTAGCTTCTGCTGTATAACTCTCCTTGACCATGATGTCTCTCTCCATTGGAGTGCACCTTCAACCGAGTCAAGCTCTGGGCAGACTCCACCACACGAGAAATATAAAAGGTATATTAAACTTTCTGCATCAGATGCTGCACATAGCTTCCCTTCCTGAAGAGCAAAAGTAGATGAGAAGAATAGATTCATCAAAGGTCGATCCCTATCTTCTAGGATAGCATGACCCCATCCAATAAGTACAAAATGCGGTTGCCTTGAACCATTGCTGACACGGATCACATTCTCTGGCCGGATATCACCATGACGGATTCCCGCAGATGATGCAGCAGCAAGAGCAGATAAACAGTCATGACAACATCTCAAAGCCTCTTCAACACCAAACAATCCGTTCCGTATCAGATTTGAAATGGTCTCCCCAACTGGTGAGGTGACAAGGATTGGAGTGCTGCACAATGGATGACCACAACTCCCACTGGAGTTCGGCTTGTTGCACGGGCCTGGATGGGCTACACGCCCAGAAGCTACCATCTGTGGTATGTATCTGCTAGAAATGTCCCTTTGCTTCATCAAGGTCAGTACTTTCGTCTGTCTTTGAACTTGGTACCAGGAATTCATATCCTCCCATGCTGGCTCCAGATGAGAAGGACTGGAACCTACATACAGCAAATAGGATTTGGTAGGCTCTTCCACAGGAACAGCACCATAAATAGGAGGCTCACTTTCTGTTCGAATGTCATTGATTTGAAAACCCTTCTGGCAGTTAGACTCTTCCATCAAGACTATGGACCCTATCTCAAGCTTCAAGATTTCATCTGGTTTTACATCGACAGTGCCTTCCTCTTGCACTTCAACAATTTCAGGAGAATGACTTCGCTGCTGGAACCGAAACAGACCGTTTCCATTGGATTGTCTGTCGACCAAGTGTCTCTCCGATCTTCGACTCTGTAGCCGGGAACTATGCTCTGTGGCCAGTTCATCAAGAGAATACTTCGGTGCTCCGCAGAATTGGACCATAGAGTGGTAAACTGCAAGGAGAACTTGAAGGGTCCCGATGTCTCCCCAGTTAGCATTCCCAAGTTTATTCCATACCCGGTCAACGGAAGAAACTGTAATTTTGGCATCCTTTTTTATCCATTCAGCAGCACACTCATAAACATTGTTCAAATCAAAATTTAGCTTGTTCAGATCGCCTTGGACATTGACCACCCCTCCAAACTGTGAATCTACGAGGAGCACATAAACAGAATCTGAATTTCGAAGGACAGTGGAGGACCTGCTGAGACTCCGAGAAAGCAATACACGAAGTGCAAAGAATAGCGCCTCCCCCAGGACAGCAGGAGACAGATGCTGGTCACTCTGCGCTGAAACCATTCCAATATCAGGTCTCAACAGAGCCAACACAACAATATGATCCCACCTCCCTTGCGAATGCTTTGAATTCTTGAGCAGCACAGCTGTCGCACAAACACCATCGAGTTTTCCACTGCCAATAGCCTTCTCGGCAGGGTAAAATCTGGAGCTCGTGCTGTGTATACAAGCAACAGAGAAAGGCATAGCTTCCTCAGGACCCCAGAAAGCTTCCCACAGCCCCTTGATGCCAGCGTGCAGAAAATCCTCCAGGGCAAGGTGTGCAGTAGCTTCAAAAACATCCGATGTCGAGGCATGAAGAGCGTTGGGCATCCGCACTAGCTGCTGAAAGGTAACACTTTCCAGAGCATAGTCAAAATTCTGCAGCTCGGCAAGGTCAAAAGGAACATCGAAAGCCGGCTTCCGGAAACCAGAGTCTTCACTGTTCCCGGAAAACCAATCCTCAAGGCTTGCCGTCAGAAGCTCGTTGTCCACAAACTTCCGGAGGAAATCTTTACAGGCGGATGATGATGAGCTGCGCCGGTCAGGCGATTGGCCTGCCAGATACCACAAAATTCTCCAATTACAGTGTGTAAAGCTTGCACGGCAAATATGCCAAGTGATCGAATTTGAAGGACTTGAGGAAAGTACTACATGATTCAGGTTACTGGTATTAAGTAGGCAATAGCAGGACGGGGCAAACACGAGCACCCTAGAGCACGGAAAGGGAGTGGATCACGGGTGCTAACCTGACGGCGTCGCCGCGTGAGAGCCGTGGCGAGGCCGGGGCCGGCGAGATCTTTCGGCGGCGAGGGCGAGGCCGGCGAGATCTCGCGCGGGCGGGGCGGCGGGGTCGAGGCGCGTGAGATCTCGCGGCGGCGGGGTCGATGCCATCGTCGGCCCGCACCACACCTCACCGCCTTGACACTGTCACCGTCGTCCTCGGCGCCGCCGTCGTCGCCGTCTCCGCGTGCCGGGGGCAGAGCAACCGCCGCCTCCTCCGGCTCCTCTGCCGGTCGCCGCGCCGGGTGCGGAGGGGGAGAGACGGCGTGGTGAAGAAGGGAAAAGAGGAGAGGGGATTGGGGATCCAGCCGACTCGAGTGGCTGCTCTGGTTGATGAGTGCGTTGTGCGCTGCGGCTGGGGCTGGGGCTGCGGCGAAACACCTGGGCCACATGGTAAGTGAGGTACAGCTGTGCAAACACTCCAATCCCATTGTTGTATGGTAAGCAATTGTTACTGTTCATATCTTTTTCCTTCGCTCGCTCGCGCTGCCAATTCCATTTACAAAATGAGTTCCAAACCCCTACAGAAACGAGTTTTAAAAATCAGAACCCTGCAAATGCTGAAAGTTTCAATAATCAAACCGAGTATGTGTCAAAATTGGGCACGGTAAATTTATTGTTATCCAGCTTGATCTTCTTCTTTTTTGCGGGTGAAACGAGTCGGTGTCCTTAGAGCTTTGGAGGCGCAGTGTACCTTGGCCTTATCGGCGGGAGGGCTCCTGCTCCATTTTTTATACTCCCTCTATTTCCTTATACAAGGCCACAAACTTAAATTACAGGTACCAAGACAAAATTTAATGACTACTTTGCAAGTTCACTTTTATTTTCGTTAAGTGGGATCATTAATATGCCCACATGCATGCAAGGAAGGAATTAGAAGGAAGTGGCACATTGTCATTATGACTACATGCATGCAAGTATTAAAATAGTTGGTAGTACGAGAAAACATCATTAATTTTTGCCTCGATTACAGTTAGTGTTCTTATATAGATGCAAATTGTATTTTTCATAATGACCTTGTATAAGGGAATGGAGGGAGTAGTTTGGTTAGAGTTTGTGTTCTGCTCAAGACAAGGAGGTGGCGGCTACTCTCTGAAAATGAAATAAAGTTCTTCCCGTCCAGACCTTGCTCTGGCAGTGCATCTAACATCGTCAGAGGGGGTGTTGAGGTGTGCCTCTGACGGATCTCGCGGGATTCGGTCAGTATTTGTATCCGACGGATCTTCTGAGATTTGGTCTTCATTCGTCTACATTCATGTGTCTGTGAGTTGGATCCGTCTAATCTACGCTTCTCTTTATCCACGATGGTTTATTTTCCGGGTGATTGGTTTTGTTGGGTCTTAGTATGACGACCTGTCGAATGTTTACTACAAGAAAATTTACCCTATTCTGGGAAGGGGTAGAGAGCCTTCAGCTTGCCCAAGTGGATGTAGTCGTTGTTGGATGGTCTGCAGACTTGGATGTATTTTCTGTTACTTCTAATGTTCTTTGTGCTGCCATGGCAGTTAATGAATAGATTGGAAGTTTTTTCAAATAACAATAAGGGATAGGATTACAATCATTTTCACATATATTACAAAGCTCATTTAAACCTAACTAGAACAATTGTACTGGAAAGTCTTATGTGAGACATGAAATGTGCAAAGCCGCTCGCTAACATCCGCACGTACACAAATGCGGTATCGTGGCTATTGTGCATGTATTAACCCAATTGCGCACGGGCCACAATAGCATCCTTGCCTATAAGAACGTCAAGTGAACACTCCAGCAAGACCATACAACAACATCAAGATGAAGAAGACCTACAGGCAGGTGATCGAGAAATTATTATCAATTATAGCTCTACTTCCACACCAACCAAAAGGTGTATAGCACAGCACTACAAGTCCAGAAGTACCCGGGGGACGACCATGGCTTCCCGGGAACGCCTTCTTCACCTGATCAAGGATTTGATCTACATCGACAATCAGCAACAACATGCCATCACATCGGATACATGACGTGGCAATGCTGTTTCGACAGACCCTTTTTCGGCACGTGGCGAGCGTGCAGGCAAATTGACATAATGACAAAAGGGCAGGCGGTGACTCACCACATATTTACCATGAGGTTGACACCTATATTAATGCGTGTAGCACTAATATCAGGTAGTTACACTAAGCGGAAGTGAAGTGGCGAGCGTCGTTCTCGGTGGCCAGGAGACGATGATACCTAATGTGGCATTTAATGCATTATGTCTTACTGTCACACTTAGGTACAAACCATTATGACCATTGTGGTACCCCTTGAGCTATAAAATGAGGACGTGCATCTGAGTTCAGGGTTGGATCCTGGTTAATCCTAAAGAGCACGTACATAGCAATTTTTCTTCCTGTGAAAACTTGTAGCTCTTGTCCACCCACATAAAAAGCACAAAGAAGGAGTAGGGTTTTACGCAATCATGCGGCCCAATCATGGATCAATCATTGTGTGTTATGTGTTTTCATTGGTGTTGATCCTCTGTTGTGCCTTCCCACGAATCGGCGAAGGGGCCTGCCCGTACCTTGGTGTCTCGTGTGTGTTCTGCACGCACGCAACAACAACAAAGTTGTGTCGTCATATTCCATGAAGGAGGCCCTCCGTCTCCTCAACCACCAGGGATCCGTTGATGCTACTCTCCACAAGGGCGTCCACCCCTTTCTTGTAGACCGCTCGGTGATTAGGGGTCTCTCTATTCTCTCTAGCTTCAGGAACGTGTTGGGGAACGTAACAGAATTCAAAAAAATTCTACGCTTTCACCAAGATCCAACTAAGGAGACATCTAGCAACGAGCAAGTAAGAGTGCATCTACATACCGTTATGTAGATCGCGAGCGGAAGCTTTCGAAGAAGCGTGGATGAAGTAGTCGTACTCTTCACGTTCTTCGTCACCGATGATCTAGCGCCGAACGGACGGCACCTCCGCGTTCAACACACGTCCGGTATAGCAACGTCACCTCCTTCTTGATCCAGCAAGGGGGGAGGAGAAGTCGTCAGAGATCCAGCAGCACAACGGCGTGGTGGTGGATGCAGTGGAGATTGCAGCAGGGCTTCGCCGGGCGCCCTGCGTTTGAGGAGACGGAGTTGTGACGGGAGGGGGAGAGGCGCCAGGGCAAGGGTGCGGCTGCCCTCTCCCCCCCCACATATATATATAGGGGGCCAGGGGGGTGCGCCAGCCCCTGCAGATCCAATCTGCAGGGGGGGGGGCGGCGGCCACGGGGGAGTCCTTGCCCCCCAAGGCAAGTGGCGCCCCCTCCCCCCTAGGGTTTCAACCCTACGCGCATGGGAAGGAGGGCCCAAGTGGTGTACCAGCCCATTAGGGCTGGACACTTCCCCCTTGCGGCCTAGGGGCCCCACCGGGATGGGTGGCCCCACCCGGTGGACCCCCGGGGCCCCTCCGGTGGTCCCGGGACGCTCCCGGTGACCCCCGGAGATCACCCGATAGCCGAAACCTGACTTCCTATATATCAATCTTTACCTCCGGACCATTCCGGAACTCCTCGTGACGTCCGGGATCTCATCCGGGACTCCGAACAACTTTCGGGTTTCCACGTGCATGTATCTCTACGACCCTAGCGTTACCGAACCTTAAGTGTGTAGACCCTACGGGTTCGGGAGACACGTAGACATGACCGAGACCACTCTCCGGTCAATAACCAACAGCGGGATCTGGATACCCATGTTGGTTCCCACGTGTTCCTCGATGATCTTCATCGGATGAACCACCGTGTCAAGGATTCACTCAATCCCGTATGTTATTCCCTTTGTCCATCGGTACGGTACTTGCCCGAGATTCGATCGTCGGTATTCCCGATACCTTGTTCAATCTCGTCATGGCAAGTCTCTTTACTCGATCCGTAATCCATCATCCCGTGACAAACTACTTAGTCACATTGAGCTCATTATGATGATGTCTTACCGAGTGGGCCCAGAGGTACCTCTCCGTCATACGGAGTGACAACATCCCAGTCTCGGTTCGTACCAACTCAATAGACACTTTCGGAGATACCCGATGCGTACCTTTATAGCCACCCAGTTACGTTGTGACGTTTGGCACACCCAAAGTATTCTTACGGCATCCGGGAGTTGTACAACCTCATGGTCTAAGGAATAAATACTTGACACCGAAAAGCTTATGCATTACGAACTATACGATCTCGTGCTATGCTCAGGATTGGGTCTTGTCCATCACATCATTCTCCTAATGATGTGATCCCATTATCACTGACATCCCATGTCCATGGTCAGGAAACCGTGACCATCTGTTGATCAACGAGCTGGTAACTAGAGGCCTACCAGGGACTCATTGTGGTCTATGTATTCACACATGTATCGTTGTTTCCGTACAATACAATTCAAGCATGAATAACAGATGATTATCATGAACAAGGAAATATAATAATAATACTTTTATTATTGCCTCTAGGACATATTTCCAACAGTCTCCCACTTGCACTAGAGTCAATAATCTAGTTACATTGTGATGAATCGAACACCCATAGAGTTCTGGTGTTGATCATGTTTTGCCCGTGGAAGAGGTTTAGTCAACGGGTCTGCAACATTCAGATCCGTATGTACTTTACAAATATCTATATCTCCATCTTGAACATAATTCCGGATGGAGTTGAAACGGCGCTTGATGTGCTTGGTCTTCTTGTGAAACCTGGGCTCCTTGGTTATAGCAATAGCACCTGTGTTGTCACAGAAGAGAGTCATCGGGCTTGACGCGCTTGGAATGACTCCTAGGTCGGTGATGAACTCCTTCATCCAAACTCCTTCCTGTGCTGCTTCAGAAGCAGCTATGTACTCCGCTTCACATGTAAATGCTGCCACGACGCTCTGCTTGCAACTGCACCAGCTGACTGCCCCTCCATTCAAAATATACACGTATCCGGTTTGAGACTTAGAGTCATCGAGATCTGTGTCGAAGCTAGCATCGACGTAACCCTTTACGACGAGCTCTTCGTCACCTCCATAAACGAGAAACATATCCTTAGTCCTTTCAGGTACTTCAGGATGTTCTTGACCGCTGTCCAGTGTTCCGTACCGGGATCACTTTGGTACCTCCCTACCAAACTTATGGCAAGGTTCACATCAGGTCTGGTACACAGCATGGCATACATGATAGAACCTATGGCCGAGGCATAGGGAATGACACTCATCTTTTCTCTATCTTCTGCCGTGGTCGGCGACTGAGCCTTGCTCAATCTCATACCTTGTAAGACAGGCAAGAATCCCTTTTTGGACTGATCCATATTGAACTTTTTCAATATCTTGTCAAGGTATGTACTTTGTGAAAGACCAATGAGGTGTCTTGATCTATCTCTATAGATTTTGATGCCTAGTATGTAAGCAGCTTCTCCAAGGTCCTTCATTGAAAAACTTTTATTCAAGTAGGCCTTTACATTTTCCAAGAATTCTATATCATTTCCCATCAGCAATATGTCATCCACATATAATATGAGAAATGCCAGAGAGCTCCCACTCACTTTCTTGTAAATACAGGCTTCTCCATAAGTCTGCATAAATCCAAACGCTTTGATCACATCATTAAAGCGAATATTCCAACTCCGAGATGCTTGCACCAGCCCGTAAATCAAGCGCTGGAGCTTGCATACCTTGTTAGCATTCTCTGGATCGACAAAACCTTCCGGTTGCATCATATACAACTCTTCCTTGAGGAAGCCGTTAAGGAATGTTGTTTTGACATCCATTTGCCATATCTCATAATCATAAAATGCGGCAATAGCTAACATGATTCTGACTGACTTCAGCATCGCTACGGGAGAGAAAGTCTCGTCGTAGTCAATCCCTTGAACTTGTCGATAACCATTAGCGACAAGCCGAGCCTTATAGATGGTCACATTACCATCCGCGTCTGTCTTCTTCTTAAATATCCATTTATTTTCTATGGCGTGCCTATCGTCAGGCAAGTCCACCAAAGTCCATACTTTGCTTTCATACATGGATTCTATCTCGGATTTCATGGCTCCAAGCCATTTATTGGAATCCGGGCCCGCCATCGCTTCTTCATAGTTCGAAGGTTCACCGTTGTCTAACAACATGATTTCCAGGACAGGGTTGTCGTACCACTCTGGTGCGGAACGTGCCCTCGTGGACCTTCGAAGTTCAGTAGTAACTTGATCTGTTTCTTCATGATCATTATCATCAACTTCCTCCCTTGTCGGTGCAGGCACCTCAGGAACAATTTCCTGCGCTGCGCTACTTTCCGGTCCAGGAGGGGTGACTATCACCTCATCAAGTTCTACTTTCCTCCCACTCACTTCTTTCGAGAGAAGCTCTTTCTCCAGAAAGCATCCATTCTTGGCAACAAAGACTTTGCCTTCGGATCTGTGGTAGAAGGTGTACCCAATCATTTCCTTTGGGTATCCTATGAAGACGCATTTTTCCGATTTGGGTTCGAGCTTTTCAGGTTGAAGTTTCTTGACATAAGCATCGCAACCCCAAACTTTTAGAAACGACAGCTTCGGTTTCTTGCCAAACCAAAGTTCATACGGAGTCGTCTCAACGGATTTCGATGGAGCCCTATTTAAAGTGAATGCGGCAGTCTCTAAAGCATAACCCCAAAAAGATAGCGGTAAATCGGTGAGGGACATCATAGATCGCACCATGTCCAACAGAGTATGATTTCGACGTTCAGACACACCGTTACGTTGAGGTGTTCCGGGCGGTGTCAATTGTGAAACAATTCCACAGCTCCTAAGGTGTGTACAAATTCATGACTTAAATATTCACCCCCACGATCCGATCGCAAGAACTTTATTTTTCTGTCACGTTGATTCTCAACCTCATTCTGAAATTCCTTGAACTTTTCAAAGGTCTCAGACTTGTGTTTCATCAAATAGATATACCCATATCTACTCAAGTCATCCGTGAGGGTGAGAACATAACGATAGCCTCCGCGAGCCTCAACACTCATTGGATCGCACACATCGGTATGTATGATTTCCAACAAGTTGGTTGCTCGCTCCATTGTTCCGGAGAACGGAGTCTTGGTCATCTTGCCCAAGAGGCATGGTTCGCACGTGTCAAATGATTCATAATCAAGAGACTCTAGAAGTCCATCTGAATGGAGCTTCTTCATACGTTTGACACCAATATGACCAAGGCGGCAATGCCACAAGTATGTGGGACTATCATTATCAACTTTACATCTTTTGGTATCTACACTATGAATATGTGTATCATCACGTTCGAGATTCATCAAAAATAAACCATTGACCAGCAGGGCATGACCATAAAACATATCTCTCAAATAAATAGAACAACCATTATTCTCCGATTTGAAAGAGTAGCCACCTCGCATAAGACGAGATCCAGATACAATGTTCATGCTCAAAGCTGGTACTAAATAACAATTATTGAGGTTTAAAACTAATCCCGAGGGTAGATGTAGAGGTAGCGTGCCGACGGCGATCACATCGACCTTGGAACCATTCCCGACGCGCATCATCACCTCATCATTCGCCAGTCTCCGTTTATTCCGCAGCTCCTGTTTTGAGTTACAGATGTGAGCAACTGCACCGGTATCAAATACCCAGGAGCTACTACGAGTGCTGGTAAGGTACACATCAATAACATGTATATCATATATACCTTTGACGTTGCCGGCCTTCTTGTCTGCTAAGTATTTGGGCAGTTCCGCTTCCAGTGACCCGTTCCCTTGCAAATAAAGCACTCTGTCTCAGGCTTGGGTCCATACTTTGGCTTCTTCCCGGCAACAGGCTTGCCGGGCGCGGTAACTCCCTTGCCGTCCTTCTTGAAGTTCTTCTTACCCTTGCCTTTCTTGAACTTAGTGGTTTTATTGACCATCAACACTTGATGTTCTTTCTTGATGTCCACCTCCGCTGATTTCAACATCGAATACACCTCGGGAATGGACTTCTCCATCCCCTGCATATTGAAGTTCAACACGAAGCTCTTGAAGCTTGGTGGGAGCGACTGGAGGATTCTGTCAATGACCGCTTCATCTGGGAGATTCATTCCCAGCTGAGACAAGCGGTTGTGCAATCCTGAAATCTTGAGGATGTGCTCACTGACAGAACTGTTTTCCTCCATCTTACAGCTGTAGAATGCGTCGGAGACATCATATCTCTCGACTCGGGCATGAGCTTGGAAAACCATTTTCAGCTCTTCGAACATCTCATATGCTCCGTGGTGCTCAAAACGTTTTTGGAGCCCCGACTCTAAGCTGTAAAGCATGCCGCACTGAACCAGGGAGTAATCATCACAACACGACTGCCAAGCGTTCATAACGTCTTGGTTTGCCGGGGCGGGAGCGTCACCTAGCGGTGCTTCTAGGACATAAGTTCTCTTGGCAGCTATGAGGATAATCCTCAGGTTACGAACCCAATTTGTATAGTTGCTACCATCGTCTTTCAGCTTGGTTTTCTCTAGGAACGCGTTGAAGTTGAGGGAAACTGGAGCGTGGGCCATTTTATCTACAAGAGATATTGTAAAGAATTTAGACTAGGTTCATGATAATTAAGTTCATCTTAATCAAATTTTAATGAACTCCCACTCAGAATGACATCTCTCTAGTCATCTAAGTGATACACGATCCGAATCGACTAGCCCGTGTCCGATCATTACGTGAGACGGACTAGTCATCAACGGTGAACATCTTCATGTTGATCGTATCTTCTATACGACTCGTGTTCGACCTTTCGGTCTTCCGTGTTCCGAGGCCATGTCTGTACATGCACTAGTAGAAAACAGGGCATTGGTCCAGCCCATTAGCCCCGGTTCAATCTAGAACCGGGTCCAATGGGGGTACTGGACCCGGTTCGTGAGCCCAGGGGGCCGGCCGGGCCACGTGGGCCATTGGTCCCGGTTCGTCTGGACCTATTGGTCCCGGTTGGAGCTAAAAACCGGGACCAATGGCTCTTGCTCCTGGCCCACCACTATTGGTCCCGGTTGGTGTTATGAACCGGGACCAAAGGCACCCCTTTAGTCCCGGTTTGTAGCACCAACCGGGACTAGTGAGTTGCCTATATATACCCCCTCACTCAAGAGCAGAGCTCACTGCTCTGTTTTTTTTTTGGCCGAGGGGGAGAGGGGTTAGTGGTGCTCTAGCTCACCTCCTATGCACACAACGTGTTCGGTGGAATGCCCGAGCCACACTAGTTAAGCTTTTCTCCTCTGGAAGCTCTATTTTCTCCGAGATTTGTCTAGGTTTAGCGGTCCGTCACGTCCCGTCTCCGTCTTCGCCGCCGTCGATCGCCCCCGCCGATCTCATCACCGGCACCACCGTGGTGAGCTTCTTGTTATGTCCATGCTTTTCTTACTTTTATTATTGCTTTAGATAGATATTTGTCTAATTTTCTTACGTTTATTATTGCTTGTTATTATATAGTGCGATGGTTTTGATATCCGCCCACGTGGGCCCTCGTCCGGTCTACGATTCAGATGTGGTATATTATCTTTAATTTATAACTATTTGTTTTAGTGTTTATGATAGTTATGCCGACCAACCTGACATGCATAGATGTTTTATTATGTCTAGGAGGTAGTTGAACCGGAAATTCCAACCGACCCTCTTGTGGAGAGGTTAAATTTAGTTGAAGAGGAAAACATTTCGTTAAAGAAAAAATTGGAAAAAATGGAGGAGGAGAAGATGGAATTGGAGTTGCATGTTGCGGAAGTTATCGATGATTACAAGATCAAGATGGACCCTATTGTCGTGAGGTTAAATTTAGTTGAAGAAGAAAACAAATTCTTGAAGGAAAAAATAAAAAAAATTGTGGACGAGAAGATGATATTGGAGTTGCATGTTGCGGATGTCGTCGATGATCACAAGATCAAGATGGCTGCAATGCGGTTGAAGATTAAAACGATTAGAAAATATGCCATTCATACCGAGGCTTGGTATCATTATGCCGTTAGATCAATTGTTACCTTGGTTGCGATTATGATAGCATTTGTTTTCGCGTTGAAATGTTTTACATAGTTTCGATGTGTATGGAGAGCTATATGTTGTTAGATGAGAACTATATATGTATGTACTTTGGTTTTAATGTGATGATGAACTTTTATCCATTTGGTCACTTAATTATCTATTTATGATGTTCTGTAATGGTTTTTGACACACTTAATTATATATAAATGCACGCAGATGAACCGGCAATGGATGTACGGTGACAGACACACCTCCGAGTACATTAAGGGCGTGCGTGAGTTTCTAAATGCGGTTGAGGCAAACAAGCAGAATGGTTTTATGTGTTGTCCATGCACTAAATGTGTGAATACGATGTCTTACTCTAACCGGAAAATCCTTCACTCTCACCTGCTTTACAAGGGTTTCATGCCACACTATAATGTTTGGACGAGGCACGGAGAAATAGGGGTTATGATGGAAGACGGCGAAGAAGAAGAGTACGATGACAACTATGTGCCCTCTGAATACGGTGATGCTGCAATGGGGGGAGCTGGTGAAGATCAAGAGGAACCAGACGATGTGCCCAATGATGCTGCAACGGGTGAAGCTGCTGAAGATCAAGAGGAACCAAATGATGATCTTCGCCGGGTCATTGTCGATGCAAGGACACAATGCGAAAGTCAAAAGGAGAAGCTGAAGTTCGATCGCATGTTAGAGGATCACAAAAAAGGGTTGTACCCCAATTGCGAAGATGGCAACACAAAGCTCGGTACCGTACTGGAATTGCTGCAGTGGAAGGCAGAGAATGCTGTGGCTGACAAAGGATTTGAGAAGCTATTGAAAATATTGAAGAAGAAGCTTCCGAAGGATAACGAATTGCCCGACAGTACATACGCAGCAAAGAAGGTCGTATGCCCTCTAGGATTGGAGGTGCAGAAGATACATGCATGCCCTAATGACTGCATCCTCTACCGCGGTGCATACAAGGATCTGAATGCATGCCCGGTATGCGGTGCATTGCGGTATAAGATCAGACGAGATGACCCTGGTGATGTTGATGGCGAGCCTGCCATGAAGAGGGTTCCTGCGAAGGTGATGTGGTATGCTCCTATAATACCACGGTTGAAACATTTGTTTAGAAACAGAGAGCATGCCAAGTTGATGCGATGGCATAGTGAGGACCGTAAGAAAGACGGGAAGTTGAGAGCACCCGCTGACGGGTCGCAGTGGAGAAAAATCGAGAGAAAGTACTGGGAGGAGTTTGCAAAGGACCCAAGGAACGTATGGTTTGCTTTAAGCGCAGATGGCATTAATCCTTTCGGGGAGCAGAGCAGCAATCACAGCACCTGGCCCGTGACTCTATGTATGTATAACCTTCCTCCTTGGATGTGCATGAAGCGGAAGTTCATTATGATGCCAGTTCTCATCCAAGGCCCTAAGCAACCCGGCAACGACATTGATGTGTACCTAAGGCCATTAGTTGAAGAACTTTTACAACTGTGGAATGGAAACGGTGTACGTGCGTGGGATGAACACAAACAGGAGGAATTTGACCTAAAGGCGTTGCTGTTCGTGACCATCAACGATTGGCCCGCTCTCAGTAACCTTTCAGGACAGACAAACAAAGGATACCACGCATGCACGCACTGTTTAGATGACACTGAAAGTATATACCTGGACAAGTGCAGGAAGAATGTGTACCTGGGCCATCGTCGATTTCTTCCGACCAACCATCAATGTCGAAAGAAAGGCAAGCATTTCAAAGGCGAGGCAGATCACCGGAAGAAGCCCGCCATGCGTACCGGTGATCACGTACTTGCTATGGTCAATGATTTACACGTAATCTTTGGAAAGGGCCCCGGCGCACTAGCTGTTCCGAATGACGATGAGGGACACGCACCCATGTGGACGAAGAAATCTATATTTTGGGACCTACCCTACTGGAAAGACCTAGAGGTCCGCTCTTCAATCGACGTGATGCACGTGACGAAGAACCTTTGCGTGAACCTGCTAGGCTTCTTGGGCGTGTATGGAAAGACAAAAGATACAACTGAGGCACGGGAGGACCTGCAATGTTTGCACGAAAAAGACGGCATCCCTCCGAAGCAGTATGAAGGTCCTGCCAGCTATGCTCTTACGAAAGAAGAGAAAGAAATCTTCTTTGAATGCCTGCTCAGTATGAAGGTCCCGACTGGCTTCTCGTCGAATATAAAGGGAATAATAAATATGGCAGAGAAAAAGTTCCAGAACCTAAAGTCTCATGACTGCCATGTGATTATGACGCAACTGCTTCCGGTTGCATTGAGGGGGCTTCTACCGGAAAACGTCCGATTAGCCATTGTGAAGCTATGTGCATTCCTCAATGCAATCTCTCAGAAGGTGATCGATCCAGAAATCATACCAAGGCTAAGGAGTGATGTGGCACAATGTCTTGTCAGTTTCGAGCTTGTGTTCCCACCATCCTTCTTCAATATCATGACACACGTCCTAGTTCATCTAGTCGACGAGATTGTCATTCTGGGGCCCGTATTTCTACACAATATGTTCCCCTTTAAGAGTTTCATGGGAGTCCTAAAGAAATATGTCCGTAACCGCGCCAGGCCAGAAGGAAGCATCTCCATAGGCCATCAAACAGAGGATGTCATCGGGTTTTGTGTTGACTTCATTCCTGGCCTTAATAAGATAGGTCTCCCTAAATCGCGGTACGAGGGGAGACTGACTGGAAAAGGCACGCTTGGAAGGGACTCAATAATATGCAGGGACGGATATTCTTGATCTCAAGCACACTACACAGTTCTACAGAACTCTACATTGGTGACCCCGTATATCGATGAACACAAGAACAGTCTGCGCTCCAAACACCCGGAGCAGTGCGACGACTGGATTACACGTGAACACATCAGGACTTTCAGCAGTTGGTTGGAAACACGTTTCAGAGGTGACAACACTGTTTGTGATGAGTTGTACTTGTTGTCCAGGGGACCATCTTCGACTGTATTGATTTACAAAGGATACGAGATAAATGGGAATACATTTTACACGATTGTCCAAGATCAAAAGGGCACCAACCAAAACAGCGGTGTCCGCTTTGATGCAACAACCGAGAGGGGAAAGGACACATATTATGGTTACACAGTGGACATATGGGAACTTGACTACGGACATGATTTTAAGGTCCCTTTGTTTAAGTGCAAATGGGTCAATCTGTCAGGAGGCGGGGTACAGGTAGACCCATAGTACGGAATGACAACAGTGGATCTGAAAAATCTTGGATACACTGACGAACCGTTCGTCCTAGCCAATGATGTGGCACAGGTTATCTATGTGAAGGACATGTCTACCAGACCGAGAAAAAGAAAAGATAAGGAAGCGAATACATCATACGATGAGCCCAAGCGCCACATAGTTCTTTCAGGAAAAAGGGACATCCTGGGAGTGGAGGGCAAGACAGACATGTCTGAAGATTATGAAAAATTTCATGAAATTCCTCCCTTCAAAGTCAAGGCTGACCCAAGCATCCTGATAAACGATGAAGATTATCCATGGTTACGGCGCAATAAGCAAATGACACAAGCGAAGAAAAAGTGAAGAGTTTTTTCCGCAACTATTATGATGATACCATGCCAACTTTGTAACAAACGAGTATGATACCATTGTCCGTTTGTACTATTCAAATTTCAATACTACTTGCACTAACAGAGAAAGTTTGTAATTGGTTTTACCAGAAAGAATTAAAAAAATAAAGCAAATAACAAAAGAAAATAAATAATGCAGAAAACAAAACAAAAAAACTTGAACAAAAAAATAGCAACAATAAGTATTTTGTTGTAAGTATAGACAAAATAAAATAAATAAAGCAGCAAAGAAAATAAATAAAGGAAGTAAAATAAATAAAGCAACTCTAAATACAGCAAAAAACAACTTAGAAATAAACAAAGAAAATAAAATAAATAAAGCAACTCTAAATACAGCAAAAAACAACTTAGAAATAAATAGCAACAATAAGTATTTTGTTGTAAGTATAAACAAAATAAAATAAATAAAGCAACAAAGAAAATAAATAAAGGAAGTAAAATAAATAAAGCAACTCTAAATACAGCAAAAAACAACTTAGAAATAAACAAAGAAAATAAAATAAATAAAGCAACTCTAAATACAACAAAAAACAACTTAGAAATAAATAAAGCAAAAAAAGGAAGAAAAAAAATTGGGCGCTGCACAGTGAGCCTGCAAGGCCTATAGCACAGGATCCACCTGTACTATAAGGCCCAGCAAGCTCACAGGGTAGCGCGCAGAGTTAGGCCCAGAAACCTGCATTTGAGAGGAGCTCGAGAGGGTGGGAGCAACAACCCTTATAAACCACTCTCGAGCTCCCTCAGCTAGCGAGGTGGGACTAAACATCCCACCGCACCCGCGCCAGCACAGAGCCTTTGGTCCCGGTTGGTGGCTGAAACCGGGACTAAAGGGTGGCATTAGTCCCGGTTGGTGGCTGAAACCGGGACTAATACCCCCCTTTAGTCCCGGTTGCTGCCACCAACCGGGACTAAAGGCCCCTCCTTCCCGCCCTTTGGGCTGCTGAAAAGGGACCTTTAGTCCCGGTTGGTGGCAGCAACCGGGACTAAAGGGGGGTATTAGTCCCGGTTTGAGCTACCAACCGGGACTAATACAGCTCATATATAACCAGGACTTGCGAAATTTTGGGCAGTTTCCTTCTTCCGCGCCCCCGACGCCTCCCTCTCCTTCCCCGCCCCCGTCGCCCCGTCGCCGTCGCCGTCGCCCCCGTCGCCCCGTCGCCGTCACCGTCGCCCCCGACACCGCCCCGACGCCGCCTCGTCGCCGTCGCCCCGCCCTGCGACCCCGTTCCGCCTCGCCCCGCGCCGTCGCCGCGCCCTGGCCCGTCGCCGTCGCGCCGCGCGCCCCGCCCCGCCGCCGTCGCGCCGCCCCGCCCCGCCGCCGTCGCGCCGCCCAGCCCCGCCGCGCGATGTGAGGGCTCCCTTTTTTTATGTTTATATAAATATATTGTTGTATATATATATATATATTTGCTGTATATATATGTATATATATATGTGTATTTTTTTATGTTTATGTAAATTGCTGTATATATAGTTGCTATATATATAGTTGTTGTATATATATATGCATGTGTATATATAGTTGCTGTATATATATGTATGTGTATATATTTTTTTTTCTTAGGAATTTGCTAAATATATATGTTAAATATATATGTATGTGCATATAAATATTTTTTTTCTTAGGAAGTTGCTGTATGTGATGTGTGTATGTGATGTATATATATGTGTATGTGGCTATATAGTTTTTTGTTTATAGATGCTAAATATATATAGAAAGTTATATATATATGCAAAAGTTACAAATTTAGAAAAAAAAGGATAGGAAAGAAGAAAATAAGAAAGAGGAAAGAAAGAAGAAGATGAGAGGAAGAAGAGGAGAAATAAATAAGAAGAAGAAAAAAAAGAAAAAAAGAGGAGAAGAAGAAAGGAATAGAGGAGAAGAAGAGAAATTTTCTCTTCTCTTCTCCTCTATTCCTTTCTTCTTCTCCTTTTTTTATTTTATTTTCTTCGATCTTCTCCTCTAGCGGTTCCTTTTTTCTTCTTCTTCCTCTTTTTTTTTATCGGATATGTCTATGTCGATATACACCCTCCCCGATAACTTCGACATTAGGGGGGGCCGGGGTCGAGGGTCGTCGAGGGACCGAGGGACCGGTCGAGAGATCGCCGAGGGGCCGATGGTCGAGAGGGGTCGAGAGGCCGAAGGTCGAGGGGTCGAGAGGTTGCCTAGCAATCGGGGGTCTAGGGTTGTGGATCGCCGAGCAGTCGGGGGTCAAAGTATTGAAGAATTCCATGACTTCATCATTTGCCAGAAGTAACCGGGGCATTTTGGTACAAATTTATGCAAAGTTATTCTGGAACGGAGTTCCTGATAGGATAATCCGTCTTTTGTTACGAATTATCCTATCTGGGACTCCGTTCCAAAATAACTTTGGAGAGCTTCGTACCATCATGCTACTGTTACTTTCGCCTAATGATGAAGTATTGGTTTTGTTGAATCCTTTGACACTCGACAAAATGTGACATGAGGGGGTCTAGGGTTTGTGGATCGCCGAGAAGTCGGGGGTCGAGGGGTCGAGAGAGGTTGCCTAGCTAGTGTCAAAGTATTGAAGAATTCCATGACTTCATCATTTGCCAGAAGTAACCGGGGCATTTTGGTA
>LR738713.1:358455745-358486760 GCA_902687465.1 Secale cereale
CCTCCAACCCCCCCTCCCCTTTCAAAAAAAAAAACAAAAACCACAACCACAGAAATGCTGACGCGTGGATGCCTTTTGGTCCCGGTTGGTACCACCAACCGGGACTAAAGCCCCTCCTGCCTGGGCTCGGTGCACAGGCCACGTGGACACCCTTCTGCCCCGGTTCTGGATTGAACCGGGACTAAAGGGTCAGAGCATTAGTACCGACCATCTTGTCCCGGTTCTGGAACCGGGGCTAAAGGCCCAAATGAACCGGGTCTGATGACCCTTTATCTACTAGCGATGCTAGGCTCGTCAAGTGAACCCTAAGTGTATTGCGTGTGTAAATCTGGCTTACACCCGTCGTATGCGAACGTTAGAACTATCACACCCGATCATCACGTGGTGCTTCGGAGCAGCGAGCTTTAGCAACGATGCATAGTTAGGGGGAACACAATTCTTGAAATTTTAGCGAGAGATCATCTTATTTACTACCGTCGTTCTAAGTAAACAATATGCATAAACATGATAAACATCACATGCAATCAATTAAAGTGACATGATATGGCCAATATCATCTTGCTCCTTGGATCTCCATCTTCGGGGCACCATGATCATCTTGTCACCGGCTCGACACCATGATCTTCATCATCATGATCTCCATCATCGTGTCTTGAAGAAGTCGTCACGCCAACTATTACTTCTACTACTATAGCTAACGTTTAGCAATGAAGTAAAGTAATTACATGGCGTTATTCAGTGACACACAGGTCATACAATAATTAAGACAACTCCTATGGCTCCTGCCGGTTGTCAAGTTCATCGACATGCAAGTCGTGATTCCCTATTACAAGAACATGATCAATCTCATACATCACATATATCATTCATCACATCTTCGTTTTGGCCATACCACGTCACATAGCACATGCTGCAAAAACAAGTTAGGCGCCCTCTAATTGTTGTTGCAAGTTTTACGTGGCTTCTATAGGATTTCTAGCAAGAACGTTTCTTACCTACGCCAAAACCACAACGTGATTTGTCAATTTCTACTTACCCTTCATAAGGACCCTTTTCATCGAATCCGATCCGACTAAAGTAGGAGAGACAGACACCCGCCAGCCACCTTATGCATCTAGTGCATGTCTGTCGGTGGAACCAGTCTCACGTAAGCGTACGTGTAAAGTCGGTCCGGGCCGCTTCATCCCACAATACCGCCGAATCAAGATTGACTAGTAACGGTAAGAAAGTTGAACAAACTCAAACGCCCACAACTGCTTTGTGTTCTACTCATGCAAGATGCTACGCATAAGACCTAGCTCAGATGCCACTGTTGGGGAATGTAGCAGAATTCAAAAAATTTCTACGCTTTCACCAAGATCCAACTAAGAAGACATCTAGCAACGAGCAAGTAAGAGTGCATCTACATACCGTTATGTAGATCGCGAGCGGAAGCTTTCGAAGAAGCGTGGATGAAGTAGTCGTACTCTTCACGTTCTTCGTCACCGATGATCTAGCGCCGAACGGACGGCACCTCCGTGTTCAACACACGTCCGGTACAGCAACGTCACCTCCTTCTTGATCCAGCAAGGGGGGAGGAGAAGTCGTCAGAGATCCAGCAGCACAACGGCGTGGTGGTGGATGCAGTGGAGATTGCAGCAGGGCTTCGTCGGGCGCCCTGCGTTTGAGGAGACGGAGTTGTGACGGGAGGGGGAGAGGCGCCAGGGCAAGGGTGCGGCTGCCCTCTCCCCCCCACATATATATAGGGGGCCAGGGGGTGCGCCAGCCCCTGCAGATCCAATCTGCAAGGGGGGCGGCGGCCAGGGGGGAGTCCTTGCCCCCCAAGGCAAGTGACGCCCCCTCCCCCCTAGGGTTTCAACCCTAGGCGCATGGGGAGGAGGGCCCAAGTGGTGCGCTAGCCCATTAGGGCTGGACACTTCCCCCTTGCGGCCTAGGGGCCCCACCGGGATGGGTGGCCCCACCCGGTGGACCCTCGGGGCCCCTCCGGTGGTCCCGGGACGCTCCCGGTGACCCCCGGAGATCACCCGATAGCCGAAACCTGACTTCCTATATATCAATCTTTACCTCCGGACCATTTCGGAACTCCTCGTGACGTCCGGGATCTCATCCGGGACTCCGAACAACTTTCGGGTTTCCACGTGCATGTATCTCTACGACCCTAGCGTTACCGAACCTTAAGTGTGTAGACCCTACGGGTTCGGAAGACACGTAGACATGACCGAGACCACTCTCCGGTCAATAACCAACAGCGGGATCTGGATACCCATGTTGGTTCCCACGTGTTCCTCGATGATCTTCATCGGATGAACCACCGTGTCAAGGATTCACTCAATCCCGTATGTTATTCCCTTTGTCCATCGGTACGGTACTTGCCCGAGATTCGATCGTCGGTATTCCCGATACCTTGTTCAATCTCGTCATGGCAAGTCTCTTTACTCGATCCGTAATCCATCATCTCGTGACGAACTACTTAGTCACATTGAGCTCATTATGATGATGTCTTACCGAGTGGGCTCAGAGGTACCTCTCCGTCATACGGAGTGACAACATCCCAGTCTTGGTTCGTACCAACTCAACAGACACTTTCGGAGATACCCTATGCGTACCTTTATAGCCACCCAGTTACGTTGTGACGTTTGGCACACCCAAGGTATTCTTACGGCATCCGGGAGTTGTACAACCTCATGGTCTAAGGAATAAATACTTGACACCGAAAAGCTTATGCATTACGAACTATACGATCTCGTGCTATGCTCAGGATTGGGTCTTGTCCATCACATCATTCTCCTAATGATGTGATCCCGTTATCACTGACATCCCATGTCCATGGTCAGGAAACCGTGACCATCTGTTGATCAACGAGCTGGTAACTAGAGGCCTACCAGGGACTCATTGTGGTCTATGTATTCACACATGTATCGCAGTTTCCGTACAATACAATTCAAGCATGAATAACAGACGATTATCATGAACAAGGAAATATAATAATAATACTTTTATTATTGCCTCTAGGGCATATTTCCAACAGAACGTACACCCGAGACACACCGAGGTTTCTCCTTCGGCTGGGAACGACAAGACCAAAGAAAACGATATGCCGAAAAAATCAGTTAACTTAGAAGCACGGAAGTCACTTTTTGACTTTGATTCTCCTTTTGCATTCGTTGTTTTTCTTTTTGTTACTTCGAGCATAGCTTTTTTAGCTTTAGTCGGGTGAATTCCTGATATTGGTTGGGAAAGAATTACCCTAAGATGGTCATCACATGGTTGGGGACGAATCAAACTAGATGGTTATGTTTACTCAAAATTTCCAACTTGTTCCTAGAGAGCATAGGTTGAAAGGTTAGTGATTCATACTAATTGATGAAGAGTACTAAACCATTATTATGGACTCTGGAAAGTCTCACCTTACAACCTCTAACTCTTGAAACCTGATAAAGCATACCCCACATCTTCAGCAATGTGCCTTCAACATCAGTTGAAGTGACACTTGTGTGCGCATATCTGTGTTGACATATTAGTCAACATATGTATGAGGTACACCCAAAACACTTGAAGGCACCTTACGGAAACAAATAATCCCAAACACTTAGGCACAATGCATTACTCCACCTCATTTCTTGTTTCTTGATATAAATAAAGAAACCAACCAATAAGAGATATGGGGCGTGTATGCTTTCAATAACTTGACTCTATCAAACACGACATGCAGTGGTCAGTTCATTGTGTGCAATGAACTTAATTAGCAAATAAACATCAAGTTCTCTCGTTTTTTCCTTCATCTTGGTCACGATGCACAACCTAAGATGATACACTTAGACGGAGGAAGTAATCCATTATGTCTTAGCAAACCAAGAAACGTGTATTTATGGGTTAAGTGTGATATCAAGGTATCCATATCCTTTTGCACTTGCATTCCTGATCGATCGCTCGTTAAAGGCCGACTAAAATAATTTTCTCTCAGTTGGCCAAAAAGCAAAATAATTTATATAAACATATGATATTTCGTCATCCGAATGCTACGTCCATATGGCATGTCTAAGAGGTTACTTTTTGGTCAAAGTATATAGCATAGAGGTTAGCATGCAAAGTGGTCATTTCTTGTAGTTGAAAGTGGTCACTATGGCAATACCACTTATCAAAGTATTAGCATAACTTTTTAGCCATTTTTTCCAATACCAACCAATATTTGGAAGAACATTTCCAACATAAGCTAAACATCTATCCTAAAGAATGAGAAACTCATTGGTTTTGTATTGCCAAAAAATGGCACTGCAACTTATTTTACTTTAGAATTCCAACTAGGCTTGCTTCCCTTTTCATTGGAATGCACTCAAGGAGATGTTTCCTAGACAAACTAGGGGATATTTCATCTATTGTAACTATCCTCCTTTACCAGGTTTTCGGTTGACATTTTTTTGGGTGAATTACATTGATTTTGTTACTACTCTAAAACCGGCGCTAGAAAGTTAGCCCTCTCACATGCCATAGTTGTCACAGAAACAAAAGTAACTAAAAAAATCTTTATATCAATCTCATGTTTTTTCCCGTTGAAATTGCGTATGAAATACAAATCACGGGAATAATACCTATTTTTGCGAAAAGGATGTGGATCTATTATAAAGATGTGTTAGAAGTACAAAAGCATTCGAAATATAATAAAAATTACATCAAGGTCCCTGGACCACTAACGACTACTGCCACCATTGAATGAGCCGTCGACGCATCGTTGTCGTTGCTCCCTTATCAAAACCGGCTTGAGCTTCTCGGTGACAATGCCAAGAAGTTATTTAAGACTAGCCACAATGGGTAGTAACATAGTTACTACCTATATAATGGGGAGTAACATATGTGTGATAACATGGAAGACTTCATTTATTAGGCTATAGACTCATTTTATCTTGATATATGTGATGTTACTCATACTAGTAGTAACTAGCTATGTTATCACATGACTCTTTTTCTTCATTTATTGCTTGCCACATCATGTATTTTATCTAGATATGTGTGATGTTACTACCTATGTTACTCCCATTGTGGGTAGTCTAAGAAATAGTTGGAAGATGAATTATAAAAAACCAACTATTGCAAAGTTATCAAATTGTTGTACGGTGCCCCGAAACAAAAACAGACACAAAAAAGAACAAGAAGGACATGTGCGCGAGCATTTTTCCCATTTTCTCGCCGACCCTGCCCGTCCTTCATATGCCTGCGTTCTTTAAACACGGAAACCGAGTACCACAAAATAAATGAACATGTAAAGATTCAAGACCACTATTATTCGCACCACACTTCGTGAAATCGAGAATGTCAAAATATACTTATTTTGGGACGAAGGGAGTATTAGTTAACGCTTCAGCGCTGTCATCAGGGGTAACATAGGTACAGGCTAGTACCAGCGGACAGAGATCAGGTGACATGCACGTTTGCATGTTACCGCGTGCCTTGCGGCCGAAATTCAAATTTAAACATTGCGAAAAAATCTGAAAAAATTAATACATGTTCTAGGTAGACTATTCACATCTGAGTTTCTCTTTTTTGTCTCTCGATGTATGTTTCAAATTTTGATCTGATTTTTTTAGGGGTTATCTTAATATGTGCTGTGAACATGCATGATTTATTTCAGATTTTTTCACAATGTTTAAATTTGAATGTCGGCCGCAAGGCACGCGGTAACATGCAAACGTGCATGTCACCTGATCTCTGTCCAGTACCGTACCAGCATAACTCCTAGCACTGAATGAATCGAATTTGTACCACGTCTTGTGGCATCAGAAGATTGTAGTAGCAGGTGAAAGTATCATGAACCGATGGAGATGGGTAAACTACTGGCAGCGCAGTGGCCGGAGAAGTAAACAACCCATGGGCGTTGTTAACCTGTTCCTGGTGTCCGATGCGCCGAGAAAGCGAGCGGACGGAATCATGGAGGAGGGTGCGGTCGATCGACCAAAGGCGTCAAGACATAGACAGGCACGCGCTTAGCTGTGCCAGGACAGAATGATGGGGCGCGGCGTGCAAAAGAGAGGCAGGCAGGCACAGCACAGCCGTGCTGCACTCACTGCATGGCGCATTGTATAGTTTGATCTCTCTTCCATTCCATGGCAGCTGCCAGCTGAAGCTGAAAGCAAACGCATGCGGCCAGACGCAAAAGCGTGAGAGCTGCTCGGCGGTAGTTTGGATGTTGGGACCATGAGGGCTGCATGCACGCGTGCGTAGTATAATTATGCGGAGCCGGTGAGCGGAAAAGAATGAATGGGTCGATCGGTCCACACTCGACAGGTATATATGGCGACCGCTTCACTTGGAGCACACGCTTGCCAGCTTCTGCGCCCTGTTTTGTTCCTTTGTAAATCTGCATGTTTAGCTTTAGCAGATAGAGGCAGCTCGCGTCAATCATCGCTGCTGCCTTGCTTCCAGGCGATTGTCGTGCTTTGCTCTCGCAGGATGATTATCTCATGTCTTGCATGAATCTTAGCGTAAAATCAATGACATAGAAGTATATCGGACAAGTCTCCTAAGAGAAGTTTTGGCCAGTATGATTTCATTTTTGCCTTTTGAAAATAATAATAGGCAAAAGCATTGCCTAAGGAAAAAAGATTGCCGGTGATTTTACTTTTCATATTCATATCTGAGTTCATAGGGCAACCACGCTATCAAGACGAGGTGCACCTTCAAAATACAAAGGGGACCAGCTTCACGTAGGCTCGAGGGACGGCTGACCTCCTCCACCTCGCGACGCTCCCGCAAGCGCTAGCTGCCGGGCCCTCCGTACCCACTCACTCCCTCCTCCCCGCCGCCGCCGGTTGGCGCGGGCGAGTGCCTGACCAGATCCGGCCCGATCTAGCGTGGGGGTTCGCCAGCGGCATGGGCAGGTGCTCTACGACGATGGCATGCTTTGTGGCCGCTAGGCCTTGCGGGGCCGGTGTGGGGGGGGGGGGTGCGTGTTTGTCCGAGTGGAGCGGTTCTTCCTTCGGGCGGCCTTGAGTGGCGGGCGCGGACCGGGTCTGGTGGCCGGCACGGGATCCGACGACTGGCGGCCTGAGGTGTTCTTCGGTTTCTTCCCATGGGCCTGGAGGTGGGGCAGAGGGTGGTTAATGGTGATTTTGGTGGTGGGTAACGGGGAATGATCTTGGTTGAGGAGACGATGGGGGGCCGGGGTGCCGGAGTGGATGCTTGGCGGCCGAAGTTGTCAGCTGCCATGTGTGTCCCTCTTCCGTTGTGGCGGCCGCCACCTTCTCTGGGTGCGTTCGCTGGCAGTGGGCCGACAGAGCAGGCTGGTCGTCAGGGCAGCAGTTTGACATGGTCCTCCTGCCCGGGACTGGCTGCTCCTCGAGCAACTCCGGGTCCACTCCGTTCATTCCAAGATGGGAGTTTGCGGTTGGTTGGGGAGGCGGCATCACGTTATGTCGTCAATGGAGATCCGTGGCAGTGGTGGATGGGACTTCGGGATGTCGGCTGGCGGGTCGGTGCTTCAAACTGCGGAGCTGGCGTAATCAGAGTTATTTCTCTGTGACGGTCGTCGACAGTCACTGGGTAATGTCCCCTCCGGTCCACCGGGACCGACAAGGACTGTAGGCGTGGGCGCCCCTACGATGGTGGCGCCGACCCTAACTCGACGACTGACGTCGAGCTTTTCCTGCCGCGGTCTATGCTCTGTGAGGTAGGCTGATGCGGGGTCAACCCGATCTAGGCCGATCTTTCACGAAGAGGAGGGAAACCCACGATGAACACGAAGAACACAAAGGGGAATCACGAGGGAAAACACTCAAGAACAAGTCCAATCACACATCCACTAGACAATCAAACACACAAGGTCACAACGTACATGAACAACAAAGGGAAAGATACAAGGTAGAGTTCATCTCCAAGAGGAGGTCTTGAATCCGTGAAGGATCTTCCCGTTAGGGGTCTTGAATCCAAGGTGGATCTTCTCCGTAGAGGGTGTAATGCCCAGGATGGGACTATACCTCCTACGTGTCGAGGCACGACTTAAAGGTATAAGCCCATCCTAGAATGATCTCAAGTTTGGTATCTTTGCACGACTCATGTAAAAGAGGGATTAAATTGCAAAAGAAGATAGTTGGCTTACACTCGCCACTTCACACAATACAATACATGAGCAATACATCATTCAAAACATCACAACCCGACTACGGGTGAAGATCCAAAGAAAGATACCAAAACAACATAAAGCCATAGGTCAGGATCGAATCCTAGTAGAAACCACTACTGCTCGTCGAAACGTAACAAGCATACGGCCACTCTCTTCATCGAGCTCCCAGTGAAGAACTTGAACCAGCTCCTGCATCAAACTCGGCTGAACTTGCATCTGGTGTGGTGAAGTAACTGTGAGCCACAGAGGACTCAGCAATCCCGTTCCCGGGTAACAAGACTATTTAAGCCTTGGGTGAGGACAAGGCTGAAGAAAGAACGAGAGGTGAAGGAACAACAAGAGTCTGCAGCAGCAACTAGCACTAACTTACGTAAAAGAGAGCGAGAAGAGAAGTGCCTCGGTCGAGAAATGACCACGGAGTGATCCTAACTAAAACCGGTCAAATATAACCCCACCGTGTTCAACTCCCGAATCCCTATTCGGAAATTGACAGTCACGGTACACACGCTGGTAGTGTATTAGAACATTGTGTCAAGTTTTCTACAACCGGATATTAACAAGCTCCCATCTGCCACATAACCGCGGGCACGGCTTTCGAAAGTTCAAAACCCTGCAGGGGTGTTCCAACTTGACCCATTACAAGCCCACGATCCGCGGAGTCGCAACTCCAAGGTGGGAAGACCCGAGTATTCTCGGAATCCCGTGCTCAAGTTAAACCGAACTAAGGTAAGGCTAATCCAGCAAATCCTCCCGGCGTGTCGACACCCTGATAGTAGCCGCGCGTATCTAAGTCTCAGGACACGACCGGATGGGCGATTCTACAGGTTTATATCAATCCTCGAGTTTCCTCGCGGTGACCCCGCAGAACCCCCGTTTGGGACCAACACCATCAGCACTGGCCCCCCCTGCTATGTAGAATTAAGAATCCTCGAGGGAGCGACCCCCTATGCAAATTTAATTAATTAATTAAGTTGTTATTATGAGGCAAATAGTACCAAAAGTTGGGACTTGCTGGAAAAGACTTAGCACTTAGCGGTTTATCAAGGGGGTCCCATACACCCCAACCGTGTTAGGAACGCATAATCAAGGAACATAACACCGGTTTATCCGGTTCCTAACGGCATGAGTGGAACAAAACACCAAGCAAAAGGCTTAGCCTTCCACCCTTGCCAATATATAGATGATTTCATTTTAAGCATTAATATAGTGTGATGTAACCCAACAACTTCAACATGAAGCGAGCATCTTCGATCTTCACCTGCAACTAGCAATGCTATAAGAGGGGCTGAGCGAAGCGTACTTAGCCAAGCAACGGTTTGCATAGGTAGGGTGGTTAAACAGGTTCATGGTTACAAGTAGGAGGCTGACAAGAAGACATGGGCATCGAGGCAAAACTATAGAGCGGAACTACTAGCAATAGGCAAAGATAGTAATGGTATCCGGGTTCGGTCATCTTGCCTGGGATTCCACAAGGGAGAAGAACGGATCCATGAAGTAGACGAAGCAACACAGACGAGAGAATCCTCACAACTCCGGAACGAAACCAAAGCTAACAAGAGAAGCAACCGGAAAGAAAGAAACAACACGGTAAACACACATACTTAAACAAGGCATACGATGCACATCCAAGTATGATGCATGTCCGGTTTAAATATGCATGGCATGGCAAGTGCACAAACAAAACTACAAGTTAAGTGGAGCTCAATATGCAACGAGTTGCATATTGAGGAAACACCACATTTTAAATTATTTAGTTGACTCTCATTATTTACAAGACAAGATTAAATGTTTTTAGCATGGCAAGAGGTGAAGCAAAAACAAACTACACTATTTAGACATTTTAAATGAGGCCGGAAAATAACAACAACATATCCGGAAAATCCCCATGAGCATGTTTAATAATTATTAAAGCAACAACAATTAAACATTTTAGTGTTGTTAACATGATGCGGATGACATGATCAAGTTTATGCAATTTTATTAAAAGGTTAACAAGAAGATGATATGAAGTTTTGTCACCGCGGTGGAAGGAAAAGGGTGCCACGGCAACGATAACCAAAATGATGCAACGGCAACATCTCGGTTCCGGTAACTCGTCGAGAGTCCGGTGCAAAAGGAAAGATGGCGAGAGCGAGTCAAACGAGATGAAGGTGGGGTGATCCCGTCACCGGGTTCCCACGAGTCGGTGACGAGGCAACCGAGGAACATGACAAAAGGGACGAAACGGCACAACGGGCACGGAGCACACAAGGAAGACATTTCATACAACACAACAAGCATCACACGGGTCACGTCTCGGGGTTATACCTTCGAAGCGTGCGTCTCGGGGCGGTTCGAGATCGTAGAGGGACGTAGTTGTTCTCGTGGTCGTCGTGGGAAGTAGTGGTTCCGTTTGTAGTCGTACACGGGTCGACGGTAGTGGAAGTAGACGATCTCGTAGATGTACATGTCGACGGTAGTGGTACTTGTCGGGATCGTCGTCGACGTAGGGGTACACGTTCGTTTCGGAGAGGGACTTGATGAACCCAACATCTTCGGGGCGACGGTAGTGGAACTTGGCGACGGTAGTCGTTCTCGCGACGAGTTCGTAGATGTACTTGGCGCATCCATCTTTTCCGGGCGACGGTAGTGGAACTCGTTCCGTAGAGGTACTTGAGGGTCTTCGCACTCGCCGGTCCTGAGGTTCCAATCGCAGCACAGAAAAGAGCAAACAAAAACAACAGCACGGGGCACTCAAGGGTAACTCGCAGCTGCCGACGAGGAACGGTAGAGGAACGGAGGCTGCATCGGGGCTACGAGGCCATGGCAGCGGCATGGCGACGAGGACGGACGAGGCAGGGGCCGGTTGCTGAAGGAACGGCGTGAGGTGGCGATGGAGACGGCGCACTGCTGAAGATGGAGGCGCGGCTCCTGCCTGGGGCGCGCAGGAGACGGGCGCGGTCGAGCTCGGGGCGGCCTTGAGACGGGGCGCCGGGGCTGAAGATGGGGGAGGGGCGCGCCGGGCTGCGGCCTTCGCGAGGAGATGGGCTGGCTGGCCCTGGCGTCGGAGGAGGGAGGCCGGAGGAGATGGGAGGTCACGGCACTGCGGCGGAGCATGGAGGACGGGCGCGGAGGAGATGCCGCGGGCCTGGGCGGCTGGAGATGGAGGAGGCCATGGCTTGAGGCAGCAGAGGAGCGGAGCGGGGTGCTGGAGAGGAGGTGCGTCGGGACCTCGGCGGCGATGGCGATCCGGGCGCGGCCCTGGCGCCCGTCTTCTGGAGAGGAGGGGTCAGGGCGCTCTCTGGCCGAGGGATGAGGGTGCGGGCGTGTGAGGGGATAGGGCTGGGTTCGAGCGAAGCGCAGCGAGAAAGGAGGGAGCGGTCGGGGAAGAGAGATGGGGTGCTCGAGGGGAATCGGGATGAGTGCGGCGGCGAGCTGAGGGAAGAGAGGAGGAGCGAGGGAGCCTGGGAGCGAGCGGGTCGGGAGTTCGGGTTAGGCCGGCTCGGGCTGGTTGGGCCAGGGAGGATAGCGGTTGGGCCTAGCTAGGAGGGCCCCAAGCTGGGCTGGTGAGGGGAAGAGGAGGCCCAAGAGGCTGGCTGGCCTCTTCCTTTTAAATTATTTCTGCAAATAACCAATCCACAGAATATAAGACGGGAAAAGGCCAGGGGTTCACGGGAAGAATTTGAAAGAAGTAGCAATACTTCTGGACTCCTGGAATTATGCACCATTTAAATAAAATACTCTGGCATTATTTAGAGATAGAAAAATAATTCAAGTTTGAATTTAGTTCAAACTAGAGCCATTTTTGAATCTGACCAGAGCATATGTGAAAAGGATGAAATTTGGAGGAGGGGCATATGGCATGGTCTAGAATTTTAGGAAAATAATGAACATTAATGGAGGTAGCGAAGAACTCACTTGCATGATGAGGTAAAAGAATAAGAGGAAGAAGGAGAAGAAGGATGGGTGTTGCATGGGACATATGCAAGTGTGTTGGGTTAATTCCAACGAATGGAATATTTAATATAGCTCCCTAGATATTGAGAGGCTTTTATATGTTATAAAGAGAAGTCACCTTCCCTCGATTTAAATGGACCGAAGGCCCACACAATTTATTTGGTTGAGATGCAAAAATAAATATGACATGATGGCATGATGACATGATGCAATGCAAAAATAAATAACACAAGCACAAAAGAACACACGGGCAGCCCGAAACATCTGGAATCTTCTGGGACGTCGGTCTCGGGCGTCACAACTCTCCCACACTAACAGAGGATCTCGACCCGAGATCCTAGAGATATCACCGGGTAAAAACGGAAGAGGAATAGGTAAAACAAAGTTGCTTCTTTGACAAACGAGTGAAAACCAAAGAACCTTGAGAGGTTGAACAAATTGAAAGAAGAATACAACGGAGATGAACGAGGATGAAAACATTCCGGTAAAAGGAGTAACAAGGAACATAATGAGAACCTTGTAGGTTGAAAAACATGAAACAAGAGCTCACGGATGACGGAAGAATTTCAAAACCACTCCGGTTAACCAAGATTGAGAAGGAATAAGAACGAAATAATCTGGGCAGCACTCCGTCTGAAAATGGAAGGAAAATAACAAGAACTTTAGGAGATGAGATGATACTTGATGAAATCAACAGCATATTGCCTCCGAAACAATTAAAAGAATGATAGAAGGGGTAAGAAAGATTCAGACAACACTCCGGTTAAAAGAGAGTTAAAACTTGATAAGATGAGGGAACTAGAATGAAGAATACAACACTCCGGTTAAAATGACAAGCAAGGGAGAATATGATCTTGATAAAAACGAGATGATGGTCAAAAGAGCAACATCACAAGCCTCCGGAACGAAAGAATAGCTGCTAGAACGTTGGGAAGAAAGAACGGAGAAGAAAATGACAACTTCTCCCACAAATGAATTAGGAAATCCTCCTTACAAAGAAGGGTTGAATGGGGTTGATGGAAAAATCAACAACGAAACGAATAAGCTCTTGTTGTGGGCTTATGGAAAACATCTCAAAATTAAGAGGTGACAACCAGCCACTAACTAAAACATTTGCTTGGATTGAGATCAACAAGGAGATGAAAAACTTATTTCATCGGAATGATAAATGAAGGTCCTGGGTCATTAATAAGCACCATAATAGCAACAATCCTTAGGGAAAAGCTTTTAGGTGAAATACAACCCAAGATAACTCTAATGAATAAATTGAAGGGTTGGAAAGATCTCTTGAACAAAGAAAAATGATGGTTTTAAATATCTCAATCTTGACAACTTGTGAATCATGAAACATGGAGGAAAATTATCAAGAATGACATAACACCACCTGAAAAGACAAGGTAGAAAGAATTGCACTTCAAAATGCAAGAAGAAGAATATTTGACCTCCTCCAACAAGAATCTTGATGAAGACTTCGAGGATGAATTAAAACATGATGAACCACCATGAGAACTCCGGTAATGAAAGCATGAGAAGTGAAAGATGAAAAGAATAAGATTCAAGGCCTGCGATGAATTAGTTGGAGCTTTGAAATGATATAATTGAAATAACTTGGAGCTCCGGAAAACAAGATGAACAACTTGAAACCGAGAATATGATATGATGAACAAGCTCCAGACAAAAGAATTAAATCACCTTGAAGGAATAAGAATAAGAATTATGTCATGCATCTCCTTCACCAATTTAAATTGATAACAACCAAAGGATTTGGCATACTACTTATTCTCGTTGGAAAGGATTAAAGAGAGATCTAGCACAAGCCCGGATAATTATTCAACGAACCACCGGTAGGATTATGAAAAGAACAAATGAATTGATACGATAACAACGGAAGAGTAAACTTGAAAGAACCACCGTAAAAATATGGAGACGAACGAAGAGACATCAATGAAGAATAGTTGGAGGACGAAGTTGAAAACTGAGAACGAAGAAATATTCTGAAATGATGGCCTTCGGAGGATCACAATATAAAAGAATTCATGAAAATCTTGAGAGAACGGGCCAAGATTTAGGAGAAACACTTCTCCGATCTTGAAATGTTGAGAATGAAGACGAGAAATGCCATGAAGACTTGATGAGCACTCCGGATTGAAGAATTAAAAAGGTTGAAACAATGAAGAAAAAGAATTTGAAAGCGGTCCTGGAGAAGGCATGTGACTGATGGAGATCATTCTTACGTCACACTTTGAAAAAGAATTTTAGAATACTCCGGAAAAAATAAGAAGAGTCAGGTAAGATCCTGGAAAAAGACCCGTGGGTTAGGGCCCACTCAAAGAAATCACCGTTGAAAAAGATTGCTTAAGAGATATTGCACCGGTTGAATTAAATGGCTTGAATAAGATGATAATCCTCAAAATAATTTGACAGGATTAAGAATGAAATTATGAATCTTCAGCACTCCGGATATGAATAGCAAGAGGAGAATGATTAATTGGTGCACCGGAATAAGAAAGCATTGTGAAAAGAGGAAAAAGGATAAGATCAACACCGAAATCTTGAATTACATCCACCGGCAGAATCTGAGAACAAAAGAATGATGAACTTGAAGCTTTGAGCTTCTTCACGATAAATCACCAGATAAGAACATTGAAGGAAAAGAATGAAGAAATATCACATGAATAAAATGGATACTTCATCTGAGAATTTCTGGCTCCAAGAAGAAGAAGGGTGGGAGGGTGGGGAAACAAAGACAACTTGAGACGAACAAGATGGACACCGGTTGAAAAATAATTTAACATAACCATCTTGATGGTTAAGAAGGACTAGCACTCCCATAGAAATATGAGAACACCAATTATGAAAGGTATGGAATCAACATTTGACATCGAAGCAACTCGAATACCAGAATGAAAACAAAACAAAGGATAGATGTGTTTATGAAGAAGATTATGTTGCACATATCTATCCGAACAGAGAATTGACGAATGAATTCCGCTGGTACATCAGCTTGACGAGAAGCCACTTGGAGAACAAAAGGTAAATAAAAGGAACAAAGAGCAGATAGAACAAACACAAGATAGAAGCTTCGTTCGACATCTTCGTGCTGAAAGCTCATGGAACGTGTTACAAAAGGGTTTTGCAATCCCCGGATCAGCATAGCCAAGGACCCTTTAAGATGCAACTCCCGATCAGAACAAGTCCATAAAACCACTTCACTCAATGTAGAACCCCGAACTTCATATCATGCATCCGTTGGAAGAATGCCTAGAACTACTAGATGAACCCACCTATTAATTTCCGAAAGTTTCCAGTTATGCAATCAGGTGTTGGGGATACACGGGAAGCACCGCGCAATCAACTCTAAACCTACATCCAGGTGTATCCATCCTTCAACACATAACCAGTCTTTCTCGGAAACTGTTTACCTCGGACCTTCGAAACGCATCCACTATACAAGCTATGGCGATACTCCCGAACTACCTCCCCAGTACTGGGTGATGTCGGGGTTATCTTGCCACTAACCGCATAGGAGAGATTTTCGATGTCGGCCGTCTTAAGTATTCTAGTACTGCCGCGATGGATTTGTGACGACAACACCTCGGAGCTCAACTCCCCGGGACACTGCCACAACCCCTAATGTTAGGAGGCATCGAGAACAATGTTCTCGTCACAAAGACATCGAAACAATCCAAACAATACTCACGTGATCCTAAAAAAAATTAGGTGCATTTTTGAAAGTAGAAGAGATAAGAGTAGTCGTCAGGAGTCCTCACCAGAATGAAAGAGATGAGAAGCAAAAAAATCCTACTCTCCGATATATATATATATAGGACTCAAAACATTTTCAAGTGTGTGCCTAGACTCAACCGTCAACGGTTCGATCAATCAGTAGGGGCTTCTAGGTCGGAGAAGGCTCTGAATACCAACTTGTAATGCCCAGGATGGGACTATACCTCCTACGTGTCGAGGCACGACTTAAAGGTATAAGCCCATCCTAGAATGATCTCAAGTTTGGTATCTTTGCACGACTCATGTAAAAGAGGGATTAAATTGCAAAAGAAGATAGTTGGCTTACACTCGCCACTTCACACAATACAATACATGAGCAATACATCATTCAAAACATCACAACCCGACTACGGGTGAAGATCCAAAGAAAGATACCAAAACAACATAAAGCCACAGGTCAGGATCGAATCCTAGTAGAAACCACTACTGCTCGTCGAAACGTAACAAGCATACGACCACTCTCTTCATCGAGCTCCCAGTGAAGAACTTGAACCAGCTCCTGCATCAAACTCGGCTGAACCTGCATCTGGTGTGGTGAAGTAACTGTGAGCCACAGAGGACTCAGCAATCCCGTTCCCGGGTAACAAGACTATTTAAGCATTGGGTGAGGACAAGGCTGAAGAAAGAACGAGAGGTGAAGGAACAACAAGAGTCTGCAGCAGCAACTAGCACTAACTTACGTAAAAGAGAGCGAGAAGAGAAGTGCCTCGGTCGAGAAATGATCACGAAGTGATCCTAACTAAAACCGGTCAAACATAACCCCACCGTGTTCAACTCCCGAATCCCTATTCGGAAATTGACAGTCACGGTACACACGCTGGTAGTGTATTAGAACATTGTGTCAAGTTTTCTACAACCGGATATTAACAAGCTCCCATCTGCCACATAACCGCGGGCACGGCTTTCGAAAGTTCAAAACCCTGCAGGGGTGTTCCAACTTGACCCATTACAAGCCCACGATCCGCGGAGTCGCAACTCCAAGGTGGGAAGACCCGAGTATTCTCGGAATCCCGTGCTCAAGTTAAACCGAACTAAGGTAAGGCTAATCCAGCAAATCCTCCCGGCGTGTCGACACCCTGATAGTAGCCGCGCGTATCTAAGTCTCAGGACACGACCGGATGGGCGATTCTACAGGTTTATATCAATCCTCGAGTTTCCTCGCGGTGACCCCGCAGAACCCCCGTTTGGGACCAACACCATCAGCACTGGCCCCCCCTGCTATGTAGAATTAAGAATCCTCGAGGGAGCGACCCCCTATGCAAATTTAATTAATTAATTAAGTTGTTATTATGAGGCAAATAGTACCAAAAGTTGGGACTTGCTGGAAAAGACTTAGCACTTAGCGGTTTATCAAGGTGGTCCCATACACCCCAACCGTGTTAGGAACGCATAATCAAGGAACATAACACCGGTTTATACGGTTCCTAACGGCATGAGTGGAACAAAACACCAAGCAAAAGGCTTAGCCTTCCACCCTTGCCAATATATAGCTGATTTCATTTTAAGCATTAATATAGTGTGATATAACCCAACAACTTCAACATGAAGCGAGCATCTTCGATCTTCACCTGCAACTAGCAATGCTATAAGAGGGGATGAGCGAAGCGTACTTAGCCAAGCAACGGTTTGCATAGGTAGGGTGGTTAAACAGGTTCATGGTTACAAGTAGGAGGCTGACAAGAAGACATGGGCATCGAGGCAAAACTATAGAGCGGAACTACTAGCAATAGGCAAAGATAGTAATGGTATCCGGGTTCGGTCATCTTGCCTGGGATTCCACAAGGGAGAAGAACGGATCCATGAAGTAGACGAAGCAACACAGACGAGAGAATCCTCACAACTCCGGAACGAAACCAAAGCTAACAAGAGAAGCAACCGGAAAGAAAGAAACAACAGGTAAACACACATACTTAAACAAGGCATACGATGCACATCCAAGTATGATGCATGTCCGGTTTAAATATGCATGGCATGGCAAGTGCACAAACAAAACTACAAGTTAAGTGGAGCTCAATATGCAACGAGTTGCATATTGACGAAACACCACATTTTAAATTATTTAGTTGACTCTCATTATTTACAAGACAAGATTAAATGTTTTTAGCATGGCAAGAGGTGAAGCAAAAACAAACTACACTATTTAGACATTTTAAATGAGGCCGAAAAATAACAACAACATATCCGGAAAATCCCCATGAGCATGTTTAATAATTATTAAAGCAACAACAATTAAACATTTTAGTGTTGTTAACATGATGCGGATGACATGATCAAGTTTATGCAATTTTATTAAAAGGTTAACAAGAAGATGATATGAAGTTTTGTCACCGCAGTGGAAGGAAAAGGGTGCCACGGCAACGATAACCAAAATGATGCAACGGCAACTCTCGGTTCCGGTAACTCGTCGAGAGTCCGGTGCAAAAGGAAAGATGGCGAGAGCGAGTCAAACGAGATGAAGGTGGGGTGATCCCGTCACCGGGTTCCCACGAGTCGGTGACGAGGCAACCGAGGAACATGACAAAAGGGACGAAACGGCACAACGGGCACGGAGCACACAAGGAAGACATTTCATACAACACAACAAGCATCACACGGGTCACGTCTCGGGGTTATACCTTCGAAGCGTGCGTCTCGGGGCGGTTCGAGATCGTAGAGGGACGTAGTTGTTCTCGTGGTCGTCGTGGGAAGTAGTGGTTCCGTTTGTAGTCGTACACGGGTCGACGGTAGTGGAAGTAGACGATCTCGTAGATGTACATGTCGACGGTAGTGGTACTTGTCGGGATCGTCGTCGACGTAGGGGTACACGTTCGTTTCGGAGAGGGACTTGATGAACCCAACATCTTCGGGGCGACGGTAGTGGAACTTGGCGACGGTAGTCGTTCTCGCGACGTGTTCGTAGATGTACTTGGCGCATCCATCTTTTCCGGGCGACGGTAGTGGAACTCGTTCCGTAGAGGTACTTGAGGGTCTTCGCACTCGCCGGTCCTGAGGTTCCAATCGCAGCACACAAAAGAGCAAACAAAAACAACAGCACGGGGCACTCAAGGGTAACTCGCAGCTGCCGACGAGGAAAGGTAGAGGAACGGAGGCTGCATCGGGGCTACGAGGCCATGGCAGCGGCATGGCGACGAGGACGGACGAGGCAGGGGCCGGTTGCTGAAGGAACGGCGTGAGGTGGCGATGGAGACGGCGCACTGCTGAAGATGGAGGCGCGGCTCCTGCCTGGGATGCGCAGGAGACGGGCGCGGTCGAGCTCGGGGCGGCCTTGAGACGGGGCGCCGGGGCTGAAGATGGGGGAGGGGCGCGCCGGGCTGCGGCCTTCGCGAGGAGATGGGCTGGCTGGCCCTGGCGTCGGAGGAGGGAGGCCGGAGGAGATGGGAGGTCACGGCACTGCGGCGGAGCATGGAGGACGGGCGCGGAGGAGATGCCGCGGGCCTGGGCGGCTGGAGATGGAGGAGGCCATGGCTTGAGGCAGCAGAGGAGCGGAGCGGGGTGCTGGAGAGGAGGTGCGTCGGGACCTCGGCGGCGATGGCGATCCGGGCGCGGCCCTGGCGCCCGTCTTCTGGAGAGGAGGGGTCAGGGCGCTCTCTGGCCGAGGGATGAGGGTGCGGGCGTGCGAGGGGAGAGGGCTGGGTTCGAGCGAAGCGCAGCGAGAAAGGAGGGAGCGGTCGGGGAAGAGAGATGGGGTGCTCGAGGGGAATCAGGATGAGTGCGGCGGCGGGCTGAGGGAAGAGAGGAGGAGCGAGGGAGCCTGGGAGCGAGCGGGTCGGGAGTTAGGGTTAGGCCGGCTCGGGCTGGTTGGGCCAGGGAGGATAGCGGTTGGGCCTAGCTAGGAGGGCCCCAAGCTGGGCTGGTGAGGGGAAGAGGAGGCCCAAGAGGCTGGCTGGCCTCTTCCTTTTAAATTATTTCTGTAAATAACCAATCCACAGAATATAAGACGGGAAAAGGCCAGGGGTTCACGGGAAGAATTTGAAAGAAGTAGCAATACTTCTGGACTCCTGGAATTATGCACCATTTAAATAAAATACTCTGGCATTATTTAGAGATAGAAAAGTAATTCAAGTTTGAATTTAGTTCAAACTAGAGCCATTTTTGAATCTGACCAGAGCATATCTGAAAAGGATGAAATTTGGAGGAGGGGCATATGGCATGGTCTAGAATTTTAGGAAAAGAATGAACATTAATGGAGGTAGCGAAGAACTCACTTGCATGATGAGGTAAAAGAATAAGAGGAAGAAGGAGAAGAAGGATGGGTGTTGCATGGGACATATGCAAGTGTGTTGGGTTAATTCCAACGAATGGAATATTTAATATAGCTCCCTAGATATTGAGAGGCTTTTATATGTTATAAAGAGAAGTCACCTTCCCTCGATTTAAATGGACCGAAGGCCCACACAATTTATTTGGTTGAGATGCAAAAATAAATATGACATGATGGCATGATGACATGATGCAATTCAAAAATAAATAACACAAGCACAAAAGAACACACGGGCAGCCCGGAACATCTGGAATCTTCTGGGACGTCGGTCTCGGGCGTCACAGAGGGGCCGCGGTCTCTCTCGTGGAGTAGATCCGTAATGGATGAGGAAAGCTCTAGTCTAAAATGAGCTATCACATTTGCTAACCCTAAAATGGTGGAGGTGGAGGAGTATATATAGTCTAAGGCCATGAAGGGGTAAGTGAGGGGCAAAACAGGTACATGGGCCTCGGCCCGGATACATGCACGCAGGCAAGGCCGGATGTTCGGCTCTTCACGGGTCGCCGGATGTCCGTGGGGAATGGTCGGATGTCCGGGCTAGCGGGGCCAAGCCTGAGGTGCGGTTCTGTTGCTGGCGCCGGATTTCCGGGCTGAAGGCTGGATGTTCGGCGGCTGCTGAAGCGCCGGATGTCCGGGCTGGCGCCGGATGTCCGGTAGCTGTAACTTCAACCGCTCTGTCTTCTTCTGTCTTCGCTTCCATGCTTCCCTCGCTGATGGCGTATGTGTTCCTTGGCGCTTGCACTCCTCCTCGTCGTCCGTGAAGCTCCGACGATACCTATGCATGCACATGAGTGGAGTGTCAAGTAGTATACAATCCTCGAAGGGGTCAAGTGAATACGTGTAAAGGAGATGATTCACCTTTATGTTTGAGAAGTAGAGGTCGCACGTGTCACTTTCCAAACGGACTCTTGACATGGTGATGTCCTTAGGATGCTCCGCATCATCCCCTCCCCCTTGGAAAAGATCCGACCTCGGATCGAAAGCCAAATCACCATGGGAAAGAGATGTCGTCGCCATGTCGAAGCGGTCGATCACCAAGCACTCATCATCTTGAAGCTCGAAATGGGCACTCTCCAATGTCGCACCATCTAGTGATTCCTTCAAAAGGAGCAGGGACAACAAACACTTGGAAAAACAAATGTGGTTAGCGTTAGTGCAAAACCAAGCATTCAAGAGGTGATTCACCCAACAAGTGAGGTCATCAAGCACAGCATGTGGTGTGACAAAGGATTGTGACATGACATGTAAGCATATGAATTGAGCACAATCAAGGTCATCATGAAAACAAGCATGTAAATGTGAGGTAGAGATGCACATATTTGTGACAAGGGAGTAAGCATCTACCTCAAATTCGTAGCAAGCATGCATAAAGCCCTCAATGAAAGGTCTATGGTAGACATATGAATCATTCACAACACCAAATAAAATGAAGTGTCTACACACATGAGTCTAGTGCAAGACAATCCAAGCATAATGTGCATAGGGTGTAGTGAAAGTCGTGTGGCACTCAACACAATAGAAAGAGCAATTTTTCAACACGTGTGAGGCAATCAAGTGAAGCATGTGACAAGCAATGGGACATGGCATATGTGAAGAGATGACATTGTTGCAACCAAGCATATGATAGGGACAAGCAATCCACAAGTCGGATACAACATACAAGGCACATATATCATGAAGCATGGAAATGTGGAAATGGCAAGTCGAAGAGAGATCTCTATCATGTGTGCAAACAAGTGGTCCAAGATGACCAAGAAGTCTCATTGTGCAAGCAACACATGTAGAATGATCCACAATATTCATGCTCATGGTTTGGGGGTTCTTGAAAGCGAAGGATATCACATTGAAAGCATGTCCTTATGCGTCCTTCACTATGCCCAAGCACAAGCAAGTGCGATGTTTAGTCGTCGTGGTAGAAGGTGGTTCGCTCTCAAGAGCTCGAATGGTCAACTCACGTGAAGTGGAAGTCGACATGAAGTCCAAGTATCCTACACATGCACGCAACAAAAGGAAGAACGTATGCGCATGGTAGAGAAATACATCATCAATCATGATGGTTCTCTTCTCTTGCACATAACCATTAGAATCAAAAGTGCATGAATAAGATGATTCAACAATGGCTATATTCATGGCACTAGGCATATGGTGCAAAGAGGTAAGACAAGCATGCTTCATAAGAAATATGTCAAAATCTCCGAATAAATGCGAGAATGCTATGGGGGCAATCTCATTGGCAAGACTAAAATCATGGTTGCGCTCAATGCGTGGACAATCATATAGCATGAGAGAGGCAACATGTGGAGACATATGACAACAAGCAATATCAATCATGTGCAAAGCATGGCAATGGTTGACATCAACTACATGAAAGGAGCAAGTATGAATCATCGGTGATGCAACATAAGCAAGCATATCAATCATGTCGTGCAAACTAGTGGAGCGAAGATGCAACACACTAGATGAGTTCATAGCAATCATGTCATGTGAGCAAATAGTAGGCATAAGCAATGGACACGACATATCACAAGCACGGGCACATAACATGAACAAGGTATCATCATAGGCATTTGGCGCAAAGCAAACATGGCAATAACAAGCAATATCTCCACCAAGCTTGCAAATACACATACAAGTATGAGAATCAATCATCATGTGTAATGCGAAGCATGGGTCACAAATGCATGGCAAAGGCATATAAATGAGCATACCATGTAAAGTGAACATGGTAAGAGGGGCATAAGAGATATAATGGACAATAACCCATAACCATGTGAGGGTCATGTAGAAGAGATGCGCGAAGTCTTTGCGCGAGGGGAGCGGTTGGAAGGATAATCCACGGAATCCCAAGTCGGCGTTGCTCTCTAGAGCTCGTTTCGTCAACTCGTGCTCTTGCGAGGTTGACGAGTAAGTATGGGAACCTACACAAAAGACACACAGACCAAAGAAATTGTGCGCGTGGTAAATGTACACATCATCCATCATGATGTGTATGTGTATGTGTGAGTTAGCACAAGATAAGCATCGCTCAAAGAAATTTGATGCATGGTATAAGAACATGTCATCCATCATGAATGAATAGTTATTGTGTATAGCATGATGTGGATGCAAATTGAGCATACAATTATATGGCACAGCTATAGCATGTTCATTCATTGGGAGCATATTGTGCACACAAGCATGAGAATAATGCAATGGATGGGATGGATCAAAGTCTCCTAAAATGTATATAGAAACTATGGGGGTCTCCTCATGAGCAATATCGGGAGCATAATGTGAAGAAGTGGAACTACATCCAAAACAATGCATGTCCGAAGCTAGGTAATCATGGCATGTGATACGTCCAAAACGTATCTATAATTTCTGCTTGCTCCATGCTTCTTTTGTGTGATATTGCTATGATATTGATGCACTTCCATACACTTTTGATCATATTTGGACTAACCTATTAACTCAGTGCACCACAGTGCCAGTTCCTGTTTTCTGCTGTTTTTCTATTTCAGGTTTCCCCCATATTAAAAGTGCTCCAAAAATTCCGGGAAAAATACAGGAAAAATCAGCGTACAGGAAGCTTCGCGAAGAACCAAAGCGGGGCCAGAGGGGAGCCAGGGGTGGCCCAGGCGGCCACCTGGCGCGGCCCCACCCCTGGCCGTGCCAGGGGGGCGCCTGGGGCCCCTGCTCCGCCTCTGGTTGCCCCCCTTCGCATATATATTCCTCTTGTCCCGAAACCCTCGAGGACGGAACCCTTTTTCGCGATCTCGCCTCTGTTCCGCCACCGTAGCGCTTCCAAGATCGGGAGCATCAGGAGAACTCTTCCCGGCACCCTGCCGGAGGGGAGAACCACCACCGGGAGCTTCTCCACCACCATGGATGCTTCCCGGATGAGCCGTGAGTAGTCCACCTTGGACCATGGGTCCATGATCAGTAGCTATGTGATGTTCTCCTCCCCTCTTTGCTCTTCATGGTTTAGACCTCGTGAGCTACCCTACATGATCGAGGCACATATGTAATCTTATCGTTGTTGCTTTGCTGAGTTTGCTGGGATCTGATGGATTATGAGACTATGTTCAGATTGTGTTGGAGTAATATATTTGATTCACCTCTTTTATATCTTTGTTCTTGAGTAATTCTTGCATGTTCTCCGTTGCTGTTTATTGCTTCGGCCAAGTAGTAGGTAGAAACTCCAAGAGGGAACGTTATGCTTGATTGTGGGTTCATGCCCCCTGATGACTAGCTTGAGTGACAGAAACATGAGTCTAGGGGATGTGCTGTTGCCACAAGGGGGAAAACAACGGTGCTTGTACTTGCGGGTGCAAGGATTGTTTACTTTACGCAAAGTTGTTTTAATGCAGTTGTCTGTTGCTTTGAGTTTAGCCTTTGGGTGGGATTCGCAACTTAATACCAGCGAGATGTTCTGGATAGATATCTCAAGGTGGATGATTAGTAGTAGATGCAGATGGATTTCGGTCTACTTGCCTTGGGGTACCGCCCATGCTTTTGAGCCTCTACCTTTCTTTGCAGCATAGTTAGCATTGGTTTGCGCACATAATCCTGTCAATTGCCCAGCTGTAATTTGTTTACCTCGCTTTGCTGTTTTATCGTCTTTTGGGAGAGAGACATCACTAGTGAACATCATGGGACCCCGGTCCATATTACCACCACTGATCACACCTTCTATTTATTTCCTGTTTTTATTTACTAGTTGTAGTCATAGCTATCATTATTATCTCTTGTGTTTGATCCTTTGTAAACAACAAGACCGGAGGGATTGACAACCTCTCTGTACTCGTTGGGAGCAAAGTTATCTGTATCTGTGTGCAGGTCCTGTCAACCGCTAAGTTTCTGGCGACGTTGACACCTACTTGTTGACCCTCGGAGTCTCACGGGATTCGATCCTTGGTATCTTTGCCAAGGGAAATTTGCCGCTACGCTACATCTCAACCTTCCACTTGGGGTAACCAACGAGGGGCGAGAAGCCATCAAGCAAGTTTCTGGCGCCGTTGCCGGGGACTCCACTCTTCAAGATAGGGGAGTTGCACGCTATCTTTTATCTTTTCTTTTTAGTCTTGTTAGTTTACCTTGAAGTTTTTGCTTTAGTGTCCCTTACCAAAAAATCACAAAAATAGTTATATTGCTTGCTGCTGCAATGGGTTCCACCGAGAACACCAAGTTGTGTGACTTCACTAGTCATAACAACAATGACTTTATCTGCACGCCTATTGCTACACCTGCCACTTCAGCACCTTCTTATGAGATTAAACCTGCTTTGCTGAACCTAGTTATGAAAGATCAATTCTCCGGTGCTGGAGATGATGCTGCTTTGCACTTAAATAATTTTGTTGAGCTCTGTGATATGCAAAAGTACGAAGAAGTAGATGGTGATATTGTTAAGCTTAAACTTTTTCCTTTCTCCTTGAGAGGAGGAGCTAAAATCTGGTTTCAATCCTTGCCTAGGAATAGTATAGATTCTTGGGACAAGTGCAAGGATGCCTTTATTGGGAAGTACTATCCCCCTGCTAAAATTATCCAATTAAGGAGTAACATAATGAATTTTAAACAATTGGATAATGAACACGTTGCCCAAGCTTGGGAACACATGAAATCTCTTGTCAAGAACTGCCCTACTCATGGTTTGACTACTTGGATGGTTATCCAAACTTTTTATGCAGGCTTGAACTTTACCTCGCGGAACTTGTTAGATTCGGCCGCGGGAGGAACCTTTATGTCAACTACACTTGGTGCTGCCACGAAGCTTCTCGACAAGATGATGACCAATTATTCCCAATGGCACACCGAACGCGCTCCAACAGGTAGGAAGGTAAACTCTATCGAGGAGATTTCCTCCCTAAATGAAAAAGTTGACTTGATCATGTCTCTACTTTCCAAGCAATCTTCTATTGATCCTCATGATGTTCCTTTAAATTCTTTGATTGCCCAAGATCAAGTAGATGTGAACTTTATCTCTAGAAACAATTTCAATAATAATGCTTATAGGAGTAATTTTGGTAGCAACCCTAGATCGTTCCCCTCTAATTCCTATGGGAACAACAATGCTTATCCTAGCACCAAGAACTCCACTCCTGAACTAGAGATTATGCTTAAAGACTTCATCACTACCCAAAAGGCCTTCAATAAGAGTGTAGAAGAAAAACTAGACAAACTAGATAATCTCTCTTCGAAGGTAGACAATTTAGCCCATGAGGTAGAGTTGCTTAAAATTAGAACTTCTCCTCTTGAGGAGAGGAAGACCACTCCTATGAATGCTATTCAAGTGCAAATTAATGAAAACATTAGGATGATGGCTAAACTTAAAGAGAGATGGGCTAGAGAAAAGGAGGAAGAAGATAGAATTAAGAGCCTTCCTACCCACCACACTGTTGCTACTATCCAAGTTGTTGAGGATATCCAAACTCTTAGCACCCAATGCACTCCTAGTCCCATTGGACCTATTAATGGTGATGCTATGACCTCAACCGTAGAAGAAGAAACTCCTATGGCCATAGAAGCTACCAAACAAGTGAGCCTAAAGGACACCACTACCACTTTACTTGATAGTAGTGACCTTGATTTTGATAATTGCACCCTTTCTGAAGTTATTGGTTTTCTTCACAAGATGTCTAGAGATCCTCACACTAGCACACTTAATCTTGCCTTCACGGAGCATATCACTAATGCTCTTATCAAAGCTAGGGAGGAGAAGCTTAGGGTAGAAGCCTCCATACCTAGAAAGTTAGAAGATAGTTGGGATCCTATGATTAAAATTAAGTTGAATAACTTCTCTTGCTATGCTTTATGTGATGTTGGAGCTAGTACCTCTGTTATGCCCAAAAGAATGTATGATATGCTTGAATTGAAACCTTTTGATCCTTGTTCTTTTGGTGTTCGTCTTGTTGATTCTTCCGTAAAGAAACCTTTGGGGAAGATCGACGATGTTCTTATCATTGTCAATGACAATTATGTTCCCGTTGATTTTACTATTATGAATATTGAATGTGAACCTTCATGTCCAATTATTTTGGGACGTCCTTTTCTTCGCACCATTGGTGCTATCATTGACATGAAAGAGGGGAATGTAAAATTCCAATTCCCTCTGAAGAAAGGGATGGAACACTTCCCTAGAAAGAAGATTAAGTTGCCTTTTGAGTCCGTTACACGGGCTAGCTATTCTCTTACTCTTGATAAAACTTGATCTTCTCTTTTTTGCATCATGCCTAGCTTAAAGGCATAAAAGAAAGCGCTTTTGGGAGGCAGCCCACAACGAATTAGGTTTTATTTTGCTTTTGTTGTGTCTTGATGTTTGTTACTACAGTAGCATCATCATTGTATCTTTTCTTTTCAGCTTTGTGCCAAATTTAGCCTCCGATTGCAAGAAAGTTCAAAAGTTGTGACGTGATGTCCAGAAAACAGATTCTGTCCTTGGACAGAAAAATTCAAATAAAATCACCAGATCATCTTTTTGATCTGAATTTTTTTGAAAGCGTGCTCTATACAATTGGCTTTCGAGCGTTTGTTCTGAGTTTTTTGATTTGAGTTGCAGAAGTGCCCCGAAAAAATTATTTACTACCTGCTGGTCTGTTTTTCACAGATTCTGTCCTGTTTTGCCTTTTCTTCGTTTTGCAAACCTTGAGCTTGCCTTTTCTTTGCAAAAACCTTTTGGCAATCTTGAGAAACAGTTGCTCTTCAAGATTATCTTTATTTCCAGTAGGGAAAAGTTATTTTATTGTGGGTACTAACCTCGCTAATCAGATTATGATGAGTTATGTATGAAGGGAGTTTTCAAGTGTGCGAGGGAAGATGATAAAAGAAGATTCAGGAGGGTCAAACGCTTAAGCTTGGGGATGCCCCCATGCACCCCCAAGAAATATTCAAGAAGACTCAAGCGTCTAAGCTTGGGGATGCCCCCATGCATCCCCTTCTCCATCAACAATTATCAGTTCGTCTTTCGTTCCACTATATTTTTCACTTCATGCGTTATGTGCTATGCTTGGAGCGTCTTGCTCTTAGTTTCCTTTTTAGTTTTCTTTAGCTTTGCTTGCTGTTCATAACAAGTTAGAACCCAACTTTCTTTGTGTGGGAGAGAAACACGCTCCACTTGAACCTAGAACACAACATAGGATGTTCATGCTTATCTTTGCTGTGTGTGTTCTTTGTCTTTCCATAGCTGCTGTCATGTTTAGCTCTTAGTTTTCATGCTTTTCTTTTTAAAGAGCTTTTGTTTAGATGGTTGCTGAACTCTCTTGAGTTTTCATGTTTATCTTGTTAAGAGAGTTTGCCTGTTGCACTGAGTTGTGTGTCTTAACTTAAAGTAGGTAATTGAGGTTGCTATTTAATTTTAGTAGTAACTTGCAATAAGTTTTGAGGTATTGCCATGAGTAATGTCTGAACTTTTGGTGTCAAGAGCTTTAGCCTATTAGTGATAGATGTCGTATTCTGGGCAATCCGTGTTTATTTTCGAAAACCTACAAAATAGTTGAGAACTTTAGCTACTAGATGGATCACTAATCTTTGGAGGGATCGAATATTAGAGTACACTCACGTACCATGAGTCGAGGATGCGCAAGGATAACCAAACCCCCATACACTCCTCCTCGGGGTACTTGTCTCTTTGTGAACCTCCTAATTAGATTGAGAGTTACCGATAATAAGTGCATGAGTTCTTCGGACTAATGTGAGTATTCGAAAGTTGATACTTCCACCTTGCCATATTTTTCTAGCCTCTTCGGTACCATGCATTGCCCTTTCTCACCTCGAGAGTTGGCGCTTACTTCGCCGGTGCATCCAAATCCTTGGCACGATACGCTCTGTCATCATAAGCCTCATTATATCCTTCCTCAAAACAGCCACCATACCTACCTATCAAGGCATTTTCATAGCCTTTCCGAGATACATTGCCATGCAACATCCATCTTCTCATGACTTGATCTTCATGTCATACATGCTTTTTGCTTGATCGATGAGCCGCATGCTAGTTGGGCCTTGCCCTAATCATTGCTACATGACGCGCTAGTATCATTGCATATCCTGCTACACTGGTAGAGGCATACATTTGCATACATCATGATAGTTTCATTTTCTTTATGTTGAGTACTTTTGTAAAGTGTGAAAGATCTTCTATACTTCTTGTAATATATAGAGTGTTGCCCCTAAAGTGAGGAAAAGATCCCAAAGAGGACAAAATCAAAAGATCCCAAAGAGGACAAATGAGAGTTAAATAGAAAGAGCCATTGAGGCCACAAAAAAAAATAAAAAAAGAGAAAAAAAAAGAGAAAAAGAAATAAAAAGAGAGAAGGGGGCACACTACTATTCCTTTTGAGAGATCCACACTCGTACTCCATCTTATACCTTGTACTCCATAGAGATTATCATTCATGCATATAGCTATGTGGGGACCTTCACACTATAGAACTTGGCTTGTATATTCCAATAATGAGCCTCCTCAAAAGAGCTCTAGGTCTTCTTGAGCGAGCAAGTTGGATGCACCCCCACTAGTTCCATTGGAGAGCTTACCTTAGCTCATATGTGCATCCGTTGCATGGCAATCTGTAGGATCGAAAGTATGTCTAGAGGGGGGGTGATTAGACTACTTGACAATATAAAAAATCCGCCTTTTGATCATGCAATGTTTTTGGCAGTTTCATAACTAAGATCAATTCAAGTAACACCCTACACATGCAATTCTAGAGTATAAGCAGCGGAAAGTAAATTGCACATGTAGTAAAGAGAGGTGGAGAAGATCAAACGCAGTTTGGAGACACGAAGATTTTTGTCGTGGTTCCGATAGGTGGTGCTATCGTACATCCACGTTGATGGAGACTTCAACCCACGGAGGGTAACGGCTGCGCGAGTCCACGGAGGGCTCCACCCACGAAGGGTCCACGAAGAAGCAACCTTGTCTATTCCATCATGGCCTACGCCCACGAAGGACTAGCCTTACTCGGGGTAGATCTTCACGAAGTAGGCGATCTCCTTGCCCTTACAAACTTCTTGGTTCAACTCCACATCTCAAAGGCGGAGGCTCCCAAGCGACACCTAACCAATCTAGGAGGCACCACCCTCCAAAAGGTAATAGATGTTGTTGATGATGATGAACTCCTTGCTCTTGTGCTTCAAATGATAATCTCCCCAACACTCAACTCTCCTCACTGATTTGGCTGTGGTGGAAGAAGGGATTGAGTGGAAAGCAACTTGGGAAGGCTAGAAATCAAGTTTCATATGGTAGGAATGGAATGACTTGATCTCAACACAAGGGTAGGTGGTTCTCTTCTCAGAAAGTGTATGGTAGGAGTGGTAGACTTTCTGATGGCTCTCCTCACGAATGAAGAGGGGGTGGAGGGGTATATATAGCCTCCACACAAAATCCAACCGTTACACACATATTTGAACAATCTCGGTGAGACCGAAGTGAAAACTCGGTCAGACCGAAAGTTCAAATATAGTGAACGTTGGGATTTTCAGTGGGACCGAAAATACCATCTCGGTGTGTCCGAAGTGAGTCAAAGGTAGGAGCTTGCCATTCTCGGTGGGACCGAAATTAACAACTCGGATATTCCGAAGTGATGTCAATTGGTTACAGAAGGTTGGCAGTCCAGTTTCGGTGAGACCGAACTCAAAATCGGATGGACCGAAAAATTAGGGTTTGGAAGAATAACTGAGGTGGTTCATCTCGGTGGGACTGAGTTTGCAGAATCGGTTTGTCCGAGATTACTTATGAGTGTGTTAAGTAGTGAAGAGTGCTGATAGTTGAGGGAGCTAAATCACTAAGCACTTGAGCAACCAGATCATCAACACAACCTCATCCCCTTTTAATAGTATTGGCTTTTCCTATGGACTCAATGTGATCTTTGATCACTAAACCAAAAATAGAGTCTTGAGCTTTTGCCAATGCTTGTCTTAGCATTTTGAGGGGTCCACTTCTTCAGACA
>LR738713.1:358486860-358559622 GCA_902687465.1 Secale cereale
CCCTACTGTCACTAGGAAAGGACACCGCAAGATTGAACCCAAAGCCAAGCACTTCTCCCATTGCAAGAACTATAGATCTAGTAGGCCAAACCAAACCAATAATTCGAAGAGACTTGCAAGGATATTATGAGCACACATAAAGAGTTCAGAAAAGAACCAAATATTTCTCATAGATAATCTTGATCATAAACCCACAATTCATCGGATCTCGACAAACACACCGCAAAAAGAGATTACGTCGAATAGATCTCCTTGAAGACCAAGGAGAACTTTGTATTGAGATCCAAAGAGAGAGAAGAAGCAATCTAGATACTAGCTATGGACCCAAAGGTCTATGGTAAACAACTCACAACTCATGGTGAGGCAATAATGATGATGTAGAAGCACTCCATGGTAGATCCCCCCTCCAGCGGAGCTCCGGAACAGGCCCTAAGATGGGGATCTCACGGGAACAGAAGGTTACGGCGGTGGAATTAGGATTTTCTGTTCGTCTGTTGGTTTCGGGGTACGTAGGCTTATATAGGAGGAAGGAGGGCACCGGGGGCCTCACGAGGGACCCACGAGGTAGGGGGGCGCGCCCTGGGCAGGGGGGCACGCCCCCCGCACTCGTGGGCACGTCGTGGCCCCTACTCCGTGGTTCTCAAGTCTCCCGTGTGTGATTTTCTCCAAAAATATCTCTCCCAATGGTTTCATTCCGTTTGGACTCCGTTTGGACTCCGTTTGATATTCCTTTTCTGCAAAACCCTGAAACAGACAAAAAACAACAATCTGGACTGGGCCTTTGGGTTAGTAGGTTAGTCCCAAAAATAATATAAAAGTGTATGACAAAGCCCATTACACATCCAAAACATCATAAATAATAGCATGGAACAATAAAAAATTATAGATACGCTGGAGACGTATCAAGCATCCCCAAGCTTAATTCCTGCTCGTTCTCGAGTAGGTAAATGATAAAAACAAAATTTTTGATGTGGAATGCTAACCAATATAGTTTTTCAATGTAATTCTCTTAATTGTGGCATGAATGTTCAGATCTGAAAGATTCAAGATAAAAGTCTATATTGACAAAAGAAATAATAATACTTCAAGCATACTAACAAAGGAATCATGTCTTCTCAAAATACTATGGCTAAATAAAATTATCCCTACAAAATCATATAGTCTGGCTATGCTCCCTCTTCAGCACACAAAATATTCATCTCATGCACAACCCCGATTTCAGACAAGCACTTGTTTTCATACTCTATTCTTTCAAACCTTTCAACTTTCACGCAATACAAGAGCGTGAGCCATGGACATAGCACTATGGGTGGAATAGAGAGGTGGTTGTGAAGAAGACAAAAAGTCGGGACATAGTCTCACATCGACTAGGAGTATCAACGGGCTATGGAGATGCCCATCAATAGATATCAATGTGAGTGAGTAGGGATTGCCATGCAACGGATGCACTAGAGCTAAATATGTATGAAAGCTCAACAAAAGAAACTAATTGGTGTGCATCCAACTTGCTTGCTCATGAAGACCTAGGGCATTTGAGGAAGCCCATCGTTGGAACATACAAGCCAAGTTCTATAATGAAAATTCCCACTAGTATATGAAAGTGAATAAACATGAGACTCTCTATCATGAAGAACATGGTGCTCCTTTTTTTGTGGAGGGGCTTTATTGATTTAGCCTTTCCTCACATGGGACAATGCTCTAATAGTGATGATTATCACACTTTCATTGAATTACAACTCGATACTAGAACAAGAATGACTCTATATGAATGCCTCCGGCGGTGTACCGGGATGTGAAATGAATCAAGAGTGACATGTATGAAAAATTATGCATGGTGGCTTTGCCACAAATACGATGTCAACTACATGATCATGCATGGCAATATGACAATATGAAGTGTGTCATATGAACGGAACGGTGGAAAGTTGCATGGCAATATATCTCGGAATGGCTATGGAAATGCCATGATAGGTAGGTATGGTGGCTGTTTTGAGGAATAATATGGTGGCTATTTGTGAGGAAGGATATATAGTGGGTGTATGGTACCGGCAAAAGTTGCGCGATACAAGAGAGGCTAGCAATGGTGGAAGTGTGGGAGTGCGTATAATCCATGAACTCCACATTAGTCATAAGAACTCATATACTTATTGCGAAAATCTACGAGTCATCAAAACAAAGCAATCAACGTATGCTCCTAGGGGGGAGGTTGGTAGGAGTTAACCATCGCGCGCCCCCGACCTCCACACAAAGGTTGGCACTTTACAAATACCTCATGCTCTAACTTCGTCACATAGCGGTTCACCATACGTGCATGCTACGGGAATCACTAACCTTAACACAAGTATTTCTCAATTTCATAATAACTCCACTAGCATGACTCTAATATCACTATCCTCATATCTCAAAACAATTATCAAGCGTCCAACTTCTCATCATATTCAATGCACTTAGTGTGAATTTTTTTACTACATTGATATTGGATGTCTATCATGTTAAGACTACTTTTATAGCCTAAGCACATTAGCATGCTGTTTTAATAGACTCTCAAATAGATATAAATGAAGCATGAGAGTTCAACAAGTTCTTCAAAATATTATCACCACCATGCTCTAAAAGATATAAGTGAAGCACTAGAGCAAAAACTATTCAACTCAAAAGATATAAGTGAAGCACATAGAGTGTTCTATCAATTCCTAGGCCATATTTAACTCTCTCAAATAGGTGTGTCCAGCAAGGATAATTGTGGCAAACTAACAACCAAAGACTCAAATTATACAAGACGCTCCAAGCAAAACACATATCATGTGGTGAATAAAAATATAGCTCCGAGTATAGTTACCAATGGATGAAGACAAAAGAGGGGATGCCTTCCCGGGGCATCCCCAACCTTAGGCTTTTGGTTATCCTTGAATTTTACTTGGGGTGCCTTGGGCATCCCCAATCTTAGGCCCTTGCTACTCTTTGTTCCGTAGTCCATCAAAGCAATAGTCAAAACTTGAAAACTTCACAACACAAAACTTAGACAAAAGTCTCGTGAGCTCCGTTAGTATAAGAAAACAAACCACTACTCAAAGATACTGCAATGAGTTCATTCTTCGTTTATATTGGTGTTAAACCTACTGTATTCCAAATTCTCTATGGTCCATACCTCCCAATATTACTCATAGATGCATTGAAATAAGCAAACAACACACAAAAAACAGAATCTGTCAAAAACAGAACAGTCTGTAGTAATCTGCACGTTTCACATACTTCTGTAACTACAAAAAATTCAAACTAAATTGGTAAACGTGAGGAATTTTTCTATTAATCATCTGCAAAAAGAATCAACTAAATAGCACGCTCTAGTAAAATCTGATGACCATTGTAGCGATCGCTAACTATTCTGTTTTTCACAGCAAAATCACATAAACTTCACACAAGTCTTCCCAAAGGTTCTACTTGGCACAAACACTAAACAAAACACAAAACCACATCTAAACAGAAGCTAGATGCAATATTTATTCCCTAACAGCAGAAAAAACAAAAAATATAAAATTGGGTTGCCTCCCAACAAGCGCTATCGTTTTACGCCCCTAGCTAGGCACGATACATGGATAAATCTAGGTATTGCCATCTTTGGAAGGCAATCCATAAGTGGCTCTCATAATAGATTCAGATGGTAATTTGATTTTATTTCCAAGTGTTCCATGCGTTTCCTTAACGGAAATTGGAATCTAATATTTCCTTCCTTCATATCAATAATTGCACCAATCGTTCTGAGGAAAAGTCTACCAAGAATAATAGGACATGAAGGATTGTAATCTATATCAAGAACAATGAAATCTACGGGCACATAATTCCTATTGGCAACAATAAGAACATCATTAATCCTTCCCATAGGTTTCTTAATAGTGGAATCCGCAAGATGCAAATTTAAAGAACAATCATCAAGCTCATGGAACCCTAGCAAATCACACAAAGTTTTTGGGATAGTGGAGACACTTGCACCCAAATCACACAAAGCATAGCATTCATGATCTTTAATTTTTATTTTAAAAGTAGGTTCCCACTCATCGTAAAGCTTTTTAGGGATAGAAACTTCTAACTCAAGTTTTTCTTCATAATATTGCATCAAAGCATCAACTATGTGTTTGGTGAAAGCTTTATTTTGACTATAAGCATGCGGAGAGTTTAGTACGGGCTGCAACAAGGAAATACAGTCAATCAAAGAGCATTTATCATAAATGAATCCCTTGAAATCCAAAGTAGTGGGTTCATCACTATGCAAAGTTTTAATTTCTTCACTCCCACTTTTAGTAATTTTAGCATCAAGACCTAAAAACTCCGAATCATTGGGACACCTTAAAGCAGAATCATCTCCAATCCTATCTTCATCAAGATTTATGCTAGAAAACGAGGATCTAATAGGAGACACATCAATAACTTTCAGATCTTCATTTTTATTTTCATGATAGCTAGAAGAACTCGCTTTAATATAATCCTCTCTTTTAGCACGCATCCTAGCGGTTCTTTCTTTGCATTCATCAATGGAAATCCTCATGGCTTTGAGAGACTCACTGATATCATGCTTAGGTGGGATAGATCTAAGTTTCAAACAATAAACATCAAGAGTAATTCTATCCACACTTCTAGCCAATTCATCAATCTTAAGCAATTTCTCTTCAAGCAAAGCATTAAAATTCTTTTGCGAAATCATAAACTCCTTAACACTAGTTTCAAATTCAGAAGACATCTTTCCATAAGAGTTGTTGTAGGAATTACCATATTTTTAGAGGAATTACTAGGAAAAGGCCTAGGATTGAAGTTCCCTCTATAAGCATGGTTACCAGAATTATTCCTACCAACAAAATTCACATCCAAAGATTCATTGTTATTTTCAATCAAAGTGGACAAAGGCATATCATTAGGATCAGAAGAAGCACTCTTAGCAGCAAATAATTTCATAAGTTCATCCATCTTTCCACTCAAAACACTAATTTCTTCGATAGCATGCACTTTTTTACTAGTAGATCTTTCGGTGTGCCATTGAGAATAATTAACCATAATATTATCTAGGAGTTTGGTAGCTTCTCCTAAGGTAGTTTCCATGAAAGTGCCTCCTGCGGCCGAATCTAAAAGATTTCTAGAAGCAAAATTCAAGCCAGCATAAAAGTTCTGAATAATCATCCATAGATTCAAACTGTGTGTAGGGCAATTACGTATCATTAATTTCATCCTCTCCCAAGCTTGTGCAACATGCTCATGATCTGGTTGCTTAAAGTTCATAATATCGTTTCTAAGAGAGATGATCTTAGCAGGAGGGAAATACTAAGAGATAAAAGCATCTTTGCACTTATTCCATGAATCAATACTATTTCTAGGCAAAGAAGAAAACCAAGTGTTTAGCACGATCTCTAAGTGAAAACGGAAATAACTTCAATTTAACAATATCGTTATCCGTATCCCTTTTCTTTTGCATATCACACAAATCAACAAAGTTGTTTAGATGGGTAGCGGCATCTTCACTAGGAAAGCAGGAGAATTGATCTTTCAAGACAAGATTCAACAAAGTAGCATGGATCTCACAAGATTCAACATCGGTAATAAGAGCAATCGGAGTGCTAATAAAATCATTATTGTTCGTATTGGAGAAGTCACACAATTTGGTATTGTTCTGAGCCATAGTGACAAGCAAGCAATCCAACTCACAGAAGCAAACAAGAAGCAAGCGAACGATAAACACACGGCAGAAGAAGGGCAAATAAAACGGCAAGGGTGAAGTGGGGGAGAGGAAAACGAGAGGCAAAAATGTAATGCGAAGGATAAGGGTTTGTGATAGGTACTTAGTATATGACTTTTGCGTAAGCCTCCCCGGCAACGTCGCCAGAAATTCCTCTTGCTACTTCTCGAGCTTGCGTTGTACTCCCTCGAAGAGGAAAGGGAGATGCAGCATAGTAGCGTAAGTATTTCCCTCAGTTTTTGAGAACCATGGTATCAATCTAGTAGGAGACCACGCGTGTGTACCTCGCACCTGCACAAACAAATAAGAACTTCGCAGCCAACGCGATAAGGGGTTGTCAATCCCTTTACGGCACTTACGAAAGCGAGATCTGATAGAGATGATAGTTATATTTTTGGTATATTTGTTTATAAGAATAGAAAGTAAAAGCAGAAAAAGTAAAGTAGATGTGGATTGATATGTTGAGAATAGACCCGGGGGCCATAGTGTTCTCTAGTGGCTTCTCTCATGATAGCGATATTCTATGGTGGGTAAACAAATTACTGTCGAGCAATTGATAGAATAGCAAATAATTATGAGACTATCTAGGCATGATTGTTGTATATAGGCATCACGTCCAAGACAAGTAGACCGAATCGTGCCTGCATCTACTACTATTACTCCACACATCGACTGCTATCCAGCATGCATCTAGTGTATTGAGTTCATAAGAACAGAGTAACGCCTTAAGCAAGATGACATGATGTAGAGGGATAAACTCAACCAATATGATGTAAAACCCATCTTTTTATCCTCGATGGCAACAATACAATACGTGCCTTGCCGCCCCTATTGTCACTAGGAAAGGACACCGCAAGATTGAACCCAAAGCCAAGCACTTCTCCCATTACAAGAACTATAGATCTAGTAGGCCAAACCTAACCAATAATTCGAAGAGACTTGCAAGGATATTATGAGCACACATAAAGAGTTCAGAAAAAGAACCAAATATTTCTCATAGATAATCTTGATCATAAACCCACAATTCATCGGATCTCGACAAACACACCGCAAAAAGAGATTACATCAAATATATCTCCTCGAAGACCGAGGAGAACTTTTTATTGAGATCCAAAGAGAGAGAAGAAGCCATCTAGATACTAGCTATGGACCCGAAGGTCTGTGGTAAACTACTCACAACTCATGGTGAGGCGATGATGACGATGTAGAAGCACTCCGTGGTAGACCCCCCCCCTCCGGCGGAGCTCGAGAACAGGCCCCAAGATGGGATCTCACGGGAACAAAAGGTTACGACGGTGGAACTAGGGTTTTCTTCATTCGTCTGTTGGTTTCGGGGCACGTAGGCTTATATAGGAGGAAGGAGGGCACCGGGGGCCTCACGAGGGACCCACGAGGCAGGGGGCGCGCCCCCACCCTCGTGGGCACCTCGTGGCCCCTACTCCGTGGTTCTCAAGTCTCCCGTGCGTGATTTTCTCCAAAAATATCTCTCCCGAAGGTTTCATTCCGTTTGGACTCCGTTTGGACTCCGTTTGATATTCCTTTTCTGCAAAACCCTGTAACAGGAAAAAAAACAATCTGGACTGGGCCTTTGGGTTAGTAGGTTAGTCCCAAAAATAATATAAAAGTGTATGACAAAGCCCATTAAACATCCAAAACATCATAAATAATAGCATGGGACAATAAAAAATTATAGATACGTTGGGGACGTATCAGTCACGTCTCGGAGGCATCTGATGGGTTTAGAGGGATGAGAAAACAGAATAGAATAAGGTCTAATGAGAAATTTCACTACCCATATGCATATGAGGCAAAATAAATTCAAATCACACCACTCAATTTCAAACAAGGTTCGCACAATCGATCTAAACTACTATTACAAGATCTCATGAACGGTTCCTAACTACTTGGAATACCTCTAATATTAATATGGTGGTCGGCTTGAAGTTTTGATCGGTACAAGACTCCATCGGCTCATCATCATCATCATCATCATCATCATCATCATCATCATCATCATCATCATTATCATCATCATCATCATCATCATCATCATCATCATAATCTTCATCATCATCATCATCATCATCATCATCATCATCATCATCATCATCATCTAGGATGATGAAGTCTTGCTACTTCTCGAGCTTGCGTTGTATTCCCTCGAAGAGGAAAGGGTGATGCAGCACAGTGATGGGCCTCGAACCCCTCGTTGGTTACCCCAAGTGGAAGGTGTAAGATGCAGTATTGTAGAAGTGTTTTCCCTTAGCAAAGATGCCAAGGATCGAATCCCCAGAGACTCCTGGGTTCAACAAGTAGGTGTCAATTGCTTCGGCACCAGATTAGTAGCAATCAACGTGGAGCTGCACACAGATACAAATAACTTTGCTCCCAACGAGTACAGAGAGGTTGTCAATCCCTCCGGCCTTGTAGTTCACAAAGGGTTAAAAGCAATATGATAGTAGTGATAGATAGTGTTTTGCAATAGTAAGTAAATAGCGAAAAAGTAAATAGCGGATGTGCTCAATGATGGTAATATGGACCGGAGTCTCATGATGTTCACTAGTGATGTCTCTCTCCAAAAGACGATAAAACAGCTATGTGAGGTAAACAAATTACAGCTGGGCAATTGACAGGACCACGAACGCAAACCAATGCTGACTACATTGCAAGAAAGGTTGAGGTTCAAAGCATGGGCGGTACGCCAAAGTAAGTAGACAGAAATCCATCAATATCTACTACTAATCATCCACCTTGAGATATCTATCCAGAACATCTCGCTGGTATTAAGTTGCGAGTCCCACCCATAGTGTAAACTCAATGCAACAGACAACTGCATTAAAAGAACTTTGCGTAAAGTAAACAATCCTTGCACCCGCGGGCACAAGCACCATTGTTTTCCCCCTTGTGGCAACAACACATCCCCTAGACTCATGTTTCTGTCACTCAAGCTAGTCATCGAGGGGCATGAACCCACAATCGAGCATAACGTTCCCTCTTGGAGTCACTACCTACTACTCGGCCAAAGCAATAAATAACAACGGAGAACATGCAAGAATTACTTATGAACAAAAATATAAAAGAGGTGAATCAAATATATTACTCAAGATCAATCTGAACATAATCTCATAATCCATCGGATCCCAGCAAACTCAACATAGCAACAGCATAAGGATTACATAGGTGCCTCGATCATGTAGGGCAGCTCACGAGGACTAATTAGTGAAGCACAAGAACGGGAGGAGAACATCACATAGCTACTGGTCATGGACTCATGGTCCAAGGGAGACTACTCACGAGTCATCCGGGAGGCGTCCATGGTGGTGGAGAAGCTCCCGGTGGTGATCCTCCCCTCCGGCAGGGTGCCGGGAAGAGTTCTCCTACTGCTCCCGATCTTGGAAGCGGCGGCGGCGACGGAACAGAGATGGGATCGTGAAAAGAGTTCCTTTTCTGAGGGTTACGGAGGACCCTTTAAATATATGCCAAAGTAGGGCACCGGGGGAGCTTCGGGGGGCCCAGGCGCCCCCCGGCGCGGCCTAGGGGGGGCGCCGCCAGGGCGCCTGGAGCCCTGGTGCCCCCCCCCAGGCTGCCCTTCGGACGCAGTGTTGTTTCCGGAACGCTGATTTTTTATATAATTTTTCTGGATTTTTCTGGGCAGTTCTTGAAACGTGAAAACCTGAAATACAAAAACAGCCGAAAACAGAAACTGGCACTGGGGTGCACTGGATTAGTAAGTTAGTCCAAATATGATCAAAAGTGTATGGAAGTGTATGAATATCATAGCAATATCACCCAAAAGTGGCATGGAGCAAGCAGAAATTATAGATACGTTTTGGACGTATCAACATCCCCAAGCTTAATTCCTGCTCGTCCTCGAGTAGGTAAATGATAACAAGAATAATTTCTGTGGTGACATGCTATTAACCATATAGGACTTTTTCATAGTCATATGACAAAAGCTTACTGAGACAATGATTCTAAAGTAATTAAGTTGCCTCAAGAGAAAATCACAAATGACTGAAAGTTTTACAACATGAAACTGAAACATCAAATAGATTTGCAATGAACATGATGTGCAAATATGATAAAGTGATATCTAGCTTGCCCCCTTTAGTGATGCAAAACATAAATGCAGGGGCACCTTCAAGGTTTAAGTGATGACTAGATACAATCATTTCAGAATAAACGATATCACAATCATGCAAAAGACAATGCTACTTTGGGACAATGCACATTACACTTAGAATGACAATCATGCTCTCAGTAGTTGGTGCTTCAACATAAAAGTAAAAGAAAGGTTAAGTGCTAGAGCTTTTTATTTTGAAAACATGGAAGCAATTGTGTCAACGGTAGTAGTACTTCATATGTGTCATGCATAAAACATCCTATAAGTTGCAAGCCTCATGCATCGAATACCAATAGTGCTCGCACCTTGTCCTAATTAGCTTGGATTTCCATGGGTTATCATTGCATTACATATGTTTCAACCAAGTGTCACAATGGGGTACCTCTATGCCACCTGTACAAAGGTCCAAGGAGATAAATCGCATTTGATTTCTCGTTTTTGATAGATCTCAACTTGAGGACATCCATACCGGGACAACATAGAAAATAGATGATGGACTCCTTTTTAATGCATAAGCATATTCTCATGAGAGATTGAGGATTAAGGTCCAAGCTAAAACTTCCACCATGATACATGGCTTTGGTTGGCGGCCCAATGTTCTTCTCTAACAATATCCATACTTATTCAACCCACGGCAAATCACCCTTACTTCAGACAAGACGAACATGCATAGCAACTCACATGATATTCAACAAAAGTGTGACAGTTAATGGTGTCCCCAAAAACATGGTTACCGCTCAGCGAGCAACTTATAAGAAATAGGATACATAAGTAACATATTCTTTACCACAATAGTTTTTAGGCTACTTTCCCATGAGCTATGTATTGCATGGTTAGTTTGCTTAGTACAGGTGGAGGTTAGCAAAAAGATTGGGAGCGACCAACTAAGAGAGCAATGACGGTCATAATCATGCAGAGCGACAAAGCAATATTGAATCAGGCATGGAAGTTATATCGCTACTCAGAAATAAAAGATCATCAAGGCTTGACAGACTTTCTTTACAGTCTTGAATATGCGTGAGCATACGCCAAGTCAATCAAAATAAACTCTCGAAGGAAGATATTACTAAACCATACCATATCATAGGCAAACAAACCAAGTTGGTACTCCAATAACACATTGGGAACCCCCCAGCTATTCGAGATTAACCATAAGAAAACCTGAACTATTAAGCACCATCATGCAAGTAGCATCTTTATCATAGACACATTAACCAATGCAACGGAAGCAAACTCTCTTAATAAGGTGAACATGATAATTAAAGAGAGTTCAAGCAACCAACTAGACAAAAGCTCTTTGAAAAGATAAGCATGAATACTAAGAGCAGAGCATGATAGTAGCTATTAAAAGACAAAGAACACACACAGCATAGATAGACATGAAAATTCTATGTTATGTTCTAGGTAGAAGTGGAGCGTGTTTCTCTCCCACATAAAGGAATGCTGAGTTCCGACTCGTTATGAAAAACTAAAAAGAAAACTAAAAGCAAGACGCTCCAAGCATAGCACATAACACATGAAGTGATAAAAATATAGCGAAACGAAAGACGAACTGATAATGTTGATGGAGAAGGGGATGCACGGGGGCATCCCCAAGCTTAGACGCTTGAGTCTCCTTGAATATTTCTTGGGGGTGCACGGGGGCATCCCCAAGCTTGAGCGCTTGACACTCCTGAATCTTTTTATCATCTTCCCTCGCACACTTGAAAACTCCCTTCATACATAACTCATCATAATCTGATTAGCGAGGTTAGTACCCTTAATAAAATAATTATACCTTGCTGGAAATAAGGATATTCTTGAAGTTCTGCTGTTTCTCAAGATTGCCAAAAGGTTTTTGCAAAGAAAAAGCAAGTTCTTGATTTGCAAAGTGAAGGAAAGGCAAAACAGGATAGAATCTGTGAAAACCAGAACAGCAGGCAGTAATCGATCTGTTCGGGATACTTGTGCAACTCAAATAAAAAAACTCAGAACAGAAGCACGAAAGACAATTATATAGAGAACGCTGTCGAAAAAATTCAGACCAAAAATATGATCTGGTGATTTTATACGAATTTTTCTATCCAAGGACAGAATCTGTTTCCTGGACAGCACCTCACAACTTTTGAACTTTCTAGTAATCAGAGGCTATACTTGGCACAAATATGAAAAGCAAAGATACAATGATGATGCTACAGAAGTAAACAACATCAAGACACAACAAAAGCAAAATATTTATTCATGTGGGCTGCCTCCCAAAAGCGCTTTCTTTTATGCCTTTAAGCTAGGCATAATGCATAGATCAAGTTGTATCAATTGAACCATCATCAAGATCATCAAAAAGCTCTTCAATAATACAACTAGTCTTAAGAGGACTCTCAAAAAAAGGCCTCATAGAGATACTTCTAGGTAGAAGACCAAAAGGATAAAAGTCAAGGGAAGATTCATTTATAAATTCATCACATAAAGGTGTTTCTTCCAAAGTCTTTACAGTTTCAACCCCTTTGGCAATAGATGGATTACTTTTAGAACGGGGAGCCTTTGGAATGTGAATGAACTTAGGCTCCCGCTTTGCCGGAGTTTCTACCTTTTTGGTTTTGATCGAGGAGAAAGTAGTTCCTAGAGTATGAAATATTTCCTCAATCTTATCTACCCTAAAAGAGTCCAAGTCATGGAATTTGACGGTCTCCAAAATTTTGAAAATTTTGTGCATGGAGCTATCAAGTCTATTTAAATTCCCTTGGATCTTACGATCCAACTCATTCATCTTATTAATGCTTGGCATCTCTAGCTCTATCCTTTCAAGTTTTTTCATAATGTGAGCTAGGGTGATGTCCTCTTGAATGCTAACAACAGGGGGACTCCCAACAAGATTTTCAATAATACTAAGAGACTCCCAAACTGGGGCCTCCAGGAAATTCCCATTGATAGCAGTATCTAGAATAAACCTATTCCAAGAAGTAATTCCAACATAAAAATTTCTAAGTAAGATAGTAGTAGGTTGCTTCTTGGTGGCTCTTTTTTGTGAATCATTAATTCTATACCAAGCATCTTTCAAACTTTCCCCACCTCTTTGTTTAAAGGTGAGAACTTCTGCCTCGTCAAGGACAAAAGGACCCGACATAATGATAACTAAAGAACAAGATAACTATTTTTGTGATTTTCGATAAAAGGTACTAAAGCAAAAACTGAAAGGTAAACTAACAAGACTAAAAAGCAAAGGTAAAAGATAGCATGCAACTCCCCTATCCTGAAGAGTGGAGTCCCCGGCAACGGCGCCAGAAAATACTCCTTGATGGGCCTCGAACCCCTCGTTGGTTACCCCAAGTGGAAGGTGTAAGATGCAGTATTGTAGAAGTGTTTTCCCTTAGCAAAGATGCCAAGGATCGTATCCCCAGAGACTCCTAGGTTCAACAAGTAGGTGTCAATTGCTTCGGCGCCAGATTAGTAGCAATCAACGTGGACCTGCACACAGATACAAATAACTTTGCTCCCAACGAGTACAGAGAGGTTGTCAATCCCTCCGGCCTTGTAGTTCACAAAGGGTTAAAAGCAATATGATAGTAGTGATAGATAGTGTTTTGCAATAGTAAGTAAATAGCGAAAAAGTAAATAGCGGATGTGCTCAATGATGGTAATATGGACCGGAGTCTCATGATGTTCACTAGTGATGTCTCTCTCCAAAAGACGATAAAACAACTATGTGAGGTAAACAAATTACAGCTGGGCAATTGACAGGACCACGAACGCAAACCAATGCTGACTACATTGCAAGAAAGGTTGAGGTTCAAAGCATGGGCGGTACGCCAAAGTAAGTAGACAGAAATCCATCAATATCTACTACTAATCATCCACCTTGAGATATCTATCCAGAACATCTCGCTGGTATTAAGTTGCGAGTCCCACCCATAGTGTAAACTCAATGCAACAGACAACTGCATTAAAAGAACTTTGCGTAAAGTAAACAATCCTTGCACCCGCGGGCACAAGCACCGTTGTTTTCCCCCTTGTGGCAACAGCACATCCCCTAGACTCATGTTTCTGTCACTCAAGCTAGTCATCGAGGGGCATGAACCCACAATCGAGCATAATGTTCCCTCTTGGAGTCACTACCTACTACTCGGCCAAAGCAATAAATAACAACGGAGAACATGCAAGAATTACTTATGAACAAAAATATAAAAGAGGTGAATCAAATATATTACTCAAGATCAATCTGAACATAATCTCATAATCCATCGGATCCCAGCAAACTCAACATAGCAACAGCATAAGGATTACATAGGTGCCTCGATCATGTAGGGCAGCTCACGAGGACTAATTAGTGAAGCATAAGAACGGGAGGAGAACATCACATAGCTACTGGTCATGGACTCATGGTCCAAGGGAGACTACTCACGAGTCATCCGGGAGGCGTCCATGGTGGTGGAGAAGCTCCCGGTGGTGATCCTCCCCTCCGGCAGGGTGCCGGGAAGAGTTCTCCTGGTGCTCCCGATCTTGGAAGCGGCGGCGGCGGCGGAACAGAGATGGGATCGCGAAAAGAGTTCCTTTTCTGAGGGTTACGGAGGACCCTTTAAATATATGCCAAAGTAGGGCACCGGGGGAGCTTCGGGGGGCCCAGGCGCCCCCCGGCGCGGCCCAGGGGGGGGGCGCCAGGGCGCCTGGAGCCCTGGTGGCCCCCCCAGGCTGCCCTTCGGACGCAGTGTTGTTTCCGGAACGCTGATTTTTTATATAATTTTTCTGGATTTTTCTAGGCAGTTCTCGAAACGTGAAAACCTGAAATACAAAAACAGCCGAAAACAGAAACTGGCACTGGGGTGCACTGGATTAGTAAGTTAGTCCAAATATGATCAAAAGTGTATGGAAGTGTATGAATATCATAGCAATATCACCCAAAAGTGGCATGGAGCAAGCAGAAATTATAGATACGTTTTGGACGTATCACACAGTAGCGTAAGTATTTCCCTCAGTTTTTGAGAACCAATGTATCAATCCAGTAGGAGACCACGTGCGAGTCCCTCGCACCTGCACAAACAAATAAGGACTTCACAGCCAACGCGATAAGGGGTTGTCAATCCCTTTACGGTCACTTACAAAAGTGATATCTGATAGATAGGATAGTATAATATTTTTGGTATTTTTGGATATAAGAACAGAAAGTAAATAAAGCAAAGTAAAGTAGATGAAAGATTAATATGTTGAGAAAAGACCCCGGGGCCATAGATTTCACTAGTGGCTTCTCTCATGATAGCAGATTTCTACGGTGGGCGAACAAATTACCGTCGAGCAATTGATTGAAAAGCGCATAATAATGAGAATATCTAGGCATGATCATTATACATAGGCATCACGTCCGTGACAAGTAGATCGAAACGATTCTGCATCTACTAATATTACTCCACACATCGACCGCTATCCAGCATGCATCTAGAGTATTTAGTTCATAAGAACAGAGTTATGCTTTAAGCAAGATGACATGATGTAGAGGGATAAACTCAAGCAATATGATATAAACCCCATCTTTTTATCCTCGATGGCAACAATAGAATACGTGCCTTGTTGCCCCTGCTGTCATTGGGAAAGGACACCGCAAGATTGAACCCAAAGCCAAGCACTTCTCCAATTGCAAGAACTATAGATCTAGTAGGCCAAACCAAACCAATAATTCAAAGAGACTAATGGCTTCTCGCCCCTCGTTGGTTACCCCAAGTGGAAGGTTAGAGATGCAGTGTAGCGGAAGTTTTCCCTTGGCAAAGATACCAAGGATCGATTCCCCTGAGACTCCCAGTTTCAACAAGAAGGTGTCAACTGCTAACGGTGCCAGATATTAGCAATCAACGTGGACCTGCACACAGATACAAATAACTTTGCTCCCATCGAGTACAGAGAGGTTGTCAATCCCTCCGGCCTTGTAGTTTGCAAAGGATTAAACGCAAGTGATAGTAGTGATAGATATTGCTGCAATAGTAAGTAAAAGTGTAAAGTAAATAGCGGATGTGATCAATGATGGTAATATGGACCGGAGTCTCATGATGTTCACTAGTGATGTCTCTCTCCGAAAAGACGATAAAACAGCTATGTGAGGTAAACGAATTACAGCTGGGAAATTGACAGAACCATGAACGCAAACTAATGCTGACTACATTGCAAGAAAGGTTGAGGTTCAAAGCATGGGCGGTACGCCGAGGTAAGTAGACCGAAATCCATCTGCATCTACTACTAATCATCCACCTTGAGATATCTATCCAGAACATCACGCTGGTATTAAGTTGCGAGTCCCACCCATAGTGTAAACTCAAAGCAACAGACAACTGCATTAAAAGAACTTTGCGTAAAGTAAACAATCCTTGCACCCGCGGGCACAAGCACCGTTGTTTTCCCCCTTGTGGCAACAGCACATCCCCTAGACTCATGTTTCTGTCACTCAAGCTAGTCATCGAGGGGCATGAACCCACAATCAAGCATAACGTTCCCTCTTGGAGTCACTACCTATTACTTGGCCAAAGCAATAAATAACAACGGAGAACATGCAAGAATTACCTACGAACATAAATATAAAAGAGGTGAATCAAATATATTACTCAAACACAATCTGAACATAATCTCATAATCCATCGGATCCCAGCAAACTCATCATAGAAACAGCATGAGGATTACATATGTGCCTCGATCATGTAGGACTGCTCACGAGGACTAATTAGTGAAGCACAAGAACGGGAGGAGAACATCACATAGCTACTGGTCATGGACTCATGGTCCAAGGGAGACTACTCACAACTCATCCGGGAGGCGTCCATGGTGGTGGAGAAGCTCCCGGTGGTGATCCTCCCCTCTGGCAGGGTGCCGGGAAGAGTTCTCCTGGTGCTCCCGATCTTGGAAGCGGCGGCGGTGGCGGAACAGAGATGAGATCGCAAAAAAGAGTTCCCGTCTCGAGGGTTTCGGGAGACGCTTTAAATATATGCCAAAGGGGGGCATCAGCGGAGCCTCGGGGGGCCCAGGCGCCCCCCCCCCCCCCCGGCGCGGCCCAGGGGGGGCGCCGCCAGGGCGCCAGGAGCCCTGGTGCCCCCCTCCCGGCTGTACTTCGGGCGCAAGGTAGCTTCTGGAATGCTGATTTTTTATATAATTTTTATGGATTTTTCCTGGCAGTTCTCGTAATGTGAAAACCTGAAATACAAAAACAGCCGAAAACAGAAACTGGCACTGGGGTGCACTGAGTTAATAGGTTAGTCCAAATATGATCAAAAGTGTATGGAAGTGTATAAATAACATAGCAATATCACCCAAAAGAGGCATGGAGCAAGCAGAAATTATAGATACGTTTTGGACGTATCAACATCCCCAAGCTTAATTCATGCTCGTCCTCGAGTAGGTAAATGATAACAAGAATAATTTCTGTGGTGACATGCTATTAACCATATAGGACTTTTTCATAGTCATATGACAAAAGCTTACTGAGACAATGAATCTATAGTAATTAAGTTGCCTCATGAGAAAATCACAAAGGACTGAAAGTTTTACAATATGATACTGAAACATCAAATAGATTTGTAATGAACATGATGTGCAAATATGATAAAGTGATATCTAGCTTGCCCCCTTTAGTGAAGCAAAACATAAATGCAGGGGCACCTCCAAGGTTTAAGTGATGACTAGATACAATGATTTCAAAATAAACGATATCACAATCATGCAAAAGACAATGCTACTTTGGGACAATGCACATTACACTCAGAATGACAATCATGCTCTCAGTAGTTGGTGCTTTTAAAAGAAGGTGGAGACTCTCGAACCGTGGATTTTGTTGGCAAGGTTGAAAACCCGTAGTCGGAAACAAAGACAAAAAATGTACCAGAGCTCTTGGTTTTAAAAACAGAGGTAATATTTTTTTTTTAGATTATGCATGTTTCGTCAACGAATGCTAGCAGACAACTCAATCACTTCTTGAGATGGACAAGTTTCGAGGAACGGCTCCCGAATGAGGACGATCACATCCTCTTAATCTCCTTTGTTTATCACTGCCAAAGTTTTCTGATTTCTCATGAACAAAGCGTGAAGGAGGGTTGGTTTGTTATATTATCTTTTTGGGCCGGGCGCACTCAATGCCAGTTCCTTCTCGTATTATGGGTTTGCACATTATACATGCAATCCCGGGGTGAAGCTTGTCCAACTTAAAAAGATCATGAATTAACTACTACTTCCTCATGAACTTACAACAGAGGCACAAAATAAGGATGCTTTTTTTCTTTTTGAATAATTTCGAGATGGTACATGCAAGTCTCCGTTAGGAATGGCAAGTAAATACCATGTAGGAAGGTATGGTGGACTCATATGGCATAACTGGTATAAAGGAATTTGGATGCACAAGCAGTCAGTCCGCTTAGTACAGGAAAAGGTTAGCAAAAGACTGGGAGCGACCAACTAAGAGAGCAATGACGGTCATAATCATGCAGAGCGACAAAGCAACATTGAATCAGGCATGGAAGTTATATCGCTACTCAGAAACAAAAGATCATCAAGGCTTGACAGACTTTCTTTACAGTCTTAAATATGCGTGAGCATACGCCAAGTCAATCAAAATAAATTCTCGAAGAAAGATATTACTAAACCATACCACATCATAGGCAAACAAATCATGTTGGTACTCCAATAACACATTGGGAACCCCCCAGCTATTTGAGACTAACCATAAGAAAACATGAACTACTAAGCGCCATTATGCACGTAGCATCTTTATCATAGACATATCAACCAATGCAACGGAAGCAAACTCTCTTAATAAGGTGAGCATGGTAATTAAAGAGGGTTCAAGCAACCAACTAAACAAAAGCTCTGTAGAAAGATAAGCATGAAAGTTAAGAGCTAAGCATGATAGTAGCTATTAAAAGACAAAGAACACACACAGCAAAGATAGACATGAAAATTCTATGTTATGTTCTAGGTAGAAGTGGAGCGTGTTTCTCTCCCACATAAAGAATGCTGAGTTCCGACTCGTTATGAAAAGCTAAAGAAAACTAAAAGCAAGACGCTCCAAGCATAGCACATAACACATGAAGTGATAAAAATATAGTGGAACGAAAGACGAACTGATAATGTTGATGGAGAAGGGGATGCACGGGGGCATCCCCAAGCTTAGACGCTTGAGTCTCCTTGAATATTTCTTGGGGTGCACGGGGGCCTTCCCAAGCTTGAGCGTTTGACACTCCTGGATCTTTTTATCATCTTCCCTTGCACACTTGAAAACTCCCTTCATACATAAGTCATCATAATCTGATTAGCGAGGTTAGTACCCATAATAAAATAATTGTTCCTTGCTGGAAATAAGGATATTCTTGAAGATCTACTGTTTCTCAAGATTGCCAAAAGGTTTTTGCAAAGAAAAAGCAAGCTCTAGGTTCGCAAAATGAAGGAAAGGCAAAACAGGACAGAATCTGTGAAAAACAGAACAGCAGGTAGTAAATGATTTGTTCGGGGCACTTCTGCAACTCTAATCAAAAAAATCAAAACAGACGCACGAAATACAATTATATAGAGCATGCTGTCGAAAAAATTCAGACCAAAAAGATGATCTGGTGATTTTATACGAATTTTTCTATCCAAGGACAGAATCTGTTTCCTGGACAGCACCTCACAACTTGTGAACTTTCTAGCAATCAGAGGCTATACTTGGCACAAAATTGAAAAGCAAAGATACAATGATGATGCTACTGTAGTAAACAACATCAAGACACAACAAAAGCAAAATAAATTTATTCATTGGGCTGCCTCCCAAAAGCGCTTTCTTTTATGCCTTTAAGCTTGGCATAAGACTTTAATGATGCTCTCGTAGGAATAAGAGTTGAAGAACAAAAGAGAGCATCAAGAAGCAAATACCAAACACATTTAAGCCTAACATGTTTCCTATGCATAGGAATATTGCAATAGAATAATTCATTGAAGCACAAAGCAATAAGCATAGGAAGGCAAAACAAGTGTAGCTTCAAAACCTTCAACATAAAGAGAGGGAACTTGATATTATTGAAATATCTATAAGCATATATTCCCTTCTCATAATAATTTTCAGTGGGATAACGAATAAACTCACCAATATAAGCATCACATAAAGCATTGTTACCATGATCCATATGCAAAAATGTATCATTACTCTTCATATAAGCAAAATCTTTCTTATTAGGGATAGTGAGAGTAAAGCAATCATAACCATCATGGTAATCATTGTATTTAGGAGGCATATCATAATCATAATAAATTTTATCCTCAATAGTAGGTCGACTGAAAACATCATATTCATCATTGTAATCATCATGTATAGGAAGCAAAGTATCATCAAGGTAAATTTTCTCTTCAAAAGTTAGGGGACTAAAAATATCGTGTTCATCAAACGTGTCATCCCCAAGCTTAGAGCTTTCCATGTCATTAGCAATATTGATATTCCCCTGAGACTCCCAGTTTCAACAAGAAGGTGTCAACTGCTAACGGTGCCAGATATTAGCAATCAACATGGACCTGCACACAGATACAAATAACTTTGCTCCCAACGAGTACAGAGAGGTTGTCAATCCCTCCGACCTTGTAGTTTACAAAGGATTAAACGCAAGTGAAGTAGTGATAGATATTGCTGCAATAGTAAGTAAAAGTGTAAAGTAAATAGCGGATGTGATCAATGATGGTAATATGGACCGGAGTCTCATGATGTTCACTAGTGATGTCTCTCTCCCAAAAGACGATAAAACAGCTATGTGAGGTAAACGAATTACAGCTGGGCAATTGACAGAACCATGAACGCAAACTAATGCTGACTACATTGCAAGAAAGGTTGAGGTTCAAAGCATGGGCGGTACGCCGAGGTAAGTAGACCGAAATCCATCTACATCTACTACTAATCATCCACCTTGAGATATCTATCCAAAACATCTCGCTGGTATTAAGTTGCGAGTCCCACCCATAGTGTAAACTCAAAGCAACAGACAACTGCATTAAAAGAACTTTGCGTAAAGTAAACAATCCTTGCACCCGCGGGCACAAGCACCGTTGTTTTCCCCCTTGTGGCAACAACACATCCCCTAGACTCATGTTTCTGTCACTCAAGCTAGTCATCGAGGGGCATGAACCCACAATCAAGCATAACGTTCCCTCTTGGAGTCACTACCTATTACTTGGCCAAAGCAATAAATAACAACGGAGAACATGCAAGAATTACTTACGAACATAAATATAAAAGAGGTGAATCAAATATATTACTCAAACACAATCTGAACATAATCTCATAATCCATCGGATCCCAGCAAACTCATCATAGCAACAGCATGAGGATTACATATGTGCCTCGATCATGTAGGGCAGCTCACGAGGATTAATTAGTGAATCACAAGAATGGGAGGAGAACATCACATAGCTACTGGTCATGGACTCATGGTCCAAGGGAGACTACTCACAACTCATTCGGGAGGCGTCCATGGTGGTGGAGAAGCTCCCGGTGGTGATCCTCCCCTCCGGCAGGGTGCCGGGAAGAGTTCTCCTGGTGCTCCCGATCTTGGAAGCGGCGGCGGCGGCGGAACAGAGATGAGATCGCGAAAAAGAGTTCCCGTTTCGAGGGTTTCGTGAGACGCTTTAAATATATGCCAAAGGGGGGCATCAGCGGAGCCTCGGGGGGGCCAGGCGCCCCCCCCCGGCACGGCCCAGGGGGGAGCGCCGCCAGGGCGCCTGGAGCCCTGGTGCCCCCCCCCCCCCGGGCTGTACTTCAGGCGCAAGGTAGCTTGTGGAACGCTGATTTTTTATATAATTTTTCTGGATTTTTCCTGGCAGTTCTCGTAATGTGAAAACCTGAAATACAAAAACAGCCGAAAACAGAAACTGGCACTGGGGTGCACTGAGTTTGTAGGTTAGTCCAAATATGATCAAAAGTGTATGGAAGTGTATAAATAACATAGCAATATCACCCAAAAGAGGCATGGAGCAAGCAGAAATTATAGATACGTTTTGGACGTATCAGAGACTTGCAAGGATATTATAATCATACATAAAAGATTTCAGAAAAGAATCAAATATTTCTCATAGATAATCTTGATCATAAACCCACAATTCATCTGATCTCGACAAACATACCGCAAAAAATATTACATCGAATAGATCTCCTCGAAGATTGAGGAGAACATTGTATTGAGATCCAAAAAGAGAGAAGACGCCATCTAGCTAATAACTATGGACCCGAAGGTCTATGGTAAACTACTCACAACTCATGGGTGAGGCCATGGTGTTGATGTAGAAGCACTCTGTGGTAGATCACCCCTCCGGCGGAGCTCCAGAACAGGCCCCAAGATGGGATCTCACGGGAACAGAAGGTTGCGGCGGTGGAATTATGGTTTTCTCTGTTGCCTCGATGTTTTCAGGGTACATGGATATATATAGGAGGAAGGAGGGCATCGGGGGAGCCAGAGGGGGCCCACGAGGGTGGGGGCGCGCCCAGGGGGAGGGGGCGCGCCCTGGACCCTCGTGGCCGCCTACTTCGTTCCCTCGCGTGTACTCCAAGTCTTCTGGGTAGATATGGTTCCAAAAATAACTCTCCCGAAGGTTTCATTCCGTTTGGACTCCGTCTGATATTCCTTTTCTGCGAAACCCTGAAAATGGCAAAAAACAGCAATCTGCACTAGCCTTGGGTAAGTAGCATAGTCCCAAAAATAATATAAAAGTGTATAATAATGCCCATTAAACATCCAAAACAGGATATATAATAGCATGGAACAATCAAAAATTATAGATACGTTGGAGACGTATCAAGCACCCCCAAGCTTAATTCCTGCTCGTCCTCGAGTAGGTAAATGATAAAAACAGAATTTTTGATGTGGAATGCTAACAAACATAATTCTCAATGTTATTATCTTTATTGTGGCATGAAAGTTCAGATCCGAAAGATTCAAGATAAAAGTTCATATTGACATAAGAATAATAATACTTCAAGCATACTAACAAAGCAATCATGTCTTCTCAAAATAACATGGCCAAAGAAAGTTCATCCCTACAAAATCATATAGTTAGGCTATGCTCCATCTTTGTCACACAAAATATTCCAATCATTCACAACCCCGATTTCAGCCAAGCACTTGTTTCATACTTTAATTTTTCCATACTCTTTCAACTTTCACGCAATATATTAGCGTGAGCCATGGACATAGCACTATGTGGAATATAGTGGTGGTTGTGGAGAAGACAAAAAGAGGAAGATGGTCTCACGTCAACTAGGCGTATCAATGGGCTATGGAGATGCCCATCAATAGATATCAATGTGAGTGAGTAGGGATTGCCATGCAACGGATGCACTAGAGCTAAAAATGTATGAAAGCTCAACAAAAGAAACTAATTGGGTGTGCATCCAACTTGCTCGCTCACGAAGACCTAGGGCATTTGAGGAAGCCCATCGTTGGAATATACAAGCCAAGTTCTATAATGAAAATTCCCACTAGTATATGAAAGTGACTAAACAAGAGACTCTCTATCATGAAGATCATTATGCTAAACCACAAGCGTAGAAAAATATAGTAGCATTGTCCCTTTTCTTTTTTCCTTTTTTTTCTTTTTTTTGGGCCTTTCTTTTTTTTCTTTGGCCTTTCTTTTTTTTCTTTTTTCTTTTTCTTTTTCTTTGGGACAATGCTCTAATAATGATGATCATCACCCTTACATTGATTTACAACTCGATACTAGAACAAACTATGACTCTATATGAATGCCTCCGGCAGTGTACCGGGATGTGCAATGAATCAAGAGTGACATGTATGAAAAATTATGCATGGTGTCCTATCCACAAATACGATGTCAACTACATGATCATGCATGGCAATATGACAATGTTGAAGTGTGTCATAACAAACGGAACGATGGAAAGTTGCATGGCAATATATCTCGGAATGACTATGGAAATGCCATGATTGGTAGGTATGGTGGTTGTTTTGAGGAAGGTATATGGTGGGTGTATGGTACCGGTGAAAGTTGCGCGGTACGAGAGAGGCTAGCAATGATGGAAGGGTGAGAGTGCGTATAATGCATGGACTCAACATTAGTCATAAAGAACTCACATACTTATTGCTAAAATCTACAAGTCATCAAAACCAAGTACTACACGCATGCTTTTAGGGGGGAGGTTGGTAGGAGTTAACCATCGCGCCCCGACTTCCACACAAAGGATGACACTCAATGAAATACATCATGCTTCAAATTTGTCACAAAACGGTTACCATACGTGCATGCTACGGGACTTGCAAAACTCAACACAAGTATTTCTCAAATTCACAACTACTCTACTAGCATGACTCTAATATCACCATCCTCATATCTCAAAACAATCATCAAGTATCAAACTTCTCTTAGTATTCAATGCACTTTATGTGAAAGTTTTTACTATACTCATATTGGATGCCTATCATATTAGGACTAGTTTTATAACCAAAGCACATTACCATGCTGTTCTAAAAGACTCTCAAATAGATTTAAGTGAAGCATGAGAGATCAACAATTTCTACAAAATAAAACCACCACCGTGCTATAAAAGATATAAGTGAAGCACTAGAGCGAAACTATCTAGCTCAAAAGATATAAGTGAAGCACATAGAGTATTCTAATAAATTCTAAACCATATTTATCTCTCTCAAAAGGTGTGTCCAGCAAGGATGATTGTGTCAAACTAAAAAGCAAAGACTCAAATCATACATGACGCTCCAAGCAAAACACATATCATGTGGTGAATAAAAATATAGTCCCAAGTATAGTTACCGATAGACGAAGACGAAAGAGGGGATGCCTTACCGGGGCATCCCAAGCTTAGGCTTTTGGTTGTCCTTGAATTTTACCTTGGGGTGCCTTGGGCATCCCTAAGCTTAGGCTCTTTCCACTCTTGGTTCGATAGTCCATCAAAGCCATACTCAAAACTTGAAAACTTCACAACACAAAACTTAGCCAAAAATCTCGTGAGCTCCGTTAGTATAAGAAAACAAACCACCTGACAAAGGTACTGTAATGAACTCATTCTTTGTTTATATTGGTGTTAAACCTACTGTATTCCAACTTCTCTATGATTCATATTCCCCAATACTACTCATAGATGCATCAAAATAAGCAAACAACACACGAAAACCAGAATCTGTAAAAAACAGAACAGTCTGTAGTAATCTGTAACTTTCGAATACTTCTGTGACTCCAAAAAATTTGAAACAAATTGGTAAACGTGAGGAATTTGTCTATCAATCATCTGCAAAAAGAATCAACTAAATAACACTCTCCAGTAAAACTGGTGGCTAATCTCGTGAGCGCTAAAGTTTCTGTGTTTTACAGCATGATCATATAAATTTCGCACAAGTCTTCCCAAAGGTTCTACTTGGCACAAACACTAATTAAAACACAAAAACACATCTAAACATAAGCTAGATGCAATATTTATTCCTAAACATAAGCAAAAACAAAGAAAAGTAAATTGGGTTGCCTCCCAACAAGCGCTATCGTTTAACGCCACTAGCTAGGCACGATACAAGAATAGATCTAGGTATTGCCATCTTTGGTAGGCAATTCTTCAATTAAGCACTTATAATTCTTAGGAACTTCTTTATTCCTATTGATAATCAAACTTCTAGGAAATAAATCAAGAAATTCATTTGTATCAAAAGGTTCTCTTGCGAAAGTGAGAAAGTTGGGATGAACACTTATAGACTTGAGATCCGCAATTTCCTTTATAGATGGTTCACCCTTATTTTTAGGAACATACATAAACTTGACCAATTTAGTGGTAGAAGGTTTTGAAGTAGTTTTTATAGCTGAAAGAGCAGACCCTACATTAGTAATAATATCCTCAAGTTTATTGATTCTAGTGGAATCTTTATCTATTCTCTCGTTAACTATGGGTTCCTTTTCTTTAAAAAAATTCAGAATAACTCCTACCTTGGATCCATATTGGGTAATTTGGTTGTGGATCTTCCTATCCAAACTTTCAACCAACTCTACAGTAGCAGCTTTGTTTTCAATAATTTCAAGCCTTTGCATAACATGTTCCAGAGTTAAAACAGTTCCGTTAACCAGAAGAGGTGGTGGCCCAAACAATTCAATCATAGCATTATAAGAATCAAAAGTATGGCTACCCAAGAAATTACCTCCGGTAATGGTATCAAGAATATATCTATTCCACGGAGTGATGCCAATATAAAAATTGCGAAGAAGCACAGAAGTGGAAAGCTTCCTAGTAGATCTATTTTGAGCATTGCAAATTCTATACAACGCATCTTTTAGATTTTCCTCCTCCCTTTGTTTAAAATTAAGAACCTCACTCTCGGGAGTGTTGATAATGATAGGTGTGCTAGCCATGACAGCAAGGCAAAGCGAATGGTAAACACACGAAAGAAGAAGGGCAAATAAGACGGCAAGGGTGAAGTGGGGGAGAGGACAAAAAGAGGCAAATAAATGTAATGCAAAGGATAAGTGTTTGTGATAGGTACTTGGTATATGACTTTTGCGTAAGCCTCCCCGGCAACGGCGCCAGAAATTCTTCTTGCTACTTCTCGAGCTTGCGTTGTATTCCCTCGAAGAGGAAAGGGTGATGCAGCACAGTAGCGTAAGTATTTCCCTCGGTTTTTGAGAACCAAGGTATCAATCCAGTAGGAGACCACACGCGAGTCCCTCTCACCTGCACAAACAAATAAGAACTTCGCAGCCAACGCAATAAGGGGTTGTCAATCCCTTTACGGTCACTTACGAAAGTGAGATCTGATAGATATGATAGTATAATATTCTTGGTATTTTTGGATATAAGAACAGAAAGTAAATAAAGCAAAGTAAAGTAGATGAAAGATTATTATGTTGAGAATAGACCCTGGGGCCATAGGTTTCACTAGTGGCTTCTCTCATGATAGCAAAATTCTATGGTGGGTGAACAAATTACTGTCGAGCAATTGATAGAAAAGTGCATAGTTATGAGAAAATCTAGGCATGATCATTATATATAGGCATCACGTCCGTGACAAGTAGACCAAAATGATTCTGCATCTACTACTATTATTCCACACATCGACCGCTATCCAGCATGCATCTAGAGTATTAAGTTCATAAGAACAGAGTAATGCTTTAAGCAAGATGACATGATGTAGAGGGATAAACTCAAGCAATAGATATAACCCCCATCTTTTTATCCTTGATGGCAACAATACAACACGTGCCTTGCTGCCCCTGCTTTCACTGGGAAAGGACACCGCAAGATTGAACCCAAAGCCAAGCACTTCTCCCATTGCAAGAACTATAGATCTAGTAGGCCAAACCAAACCAATAATTCGAAGAGACTTGCAAGGATATTATAATCATACATAAAAGATTTCAGAAAAGAATCAAATATTTCTCATAGATAATCTTGATCATAAACCCACAATTCATTGGATCTCAACAAACACACCGCAAAAAAGATTACATCGAATATATCTCCTCGAAGATCGAGGAGAACTTTGTATTGAGATCCAAAAAGAGAGAAGAATCCATCTAGCTAATAACTATGGACCCGAAGGTCTGTGGTAAACTACTCACAACTCATGGGTGAGGCTATGGTGTTGATGTAGAAGAACTCCGTGGTAGACCCCCCCTCCGGCGGAGCTCCGGAAAAGGCCCCAAGATGGGATCTCACGGGAACAGAAGGTTGCGGTGGTGGAATTAGGGTTTTCTCTGTTGCCTCGATGTTTTCAGGGAACGTGGATATATATAGGAGGAAGGAGGGCATCAGGGGAGCCAGAGGGGGCCCACGAGGGTGGGGGGCGCGCCCTGGACCCTCATGGCCGCCTCCTTCGTTCCCTCGCGTGTACTCCAAAACTTCTGGGTAGATATGGCTCCAAAAATACTGTCCCGAAGGTTTCATTCCCTTTGGACTCCGTTTGATATTCCTTTTCTGCGAAACCCTGAAATAGGCAAAAAAACAGCAATCTGCGCTGGGCCTTGAGTTAGTAGGTTAGTCCCAAAAATAATATAAAAGTGTATAATAAAGCCCATTAAACATCCAAAACAGAATATATAATAGCATGGAACAATCAAAAATTGTAGATACGTTAGAGACGTATCAATTCTCCATTAGAATTGTCGTCCTAAATGTTCACTCCATGATCCGGTTTCTCCTCGGTTACTCCTAGCTTCTTCTTCGTGTCTTCATTATGCTCCAATAGCATAGCAATTTCCTATTCATATCCATTGCGGGTTGCCTTGATTTCATCCTCCAGCTCGATATTCCAAGTCATCAGCTTCTTGGTCTTCTTCATGCTAGCGCACATCTGATTCTCATATCGACAAATGTGTTGATCCATCTCCTGTATATATGCTGCGAAAGACCCATCCTTCCTGGTGTGAACCATTTCCCATTGGTCATCCCGGCATCTGCATATCTGGTAGGCGTTGTCTTCAAGATCCTTGTTGTATACCTCACAAATGCGTCCAAAGGTGATGTGTGTGGCCACACTTTTTCCTAAGCTCCAAGTTGGTGCATCCAAGGTAAACTCGAGGGGCTCGGTAGTTGGTGCAAAAGTCCTTCCAGCAACGCAAACTTTAATCCTCCATCGCTCCTCTTCTGGTAAGGTTGGAGTAAAAGTCCGGTGAAGATGGGTAGGCCGATGTTCAGATACTTCACGACCTCCTTCAGGTGTCGTCCAAAAGGGTGTTGTTGTCAGGTTGAGTAAACTTATTCCTGGGGTCCAATATCTATATTGTGGAAATAGAGAAGGATTAAAAATGAATAGAGAAGAGTATCATGTTGCTTTTCCTAGTGGTCGCTGATAACCCTCAACCGTAAGGGATCGAGATAGTCTTCGCGGGTAAGAATAACCCAATTTATTGATTCGACACACGAGGAGCCAAAGAGTATTTATAAGCTTTAATAGTTGAGTTGTCAATTCAACCGCACCTGAAATATACTTACTTGCAACAAAGGATAAGTGGTAACAGTGATATGATAGTGATGATAGTAATAGTAAAAGTAAACAGCGAAAGTAAATAGCAGTAGTAAATGGCAAAAGTAGCAACTAGTGACAAGCAAGGTTTAAAATACTGTAGGCTAGGGAGATGGATGGTTGGGCGCTGCATGGATGAGATAGTTTCTAACTTGGGGCACGGCACACGGAAAAGTAATGATCATCTAGGCAAATATCAAGCATTAGGCATGTATCCCGTAGGTAGTTGTACGTGCTTGCAACAAGAACTTGCACAACATCTTTTGTCCTACCATCCCGCTACAAACGGGGCCAAAAGGAACTAATGGATATTAAGGTGCTCCTGTCAAAGAGCACCGGAACAAAGTAATGAACTCAATGGATACATGTAATCCTCAAACTACGGACCATCCCCTTTGGTGTCCCAAGCTGTCACTTTTGGGATCGCTGGTTGCGAATCGTAACAGGTGCATACAACTCATAGATAGGATCAAGAACACAAATATATTCATGCAAACACATATAGTTCAGATCTGAAATCATGGCACTCGGGCCCTAAGTGTCAAGCATTAAGAATAACAAGTTGTAGCAAAGATGATAAACACCATAGTAGATGATAGGCAACATGCCCCCAACAATCTGATGAACTATTACATGATCTAACTCATCCAATCCCTACCATCCCCTTCGCCTACAGCAGGGGAATTACTCACACATGAAGGGGGAAGTCATGGAGGGATGATGGAGTGGTGATGATGATGACGATGGCGACGATCTCCCCTCTCCAGAGGCCAAATCAGCCTCCAGATTAGCCCTCCCGAAGAAGAACAGAGGGTGGCGGCGGCTCCGCGACGAAAAACAGTGAAAGAACTTCCGATCTGGGGTTTCTGCGTCGGGAGGAAAAATACGGGCTAAAGTAGGGCACCAGGGGGTGTGGGCCCCACCCAGGCGCCCCCCCTCCCCGGCACGGCCCAGGGGGGGCGCGCCCACAGGGCGCCTGGGCACCCCCTGGCCCCCCTCTGGCCCCACTTCTGGTGTTTGGTTCCTTCGGGTGCGTGGATTTTCTCTGATTTTTCGTGGATTTTTCTGAGATACTTAAAAATCCGTTTTCCTGCACACAAATAAACCATACAGGCAGCTCTGCTGAAAACAGCGTCAGTCCGGGTTAGTTTAGTCCAAATCATGCAAGAATGAGGTCAAAACAATATCAAAAGTGTTTGGAAAAGTAGATACGTTTGAGACGTATCAACTCCCCCAAGCTTAGCATATTGCTTGTCCTCAAGCAATTCAGTTCAACGAACTAGACGCGACAAAGAAAACTTTGACAAACTCTTTTGCTTCATTAGATGTATATAAGCATGTACTACAAAAAGAGTTCAGCAAGTATTAAAACAGTACTTATGAGAACAATGCAAGGAGCAATCCTTCTTTCAAGTGACCAGTCACAAATACTTAGAAGTAAATAATATATTACTGAAAATCAAGACAGGATCACATTGCATATAGCTTGAGCATATTAGGGTGGTATCTCGCTAGCCTCCATGAGTGAAGCAAAACATAAATGCAGAGACTCCTCGAGAGTTTTAAAGGAGACTAGAGCTAAGAATTTCAGAATAAATCATATCACAAGTATGCAGAAGACAATGTAATACTTTGGGACAATGCACATTACACTCAGAATGACAATTATGCTCTCCTAGCCAGTGCTTTGAAGAAAGAAGGTGAGACTCTCGAACCGTGGCTTTTATTGGCAAAGTTGAAAACCCGTGGTCGGAAACAAAAACTAAACATGTACCAGAGCTCTTGGTTTTAAAAATCAGAAGTAAATATGTTTTGAGAGGTGTATATTTCATCAACGAATGCTAGCAGATAACTCAATCACTTTTTAAGCTAGACAAGTCTCGAGGAACGGCTCCCGCATGAGGACGATCACATCCTCTTAATCTCCTTTGTTTATCACTGCCAAAGTTTTCTGATTCCTCATGAACACAGCGTGAAGGAGGGTTTGTTTGTTATATTATCCTTTCGAGTCGGGCGCACTAAATGCCAGTTCCTTTTCATATTAGGGGTTTGCACATTATACATGCAATCCAGGGGTGAAACTTGTCCAACTTAAAGAGATCATGAATTAACTACTACTTCCTCATGAGCTAAAACATAGGCACAAAAAGAGGAGTGCTTTTGAATAATTTCGAGATGGTACATGAAAGTCTTCGTTAGGTATGGCAGGTAAATACCATGTATAGGAAGGTATAGTGGACTCATATGGCATAACAGGTTTAAAGGTTTTGGATGCACAAGCAGTCATTCCGCTTAGTACGGGTGGAGGTTTAGCAAAAGACTGGGAAGCGACCAACTAGAGAGCAATAACGGTCATAATCATGCAGAGCGACAAAGCAACATTGAATCGGGCATGAAAGTGATATAACTATTCTAAAACTCAAAGATCATCAAGGCAAAATAGACTTTTTAGTCTTAAACATGTGTAAGCATGTCCCAAGTCAATCCAAAAATTCTCTAAAGGGAAATACCACCTTAGTATACCAGACTATGAACAGTGCAATGCATGTAGATCATTTCAATAACACATTATATACTCTAGTTATTCGAGACTAGCCACAAGAAAAGCATGAACCACTGGAAGAGCATTGTAAACATAGCACTATGTCGCTACAAGCTGGTCTCTAGATCATAAGTACAGGCATATGTACAAAAGTAGAAACAATAAGAGTTCATACCGGTCTTCCTTGTTGCTTCCTTTCAGTCGATCTTCGTCATTACTGCTTGTCACTTACACGATCAAACGTAGGAAATATAATCAAATGCCATCACGGACTCGAGCTGATCTGTGAAAACAAAGCAAACTAAAGAGAAAAAGGAAATCTTTTTGGTTTTTTCAAAGGTTGAATAAAAGCAAAAGAAAGAGAAAATCTTTTTGTTGTTTTTGCAAAGAGAGAAGTAAAGAAGAACGGGCAAAAACTACGAAAAGATCAAAGCGAATAAAACGGATAATACAATGGAAAAGTGAGAAGGGCACATACTCCCCCAAGCTTAGGCTTTTGGCCTAAGTTGGTTAGCAGCTACTGCCCCCAGGAGCCTCCTGCTCCAGGGGTATGGTGGTGAGACCAAGGGTCGTAGAAGGATGATGGCGCATACACCGAACTCCTCGGAGTCTCCCACGAGGAAGGTTCCGAGCGCCAAACAGAGGAAGACCCTTCACCAAACTCGGTGGTGGTCTCTTCCTGAAAATGTGGTATCTCACCGTGCCTCTCCTCGTCGGGCACAACCCCCTCCATGGGGTTATGGAACTGATGCTGGACCATGAACTCATCGAACTGGACAACATCAAAGGACCATCCGTTCCTGCGAGAAAAATCTAACAAAAGAGGTGCAGGTAGACGGATCTCGCGTTCCGCGGTAGTTCCGAAACGCAAGATATAAATAAGGTTATCAAGCTCAGAACCCATGGAAACAAACTTATGCCATTTCATAGCAGCAAGATCAAAGCTTAAATAAGTAAAAGGAGTATCATCAGGGTGTGGGGTGCCTCCAAGATGCTCTAAGATAAGTGTGGCATAAATGCCACCATATAAGTCCCCCTTGTTACCGTTCATAGCAAGGCGTCGAGCAATTAAGGTACCAAAATTATAATCAGACCTCCCTGAGAGGGCTGCTGCCAGGATAGCAATATCCGGAGCAGAAATGCTGGTCGTGTTGTCACGAGCTAACACCCCTCTAGCAATATAATATGCAAAATACCTGAGGTGAGGAAACAAGATGCTGGAGATCTTCGACCGATGAATATCCCTCGTACCCATGCTGCAGAGAGAGTTGATGATGGTTTTCAGCTCGGAGGGCTGAGTGGCCATTCTTGCCGTCCTCCCAACGTTTGGCACACCTATTACTTCACAAAAATTTCCCAGAGTCATGGTGATAAGATCATTATAAATTTTAAACTCAATAGCACCTGAATCAGGATTATATCTAAAACTATTAATGAAACCGGAGGTGAGTTTCTGATACTGAGTAACACGGCTCGTGACGAGTCGTGTCAAACCTGCATTAGCACAAAGATTATAGAACTCATCCTTGATTCCCGCAGCTTCCATGAATTCATCACATGGAAATGTCATCGCACGTGCTGGACTTGTATCTTCCAACAACTCCAGGGGCACATGATCCTCATTATAGCTCACCCTAGCAGTCGATGGTGAAGCTACGGCTCTAGTGACTCGATCGGAGTGTGCGGGCCTCCTCTTCTCAAGCCATCCTTTTGCCCTTCCTAACAAACTCATTTCTGAAATTTTGTACAATTTACAAAAACGTGGATTAAAACAAAGTGAGCTAAGGCAAACTACTCAACTCACTTGCCCAAGGCATAAATTTGCATCAAAACTTGGAAAATAACTTTCTACACATGCATGCAAACTCATCTCTACAGCACCAAGAACTACTAAATACTCACAAATGAGGCCACCAATCAAAAATCTAATTGGAGGGGTGGAGGAGTCACATACCAAGGAGTATTTGCTCAAAATTTCAGCTCAAATGATGGGCTGTAGAGAGAGATCGAAGAATCGCCTCCAAGAATAGCAAGAACAACAAGAACAAGACCAGAACTCGGGTTTCTGGAAAAAGAGAGAGAGGAGGGAAGAAGAAGTACCTGGAGGGGGGTCCCGTGGGCCCCAGGCGCCCTGTGGGCGCGGCCAGGGGCTGGGCCGCGCCAGCTGGCCGCCTGGGCCACTGGTGGCCCCCCCGGCTGGCCCCAGGACTTTCCGGGTCTCTCTCGTTGTGGAAATTTTAATATAATTTTTCTGGAATTTTTCTGAAAACCTCAGTGTTGAAAATTTTTCGAAGTTCAAAAAGCTGCGAAACTCTCTGAAAACTTGAAGCAGTTAGTAGTATTGTGAAGCTTCAAAAACATAGATACTTGGTACAGCAAGTAGGACAAAACTAAAAACAAATGAAAACATAGCAAGCTCAACTTTTTATCCATATAAAACACGTTCACTAGTAAGGTTGATCAAGTCTTACCAACAAACAAGCGATATATAGAGCAAAAGGTCTCACCTCCTACGAAGTAATCACTGAACTTTTACCTTGATGGACATTGTCCCTACCATGATAGTTTTGTATTTGTGAGGCACATGTAGTGGACAGTCCCATTCTCCAATTTTCACGGTCTCGATATTCTCTATAGAGTTGAGGGCATGCCTCCTGTCGGTCTTCTTTGGAAAATATACCGTGTGTTCTTTATCATTCACATGAAAGGTAACCTTCCCTTTGTTGCAATCAATAATAGCACCTGCGGTGTTAAGGAAAGGTCTACCAAGAATAATGGACATACTCCCATCCTCGGGCATGTCAAGCACAACAAAATCAGTAAGAATTAAACAATTAGCAACTTCAACTGGAACATCCTCACAAATACCTATCGGAACAGCGGTTGACTTGTCAGCCATCTGAAGGGAGATATCTGTAGGAATTAGTTTCTCTAAACAAAGCCTCTCGTAAAGAGAGAGAGGCATAACACTCACTCCCGCTCCAAGATCACATAAAGCAGTTTTGACATAATTATTCTTTATGGAGCAAGGAATGGTGGGTATACCTGGACCACCGAGCTTCTCAGGAATCTTTCCACTGAAAGAATAGTTAGCAAGCATAGTAGATATTGCATCATTAGGAACTTTTCTTTTGTTAGTGACAATATCTTTCATATATTTTGAATAAGGAAGTAACTTAATAGCATCAGTCAAGGATATCTGAAGAAAAAGAGGTTTAATCCACTCACAAAACTTATTATAATGCTCTTCTTCTTTAGATTTGATGGACTTACCTGGAAAGGGCATGGGTTTCTGTACCCATGGTTCTTTCTCCTTCCCATGTTTTCTCGCGATGAAGTCTTCTTTAGTGTACCTCTTACGTTTGTCAGGTGCTTCTTCTTCTTGAACTTCAGGCGGATCGTTTTTCTCATTATCATTACCTTCAGGTTCAGCACCGTCTTCAGTCTCAGCATCGGAAATAGATACACTGTTGGGATCAATAGCTGGCTCTTCATCTGCAATAGGATCATTAGCATTGTCAGTCTCTTTATGTTTCTTCTTCTTATTTGGAGAGACAACAATTTCTTCTTCCTGCATTTGAGAATCTTGCTCGATCCTCTTCGGATGTCCTTCTGGATAAAGAGGATCTTGAGTGCTAGTTCCTCCTCGGGTCTTAATCCCAAAAGCCTGCAATTTATCTTGTTTGGCATTGTTAGCAAGCAAATCTCTTTGCACATTAGAAATTTCATCAAGCTGAGTTTGAACCATATGAAAATGCTTCACAAGACATTGAACATCATTAATTGTTCTATCTAAAACACCAAGCAACTTTTTGATAGCAAGGGAATTATCATGCAACTGACTTTCTATCCTCTCATTAAAATGATTCTGTTTCATAATAAAATTATCAAACTCATCTAAACATTGATCAGGAGGTTTACCATGAGGGATGTCACCTGCGTTGAAATCTAAAAGAGAATGTACCTCTACCATAGGAGGGTGAGTGGTAGGCTCACACAGCTTCTCAATAGGGGGTAGATTCTTCACGTCTTCAGCTTTAATACCTTTCTCTTTAATAGACTTCTTTGCTTCTCGCATATCCTCGGGGCTTAGAACAAACATGCCCCTCTTCTTTGTTGGTGGAGGTGGTTCAGGGATGGACCAATCTTCATGGTTTTTGGCAATCCTGCCCATCAGATCTTTCGCATCATCCGGTGTTCTTTTCCTGAAAACACAACCAGCACAACTGTCCAAATAGGACCTAGATTCATCAGTTGGACCAGCATAGAATATATCAATTAATTCATTCTTAGGAATTTCATATCCTGGTCTAGCCCGAATCAAACCGCAGTACCTCCCCCAAGCTTTAGGGAGGGACTCATCCTGCAACTGTTTAAAGTTATAAATTCTTTGTAAAGCAACATGTTGCATGTGAGCAGGAAAGTACTTATCAACAAAAGAGTGAGCTAAGTCCTGAGGACTCTTAATAGAACCGCATGGGAGTGAGTCATACCACGCTTTAGCACCTTCCTTCAGCGAGAAAGGAAGAAGCTTGGTCACATAAAAGTATCGTATCTTTTCATCTGTGGTAAACAGGCTACCTAGCTCAACAAGTTTAGTTAGGTGTGCAATAGCATCATCATTTTCTCTGCCATAAAAGGGGTCAGCTTCAACCATAGGTATAAGTGAAAGATCAACAGAGAAGTCAAAATCAGGATCATCAATGCATATAGGAGATGTAGCAAACTCAGGATTAGGAACGGTTTTGTTTTTCAAAGAGTGTTTTTCAAATATTTTCTTAATAACTTCAGGGTCAGAGCCAGCAAACTCTGTCAGTTCCCTGCATAGATCTTCATCAAGCATATAGTAATCATCATCAAGGAGCCTCTCTTTGAGTTTACTCAAATCAGGATAATCATAAGTTTCACCAATAGGGTAGCGAGCAACAGGAAGTTCAATTCCATATTTTTCAGCAGCGGCAGCAATTTGTTTCTCAAGAGCATAACCAAGCGAACTAATATCATCATCAAAAGTAGTAGAAGCATAATCAAGAGTATCAGTCATAGTAACAGATTCAGTAGGAGCATCATGTGGTGGTGGTGAGGCAAACTTACTCATAACAGAAGGTGAATCAAGCGTAGCACTAGTGCTCAGAGCAGTACCTCTTCTTGTAGTGGATAGTAAGATCGGAACCTTGGGGTCTCCTTTCTTACCCATAGTGAATAAAGTGCGGCAGGTAGGATACCTCAAGTAGACTTGTAAATATTGCTATGCTCCCCGGCAACGGCGCCAGAAAACGGTACTTGATAACCCTCAACCGTAAGGGATCGAGATAGTCTTCGCGGGTAAGAATAACCCAATTTATTGATTCGACACACGGGGAGCCAAAGAGTATTTATAAGCTTTAACAGTTGAGTTGTCAATTCAACCGCACCTGAAATATACTTACTTGCAACAAAGGATAAGTGGTAACAGTGATATGATAGTGATGATAGTAATAGTAAAAGTAAACAACGAAAGTAAATAGCAGTAGTAAATGGCAAAAGTAGCAACTAGTGACAAGCAAGGTTTAAAATACTGTAGGCTAGGGAGATGGATGGTTGGGCGCTGCATGGATGAGATAGTTTCTAACTTGGGGCACGGCACACGGAAAAGTAATGATCATCTAGGCAAATATCAAGCATTAGGCATGTATCCCGTAGGTAGTTGTACGTGCTTGCAATAAGAACTTGCACAACATCTTTTGTCCTACCATCCCGCTACGAACGGGGCCAAAAGGAACTAATGGATATTGAGGTGCTCCTGTCAAAGAGCACCGGAACAAAGCAATGAACTCAATGGATACATGTAATCCTCAAACTACGGACCATCCCCTTTGGTGTCCCAAGCTGTCACTTTTGGGATCGCCGGTTTCGAACCATAACAGGTGCATACAACTCATAGATAGGATCAAGAACACAAATATATTCATGCAAACACATATGGTTCAGATCTGAAATCATGGCACTCGGGCCCTAAGTGTCAAGCATTAAGAATAACAAGTTGTAGCAAAGATGATAAACACCATAGTAGATGATAGGCAATATGCCCCCAACAATCTGATGAACTATTACATGATCTAACTCATCCAATCCCTACCATCCCCTTCGCCTACAGCAGGGGAATTACTCACACATGAAGGGGGAAGTCATGGAGGGATGATGGAGTGATGATGATGATGACGATGGCGACGATCTCCCCTCTCCGGAGGCCAAATCAGCCTCCAGATTAGCCCTCCCGAAGAAGAACAGAGGGTGGCGGCAGCTCCGCGACGAAAAACAGCGAAAGAACTTCCGATCTAGGGTTTATGCGTCGGGAGGAAAAATACGGGCTAAAAGAGGGCACCAGGGGGTGTGGGCCCCACCCAGGCGCCCCCCCGGCGCGGCCCAGGGGGGGCGCGCCCACAGGGCGCCTGGGCACCCCCTGGCCCCCCTCTGGCCCCACTTCTGGTATTTGGTTCCTTCGGGTGCGTGGATTTTCTCTGATTTTTCGTGGATTTTTTTGAGATACTTAAAAATCCGTTTTCCTGCACACAAATAAACCATACAGGCAGCTCTGCTGAAAACAACGTCAGTCCGGGTTAGTTTAGTCCAAATCATGCAAGAATGAGGTCAGAACAATATCAAAAGTGTTTGGAAAAGTAGATACGTTTGAGACGTATCAGTCGCGTCCTACATTCAGCGTGTGCTCTGATACCATCTTGTAGTGACCCGATCCCAATGGATCAAAGTCTCTGTGCTTAAGTGTCATCCCTAGGTCGGTATGTTGACACACATAGTACTCGAGGATATATAACAGAATTCAATCACCCACTTATTACATCGAGGTCCTCATAAAGAGTACTAATTACCACAAAATATGGTTGAAGGCCAACTAATAAGATACTACGGAAGCTTCAAAGATAAATGAGTCCATCCAACTCCACGGCAAACCTGAGTGTAGAACAACGACCTATCGCACCTTAATCCTCATTAAAAAACTCTGCTACATGAGACGTTGCAGCCGTGTAGGTCAGCACATGGAATATGCTGGCAAAGTCACACTATAGCATAATGATGAACAATATCTATCACTACATGCATATATGGCTGGTGGAGGCTCTAAGTTTAATTTTTTCCATAAAGCTAATTTTTCCCTACAACTAAGGAATAAATTTTTATTTAATACTACATTTAATTACCAATATTGAGAAGGTTCCTCCAACTCAATCCCAAAAACCTCCAAGTTATTAATAACCCAACAATTTTCATTAGATAAAGTGACGAGATCAACAAATAATTCACTTCTAGATACTCAAGATGTCCATAACCGGGGACACAACTAATCATGATTAGTTTGCACACTTTTAGAGGTTTGCGCACTTTTCCCCACAAGACTCGACCGCATCCATGATCGGAAGATTGAGGCATAGCCTTTTAGAAGTATTTACTCTTTACTCTGGGTAGACCGGTAGACCTACTTTCCCCTACATAAGCTAGTCCACCACTGAAAGAGGTCACACAACTTACTCAACTATGCGAGAGCCCATAATGGATTGTGGATGCACACGGAAGTTTCTAGGCATGAATAATCATATGATCCCTTTGAGCCTGGGTGGCATTCCGTAGGATGATCACATGGGTCCTCCGAGATTTCCTAGGACAACACTGGATTCTCCAGGTGCCCGCAACCAATCCACCCAAATGTGTATTAATGTTGTCACCTTAAACTTTCCCTTAGTTATTATTACTCTCATAACTTGCATGAATCTCACATATTGCTACTTCTCGAGCTTGCGTTGTATTCCCTCGAAGAGGAAAGGGTGATGCAGCACAGTAGCGTAAGTATTTCCCTCAGTTTTTGAGAACCAAGGTATCAATCCAGTAGGAGACCATGCGCGAGTCCCTCGCACCTGCACAAACAAATAAGAACCTCGCATCTAACGCGATAAGGGGTTGTCAATCCCTTCACGGTCACTTACGAGAGTGAGATCTGATAGATAGGATAGGATAATATTTTTGGTATTTTTGGTATAAGAACAAAAATTAAATAAAGTAGATAAGCAACAGCAACGTTAATTGGCTAGTGGAAAGGAAAATAATATGATGAAGATAGACCCGGGAGCCATAGGTTTCACTAGTGGCTTCTCTCATGATAGCAGAATTCTGCGGTGGGTGAACAAATTACTGTCGAGCAATCGATAGAAAAGCCAATAGTTATGAGAATATATAGGCATGATCATTGTATATAGGCATCACGTCTGTGACAAGTAGACCGAAACGATTCTGCATCTACTACTATTACTCCACACATCGACCGCTATCCAGCATGCATCTAGAGTATTAAGTTCATAAGAACAGAGTAACACTTTAAGCAAGATGACATGATGTAGAGGGATAAACTCAACCAATATGATATAAACCACATCTTTTTATCCTTGATGGCCACAATACTATACGTGCCTTGCTGCCCCTACTGTCACTGGGAAAGGACACCGCAAGATTGAACCCAAAGCCAAGCACTTCTCCCATTGCAAGAACTATAGATCTAGTAGGCCGAACCAAACCAATAATTTGAAGAGACTTGCAAAGATATTATAATCATACATAAAAGATTTCAGAAAAGAATCCAATGTTGTTCTAGATAATCTTGATCATAAACCCACAATTTATCCGATCTCGACAAACACACCGCCAAAAGATTACATCGAATAGATCTCCTCAAAGATCGAGGAGAACTTTGTATTGAGATCCAAAGAGAGAGAAGAAGCCATCTAGCTAATAACTATGGACCCAAAGGTCCGTGGTAAACTACTCACAACTCATCGAAGAGGCTATGGTGTTGATGTATAAGCCCTACAACAACTCTTATGGAAAGATGTCTTCTGAATTTGAAACTAGTGTTAAGGAGTTTATGATTTCGCAAAAGAATTTTAATGCTTTGCTTGAAGAGAAATTGCTTAAGATTGATGAATTGGATAGAAGTGTGGATAGAATTACTCTTGATGTTGATTCTTTGAAACTTAGATCTATCCCACCTAAGCATGATATCAATGAGTCTCTCAAAGCCATGAGAATTTCCATTGATGAATGCAAAGAAAGAACCGCTAGAATGCGTGCTAAAAGAGAGGATTATATTAATTCATGTTCTTCTAGTTATCATGAAAATAAAGATGAAGATCTGAAAGTTATTGATGTGTCTCCTACTAGATCCTTGTTTCCTAGTATAAATATTGATGAATATAGGATTGGAGATGATTCTGCTTTAAGGTGTCCAAATGATTCAGAGGTTTTAGATCTTGATGCTAAAATTGCTAAAAGTAGGAGTGAAAGAGATTAAAACTTTGCATAGTGATGAACCCACTACTTTGGATTTCAAGGGATTCAATTATGACAATTGCTCTTTTATTGATTGTATTTCCTTGTTGCAATCCATGCTAAATTCTCCACATGCTTATAGTCAAAATAAAGCTTTCACCAAACACATAGTTGATGCTTTGTTGCAATCTTATGAAGAAAAACTTGAGTTGGAAGTTTTTATCCCTAGAAAGCTTTATGATGAGTGGGAACCTACTATCAAAATAAAAATAAAATATCATGAATGCTATGCTTTGTGTGATTTCGGTGCTAGTGTCTCCACTATCCCAAAAACTTTGTGTGATTTGCTAGGGTTCCATGAGCTTGATGGTTGTTCTTTAAATTTTCATCTTGCGGATTCCACTATTAAGAAACCTATGGGAAGAATTAATAATGTTATTTTTGTTGCTAATAGGAATTATGTGCCCGTGGATTTCATTGTTCTTGATATAGATTGCAATCCTTCATGTCCTATTATTCTTGGTAGACCTTTCCTTAGAACGATTGGTGCAATTATTGATATGAAGGAAGGAAATATTAGATTCCAATTTCCATTAAGGAAAGGCATGGAACACTTTCCAAGAAATAAAATCAAATTACCATATGAATCTATCATGAGAGCCACTTATGGATTTCCTTCCAAGGATGGCAATACCTAGATTTATCTTGTATCGTGCCTAGCTAGGGGCGTAAAACGATAGCACTTGTTGGGAGGAAACCCAACTTTATATTTCGTTTTTGTTGCTGTCAGGGAATAAATATTGCATCTAGGCTCTTATTAGATGTGGTTTCCTGTTTTGTTTAGTGTTTATGACAAGTAGAACCTGTGGGAAGACTTATGTGAAGTTTATGTGATCTTGCTGTGAAAAACAGAATCGTTAGCGCTCGCTAAAGTAGTCTTCAGATTTTACTGGAGCCTTCTTTCTAGTTGATTCTTTTTGTAGATAATTGGTAGCAAATTCCGCAAATTTACCTATTTAGTTTGAATTTTTGGGAGTTCTAGAAGTAGGCGAAACCTGCAGAATACTACAGACTGTTATGTTTTTGACAGATTCTGTTTTCATGTGTTGTTTGCTTATTCCGATGCATCTATGAGTAGTATTGGAGGATATGAACCATAGAGAAGTTGGAATACAGTAGGTTTAACACCAATATAAACAAAGAATGAATTCATTGCTACACTTTTGAGTACTGGTTTGCTTTCTTATACTAACGGAGCTCACGAGAATTTTTGTCTAAGTTTTGTGTTGTGAAGTTTTCAAGTTTTGAGTAATGCTTTGATGGACTATGGAACAAGGAGCAGCAAAGGCCTAAGCTTGGGGATGCCCATGGCACCCCAAGTAAATTCAAGATAATCAAAAGCCTAAGCTTGGGGATGCCCCGGGAAGGCATCCCCTCTTTCGTCTTCATCCATCGGTAACTATACTTGCAACTATATTTTTATTCACAACATGATATGTGTTTTGCTTGGAGCGTCTTGTATAATTTGAGTCTTTACTTGTTAGTTTGTCATACTCATCCTTGCTGGAAACACCTAATTGAGAGAGTTAAATATGGCCTAGAAATTGTTAGAACACTTTATGTGCTTCACTTATATCTTTTGAGTTGAATAGTTTTTGCTCTAGTGCTTCACTTATATCTTTTAGAGCACGGTGGTGGTAATATTTTGTAGAAATTGCTGAACTCTCATGCTTCAATTATATCCTTTTGAGAGTCTATTAAAACAGCATGGTAATGTGTTAAGGCTAAAGAAACTAGTCTTCACATGATAAACATCCAATGTCAATGCAGTAAAAATTCTCACACTAAGTGCATTGAATATGATGAGATGTTGGATGCTTGATAATTGTTTTGAGATATGAGGATAGTGATATTAGAGTCATGCTAGTGGAGTCATTATGAAATTGAGAAATACTTGTGTTAAGGTTAGTGATTCCCGTTGCATGCACGTATGGTGAACCGCTATGTGAAGAATTTAGAGCATGAGGTATTTGTAGAGTGCCAACCTTTGTGTGGAGGTTGGGGGCGCGCGATGGTTAACTCCTACCAACCTCCCCCCTAGGAGCATGCATTGATTGCTTTGTTTTGATGATTCGTAGATTTTTGCAATAAGTATATGAGTTCTTATGACTAATGTTGAGTCCATGGATTATACACACTCTCACCCTTCCACCATTGCTAGCCTCTCTTGTACCGCGCAACTTTCGCCAGTACCATAAACCCACTATATATCCTTCCCCAAAAAAGCCACCATATTGTTCCTCAAAACAGCCACCATACCTACCTATCATGGCATTTCCATAGCCATTCCGAGATATATTTCCATGCAACTTTGCACCGTTCCGTTCATATGACACGCATCATATTGTCATATTGCCATTGCATGATCATGTAGTTGACATAGTATTGTGGCAAGGCCACCATGCATAATTTTTATACATGTCACTCTTGTTTCATTGCACATACCGGTACACCGCCGGAGGCATTCATATAGAGTCATACTTTCTCGTTGTAGTATCGAGTTGTAATATCGAGTTGTAATGAAAGTGTGATGATCATCATTATTAGAGCATTGTCCCATGGGAGGAAAGGCTAAATCTATAAAGCCCCTCCGCAAAAAAAAAGAAAAAAAAAGGCCAAAGAAAAAAGAAAGAAAGGCCCAAAAAAAGAAAAAAAGAAAAAGAAAAGAAAAAGGGAAAATTGCTACTATCTTTTTTCCACACTTGTGCTTCAAAGTAGCACCATGCTCTTCATTGTAGAAAGTCTCATGTTTAGTCACTTTCATATACTAGTGGGAATTTTCATTATAGAACTTGGCTTGTATATTCCAACGATGGGCTTCCTCAAATGCCCTAGGTCTTCGTGAGCAAGCAAGTTGGATGCACACCCACTAGTTTCTTTTGTTGAGCTTTCATTCATATTTAGCTCTAGTGCATCCGTTGCATGGCAATCCCTACTCACTCACATTGATATCTATTGATGGGCATCTCCATAGCCCGTTGATACGCCTAGTTGATGTGGGACTATCTCCCTCCTTTTTGTCTTCTCCACAACCACCTCTATTCCACCCATAGTGCTATGTCCATGGCTCACACTCATGTATTGCGTGAAAGTTGAAAGGTTTGAAAAGATAGGGTATGAAAACAAGTGCTTGGCTGAAATCGGGGTTGTGCATGATATGAATATTTTTGTGTGATAATGAGGGAGCATAGCCAACACTATATGATTTTGTAGGGATAACTTTCTTTAGCCATAGTATTTTGAGAAGACTTGATTGCTTTGTTAGTATGCTTGAAGTATTGTTATTTCTTATGTCAATATAGTCTTTTATCTTGAATCTTTCAAATATGAACATTCGTGCCACAATTAAGAGAATTACATTGAAAAACTTTATTGGTTAGAATTCCACATCAAAAATTCTTTATTTATCATTTACCTACTCGAGGACGAGCAGGAATTAAGCTTGGGGATGCTTGATACGTCTCCAACGTATCTATAATTTTTGATTGTTCCATGCTATTATTTATGAAGTCTTGGATGTTTAATGGGATTTATCATTCACTTTTACATCATTTTTGGGACTAACCTACTAACCCAAAGGCCCAGTCCAGATTGCTGTTTTTTTGCCTGTTTCAGGGTTTTGCAGAAAAAGAATATCAAACGGAGTCCAAACGGAATGAAACCTTCGCGAGAGATATTTTTGGAGAAAATCACGCACGCAGAGCTTGAGAACCACGTCAGGGGATCAAGAGGTCGCCCACGAGGGTGGGGGGCGCGCCCCCCTTCCCAGGGTGTGCCCCCTGCCTCGTGGCCCCCTTGAGCGTCCCCCGGTGCCCTCCTTCTTCCTATATAAGTCTACATACCCCAGAAACTCCGTGAACAGAGAGAAAACCCTAATTCCACCGCTGTACCTTCTGTTCCCGTGAAGATCCCATCTTGGAGCCTGTTTCGGAGCTCCACCGGAGGGGGGTCCATCACGGAGTTCTTCTTCATCATCATCATCACCGCCCTCACCATGAGTTGTGAGTAGTTTACCACAGAACTTCAGGTCCATAGCTAGTATCTAGATGGCTTCTTCTCTCTCTCTGGATCTCAATACAAAGTTCTCCTCGGTCTTCGAGGAGATCTATTCGATGTAATCTCTTTTTGCGATGTGTTTGTCGAGATCCGCTGAATTACGACTTTATGATCAAGGTTGTCTATGAAAGATATTTGGTTCTTCTCTGAACTTTTTATGTGTGCTCATAATATCCTTGCAAGTCTCTTCGAATTATTGGTTTGGTTTGGCCTACTAGATCTATAGTTCTTGCAATGGGAGAAGTGCTTGGCTTTGGGTTCAATCTTGCGGTGTCCTTTCCCAGTGACAGTAGGGGCAGCAAGGCACGTATTGTATTGTTGCCATCGAGGATAAAAAATATGGGGTTTATATCATATTGCTTGAGTTTATCCCTCTACATCATGTCATCTTGCTTAAGGCGTTACTCTGTTCTTATGAACTCAATACACTAGATGCATGCTGGATAGCGGTCGATGTGTGGAGTAATAGTAGTAGATGCAGAATCGTTTCGGTCTACTTGTCTCGGACGTGATGCCTATATACAATGATCATGCCTAGATAGTCTCATAATTATTCGCTTTTCTATCAATTGCTAGACAGTAATTTGTTTATCCACCGTAGAATATCGCTATCATGAGAGAAGCCACTAGAGAAAACTATGGCCCCCGGGTCTATTCTCAACATATCAATCTACATCTACTTTACTTTTATTGCTTTTATTTGTTGTTCTTATAAACCAAAAATACCAAAAATATAAACTATCATCTCTATCAGATCTCACTTTCGTAAGTGACCGTAAATGGATTGACAACCCCTTATCGCGTTGGCTGCGAAGTTCTTATTTGTTTGTGCAGGTGCGAGGGACTCCCGCGTGGTCTCCTACTGGATTGATACCTTGGTTCTCAAAAACCGAGGGAAATACTTACGCTACTGTGCTACATCTCCCTTTCCTCTTCGAGGGAATACAACACAAGCTCGAGAAGTAGCGGTGGGCACCTCGTTTCTTCTCTGACTTGTACTCCAAGTCTCTCGTGAAGATATCGTTCCAAAAATAACTCTCCCGAAGGTTTCATTCCGTTTGGACTCCGTTTGATATTCCTTTTCTGCGAAACACTGAAATAGGCAAAAAACAACAATTTGCACTGGGCCTTGGGTTAGTAGGTTAGTCCCAAAAATGATATAAAAGTGTATAATAAAGGCCATTAAACATCCAAAATAGAATATATAATAGCATGGAACAATCAAAAATTATAGATACGTTGGAGACGTATCAAGCATCCCCAAGCTTAATTCCTGCTCGTCCTCGGGTAGGTAAATGATAAAAACAAATTTTTTGATGTGGAATGCTAACCAACATATTTCTCAATGTATTTTTATTTATTGTGGCATGAATGTTCAGATCCGAAAGATTCAAGACAAAAGTCTATAAAGACATAAGAATAATAATACTTCAAGCATACTAGCAAATCAATCATGTCTTCTCAAAATAACATGGCCAAAGAAAGTTATCCCTACAAAATCATATAGTCTGGCTATGCTCTATCTTCATCACACAAAATATTTAAATCATGCACAACCCCGGTTTCAGCCAAGCAATTGTTTCACACTTTAATTCTTTCAAACCTTTCAACTTTCACGCAATACATTAGCGTGAGCCATGGATATAGCACTATGTGGAATAGAGTGGTGGTTGTGGAGAAGACAAAAGAAGAAGATAGTCTCACATCAACTAGGCATATCAATTGGCTATGGAGATGCCCATCAATAGATATCAATGTGAGTGAGTAGGGATTGCCATGGAACGGATGCACTAGAGCTATAAGTGTATGAAAGCTCAACAAAAGAAACTAAGTGGGTGTGCATCCAACCTGTTTTCTCATGAAGACCTAGGGCATTTTGAGGAAGCCCATCGTTGGAATATACAAGCCAAGTTCTATAATGAAAATTCCCACTAGTATATGAAAGTGACAAAACATGAGACTCTCTATCATGAAGATTATGGTGCTACTTTGAAGCACAAGTGTGGAAAAGGATAGTAGTATTGTCCCTTCTCTTTTTTTTTTGAAGCACAGTGATGGTGCGTGTCATAATAAACGGAACGGTGGAGTTACATGGAAATATATCTCGGAATGGCTATGGAAATGCCATGATAGGTAGGTATGGTGGCTGTTTTGAGGAAGGTATATGGTGGGTGTATGGTACCAGTGAAAGTTGCGCGGTACAAGAGAGGCTAGCAATGGTGGAAGGGTGAGAGTGCGTATAATCCATGGACTCAACATTAGTCATAAAGAACTCATATACTTATTGCAAAAATCGACGAGTTATCAAAACATAGTATTTAATGCATGCTCCTAGGGGAATGGTTAGTAGGAGTTAACCATCGCGCGATCCCGACCTCCACACAAAGGATGACACTCAATAAACAAATCATGCTCCAACTTCATCACATAACGGTTCACCATACGTGCATGCTACGGGAATCACAAACTTTAACACAAGTGTTTCTCAAATTCACAATTACTCCACTAGCATGACTCTAATATCACTATTCTCATATCTCAAAACAATCATCAAGTATCAAACTTCTCATAGTATTCAATGCACTTGTATGAAAGTTTTTACTATACTCAGCTTGGATGTCTATCATATTATGACTAGTTTGATAACCAAAGCACATTACCATGCTGTTCTAAAAGACTCTCAAATAGATATAAGTGAAGCATGAGAGTTCAATAATTTCTACAAAATAAAACCACCACCGTGCTCTAAAAGATATAAGTGAAGCACTAGAGCGAAACTATCTAACTCAAAAGATATAAGTGAAGCACATAGAGTATTCTAATAAATTCCAAATCATATTTATATCTTTCAAAATGTGTGTCCATCAAGGATGATTGTGGCAAACTAAAAAGCAAAGACTCAAATCATACATGACGCTCCAAGCAAAACACATATCACGTGGTGAATAAAAATATAGTCTCAAGTAAAGTTACCGATAGACGAAGACGAAAGAGGGGATGCCTTCCCGGGGAATCCCCAAACTTAGGCTTGTGGTTGTCCCTGAATTTTACCTTGGGGTGCCTTGGGCATCCCCAAGCTTAGGCTTTTTCCACTCTTTGTTCCATTGTCCATCAAATCCATACTCAAAACTTGAAAACTTCACAACACAAAACTTAGCCAAAAATCTCATGAGCTCCGTTAGTATAAGAAAACAAGCCACCACTCAAAGGTACTGTAATGAACTCATTCTTTGTTTATATTTGTGTTAAACCTACTGTATTCCAACTTTTCTATGATTCATACCCCCCGATACTACTCATAGATTCATCGAAATAAGCAAACAACACACGAAAAACAGAATCTGTCAAAAACAGAACAGTTTGTAGTAATCTGTAACTTTCGAATACTTCTGTATCTAAAAAAATGAAATAAATTGGTGGATGCGAGGAATTTGTCTATTAATCATCTGCAAAAATAATCAACTAAAAAGCACTCTTCGGTAAAAAATGGTAGCTAATCTCGTGAGCGCTAAAGTTTTTGTTTTTTACAGCATGATCACACAAACTTCACACAAGTCTTCCCATAGGTTCTACTTGGCACAAACACTAATTAAAACACAAAACCACATCTAAACAGAAGCTAGATGCAATATTTATTCCTAAACAGAAGCAAAAACAAAGAAAATAAAATTGGGTTGCCTCCCAACAAGCGCTATCGTTTAACGCCCTTAGCTAGGCATTGATAATTTTAATGATGCTCACATGAAAGACAAGATTTGAAGCACAAATTAAAGATCACCATAGAACATGTGACAAACACATCTAAGTCTAACATGCTTCCTATGCATAGTCATTTTATAGGAAAACAAATTAGCAGGACAAGCAAGATCTAACATATGCAAGGAAGAAGAAAGAAACAATAGCAGTCTCAACATAACGAGAGGTAATTTAGTAACATGAAAATTTCTACAACCATATTTTCCTCTCTCATAATAATTTCATGTAGGATCATAAGCAAATTCAACAATATAGCTATCACAAAACATATTCTCAACATGATCCACATGCACGTGAAGTTGACACTCTTCCAAAATAGTGGATCAAAATTAACTAAAGTCATGACCTCTCCAAACCAACTTTTATCAAAAATTTCATAAGATTGAACATTCTCCAAATATGTTGGATCTAAAGTTGACACTCTTCCAAACCCACTTTAAATATTATTGCATACATTATTATCAATCTCATATATATCATGGGGCTTAAATAAGTTTCAAGATCGTAAGAAGCATCACCCCAATCATGATCATTGCAACAAGTAGTAGACATAGCAAAACTAGCATCCCCAAGCTTGAGGTTTTGCATATCATTAACACAATTGACATTAAGAGAATTTATAATAACATCATTGCAATCATGCTTTTCATTCAAAGAGCTATCCTGAATCACTTCATAAATTTCTTCTTTCAATACTTCTTCACAAATTTCAGATTCACGAATTTCAAGCAAAACCTCATAAAGATAATCTAGTGCATGCAGCAAGTGGATCTCTTAAAAAGATTAGCAAGTGGATGATTATCCATAATTTAGCAAGTGAAGATGCAAGCTAATAAAAGGCACATAGCAACACAAGCAAACAAAAAGGCAAACGGAAAAAGGCAAAGGTGAAGTGGGGGAGAGGAAAACGAGAGGCAAATAATGTAATGTGAGGGACAAGGGTTTGTGATAGGTACTTGGTATATGACTTTTGCGTAGATCTCCCCAGCAACGACGCCAGAAATTCTTCTTGCTACTTCTGGAGCTTGCGTTGTATTCCCTCGAAGAGGAAAGGGTGATGCAGCACAGTAGTGTAAGTATTTCCCTCAGTTTTTGAGAACCAAGGTATCAATCCAATAGTAGACCACGCGCGAGTCCCTCGCACATGCACAAACAAATAATAACTTCGCAGCCAACGCAATAAGGGGTTGTCAACCCCTTCATGGTCACTTAAGAGAGTGAGATCTGATAAATAGGATAGGATAATATTTTTGGTATTTTTGGTATAAGAACAGAAAGTAAATAAAGTAAATAAGCAACGACAACAGAAATTGGCTAGTGGAAAGGAAAATAATATGATGAAGATAGACCAGGGGGGCATAGGTTTCACTAGTGGCTTCTCTCATGATAGCAGAATTCTACGTGGGTGAACAAATTACTATCGAGCAATTGATAGAAAAGCGCATAGTTATGAGAATATCTAGGCATGATCATTGTATATAGCCATCACGTCCGTGACTAGTAGACCGAAACGATTCTGCATCTACTAATATTACTCCACACATCGACCGCTATCCAGCATGCATCTAGAGTATTAAGTTCATAAGAACAGAGTAACGCTTTAAGCAAGATGACATGATGTAGAGGGATAAACTCAAGCAATATGATATAAAACCCATCTTTTTATCCTTGATGGCCACAATACTATATGTGCCTTGCTGCCCCTACTGTCACTAGGAAAGGACTCCGCAAGATTGAACCCAAAGCCAAGCACTTCTCCCATTGCAAGAACTATAGATCTAGTGGGCCAAACCAAACCAATAATTCGAAGAGACTTGCAAAGATATTATAATCATACATAAAAGATTTCAGAAAACAATCCAATATTGTTCATAGATAATCTTGATCATAAACCCACAATTCATCGGATCTCGACAAACACACCGCAAAAAGATTACATCGAATAGATCTCCTCGAAGATCAAGGAGAACTTTGTATTGAGATCCAAAGAGAGAGAAGAGGCTATCTAGCTAATAACTATGGATCCGAAAGTCTATGGTAAACTACTCACAACTCATCAAAGAGGCTATGGTGTTGATGTAGAAGCCCTCCGTGATCGATTCCCCCTCCGGCGGAGCTCCGGAACAGGCCCCAAGATGGGATCTCACGGGAACAGAAGGTTACGGTGGTGGAATTAGGGTTTCTTCGTGCTCTTCGATGTTTTAAGGCTATATGGGTATATATAGGAGGAAAAAGTACGTTGGTGGAGCAACATGGGGCCCACGAGGGTGGGGGGCGTGCCTACCCCCCTGGGCGCGCCCTGCCCCCTCGTGGGCACCTCGTTTCTTCTCTGACTTGTACTCCAAGTCTCTGGTGAAGATATCGCTCCAAAAATAACTCTCCCAAAGGTTTCATTCTGTTTGGACTCCGTTTGATATTCCTTTTCTGTGAAACACTGAAATAGGCAAAAAAGAACAATTCGCACTAGGCCTTGGGTTAGTAGGTTAGTCCCAAAAATGATATAAAAGTGTATAATAAAGCCCATTAAACATCCATAACAGAATATATAATAGCATGGAACAATAAAAAATTATAGATACGTTGGAGGCGTATCACATACCAATCCCCATCTACGAGCATGGCTAAGCAATATGTAATATAAGATATATTTTTGGGGTGATCAAAGTCATAGGTTCCTACCACATGATCTACATTGCATAACCACATGTACCCAAATCCTACTCATGCAAATCTTTGAGGGATCAAACTAATGCAAAGTAAAATTGGGTATAGAAAAGTATGATCAAAGTGTAACTTGCCTTGCAGATGATCGTTAAACCCTAGGGATTCGTAGTAGCAAGCTTCGCACTCCGGATAATCTATCGTAAACAAACAATAGCATACATAAGCACACAAACAAAAGTTTCAAAAAGTAATCGAATAAAAAGTTTCATGAAAACTCAAAAACAACCAAATAACTCTTATATCTTAACAGAAAGTATATGTCAAGAGCTTCGATTTGCAGAAAGAATCAACTAAAATGGAGTTACGAAACTCAAGTTATGATAAAAAGAAGTTCAAATTCAAATATGTTTGAATTCAAATTTTAAAACTTTCAAAAATATTTATAGTTTGGTTTTCTGGATAGATGAGATTATGATGAAGAATTTGGTGTTGGTTTCGTTGAATTTGGACAAACGGTTGAAAAGTTGTGCTGGTTTCAAAAATAGGGGCAAAACTGTAAATAAAATAACTATAACTAAGTCCCTGGCTACGTGGCAAAATACCACTAGTTGAAAGCATTCGCTACAGAGGCTAAACTAGCGAATATTCACTATTTGGAGAAAAATGATTCGAAAATAAAAAAATAAAACCGATCTAATCAAGATCGTTGGGTGGAGATTGGACGGCGAGAGGAAGCGGGGCGTTACCGCAACGACGGTGATCAGCGGCAGTGAAGATGACGGCGGCGACAGCTCGGGTCCGGTCGGCGTGGCACCTCCGGGGCTCGGCGGCGGCGGTGAATGATAACCCACAAGTGTAGGGGATCGCAACAGTTTTCGAGGGTAAAGTATTCAACCCAAATTTATTGATTCGACACAAGGAGAACCAAAGAATACTCTTAAGTATTTGCAGCTGAGTTGTCAATTCAACCACACCTGGAAACTTAGTATCTGCAGCAAGGTAATTTAGTAGCAAGGTAATATGGAAATAGCGGTAACAACAATAAAAGTAACAATAGTATTTTTGTAGTTTTTGTAACAGTAGCAGCGGAAAAGTAAATAAGCAATAAGCAATAAGTGAAAAGCTCGTAGGCATTGGATCGGTGATGGAGAATTATGTCGGATGTGATTCCTCATGTAAAAGTTATAACCTAGGGTGACACAGAACTAGCTCCAGTTCATCAATGTAATGTATTCATGTATTCCGAATACAGTCATACGTGTTAATGGAAAAGAACTTGCATGACATCTTTTGTCCTACCCTCCCGTGGCAGCGGGGTCCTAATGGAAACTAAGGGATATTAAGGCCTCCTTTTAATAGAGTACCGGACCAAAGCATCAACACATAGTGAATACACGAACTCCTCATACTACGGTCATCACTGGGAGTGGACCCGATTGTTGTCACTTCGGGGTTGCCGGATCATAACACATAATAGGTGACTATTGCCTTGCAAGATAGGATCAAGAACACACATATATTCATGAAAACATAATAGGTTCAGATCTGAAATCATGGCACTCGGGCCCTAGTGACAAGCATTAAGCATGGCAAAGTCATAGCAACATCAATCTTAGAGCATAGTGGTACCACGGATCAAACCCTAACAAAACTAACTCGATTACATGGTAAATCTCATCCAACCCATCACTGTCCAGCAAGCCTACGATGGGATTACTCACGCACGGCGGTGAGCATCATGGAATTGGTTATGGAGGAAGGTTGATTATGACAATGGCGATGATCTCCACTCTCCGGAGCCCCGAACGGACTCCAAAGCAGCCCTCCCGAGAGAGATTAGGGCTTGGCGGCGGCTCCATATCGTAAAACGTGATAATTATTCCTCTCTGATATTTTTCTCCTCGAAAGTGAATATATGGAGTCGAGGGATACATTGGTGGAGCAACATGGGGCCCACGAGGCAGGGGGCGCGCCCAGGGGGAGGGGCGCGCCCCCACCCTCGTGGACAGGGTGTGGGCCCCTGGCTTGGTTCTTTCCGTATATATTTTTTACATATTCCAAAATAATTCTCCATCGAATTTCAGGTCATTCCGAGAACTTTTATTTCTACACAAAAATAACACCATGGCAATTCTGCTGAAAAGAGCGTCAGTCCAGGTTAGTTCCATTCAAAACATGCAAGTTATAGTCCAAAACAAGGGCAAATGTGTTTGGAAAAGTAGATACATTGGAGACGTATCAGTGAAGTAGATGGAGAGGGGCGTGATACGTCTCCAGCGTATCTATAATTTCTGATTGTTCCAAGCTATTATATTATCCATCTAGGATGTTTTATATGCATTTATATTCTATTTTATATGATTTTTGGGACTAACATATTAACCTAGAGCCCCGTGCGAGTTTCTGTTTTTTTTTGTTGTTTTTGAGTTTTACAAAAAATGAATACCAAACGGAGTCCAATTGACGTGCCAATTTTTGATGATTTTTTGTGGACCAAGAGAAGACCCCGGAGTAATAGAGTTCAACCAGAAGAGTCCCGGGCTGCCCACGAGGGTGGGGGGCGCGCCCCTATCTCGTGGACAGCCCGGAGACCCCCCCTGAATTGTGCCCTACGCCAAAAAATCCTATAAATACCCAAACCTCCAGAAAATAACCAAGATCGGGAGTTCCGCCGTTGCAAGCCTCTGTAGCCACCGAAAAAAAATCTAGACCCGTTTTGGCACCCTGCTGGAGGGGGGGAATCCCTCTCCGGTGGCCATCTTCATCATCCCGACACACTCCATGACGAGGAGGGAGTAGTTCACCCTCGGAGCTGAGGGTATATAGTAGTAGCTATGTGTTTGATCTCTCTCTCTCTCTCTCTCTCTCTCTCTCTCTCTCGTGTTCTTGAGATGACACGATCTTGATGTATCGCGAGCTTTGCTATTATAGTTGGATCTTATGATGTTTCTCCCCCTCTACCTTCTTTGTAATGGATTGAGTTTTCCCTTTGAAGTTATCTTATCGGATTGAGTCTTTAAGGATTTGAGAACACTTGATGTATGTCTTGCATGTGCTTATCTGTGGTGACAATGGGATATTCACGTGATCTACTTGATGTATGTTTTGGTGATCAACTTGTGGGTTTAGTGACCTTGTGAACTTATGCATAGGGGTTGGCACACGTTTTCGTCTTGACTCTGCGATAGAAACTTTGGGGCACTCTTTGAAGTTCTTTGTGTTGGTTGAATAGATGAATCTAAGGTCGTGTGATGCATATCGTATAATCATGTCCACGGATACTTGAGGTGACAATGGAGTATCTAGGTGACATTAGGGTTTTGGTTGATATGTGTCTTAAGGTGTTATTCTAGTATGAACTCTAGGATAGATCGAATGGAAAGAATAACTTCGTGTTATTTTACTATGGAATCTTGAATAGATCGATCAGAAAGAATAACTTTGAGGTGGTTCCGTACCCTACAATAATCTCTTCGTTTGTTCCCCGCTATTAGTTACTTTGGAGTGACTCTTTGTTGCATGTTGAGGGATAGTTATATGACCCAGTTATGTTATTATTGTTGAGAGAACTTGCACTAGTGAAAGTATGAACCCTAGGACTTGTTTCTAAGCATTGCAATTCCGTTTACGCTCACTTTTACCACTTGCTACCTTGCTGTTTTTTATATTTTCATATTACAAAAACCTATATCTACCATCCATATTGCACTTGTATCACCATCTCTTCGCCGAAGTAGTGCACCTATACAATTTACCATTGTATTGGGTGTGTTGGAGACACAAGAGACTCTTCGTTATTTGGTTGCATGGTTGCTTGAGAGAGACCATCTTCATCCTACACCTCCCATGGATTGATATTCCTTAGGTCATCCACTTGAGGGAAATTTGCTACTGTCCTACAAACCTCTGCACTTGGAGGCCCAACAACGTCTACAAGAAGAAGGTTGCATAGTAGACATCAAGCAATTTCTGGCGCCGTTGCCAGGGAGGTGAGTGCTTGAAGGTATATCTTTAGATCTTGCAATCGAATCTTTTAGTTTATTGTTTTATCACTAGTTTAGTTTATAAAATAAAACTACCAAAAATGGAATTGAGGTTGCCTCGTATGCTTCATCTTTTTAATATCTTTCGTGAAAATGATGGGAAGGAAAAGTGTGCTCAAGTACTAGAAGAAGAATTACATAGAATGCTTGGCATAAAATATGTGAATGATGAGCATGATTGCAATGTTGTTAGTATGAATTCTTTGAATACCCATGATGCTAATGATATGCAAAGCCACAAGCTTAGGGATGCTATGTTTGATGAAGATGATATGTTTAGTCCCCCAAGTTTTGATGAGAAAATTTATTATGATGAAAGCATGCCTCCTATTTATGATGATTATTGTGATGGCCCGTATGTTATAAAGAATAAAAATAACCATGAAACTTTTCATCATGATTTTAACTTTCAATTGGATTATGCTTCACATGATAGTTATTTTGTTGAATTTTCTCCTCCCGCTACTATCAATGAGAAGAATTTTGCTTATGATGAGAGTAGTAAAATTTCTATTCTTATGGATCATGAAAAGAATGCTTTATGTGATGTTTATATTGTTGAATTCATTCATGATGCTACTGAAAATTATTATGAGATAGGAACATATGTTTCTATCTATTGCAATAATATCAAGTTTCCTCTCTATGTGCTTAAAATCTTGAAGTTATGCTCGTTTTCCCTTCCTATGCTAGTTGATTCTCGTCCCATAAGTTGTTTGCTCACAAAATACCTATGCATAGGAAGTGGGTTAGACTTAAATGTGATAGCTATATTCTTCATGATGACCCCGTTGCGTTTCAATTCTTATCTTTCATGTGAGCATCATTGAAATCATCATGCCTAGCTAAAAGGCATTAAAGAAAAGCGCTTGTTGGGAGACAACCCAATATTTACCCCTACTATTTTGTGTGTTCACATGATTAAGCTACTATATTAATCATGTTTTATAGCTTTTGTTTCAATAAAGTGCCAAGTAGAACCTTTGGGAAGACTTGGGTGAAAGTCTTTGCGATCTTGCTGTAAAAAAACAGAAAATTCACGCTCACAAGATTAGCTGCCATTTTTTTACAGAAGAGCGCTTTTGAGTTGATTATTTTTTCTGAATATTAATAGACAAATCCTCACGTCCACCAATTTAGTTCAGAATTTTTAGAGTTACAGAAGTATTCGAAAGTTACAAATTGCTACAGACTGTTCTGTTTTTGACAGATTTTGTTTTCTATGTGTTGTTTGCTTATTTTGATGAATCTATGAGTAGTATCAGAGGGTATGAACCATATAGAAGTTGGAATACAGTAGATATTACACAAATATGAATTTAGAATGAGTTCACAACAATACCTAAGTGGTGGTTTTATTTTCTTATACTACTGGAGCTTACATGTTTTTTGTTGAGTTTTGTGTTGTGAAGTTTTCAAGTTTTGGGTAAAGATTCGATGGACTATGGAATAAGGAGTGGCAAGAGCCTAAGCTTGGGGATGCACAAGGCACCCCAAGGTAATATTCAAGGACAACCAAAATCCTAAGCTTGGGGATGCCCCGGGAAGGCATCCCCTCTATCGTCTTCGTCCATTGGTAACTTTACTTGAGGCTATATTTTTATTCACCACATGATATGTGTTTTTCTTGGAGTGTCATTTTGTTTTATTTTGTGTTGCTTGCTGTTGGAATAATATCCCAAGATCTGAAATTCTTAAATGTTATAGAGTCTTCACATAGTTACACAATTATTCAACTACTCATTGATCTTCACTTATATCTTTCAGAGTAGTTTGTCATTTGCTCTAGTGCTTCACTTATATCTTTTTAGAGCACGGCGGTGGTTTTATTTTGAAGAAATAGATGAACTCTCATGATTCACTTATATTATTTTGAGAGTCCTTTAGAACAGCATGGTAATTTTCTTTGGTTATGAATTTAGTCCCAATATGATGGGCATCCAAGAGGGATATAATAAAAACTTTCATATAAAGTTCTTTGAATACTATGAGAAGTTTGATACTTGATGATTGTTTTGAGATATGAGGACAATGATATTAGAGCCATGCTAGTGGAGTAATTGTGAATTTTATGAATAGTTGTGTTAAAGTTTGTGATTCCCGTACCATGCACGTATGGTGAACCGTTATGTGATGAAGTTGGAGCATAATTTATTTATTGATTGTCATCCTTTGTGTGGAGGTCGGGATCGCGCGATGGTTAACTCCTACCAACCCTTCCCCTAGGAGCATGCGTTGAATACTTGGTTTTGATAACTTGTAGATTTTTGCAATAAGTATATGAGTTCTTTATGACTAATGTTGAGTCCATGGATTATACACACTCTCACCCTTCCACCATTGCTAGCCTCTCTAGTGCTGCGCAACTTTCGGCGGTACTATGCACCCACCATATACCTTCCTCAAAACAGCCACCATAACTACCTATTATGGCATTTCCATAGCCATTCCGAGATATATTGCCATGCAACTTTCCACCGTTCTGTTTATTATGACACGCTTCATCATTGTCATATTGCCTTGCATGATCATGTAGTTGACATCGTATTTGTGGCAAGGCCACCATGCATAATTTTTCATACATGTCACTCTTGATTCATTGCACATCCCGGTACACCGCCTGTCGGGGGAAACTGTCCTCCCACGAGCACCTATGGGACCGAAGCCCCTTCTACGTTGCGGTAAGGGAGCGGAGGGAGCACGAAGAGCAGATCGAGGGGCGCACGCGGGCAGTTTACCCAGGTTCGGGCCGCGCGGACGCGTAAAACCCTACTCCTGCCTTGGTTGTATTGAGCTCGGGAGCTTGAAGAGCTACAGTACTAGCTACACCGAGCGAGAGAATTGCTTAGGTTTCGAACCCTTTCTACGTTGCACATGGGCCTCCTTTTATAGCTCAAGGGGTCACCGACAGGTGTCAACGTAGAGGAGGGTAAAAACGTAATTTTGGTGGTAGTTGTAATAGTGCGGGAATAGTGCGTGAACAGTGGATGAACAGTGGTCTTCACCTAACTTTGACAGTGGGGGACAAGGGCATTAAATGCCCGTCACCGTCGACCCCAAAAGTGTCTGTCCATGCGTCTCCGTTCGACACGGCGGTGGCCTCGTCACCGCGGCTTGCCACCGTGCGCCCCAGGCTGCACAGCCATCCGCCACGCGTTCCTGGAAGGGCCCCAGGGCGACGCGTGGGCAGATGAGCTGGAGCGTGGGCACACAGCATAGGCTTCCCCCGGCAAGCACCTTGCCGGGGTCGTAATCTTGCCGGGCCCGGAAGCTTGTCGCTCTCCGGGTCCTGCCCGGGCGCATGATGCGCCGAGGCATTTCTTGAGGTGTGCATTCCTTTGCCTTCCTGGCAAGCTCCTCTTGCCAGGGTCTTGTACTAAAGTGGTATCCCTGAGCCTGGTGCGGCCTTCCCGGCAAGCTCCTCTTGCCGGGGCCTTGGTCTTCTGACTTGTATACTTTGTTCTTGAATGGCTTTATAGGGACCAGAAAGGTTCTTGGCGAGCACGTGGTAAGCCCTGCCGCGGGAAGCCGCTACTGCCCGTGCACAAGTTGGGGTACTAAAGTACCCCTATCTTAGTACACCGACAGGAGCCCCCGGGCCTGGGCCACACACGGTGCCGAGCGCTGTTGGGCCAGGCCCAAAACAGTGCACGGGCACGCGCGGCCCACGGCAAGCCGTATCCCCTTCCGCATCCGCCGCATCCCTCCCTAACGGCACGCGTCGATTGCGGCGTCGTGGGAGAGATCGTGGCCTGTTCTTTAATGGGAAATGCGGAGCGTCCCCCACTTCCCCCTTAAAAGCAGAGGAAGCAGGGGCAGTTCCCTCCTTCGTCTTCATTGCGTCTTGACTCTCCAGAAACCCCCGCTGCTTCTTGCCTCCACCCCTCCTCCGCCGTCTTCCGCATCCGCGGCGCCGTCGAGCTCCTCGCCTCTTCCCTCGTCGCCTCCGCCATGGCTCCGAAGAGCGACAAGGCGAAAGCAGACAAGGCCAAGAAGGAGAAGTCAGAGCAGGCGGCGAAGCTGGCCGCTCTGCGGAAGAGGAGCGTGGTCTTCGCGCCGAGACTTGGCGCGAAGGAGCTGCGGAACAAGTATTATCTGTTCTGGTCGGGGGAGACCAAAGCTCATCCCCGCACCAGAGCCTTCCCCGCCGTCGCCAAAGATATGTTCCCCGGCGGGTACTTCTTCTTCGCTGCTTTCTTCCATTGTGGATTGTGCCCTCCGTTCTCGGAGTTCTTTTGTGATATCATGAACACATATGGCCTCCACCTCCTAGACTTTACTCCCAACGCCATCTTACGATGGCTGTTTTCGTACATCTGTGCGAAAACTATGTTGGGATTCATCCAAATGTAGCCCTTTTCTGCCATTTCTTCATGCCTAGAGTAGAGGCTGGCGCTCCCCTTTCCGGCGGCATCTCCTGGATCTTCCGGCTGAACAAGAAGGATTCATACCTGAAGGGAGAACTCCGCGGCAAGTGGGAGGAATGGCGTGCGGATTGGTGCTGGGTAGTGGAGGATAAGCCGGAGCCCTTCACCGCGCCGCGCACAACTGCCATAGTGCGCGGCAGAGATTGGAGCGAATTGGCCCCGGTGGACAACAAGCTCGGCATTGCCCTCATTAGGATTATTCGTCTCCGGGTCGCCAATTTGACTATCGGAGAGGTTGGAGCAGATTTCCTCCGCCGCCGCATTGCCCCTTTACAAGAAAGGAAAAGGCCCGCCTGGGAATTCGGCAATGCGGCAGATATCATGAGGCTGCGCCCTGGATTGAACTTCAATTTCACCGCCTTGGAGCTGAAGGGGATGGTCCGAGAGCTCTTCAAGCATGACCCGGCCCACCCGGAGTGGTTCAGACCTGCCCGGGGAGTGGTGCCGCTGTGCAACAGTACCGCCCGTGATTCCTTGCGTGCAATGATGCCTTCGTGCGACTCCCACGGCGTCGACCCCACTTGGATAGAGCCTCCGCCGGATACAGTGCTGAGCTTTTTTGACAATTTGGTCGAGACGCCCAAAAACACCGAGGAGAACAGGGGCCTCACCCGGGCCACTACGGCTCGGGATATAGCCTACATCGCTTCTAGGATGGAGGAGGTCGCCGCAGCTGCGGCGGCGGGTGATTTTGGATACTCTGTGGATGATGCAGAGGCCGCGGACGCGGTGTGCCAAGCAGAGGAGGCGGAAATCCTCAAGCTGCTCAAGCTTCCGCCCGAAGAGTTTGCCGGGGTGCCTTCCCTGAGGTTTGCCGGGATAGCCGGGGTTGCCGGGGTGAGCGAGGCCACCGGAGGGAGCGAGGTCGCCGGAGGGAGCGAGGCCGCTGGGCATGGTGCTGAGTCCAGCGGACCTGCCGGGGAGGAGGAGGACGTCGAGGCTGATGAAGACTCTGGTGGATCTCTGGGACTTGACGACGATGCCTCCTCGTCCTCAGAGAACTCCCCGCCTCCGGCAAGTCCTACGCAACAACCAAGGAAGCGCCTCCGCAAGGTGGCTACGGCGACGAGGCCGCAGGCGCCTCGACAGCAGCCTGCGCGCCGGGCGACGCGCGCCACCAGGGCGAGCAAAGTCGTGAAGGAGGCGCCCCGCGTACCAGCGCCAAGCGGAGGGGGATCCTCCCGGAGCGGAACGACCACCCCTTCTGCTCCTCGGCCCTCGACGACGACGGAGGCTGGGTCTTCGCAGCCCACAGCCCCGGAGACCGCCAAGCGCCCGAGGGAGCCTTCTCCTCCAGCTCCTCGCGCAGGAGCACCTCAGGCGGAGTTCGACTTCTCCGCCCTCAGCTCCGACGACGACGAGGAAGAGGAGTAAGTACTTGCAACTTGTAACTTCTTTGATTTTGTCTTGATTTTCCTTGTCGGTTCTGATCTTGTTTCTGTTTTGCTCTTCAGGACCCTGGCCCAGTGGATGGCAAAGAGGGCCAAGATCCCTGTGGTCGAGGTTGAAGACGACTCGCCCGCCGCGGCGACCGGAGACACGCCAGCGGCAAGCTTGCCGGATCAACCTGCTGCTCCGAGGAGCAGCCCCCAGCGCAGCCCCCAGCGTAAGTCTGGTTTTTGCCTTTCTGATTGACGGGCGCGCTTGAGGTGGTTGCTTGTATTGATATTTTGTTGTCTTGGTTATTTTGTCCAGAAGTGGAGCCGCAGCCGCAGGAGCGCCCGGAGGTCGCCCCCGAAGAGCTACTTGCTACACCCTCCCCGCCAAGGGTGAACTCCCCGGCGAGGGAGAATGCTCCGCCAAGGACGGGCACCCCGCCAAGGGCGGGCACCCCGCCAAGGGTGAGCAGCCCGACAAGGGTGAGCACCCCGCCAAGGGAGAGCGCAGGCGGCCCTCCGCCAGCAGGGGCCACCACTCCGGCGCCAAGGGAGAACTCCCCGGTGAGGGAGCCTGTCGTTGAAGAAGTCCGCGAAGGTGAGTCTTGCAATTTCTTCTTTTTGAACTTGTCTTTTTGTATATTTGCTTGACTCTTTCTTTCCTTTTTCTTCTGCTAGATCCTCCTGCACCGGAGCGGATGGAGACAGAGACCGCCGGTGAGGAGGGCGTGCACGGCGACGGCGGCAACGCCACTGCTACTGAGGGCATGGCTGGAGCCGACGAGCCTGCCGCTGAAGAGACCGCCCCGACCGCAGACGCCGCGGCTGGGGAAGGGACCGGCGACCACACTGCTGGCCCGGAGGCAGCAGGAGCGTCAAGCGCTGCACCGGCCGCCGACCCCTCCGCCTCCACGGAACGGTCAGGCGTCTATCTTGAGGCCCCCAACGGAGTCTTTATACAAGTCCCGTGGGGGTCCTCGTCGCGAGCCCCCATGGAGGGAGAGACCTATGATGGAGAGGTCCTCGCCTCCGCGGGGTTGAAGGTTGTTGAAGCGCTTGGCGGTGGTGACGAGCCCGAAGAGGAGAAGCTACTCCGCCGGCTCCTGGCCCTGTACCGGGCCAGGCAGGCGAAGCTGGAGTCCCCGGAAGCTCTCACCGCCAAGGCTGGAGTTGATCTGGATAAGCGCGCCGCGGAGCTCCGCGCCGCCAACCAGGCAGCCCTCCGCAACTTGGTGGAGGAGCGGGAAGAGCTTGCCGGGGAGAAGCAAGCCTTCCTCCTGGAGAAGGCTGAGGCAGAAGAGCGGCAGCGGCTCGCCGCCGAGGAGCTGTCTCGGCGGCAGGGGGCGCTCAACCAGCGGAAGGTCGAGCTCGACGCCCATGACGACGAACTCACCGCCCAGAAGCAGGCCATCGGCGGGGCCTTGAAGGAGGCAAAGGATGCTGCCGCCGCCGCGGAGACTGCCAAGAGGGACCTGGAGCTTAAGGTGGAGCAGCTGGAGCGGTACCTAAAGGCAAGCGAGGACAGAGTCACCGCGCTCAATGTGGAGCGGGAGAAAGATGCCCACACCAACTCTGACTTGCAGGTACGTCTCTCCAAGAAGGGCGACGAGCTCACTGCTACCAAGGATTCAATTGCTGACTTGGAGTTAAAGGTCTCCACTCTGACTGATTCGCTCGACGTCGCCCGGGACCGCGAGACGAAGCTGAAGGACGAGCTCCGCAAGGAGCGGAACTTGGTGGAAAGTGCCGCCGTCTCAGCGAACAACTTCAGCCGGGCGGTGGAGCAATGGACTGATGATCTGGTCACCTCCGCTGCCAACATTGACAAGGAGATGGTGGCGCTGAGGGCGGAGCATCTCGCGTACTCCCCGCACGAGAATCTCCCCCACAGCGCCAAGTTAAGTCTGTTCTTCAGGGGAATCGCGCCAGCGCTCGCGAGGCTGCAGGAGAAGATCCCCATGCAGCTGGCCGACGAGGCGCGTCGGCTCTGCATGGGCACCTTGGAGCGCGTCTTGATGAAGATCGTCTACCGCAACCCCGGCATCAACCTTGTCAACGTCCTCCGCACCTTGCCGGACGACGCTGACCAGGAGGCGTTGAAGGCGCAGGTTGCCCACATCGTCGCCAAGGTGAACAAGGTCACGAGGCGTGAAGGCGACCGCGTAGACTAGGCTTCTTTCTTTCTGTTTCCTTTGCCGCTGCAAAGTATGTTATGGACATGAATCAATTAGTTATTGTGGCAAGTTATCCATTGTAATATACAATCTTATTTTGAGCTATTAATGCAGCGTTATCTCCCTTGCTTTTGGTCCTCCACTTTGTATGATTTCTACCCTACGCTTTCAGGGGACTTGCCGGCAAGGGGCCCTTGCCGCGAGCGCTGAGTGCTGGACTCTTAGCAGCCTGCTGGCAAAGGACCTCGTCGGCAAGTAACCTTGCCGCAACTAGTCGCAGCGCACTTAAACTGCTGAGCGAACTCGAAAACGAAGTAAGGGCGCGACACTTGTCGCAGCTCACTTAAGCCGTTGAGCGTGCTCGAAACAGAGTAAGGGCGCGGCTAGCCACGGGTAGGTTCCTCCGCGCACAGGTTTTCCATACAAAGTGTGGTTGTTCAAGGAAGATAACTAAAATTTAAAAATTTGAACTGCTCAAATTCTGGTAACTTAGCTTTCATATATTGTTTGTTCCCCGACAAGGCTTCTCTTTCTTGAACAGCACTTGGTTCATACCTCCATCTCCTTCCCCCCCGGCAAACTTGTGCGCGAGGAGTACTCCTTCTGCTTAAGAGGGAAAGAAAAAGAGGAGGAAAAAACAAGTATAGGGCCTTACGGCTTGGTAGTGCTTACCGGGGATGTGCGTTGCACAATGTGTCAGATAATGCATGCAAATATCAAAGAAAAGCATGGAAATGACAAGTAGTGCGAGGCACAAAAGCTTTACTGATGCACGGGATCTGCGCCCGGCTTTGTACAAAGGTTTACATGCAACAGCGGCAAGACTTGTACAAAAGGTGGTTGCCGGAGCGGATCACGGCAACCGCGCCTTATGGGTGAAACTTGCGAAGATGCTCTATGTTCCAGGAGTTGCTCACCGGTAAGCCTTCTTCGGTCTCAAGGCGGACAGCGCCGGGCCTTGTGACTTGTCTCACCCGATAAGGGCCTTCCCACTTCGGCGTCAACTTGTTGGAATTCTTGGCGGACTGAACACGCCGAAGAACAAGGTCGCCTTCCTCGAGACTCCTGGCCTTGACCTTGCGGCCATGATAGCGACGCAAGGCTTGCTGGTATCGAGCAGCTCGTACAGTAGCCTGGAGACGTTCCTCCTCAAGGAGCAATGCATCATCTTGTCGCAGTTGCTCTTGCTCGAGCTCATCATAAGCGAGCACTCGAGGAGATCCGTATACGAGTTCCGTGGGGAGAACTGCCTCTGCTCCATAGACAAGAGCAAAGGGTGTCTGTCCGGTGGCTCGACTTGGTGTCGTCCTGATTGACCAAAGAGCCGCCGGCAACTCCTCTATCCAGTTTCTTCCGCACTTGCGCAGCCTGTCGAAGGTTCTTGTCTTGAGTCCGCGCAGCTCTTCAGCATTGGCCCTCTCCGCTTGACCATTGCTCCTCGGGTGAGCAACAGAAGCGAAACAGACCTTGGCGCCAAGGTCATGGACGTATTGCATGAAGGTGCGACTTGTGAACTGTGTGCCGTTATCGGTGATGATCCTGTTAGGGATTCCGAAACGGCAAAGAATTGACCAGAAGAACCTGACCGCTGACTGTGCTGTCACCTTTCTCACTGGTTCCACTTCTGGCCACTTTGTGAACTTGTCGATCGCTACGTACAAGCACTCAAAGCCCCCGACAGCATGGGGGAAGGGGCCGAGGATATCGAGCCCCCAGACCGAGAAGGGCCCGGACAATGGGATCGTCTGGAGAGCTTGAGCTGGCTGGTGAATTTGTTTGGCATGGAACTGGCACGCTTCACATTTGGTTACTTGTGCAGTTGCATCTTGGAGGGCTTCTGGCCAAAAGAACCCTTGCCGGAACGCCTTCCCGGCAAGTGCCCTTGCGCCAATGTGGTGGCCACATATGCCTCCATGTATCTCTGCCAACAGCTTTTGTCCATCTTCTCTGGAAATGCACTTCAACCTGACACCATTGAGCCTTCTTCTGTACAGTTCATTGCCAACGAACTGGTACATACTTGACTGTCTGGTTATTTTCTCTATCTCTTCTGGGTCGTCGGGAAGTTCTCCAGTTTGCAGAAAACGAACGATTTGCTGTGCCCATGCTGGAGCCTGAGGCTCAACAACAAGGACCAAAGGCATGAGGGCTGCTGCGGGAACCTCAGCTTCTACGGCAAGAACCTGCGGTTCTGCCGGAGCTGATGGTCCCCCGGCAAGCCGGCCGGGGCAAGGCTTGTCGGGAACGTTTGCTTCAACTGTACAGACCCTTGGATCTGCAGGAGCAAACTGTTCCTCAGCATCTTGGCTGTTGATCCTGGGGACCTTGGCGGCGGCTTCGGGAAGATCCGCCGGCAAGTAGTCGCCGGGGACCAACTTTCTCTTCTTGTTCTGCCCAACTGATGGTGTAACGGATGGCTGAGTTAGCTTGAGCAGGAAGGTCCCTGGTTCCACAGGTAGCTTCATTGCAGCACACTTTGAGAGGCCATCTGCAATATCATTCTGAGCTCTCGGGACGTGCTCCATTTGCAGACCTTCAAAGTGTTCTTCAAGCTTCCTCACTTCATCAACGTAAACTTCCATCAAAGGGCTCTGATAACTCTTGTTCACTTGTCGGACCACCAACTGCGAATCTCCCCGCACAATCAACTTCTTGATCCCAAGTTCGGCCGCAATTCTGAGGTCGGCAAGCAAACCTTCATATTCAGCAGTATTGTTTGTCGCTTGTTCCTTGGGAAAGTGCATCTGGACAACATACTTGAGGTGCTCTCCAGTGGGCGCTATGAGTACCACGCCGGCACCGGCGCCTTGCAGCGAGAAAGCACCATCAAAGTACATTACCCATTCGCTGTTTGCTTCTTGGACGGGGACGCTTGTCTCTGGAATTTCCTCATCGGGCGTTGGGGTCCATTCAGCTATGAATTCTGCCAAAGCTCTGCTCTGTATGGTTGAAGTACTCTCAAACTTGAGACCAAAGCTTGACAGCTCCAGTGCCCACTCGACGATCCTGCCTGTTGCTTCGGGATTCTGCAATATCCTCTTCAACGGAAAGTGAGTGACCACCGTTATCTCGTGTGCTTGGAAGTAATGGCGCAGCTTTCTTGAGGCCATGAGGAGGCCGAACAGCAACTTCTGCACCCTAGAGTATCTTGATCTAGCCCCCTGCAGAAGGGAACTCACAAAATACACTGGGCCCTGCACCATCTTCCTTCGCATCTCTCCTTGTTCCTGCGCAGACTTGTCCTTGTTGGGGCCAGAGCTTGTCGGGGAAGCCCCCTGCTTGTCGCTGGATTCGCTTGCCGGTGGTGTGGGTTCCTCATCCGCCTCCCTCTCCGCTACTAACGCAACACTAACCACTTGATTGGTTGCTGCTAGGTACAGCAACAACTTTTCTTGTGGCCTAGGTGCGACAAGTATTGGAGTGGAGGACAGGTATCCTTTCAAATCTTGCAGCGCTGCCTCCGCTTCTGGAGTCCATTTCATAGGGCCTGCCTTTTTCAAGATTTTGAAGAAAGGCAGGGCGCGTTCTGCAGACTTTGAAATGAACCTGCTGAGGGCAGCCACACAACCAGCAAGTCTCCTTACGTCCTTGACGCGCTTTGGGGCTTCAATCTGCTCGATGGCTTTTATCTTGTTGGGATTGGCTTCAATCCCTCTCTGGGACACAAAGAACCCGAGAAGCTTGCCGGAGGGGACTCCGAAGACGCACTTCGCGGGGTTCAACTTGAGCTGGATCTTGCGCAGATTCTCAAAGGTTCCCTCTAAGTCATGGATCAGGGTATCTTTGCTCTTGCTCTTGACCACTATGTCATCCATGTAGGCTTCCACATTTCTGTGAATCTGTGGCTCAAAAGCAGTGTGCACCACCCTTGCAAATGTCGAGCCTGCATTCTTTAATCCAAAGGGCATGCGTATGAAGCAATATGTGCCGCATGGAGTGATGAATGCAGTCTTCTCTTCATCTTCCTTGGCCATGAAAATCTGGTGGTACCCTGAATATGCATCCAGGAAGGAAAGCAGCTCGCATCCAGCGGTGGAGTCGACAATCTGGTCAATATGCGGCAAGGGAAATGGATCCTTGGGACATGCTTTATTCACATCAGTGAAGTCTATACAGAGTCTCCACTTCCCATTGGCCTTGCGTACGACAACTGGATTGGCCAACCACGTAGGATGGATCACGCCTCTAACTAGGCCTGCTGCCTCCAATTTCTTTATCTCTTCCGCGATGAATTCTTGGCGCTCCACGGCTTGCTTTCTGACCTTCTGCTTGACGGGCCACGCATGAGGACAAACAGCAAGCTTGTGCTCAATTACCTTCCTGGGAACGCCGGGGATGTCAGATGGTTGCCACGCAAACACATCGACATTCGCCCGCAGGAAGGCAACGAGCGCGCTTTCCTATTTGTTGTTGAGCGTAGCACTGATGGTGAAAGTACCACCAGTGTCGTCCTCCTTGGCGGACACCTTCTTGGTTGCCGGTGGAGCTGGCATCCCTTTCTTGCACTTGCCGGTGGAGCTCGATGGTGCGTCCTCGACGGCAGCGCAGCACTCCGAAGAGGTGCGTTTGCCGGAGTGGGCCCCAGAGCTCTTGCCAGACTTGGTCTTGGTCTTCCCCCCGGGAGCTTCAGCGGCAAGCGTGTTGCTCTCTGATGCGGCTGCTGCATCCCGGTATATCTTGTCGGCGCAGATAAGCGCGTCCTTCTTGTCGCCAGGGACAGAGATGACGCTTATCGGCCCCGGCATCTTGAGTACATTGTAGGCATAGTGGGAAGCTGCCATGAACTTGGCGAGGGCAGGACGTCCAAGTATCCCATTGTATGGCAATGGGATATTGGCCACGTCAAAGGTTATATTCTCCGTCCTGAAGTTGAGTTCCCCGCCAAAGGTCACTGGCAGAGTAATTTTGCCCTTCGGCTTGCTCCTTCCCGGGTTGATCCCTTGGAACGACCCGGTTTCTTCGAGCTCGCCGTCTGGGATCTGGAGTTTCTTGATCACAGCTGAGGAGATCAAGTTCAGACCGGCCCCGCCGTCAACCAACATTTTGGTGACCTTGAGGTTGCGGATAGTTGGTGAGACCAACATCGGCAAGCACCCGACCGCCGTTGTGCAGTCAGGGTGATCCTCAAGGTCAAAAATGATGGGCGTGCTGGACCACTTCAGCAGCCTGCGTGACTCGACGGGCGGCTCAGCTGCGTTTAATTCCCGCACCCACTGCTTGAGTTGGCGGTGGGAAGTGTGCAGAGAGGCGCCTCCGTCGACACACAGAACTTCTGTGGCCTTCTGGAACTCCTGCTCGCTGTTATCTCCTTCCTCCATGTCGTCGTCGTCGTCGTCTTCTTCCTCGTCCTTGTCCCGGCCCCGGGGAGGTCGGTCACCTTGCCGCTGCTTGGCCTTGCCGCGGCGTCCTCCCCGGCCATTGAATGGCCGCTTCTTGCTTGGCTCTCCTCCGCCTCCTTGGGCCTTCTCCTTGTCGCGACGCTCGTATTCAGCCTTCTGCTGTTCTACGAGGTACTCGACTCGCTTGCAGTTCTAAAGGTCATGGCCTTTGGTGCGGTGGATCTTGCAGTATTGCTTGTCGGAGCCGTCCTGCTTGTCGGCTGCCGCTACAGGGGCAGGCTCCTTGCCGGAACCACCAGCCTGTGCCTTCTTGGCGGGAGCCTCCTTGCCGGACTGCTCGACGACTAGCACCTCCTTGCTATTCTTCTTTCTGTTGTTCCGCCGCCGGCTCTTCTTTGCCGGGGCGGCATCCTCGCTGTCGCTTCCTCTTGCGCTAGTATCCTCTCCGGGGAGTCTCCTCCCCTCTTCGGCGCGCGCGCACTTATCAGCCAGAGCGTAGAGCTCGCTGACATCCCGAATCTTGGTCATGGCCATCTCTTCCCTCATGCGGCGGTTACGCACGTTCTGGTGGAACGCGCTGATAACCGCGGCAGGGTGGACGTCGGGAATGCTGTGTTGCACGCGGCTGAACCTCTGGATGTACTTGCGCAGGGATTCTCCCTCCTTCTGGGCCAAGATGTGGAGATCGCTCTCCTGGCCGTGGGGTTTGTGGCCGCCCATGAAGGCGCCAACAAATTGGTGGCACAGATCTGCCCACGAAGAAATGGAGTTCTCCGGCAAGTGCATAAGCCAAGAACGGACGTTTGGCTTAAGCACTAGCGGGAAGTAGTTCGCTAGTATCTTCTCGTCGCGCCCCCCGGCAGCCTGCACCGCGATGGTGTAGATGCTGAGGAACTCCGAGGGGTGTGTCTTGCCGTCGTACTTCTCGGGTATGTCGGGCTTGAAGTTTTTCATGCTGGGCCACTGGACTCGCCGCAGCTCACGGGTGAACACAGGGCAGCCTGCCGCGTACGGCAAGTCGCCTGGCTCACCGGGCGCGTACGTGTCGACAGCGGTCCCAGCGCGCTGATCCGATTGTCGCCGGGCTTCTCGTCGGCGCTCGATGCGCGTCCGAGCATCTTCTTGCCGCCGATCGTCGAGGACTTGGCGCTGGTCCCGACGAGCCCGCGGATCCGACGACGCCGTGGAGTCGTCGTCGACGTTAATCCGGCGGGGTGGCGTCTTCTGCTTCCGCGGCGGGGAGTGCACGGTGGTTGCACCCCCGGCGGTCTTGTCGCCATTGGCCTTCGTCTGGTCGACTTGTCGTGGCCGTGACGTCGCCGGCTGCTGCGGTGTGTCGTTGTTGGCGAAGGCGATGAGACTCTGAATCGTCGCCCTCCAGTCTTCGGCCTTGTCTGCCGCTGGAGGGAAGTCGAGAAGCAGTTGTGCTCTTGCCAGAGCTTCTGCTGGAGAGGAGGGGAGCGGTGGCGAGCGGTGCGAGGAGCGAGATATGCTCGGACTTCTAACAGGGTTAGAAGGAGCAGTCTCTCGCCCCGGCGACCGCGCCTTGCTCGTGCCAGGACGATGGCCTTGAGCGTCCCGCGATCCTCCGTTTTGTCCTTGCCCCAGCAAGCGGATGGTACCTCCTGTACCACGGCGCTGCTGGCTTGGCACCTCCCGAGAGAGGCGTGGTGCGTCTACGGACACCGAGGCCTTGGAATTCGCCCGGTCGTCCGTCTTGTCCTTGGATTTGGTGGCGCCGTGAGTTTCCTCGCCGGCGACCACCCTTCCGCCGGCGTCTCCTCCACCAACCATTGGTTCTGGTGGCGGTGGAACCGACGCAGACGGGCCTCCGACCTCCGAAGCCTTCTTCTTCGGAGGCATGCTAGTGCTGCTGATGAAGTTAATGAAGCTGGAGAAGTTGATGAAGAATACGCCCGCGTGAGCGCCGGATCAGGTTCACGCAACCTCGACGCCCCCTACCTGGCGCGCCAAAGATGTCGGGGGAAACTGTCCTCCCACGAGCACCTATGGGACCGGAGCCCCTTCTACGTTGCGGTAAGGGAGCGGAGGGAGCACGAAGAGCAGATCGAGGGGCGCACGCGGGCAGTTTACCCAGGTTCGGGCCGCGTGGACGCGTAAAACCCTACTCCTGCCTTGGTTGTATTGAGCTCGGGAGCTTGAAGAGCTACAGTACTAGCTACACCGAGCGAGAGAATTGCTTAGGTTTCGAACCCTTTCTACGTTGCACATGGGCCTCCTTTTATAGCTCAAGGGGTCACCGACATGTGTCAACGTAGAGGAGGGTAAAAACGTAATTTTGGTGGTAGTTGTAACAGTGCGGGAATAGTGCGTGAACAGTGGATGAACATTGGTCTTCACCTAACTTTGACAATGGGGGACAAGGGCATTAAATGCCCGTCACCGTCGACCCCAAAAGTGTCCGTCCATGCGTCTCCGTTCGACACGGCGGTAGCCTCGTCACCGCGGCTTGCCACCGTGCGCCCCAGGCTGCACAGCCATCCGCCACGCGTCCCTGGAAGGGCCCCAGGGCGACGCGTGGGCAGATGAGCTGGAGCGTGGGCACACAGCATAGGCTTCCCCCGGCAAGCACCTTGTCGGGGTCGTGATCTTGCCGGGCCCGGAAGCTTGTCGCTCTCCGGGTCCTGCCCGGGCGCATGATGCGCCGAGGCATTTCTTGAGGTGTGCATTCCTTGGCCTTCCTGGCAAGCTCCTCTTGCCAGGGTCTTGTACTAAAGTGGTATCCCTGAGCCTGGTGCGGCCTTCCCGGCAAGCTCCTCTTGCCGGGGCCTTGGTCTTCTGACTTGTATACTTTGTTCTTGAATGGCTTTATAGGGACCAGAAAGGTTCTTGGCGAGCACGTGGTAAGCCCTGCCGCAGGAAGCCGCTACTGCCCGTGCACAAGTTGGGGTACTAAAGTACCCCTATCTTAGTACACCGACACCGCCGGAGGCATCCATATAGAGTCATATCTTGTTCTAAGTATCGAGTTGTAATTCTGGAATTGTAACTAAATAAAAGTGTGATGATCTTCATTATTAGAGTATTATCCAAGTGAGGAAAGGATGATGGAGAGTATGATTCCCCCACAAGTCGGGATGAGACTCCGGACGAGAAAAAGATAAACAAAAAAGAGGCCATAAAAAAGAGAAAAGGCACAAAGAACAAAAAGAGAAAAAAATGAGAGAAAAAGAGAGAAGGGGCAATGCTACTATCCTTTTTCCACACTTGTGCTTCAAAGTAGCACCATGATCGTCATGATAGAGAGTCTCTTGTTTTGTCACTTTCATATACTAGTGGGAATTTCATTATAGAACTTGGCTTGTATATTCCAATGATGGGCTTCCTAAAAATGCCCTAGGTCTTCGTCAGCAAGCGAGTTGGATGCACACCCACTTAGTTTCTTTTGTTGAGCTTTCATACACTTATAGCTCTAGTGCATCCGTTGCATGGCAATCCCTGCTCACTCACATTGATATCTACTGATGGGCATCTCCATAGCCCATTGATACGCCTAGTTGATGTGAGACTATCTTCCTCTTTTGTCTCCTCCACAGCCACCATTCTATTCCACCTATAGTGCTATATCCATGGCTCACGTTCATGTATTGCGTGAAAGTTGAAACGTTTGAAAAAATTGAAGTGTGAAACAATTGCTTGGCTGAAACCGGGGTTGTGCATGATTTAAATATTTTGTGTGATGAAGATAGAGCAAAGCCAGCCTATATGATTTTGTAGGGATAACTTTCTTTCGCCATGTTATTTTGAGAAGACATAATTGCTTTGTTAGTATGCTTGAAGTATTATTATTCTTATGTCAATATTAAACTTTTGTCTTGAATCTTTCGGATCTGAACATTCATGCCACAATAAAGAGAATTACACTGAAAATTATGTTAGGTAGCATTCCACATCAAAAATTCTCTTTTTATCATTTACCTACTCGAGGATGAGCATGAATTAAGCTTGGGGATGCTTGATACGTCTCCAAAGTATCTATAATTTTTTATTGTTCCATGCTATTATATTATCCATCTAGGATATTTTATATGCTATTTTATATGATTTTTGGGACTAACCTATTAACCTAGAGCCTAGTGCTAGTTTTTTTTTTTGAGTTTTACACAAAAGGAATACCAAACGGAGTCCAATTGATGTGCCAATTTTTGATGATTTTTTATGGACCAAAAGAAGCCCCCGGAGTAAAAGAGTTCGGCCATAAGAGTCCTGGGCTGCCCA
>LR738713.1:358559653-358586191 GCA_902687465.1 Secale cereale
GCCCCCTATCTCATGGACAGCCCGGAGACCCCCCCCCCCTGACTTGTGCCCTATGCCAAAAAATCCTATAAATACCCTAACCTCTAGAAAACAACCTAGATCGGGAGTTCCACCGCCGCAAGCCTCTATAGCCACCGAAAACCAATATAGACTCGTTCCGGCACCCTGCTAGAGGGGGGAATCCCTCTCCGATGGCCATCTTCATCATCCCGGCGCTCTCCATGATGAGGAGGGAGTAGTTCACCCTCAGGGCTGAGGGTATGTACCAGTAGCTATATGTCTGATCTCTCTCTCTCTCTCTCTCTCTCTCTCTCTCTCATGTTCTTGAGATGGAATGATCTTGATGTATCGCGAGCTTTTGTATTATAGTTGGATCTTATGATGTTTCTCCCCCTCTACCTTCTTGTAATGGATTGAGTTTTCCCTTTGAAGTTATCTTATCGGATTGATTCTTTAAGGATTTGAGAACACTTGATGTATGTCTTGCATGTGCTTCCCTGTGGTGACAATGGGATATTCACGTGATCTACTTGATGTATGTTTTGGTGATCAACTTGCGGGTTCAATGACCTTGTGAACTAATGCATAGGGGTCGGCACACGTTTTCGTCTTGACTCTTCGATAGAAACTTTGGGGCACTCTTTGAAGTTCTTTGTGTTGGTTGAATAGATGAATCTGAGATTGTGTGATGCATATAGTATAATCATTCCCACGGATACTTGAGGTCACAATGGAGTATCTAGGTGACATTAGGGTTTTGGTTGATATGTGTCTTGAGGTGTTACTCTAGTATGAACTCTAGGATAGATCGAACGGAAAGAATAGCTTCGTGTTATTTTACTACGGACTCTTGAATAGATCGATCAGAAAGAATAACTTTGAGGTGGTTTCATACCCTACAATAATCTATTCGTTTGTTCTCCGCTGTTAGTGACTTTGGAGTGACTCTTTGTTGCATGTTGAGGGATAGTTATATGACCCAGTTATGTTATTATTGTTGAGAGAACTTGCACTAGTGAAAGTGTGAACCCTAGGACTTGTTTCTAAGCATTGCAATTCCGTTTACGCTAACTTTTACCACTTGCTACCTTGCTGTTTTTATATTTTCATATTACAAAAACCTATATCTACAGTCCATATTACACTTGTATCACCATCTCTTCGCCGAACTAGTGCACCTATACAATTTACCATTGTATTGGGTGTGTTGGGGACATAAGAGACTCTTTGTTATTTGGTTGCAAGGTTGCTTGAGAGAGACCATCTTCATCCTACGCCTCCCACAGATTGATAAACCTTAGGTCATCCACTTGAGGGAAATTTGTTGTTGTCCTACAAACCTCTGCACTTGGAGGCCCAACAACATCTACAAGAAGAGGGTTGTGTAGTAGACATCAGGGCGGCAAGGTGCGGCGCTTGCAGCGGTGGGGTCGGCGGCAGTTGAGAGCGAGGCGGGCGACGGCTGCGGCATCGACGGCGGCGGCGGCGGTGAAATGCGGTGGTGGCTGCGGGTATGGGACGAGGAGAGACGGGGCCCGGGTAGACCGGCTCGACCACGACAGCGGCGGTGGCGTCGTGCAGGCGGCGGAGTCCGACGGGAGGTCGGGGAAGGGCGCGACAGGTGGGCCCCACCTGTTGGTGAGGGCGACCGAGGCGGTTCGGGCAAGCGGGTGCGGGCGCGCGTGTCGGCCTGCTCCGCGTGGCGGCGCAGCTAGGCTGCGGCTGGCCTGGCCCGGTTGGCTGGGCCGGCCCGACTCTCTCTCTCTCTCTCTCTCTCTCTCTCTCTAAAAAACATTTATATTTTACTTTTTTCAGAAATCAGAAAAAACTCAAAACAAAAATAAAAACAGGAATAAAAATATCAGAAAAATTCACATAAATATAGGGCCTTATATATGACCTTGTGAACATTTTTCTGGTCCTAAATGCATATTTTAAAAATAAACTTTTATGTGCAAATAAAGTTTGCATAAAAGAAATAGTTTTTCAAATACAATCAAATAAAAATATTTTGATTCAAAATTCAATTTCGAATATTTCTTTTCTGTTTTTGAAGAAGTCCTTTTATCTTCTCTCTTTATTTTATTTATTTTGAAATAATGGAATTGAAAATTGATAAAAATGAAATTTGATCCAAACCACACTATGGAAAAATATAACATGGGTCTTTTGGGAAACTTTCAACCCTCTCATTTGGTCCTTGAGCCTCCAAGTGCAGAGGTTTGTATGACAGTAGCAAATTTACGACACTTACGATTTTTCAATATCATTAATACCATTCACTTGGAATTTGGTCCTTGAGCCTCCAAGTGCAGAGGTTTGTTTCTTATGAGCAGGAAAATATTTTCCAGAGAAGTAGTAAATCATATCCCAGGGACTACACACACACAACCAGGAGAAAGAGTATTGTACAATATCTTAGCATCATCCTTTAATGAGAACGAAAATAATTTCAGGATATAATAGTAACGAGTTTTCTCATCATGAGCAAATAGGGTGGCTATATCATTTAACTTAGTAAGATGTGCCACTATGGTTTCAGTTTCATAGCCATGGAAAGGATCAGATTCTACCAGAGTGATTAACTCTGGGTCAAAAAAGAATTCATAATCCTTATCAGTCACACAAATAGGTGAAGTAGCAAACTTAGGGTCACATTGCATTCTAGCATTCAAAGATTTTGCTTTCAGTTTGCATAATAACTTCTTGAGATCATATCTATCATTGCAAGCAAGAAAGTCTCTATTTACCTCTTCATCCATAACATAACCTTCTGTTATGTTAGGCAACTCATATCTAGGAGAGCTAGATCTAATAGGTGTTTCAAGATTTTCATTTCAAGGACTTCATCACTTTCAATAATTTCGTCAGTTTTAGCATTCTCAATATCTTTAGTTTTAGTAAGTTGTTCATCAAGCAAATCTCTTAATGGTACAATCTTATCAAGCAAGGTACTAGCATCATCGTAAGCATCATTCGTAGGAGAAGTAGCATCATCAATAAATTGCGACATATCAGGATTAATAGCAGATGATGGTGTTGCAAGCTTACTTATAACTGAAGGAGAATCAAGTGCAGAGTGTGATGGCAGTTCCGTACCTCCCCTTGTCTTTGAGGGAAAGATCTTGGTTCTATCATCCTTCATATTCCTCATAGTGATAAATAGATAATAATCCCAAGTGACTCAACAAAAATAGCTATGCTTCCCGGCAATGGCGCCAGAAAAAGGTCTTGATAACATACAAGTATAGGGGATCGCAACCGTTTTCGCCGATAGAGTATTCAACCCAAATTTATAGATTCAACACAAGGGTATCCAAAGAATATTTGCAAGTATTAGCAACTGAGTTGTCAATTCAGCCACACATGGAGATTAAATATCTACAGCAAAGTGATCCGTAGCACAGTAATATGATAGTTTTGATAGTAGTGGTAACAACAGTAGTAACGGTAACAGTGATAGCAATCATTTTGTAGCAGTTGTAACAGTTACAACAACAACAGTAACTTAGCAAGAATGATATGTAGGAAAATTGTAGGCATTGGATCGGTGAACTCGTTGGATGATATTCATCATATAACAGTCATAACCTAGGGCGATACAAAACTAGCTCCAGTTCATAATATAATGTAGGCATGTATTCCGTAAAGAGTCATACGTGCTTATGGAAAGAACTTGTATGACATATCTTGTCCTACCCTCCCGTGGTAGTGGGGTCCATAAGGAAACTAAGGGATATTAAGGCCTCCTTTTAACAGAGATCCAGAACAAAGCATTAACACATACTGAATACATGGACTCCTCAAACTACGGTCATCACCGGAAAGTATCCCAATTACTGTCACACTGGGGTTTACGGATCCTAACACGTAATAGGTGAATATGACTTGCAAGGACGGATCTAGAACATAGATATAATGTTGAAAACATAAACGGTTCAGATCTGAAATCATGGCACCCGGGACCAAAGTGTCTAGCATTAAGCATGGCAAAGTCATAACAACATCAATCTCAGAACATAATGGATACTAGGGATCAAGCCCTAACAATACTAACTTGATTACATGATGAATCTCATCCAACTCCTCACCGACTAGCGAGCCTACGAAGGAATTACTAACTCCCGGTGGGGAGCATCAAGGAATTGGTGATGAAGGAGGGCTGGTGATGACGGAGATCGAAGACCCCCCCCCCCTCTCCGGAGCCCCAAACAGACTCCAAATCTGGCCTCCCGATGAAGAAGGTGGCGGCAGCTCCGTATCTTGAAACGTGATAATTCTTCCTCCCCATTTTTTCTCTCCAAATACGGGTATTTAAGGAGTCGGAGATAGGGTCTGCGGGCCACCAGGTGGGCACAACCCACGTAGGCGCCCTTGGAGGTGGGGCGCCCTGGTGGGTTGTGCTCAACCAGGGGACCCCCCTCCGGTGGTTCTTGGCTCCAGTATTTTCTTTTATTTTAAAACAATTCTCCACAAAGTTTCGCTCCCTTCTGAGAAGTTCTATTTCTGCACAAAAAACAACACCATGGTAGTTCTTCTAAAAAACAATGTCAGTCCGGGTTAGTTTTATTAAATCATGCAAATTAGAGTCCAAAACAAGAGTAAAAGCATTAGGAAAAGTAGATACGACGGAGACGTATCATGAGGCACGTATTGTATTGTTGCCATTAAGGATAAAAAGATGGGGTTCATATCATATTGCTTGAGTTTATCCCTCTACACCATGTCATCTTGCTTGCGTTACTCTGTTCTTATGAACTTAATACTCTAGATGCATGCTGGATAGCGGCCGATGTGTGGAGTAATAGTAGTAGATGCAGGCAAGAGTCGGTCTACTTGCCACAGACGTGATGCCTATATTCATGTTCTTTTCCTTAGATGTTGTCATAACTTCGCGCTTTTCTATCAATGGCTCAACAGTAATTTGTTTACCCACCGTATGCTTTCTCTGAGAGATAAAGGATCCTCTAGTGAAACCTATGGCCCTTGAGTCTATTTTCCATCTTATATTTTCACATCTATAATACCAAAAACCTAAAAGTACCTTGGTGCAATTATTTTGTGTTTAATTTAGTTTGCCTTGTACTATTATTTTAAATCTGTCTCTTTTAGATCTCACTCTTGCTAGTGACCGTGAACGGATTGAAAACCCCTTTTTCTCGTTGTGTGCAAGTGTTTGTTAGTTTGTGAAGATATATATTGGGGACTTGCTTGTGCCTCCTACTGGATTGATACATTGGTTTTTAACTAAGGGAAATACTTATTTCTACTTTGCTGCATCACCCTTTCCCCTTCAAGGGAAAAATCAACGCAAGCTCAACAAGTAGCAAGGTAGCTGAGGACTTTCTTGCTTGTAAGGATGGAGATGATCTTAAGAAATTATTATGCAAGTTGAAAGAAAAATCTTTGAATGCTAGAATGAAACATGATCCTAAGTTTGTTACTTCACCTATCTTTGTTACTGATAAGGACTATGAATTATCTGCTGATCCAGAGTTAATTACTTTGGTTTTATCTGATCCTTTTCATGGTTATGAAACTGAAATTGTTGTGGCACTCTTACTAAATAAATGACATAGCCACCCCATTTGCTAATGATGAGAAAATTTGCTACTATTATATTCTCAAGTTATTCTCATTCTCATTAAAGGGTGATGCTAAGACTTGGTACAACACTCTTACTCCTAGTTGTGTGCATAGTCCCCAGGATATGATTTACTATTTCTCTGAAAAATATTTTCCTCCTCATAAGAAACAAGTTGCCTTACGGGAAATATTTAACTTTATGCAAATTGAAGAAGAGAGTCCCCCATAAGCTTGGGGGAGGCTTCTCCAATTACTTAATGCTTTGCCTGATCATCCTATAAAGAAAAATAAAATACTTGATGTCCTCTATAATTGACTAATTGATGCTTCTAGCGACTTCCTAGATAGTTGTGTTGGTTGTGTTTTCAGGGAACAAATTGTTGAACAACCGAGGAATTATTGAATAATATATTGAAAAATTATGATTAATGGAAACTTCCTAAACCACCGCCTAAACCCACTCCAGAGAAGAGGGGTGTATTATTTCTCATTCCCGAAGGTATGCATGAGGCAAAAAATGTATGAAAGAAAAATGTATTAAAGTTGAAGATGTTAATAATTTACCACTTATTGAAGAAATATATGGTCTCAACACACCACCATAGGTGGTGGAGATAAATTCTATTTTAAGGTTTGATGAAGGCGACATCCCTTATAATAAACCTCCTAGTCAATGCTTGTATGACTTTAAGAACTACATTAGAAAGCAATATCATTTCAATGCCTATATTATGAAACAATTAAAACAAAACTCTGATATGATTGCTCGCTTGAGTGACTTGTTATTTAGAATCACAAATGGTGTAAGAGGACTAAGAAAACATGCTTCTATGGTTCAAACTCAATTAGAACAAGTTGCTAAATCTCAAAGTGAGTTACTCAATGAAATGAATAACAATATGAATGATCATGTTGCTAGAGTAATGAATAGAATGGGTAAAATGACTCGGGAACCACTTTATCGAGAAGGTCATCCTAAAGGAATTGAACAAGACTCTCAAATAATTAATGGTGATGCGCCTAGTCCATCTAGAAAGAAAAAGAAAAATGATAGGACTTTGCATACCTCTAGTGAACCTGACATAGAAAAACCTACACATGATGATAATGATGTGTCTATCTCCGATGTTGACACTCGGTCTGGTAATGAACATTCACTTAGTGATAATCATAATTACAATAATGATTTTCATGTTGATGCTCAATCAGATATTGATAAAAAACCAGATAATGATGTTGAGATGGAACATGTTGTTGATCTTGATAACCCACAACCTAAAATAAATGATATGATAAAAGAGACTTTGTTGCTAGAAAACATGGTAAAGAGAGAGATACATGGGTTAAAAAACAAATGCCCTTTCCACCTAAACCATCCAACAAAAAAAGATGATGAAGAATTTGAACGCTTTGTTGAAATGCTTAGGCCAGTCTTTTTACGTACCTGTTTGACTGATCTTTTAAATATGGCCCCTTATGCTAAATACATGAAAGACATTGTCACCAACAAAAGAAAAATACCGGAAGCTGGAATCTCCACCATGCTTGCAAATTATCCTTTTAAGGATGGAGTACCTAAAAAATTAGGAGACCGTGGAATACCAACTATACCTTGCTCTATCAAAAGAAATTATGTCAAAACTGCTTTGTGTGATTTAGGAGCTGGTGTTAGTGTTATGCCTTTCTATTTATATAAAAGACTTGATTTGAATAAACTCACACCTACTTGAATATCTTTTCAAATGACAAGTCGACTACCATACCTATCGGTATTTCTGAGAATGTGCACATTGTTGTTGCAAATGTTACTATCTTTAGAGACTTTGTTACTCTTGAGATGCCTAAGGACGATAATATGGTAATTACCCTTGGTAGACTCTTTTTGAATACTGCAGGGGGCTATTATTGATTGCACTAAAGCAAAGTCACTTTTCATATCAATGGTAATGAGCATATGGTGCACTTTCCGAAGAAACAATTTCAAGTAAATGGTGTTAATGTTATTGAAAAATCTTCAACACTTACTATTGGAAGTTTTCAACTCCCTTTACCTACTGCCAAAAAAATACGAATTCTTATTGTTGGGGATATGCATATCCTCGTTGAGGTAATTTAGTGATTTACGAAAGTTCTTCGCTTTCATGCTAATCGAAAGTGGTTGTTAATGAGAGTTGATCAACCTTACTAATGGATCATTTTTGAGAGGTATGAAGTTGATGAATTTAGTAGACACAACTTTCTGTGCTCACCTTTTGTTTTATTTTTTCTTAGTTAAATAAAATAAAATGCCATGCTTAGTCTGTTTTCTGAATTTTTCGTGCAAAAAAAATGCCCAAAAAAATAAAAGTTCTCCAAATGGTCTGAAATTTTAACATGACTTTTTTTCTCAATAATGGAGAATATCTGGTACAGGTAACATCACAGGGGGTGCCCCTGGTGGCCACGGTCCACCAGGGAGCGCCCTGGTGGGTGGTGGGCCCCACTGGGTCCCCTCACTTATCTCTTCAGCCCATTCCTTCTCCTACTTCCAGAAAAAAAATCACCATAGCTCTCTCTCTCTCTCTCATATTCTTGCTCTCAAACCTATGGATTTCGATCTCTTTGCTCGAAGTTGTGTTTCTGAAACTGTTTTGGGGGATTGTTACTTGCTATGTGACACCCCCATTGCTCCAATTAGTTTTTGTTTTTGTGGCTTATATTTAGAATTACTAGCTACTCTTGATGCTACTGTAGATGAGCTTGCATGCTGAATTATTTAAGTTCAAAGTAGTTGAATGCTAGATATAGGCTCTATTCACCCATTTGAGTAGTTGCTATCAATCTTGCGAAGTTTTGTTAACTTTATTTTTGTGATCCTAACTTTCAGAAATTGTTCGCAACTAAAAAATACTTATTTAGGAGTTCATCAAGGAGGAGGTCCTCAGAGGCATCATCAAGTGGAAGCTCAGTTCGACAATCTTATGTTGAACCAAGTGCAAGCTCGATGCGGGACGCCGACACCAAATTGTGCCTATGGCCTTGCAATGAGTTTATGGTTGGTGCAGGTATCAAGAATTTGAGCAATATATTTACAACACTAAGCCCGCTCCCTTCATCGAAGATAAGTTCATCCAACATCTCAACCTCACATAGACGTTTACTAATGAATTCAAATTTTATACTCATGAGTCTAGAGTTTCATTTATCCTTTATAATAATGCTTTTACCATGCTTCTAGAAGACTTCTGTGTTGCATGCAAAATTCCCTATTGGGGTTCACTGGACGAGCCACCAAGATCTGAGTATGAATCATTTTTAACTAGTCGTTGTTACAGTGAGGATAGAGGACCGACTCAACCTAGAATAAAAAGTATTCATTTTCCATCAATTCATTACTTTGCACTCATTAATGGAAAATGCATCGTGGGCAAGCAAGATTGCAGTACACTATTTGCCCCGGATTCAAGCCTCATACACACTACTCTGATAGGAATTAAATGTTATAATCTTGGAGCAATCGTTGCACGAAGATTGCAACACAACGCTGTTAGTGGTCTCTTTTATGGTGGGATTTATGGTTCCCGTGTAGCTAAAAGATTGGGTGTCTCACCTAGGCCTAACGATCCCATTCTACCTACCCAGTACTTAGAGTTTGAGGATATGAAGCGCCATAAGTTCCTTAAGGGCACAATTACTGATTATACTTACAACTTGAGGTTCAATAAAGAACCCAATGTACCTGTTGTTTTGCCCGTGTCTGCTCTCTTTGATTATTACAACAAAGGAAGATATTACGTTCTTGAGAGCGAGGCTCGTGAGTACAATGGGACAGTTGAGGCTGCTCGTCGGGCTGCAGAGGCCGCACCGAGAGCCTCCGTGAGCTACCACTCTGATTATTATCCAGGTCACGGGTTGTGATTACCAAGCTAGGCCAAAAGCCTAAGCCTGGGGAGTACGTATTTCTCACCGATATTGCATTCATGTTCACACACTCTATTCCATTACTCTGTGTTCACACTTTTTCATTGTATTATCCATGCTAGTTTCATTTTCTCACTTTCTTATAGTGTGTTTAAAAAACTTTGAGAAAACCCAAAAATATTTCTTGCTTCTTTTTGTTTTTTATTTCTAGTTCAATTTCATTGTAGCATTAAAAGAAAACCCAAAAAGATTTCTCTGTTCTTCTCCCGTTAATTTGATTTCTTCTACAAAAACCAAAAACTCAAAAAAAAACAGTGTGTTTCTCTGAATTTCTTTTCTTTTGTTTAGTTAGTGTGAAGAGAAGACCACGATGAAAATTTTGAGTGGTCCTCATAATTAAGCAATGATTGTTGTTCTAACAAAGAGCCCATATTACCTTGTCTTCTCCTCTGAATACATGTTTGCAGATTCCAGCTTAGTCCACAACACTCTTGCACTATTATTATTCTCACATCATTCGATCGTGTAAGTGAAAGGCAATAATGACGATATTTGATGAAGTGACTATGGCAAGGAAAAGCAAGTACAAACTGAACTTGTTTTTGTTTTTGTAAATATGTTTAACCTCATAACCATGATTCAGCTTGTCATGATTAAACATGTTTGCGATGACCATTAGAGATTATAGTTGTTCATGTCGTGCTTAAGTAGCCAGGAATGGATAATGATTTATCTTGGGTGTCAACATGCATCAAACTAATTGTCATGTAGTGTGATGATATGGTATCCTCCTCTGAATGCTTCAAGTGGCTTGACTTGGCACATGTTAGCGCATGTTGTTGAATCAAAACCAACATAGCCTCCACGATATTTATGTTCAAGGTGTCTATATCCTACTCATGCTAGTGCTCAATGGTAATTATTCTCAATGCATGATTATGACCGTTTTCGCTCTCTAGCTGGTCACTTCTCAATCGAATTGCTAGCCTTCACATGTACCAAGCGGGAATACTGCTTGTGCATCAAAATCCTAAACCAGAGTTGTTCCAGATGAGTCCACTATATCTACCTATATGCGGTATTACTCTGCTGTCCTAAGTAAATCTACATGTGCCACCTCGAAAATATTCAAATGAACACATGTTGTGTGTGCCCGTACCGCTCATGGAGCGACAGGGAGTGGTTAGTATCTTGCATGCTAAGTGGGTTATTCTCATGATGCGTGTTTATTCACTCGTCCTTGCATGAGAGGGGTCGGTAATAGGGATTCCCAGTCCCGAAATCAAAAAATGCAAATAATTAAACAAAACTCCCCCAGGATTGTTTTTGGTATGGACGGCACCCGTGGATTCGGCTAGCTGTGGAGTGTGTTTGTTGGTGGAGGGGGAGTAAACCTTTACTTTTACCGTTTGGGAACCACCGCTAATTTGTTTAGCATGGAAGATATTGAAAACTCTTGGTCGTAACGTTGAGTAGAAAGGTATACCTCCCAAAATTATATTTAATCTCTGATTTAAAACTTTGAGCTCTAGCACCTCTACAAATCAATGCTTCCCTCTGCAAAGGGACTATCCATTTACTTTTTATGTTGAGTCATCATCTTCTCAAATAAGCACCAGACATGAGAGTACTATTGTCATTCGTATGCATTGAGTATACTTAATGTTGGGTGTTAGCATGACTGTATCTCTTCTACCATGAATTAAAATGTCTAGTTGCTGCTTGAACTTTGGAGGTGCTATGCATTTATGTTTTGCTGTCTCAGAAAGGTCTAGCAAGATACCATTACTGTCATAATGTATCATGATTGTTTTGACAAAGTGTTGGTATTTGAGATATCTTATTATTGCTCACTAGTTGATTATGCCATTGATATGAATGAATATAATTTCAAAGAGTTATCATCCGCATGGTTAGTTATGATCTTTGCTGAAAAATTGAGTATTATTTAAGCATATATATATATATATGTGTGTGTGTGTGTGTGTGTGTGTGTGTGTGTGTTTGTGTGTGTGTGTGTGTGTGTGTGTGTGTAAACAAGAACAAAAGAGTTCGTAAAAGTTTTTCTGTATCACTTTTAGTTTGTCAACTGAATTGCTTGAGGACAAGCAATGGGTTAAATTTGGGGGAGTTGATACGTCTCTGTCCTATCTACTTTTCCTAACGTTTTTTCTTATGTTTTGGACTCTAAATTGCATGATTTATATGCAACTAACCTATATTGACGTTGTTTTCAGCAAAACTACCATGGTGTTGTTTTTGTGCAGAAATAAAAATTCTCGGAATTGGACAAAACTTTTTGGAGATTTTTTATGGAATAAAAGAGAATTTTGGAGCCAGAACCACCTAGAGGGGATGCCCCAGCTGCCCACGGTTCAACAGGGCGCGTTAGCCCCTCCAGGCGCGCCCTGGTGGGTGGTGGGGCCCTCGGGGATCCGCTGACCCTAACTTCGCCACTATGAATTCCTATTTTCGGAGAGAAAAATAGGGGGGATTTCATCATGTTTTACGATACGGAGCCGCTGCCACATCTTGTTCTTCATCGGGAGGCCAGATCTGGAGTCCACTTGGGGCTTCGGAGAGGGGGATCTTCCGTCTTCGTCTTCGTCGTCAGCAACCATCCTCCATCGCCAATTCCAAGATGCCCACCGCCAGGAGTGAGTCAATCCTTCGTAGGCTTGCTAGTCGGTGAGAATGAGACGTGTCCAATGTATCTATACTTTTTTATTGTTCCATGTTGTTATATTATCACTCTTGGATGTTTTTCAATCATTTTATCTCATTTTTTGGTACTAACCTATTGACATAGTGTCAAGTGCCATTTGTTGTTTTGTGCATGTTTTTTACATGCAGGAAACCAATATCAAACGCAACCCAAACACCGCGAAACTTTTTGGAGATTTTTTTTGGGCTAGAAGGAACACTATGGGCCCTAGTGGCACCTGGGGAGATTCCCGAGGAGGGGACAACCCACCAGGGAGCGCCAGGAGGCCCAGGCACGCCCTGATGGGTTGTGCCCACGTCGGGTGCCCCAAGGACCGCATCTTTGCTCTATAAATACCCCAATATTCCAGAAACCCTATGGGAGTCGACAAAATATTCATCCAGCCGCCGCAGAGTCCAGAAACACCAGATCCAATCTAGACACCATCACGGAGGGGTTCACCACTTCCATTGGTGCCTCTCCGATGATGCGTGAGTAGTTCCTTGTAGACCTATTGATGTGAACTAGGGTCCGATATTTCGATGAGAGAGAGATAACTATGATTTTGGGTGGGACTTGACCCTCATGATCCGGCTACCAACCGTACAGGGAGAACCGTACACGACTGATATCCACAGCAATCGCTGAACCAACTCCATGGCGTTATCGACCGAGCCAATGGCGCGATCGACCTATCCACGAAGGATTTTCCTGTAAAAAAATCGGAGAACATGCAATAAAATAATAGCCAAGCAATCTAAAAATTGCGGATATGCTAGATGAATAAATCTCACAAGCTGGGGTTCCGATAGGAAGTCTTGACGGTCGCACTAGCCGCTACGAGCGAAGACAAATAAAAGTAGCTAAAGCTAAACTTTTTTAAACAAAACCCAAGTCTGAACCCTAATAGTAGATGACTATATATTAAGAGCGGCGGCTGTCTTGCACTGGTACACGGACGCAGGGACGTATAGAGACCGGATACTACACGGCCCAGTAAGACGTGACTTTGCTTCGGTTGCTGACAAGATGTGCCCCAACTCATGCACGAGCGCACTAATTGGTCCTCGTAGCCGGATCCATGCACCGTATCATGGGCTCGCCTACACACGTGTGTGATTGAAACAAAGAAGGCTGCCTCCTCTTTCCTGATGCATGTATGTAGGGCCTTGGTTGATTGTACGTGCAGCATCAATGATGGCCATGCAACCAATGAAAGAACGTGTGCACTTGCATGGCTCATGTAATTTTCAACATAATCTCTCATCTTCATATTTAGTTTGCAAATGCCTTCAATAATTCTACACAGAAAATAAAATTGTGTAGTATTTTTGTTTCTAATAATAAAATAAAATATTATATGATTATCAACAGAAGCTACCTGAACAATGAATGTACACTTAATATCTTTGATGATATTCGTGTAGATGATGTTGTCGGCGTATTGGGAACCAGGGTACCCAGACTTGCCTGTCTGCGGGCCGCGACGAGCTCCTACTACGGCCTGGTACGGCCCAGCTGATCAACCAGCTGCCCAAGACCGTCGCGAGGGAGCTAAGCCTCGCGAGGATAGCGACGTCGAGACCTCCTCAGGAGCAGCCTCAACAAGGTGCTCCGGAGGGGGGAGAATCCAAGGCCAAGCCTGCCTCGGGAGGAGGCAGTGATGTCAGCAGTGATGCATCGCGCCAGCGGCGCAGTTACCATTTCGGTGCAAGGGGGACAACGCAGCCGCTAGTTCCCGAGGAGCGGGGCAAAGGTTTCCCCATTGGTGCAACGAGACCGAAGACCGCAAGGACGATAAGGAGGATGTCACCGTCGAGCCCACCACCGCGTCACCGCCTGGTCCTTTTTGCAGGCGAAGACTGCTTTTGTCAGGGCAGGAACGTCCTTGTGTTCCCGCTCAAAAATGGCCGTTGTGGGATCCCTTCCCGCCTAAACATTTTGGGGGAAGAGGACTGTGGCCGCCTATATAAGTAGCTAGAATTCCCACTGTAAAGGGGATCGACTCATACACTCTGCCACCACGGAAGGGGCAAGAACACTTGCCTCATGACCCTCCTGAGCTCACCTCCTGAGCTCAGGAACCATTGTCCTAGCTCATATCCCAGCTCGCCCGAAGCTAATCCACCAAAGCAGGAAGTAGGGTCTTACACCACGCGGTGGCCCGAACCTGGATAAACTCTTGTGTGTTATGTCTGTTGTTTGCTTGAATCCTTCCACCGAGGCGAGAGCGAGGCGCTAGGTAGACGTGAGCAGGAGAAATCTTCGTTCACGCCCCTGTGTTCGAACTTATCGTGTTTTGTGGAGCCCTGAATCCGACATTTGGCATGCTAGGTAGGGGGCGTGTCGAGATCTTGCCTCTCCGACGACCTCGCTTCCCCTCTCCGGTTCAGCTCCTCTACGATGGTCGCGGCCTGCCACAGCCGCACGGGGGCTGGATTCCTCCCCGTCGACCGAGCAATACAGCGGACCGCGCCACCCATGGGCGCCCCTCCTCCTTCCTCAACGATGCTCCTGCTGGCCAGGCCATCGGAGGATGGCCTGCACCGCCACTCCCGCCTCCTGTGGCCTCGTCGGTCACGCTCTTGACGGGGCGTCGGCAGGCCCAGCACCGGCCGCCCGCCGAGAACCGCGCCACACAGACGGTCTGCTACTGCGAGCTGCGGGGCGTCGCCTGCAGGGAGCGACCTTGCCGCGGGGTCGCCTGCATCCTCGGTGGGTCCCAAGGACCGGCATCTGCCCGGCACGCCAACTCGCACTTTCCGCAGGTTGGGGCTGCCGCCCAGCCGCGGGAGGCCTTGCGGGCGCAGAGCGAGCCGAGGCCCGCCATCACCTTTGGCCCCGGCGACCTCGCCTTCGAAGCGGCCGACACCGGCGCTCTCTGATACGTCCAAAACGTATCTATAATTTCTGCTTGCTCCATGCTTCTTTTGTGTGATATTGCTATGATATTGATGCACTTCCATCCACTTTTGATCATATTTGGACTAACCTATTAACTCAGTGCATCACAGTGTCAGTTCCTGTTTTCTGCTGTGTTTCTACTTCAGGTTTCCCCCATATTAAAAGTGCTCCAAAAATTCCAGGAAAAATATAGGAAAAATCAGCGTACAGGAAGCTTCGCGAAGAACCAAAGATGGGCCAGAGGGGAGCCAAGGGAGGCCCAGGCGGCCACCTGGCGCGGCCCCACCCCTGGCCGCGCCAGGGGGGCGCCTGGGGCCCCTGCTCCGCCTCTGGCTGCCCCCTTCGCATATATATCCCTCTCGTCCCGAAACCCTCGAGGACAGAACCCTTTTTCGGGATCTCGCCTCTGTTCCGCCGCCGCAGCGCTTCCAAGATCGGGAGCATCAGGAGAACTCTTCCCGGCACCCTGTCGGAGGGGAGAACCACCACCGGGAGCTTCTCCACCACCATGGACGCTTCCCGGATGAGTCGTGAGTAGTCCACCTTGGACCATGGGTCCATGATCAGTAGCTATGTGATGTTCTCCTCCCCTCTTAGCTCTTCATGGTTTAGAACTCGTGGGCTGCCCTACATGATCGAGGCACATATGTAATCTTTCTGCTGTTGCTTTGCTGAGTTTGCTGGGATCTGATGGATTATGAGACTATGTTCAGATTGTGTTTGAGTAATATATTTGATTCACCTCTTTTATATCTTTGTTCTTGAGTAATTCTTACATGTTCTCCGTTGTTGTTTATTGCTTTGGCCAAGTAGTAGGTAGTAACTCCAAGAGGGAGCATTATGCTTGATTGTGGGTTCATGCCCCCTGATGACTAGCTTGAGTGACAGAAACATGAGTCTAGGGGATGTGATGTTGCCACAAGGGAGAAAACAACGGTGCTTGTACTTGCGGGTGCAAGGATTGTTTACTTTACAAGTTCTTTTAATGCAGTTGTCTGTTGCTTTGAGTTTACACTTTGGGTGGGATTCACAACTTAATACCAGCGAGATGTTCTGGATAGATATCTCAAGGTGAATGATTAGTAGTAGATGCAGATGGATTTCGGTCTACTTGCCTTGGCGTACCGCCCATGCTTTTGAGCCTCTACCTTTCTTTGCAGCATAGTTAGCATTGGTTTGCGCACATAATCCTGTCAATTGCCCAGCTGTAATTTGTTTACCTCGCTTTGCTGTTTTATCGTCTTTTGGGAGAGAGACATCACTAGTGAACATCATGGGACCCCGGTCCATATTACCACCGCTGATCACACCTTCTATTTACTTCCTGTTTTTATTTCCTGGATGCAGTCATAGCTATCATTATTATCTCTTGTGTTTGATCCTTTGTAAACAACAAGGCCCGAGGGATTGACAACCTCTCTGTACTCGTTGGGACCAAAGTTATCTGTATCTGTGTGCAGGTCCCGTCAACCGCTAAGTTTCTGGCGCCGTTGACACCTACTTGTCGACCCTCGGAGTCTCACAAGATTCGATCCTTGGTATCTTTGCCAAGGGAAATTTGCCGCTACGCTACATCTCAACCTTCCACTTGGGGTAACCAACGAGGGGCGAGAAGCCATCAAGCAAGTTTCTGGCGCCGTTGCCGGGGACTCCACTCTTCAAGATAGGGGAGTTGCACGCTATCTTTTATCTTTGCTTTTTAGTCTTGTTAGTTTACCTTTCTGTTTTTGCTTTAGTGTCCTTTATCAAAAATCACAAAAAAATTATTTGCTTTTCTGTTAGTAGTCCTTTCTGTTTAGTCAAGCATGTTAGGACTTGGTGCTTTGTGGGAATCAGAAGTTCTAGATTTCCATCAAAGGGATGGAGAAAATATGAAGAAGGCATGGGACAGAATTTCTGATGCACATAGGAGAATTATGCCTTGGATACCTATAAAAATTGTTACCATGGTCTTTTTAAATGGTGTAAACACTCTCTTGATATTATAGCTGAAGGAGATTTCCTAGAGTGTGATGAAGCTAGAGCTCTTGAAATTATACATGGTCTATCTAGTTACTTTGTTTATGATCATAGTTTTGATACAGTCATAGATAGACTTGCTACTATTGAGAAGAGAATGGATGCTCTAGACTTGATGAAGGTAGAGAAACCCAAACCCAATAAGAGAGATATTTTGGAAATAGACAATGATTGGGAGCCTTTTGTTAGGATTAGCATCTCTAATCAAGACTTCCTTGCTTATTGTGATATTGGATCTATGGTTTCTACAATGCCAAAAATTGTTCATGATTCTTTAAAATTTAACATGGACAAATTATCATCCTATCATGAACATGCTAATGGAGATATTTCTGAGATCCAGGGAAGAATAAAAGACGTACCAGTTACATTCCTTAAAGTGATTGCAATGGTTGATTTCTTCATCATGAAGCCAAACCAAGGAAATATAGTGCTTGGAAGGGACTTCCTCCGAGCCGTAAAAGGCTTCATCGATATAGGTAAGGGACAAATCCGCCTACGCGGGAAGGCAAAAGGTACGTACCTCTTTCCTAGAAGGAACAAGGATGAAGTTGTTGAGGAACCATTTGAAGCAATTTATAACTCCGATTATTATGATGACTTTTGATTCCTCCTTTTTGCATCATGCCTAGCTTAAAGGCATAAAAGAAAGCGCTTTTGGGAGGCAGCCCACAACGAATTTGGTTTTATTTTGCTTTTGTTGTGTATTGGTGTTTGTTACTACAGTAGCATCATCATTGTATCTTTTCTTTTCAGCTTTGTGTCAAGTTTAGCCTCCGATTGCAAGGAAGTTCAAAAGTTGTGACGTGCTGTCCAGAAAACAGATTCTGTCCTTGGACAGAAAAATTCAAATAAAATCACCAGATCATCTTTTTGATCTGAATTTTTTTGACGGTGTGCTCTATACAATTGGCTTTCGAGCGTCTGTTCTGAGTTTTTTGATTTGAGTTGCAGAAGTGTTCCGAAAAAAATATTTACTACCTGCTGGTCTGTTTTTCACAGATTCTGTCATGTTTTGCCTTTTCTTCGTTTTGCAAATCTTGAGCTTGCTTTTTCTTTGCAAAAACATTTTGGCAATCTTGAGAAACAGTAGCTATACAAGATTATTTTTATCTCCAGTAGGGAAAAATTATTTTATTGTGGGTACTAACCTCGCTAATCAGATTATGATGAGTTATGTATGAAGGGAGTTTTCAAGTGTGCGAGGGAAGATGATAAAAGAAGATTCGGGAGGGTCAAACGCTCAAGCTTGGGGATGCCCCCGTGCACCCCCAAGAAATATTCAAGAAGACTCAAGCGTCTAAGCTTGGGGATGCCCCCATGCATCCCCTTCTCCATCAACAATTATCATTTCGTCTTTCGTTCCACTATATTCTTATCACTTCATGCGTTATGTGCTATGCTTGGAGCGTCTTGCTCTTAGTTTCCTTTTTTTAGTTTTCTTTAGCTTTGCTTGCTGTTCATAACAAGTTAGAACTCAGCTTTCTTTGTGTGGGAGAGAAACACGCTCCACTTCAACCTAGAACACAACATAGGATTTTCATGCTTATCTTTGTCGTGTGTGTTCTTTGTCTTTCCATAGCTGCTGTCATGTTTAGCTCTTAGTTTTCATGCTTTTCTTTTTAAAGAGCTATTGTTTAGTTGGTTGCTGAACCCTCTTGAGTTTTCGTGTTTATCTTGTTAAGAGAGTTTGCCTGTTGCACTGAGTTGTGTGTCTTAACTTAAAGTAGGTAACTGAGGTTGCTATTTAATTTTAGTAGTAACTTGCAATAGTTTTGAGGTATTGCCATGAGTAATGTCTGAACTTTTGTTGTCAAGAGCTTTAGCCTATTAGTGATAGATGTCGTATTTTGGGCAATCCGTGTTTATTTTCGAAAACCTACAAAATAGTTGAGAACTTTAGCTACTAGATGGATCACTAATCTTTGGAGGGATCGAATATTAGAGTACACTCACGTACCATGAGTCGAGGATGCGCAAGGATAACCAAACCCCCATACACTTCTCCTCGGGGTACTTGTCTCTTTGTGAACCTCCTAATTAGATTGAGAGTTACCGAGTATTCGAAAGTTGACACTTCCACCTAGCCATATTTTTCTAGCCTCTTCGGTACCGTGCATTGCCCTTTCTCACCTCGAGAGTTGGCGCATACTTCGCCGGTGCATCCAAATCCTTGGCACGATACGCTCTGTCATCATAAGCCTCATTATATCCTTCCTCAAAACAGCCACCATACCTACCTATCAAGGCATTTCCATAGCCTTTCCGAGATACATTGCCATGCAACATCCATCTTCTCATGACTTGATCTTCATGTCATACATGCTTTTGCTTGATCGATGAGCCGCATGCTAGTTGGACCTTGCCCTAATCATTGCTACATGACGTGCTAGTATCATTGCATATCCTGCTACACTGGCAGAGGCATACATTTGCATACATCATGATAGTTTCATCTTCTTTATGTTGAGTACTCTTGTAAAGTGTGAAAGATCTTCTATACTTCTTGTAATACATAGAGTGTTGCCCCTAAAGTGAGGAAAAGATCCCAAAGAGGACAAAATCAAAAGATCCCAAAGAGGACAAATGAGAGTTAAATAGAAAGAGCCATTGAGGCCACAAAAAAATAGAAAAAAAATAGAAATAAGAGAAAAAGAAATAAAAAGAGAGAAGGGGGCACACTACTATTCCTTTTGAGAGATCCACACTCGTACTCCATCTTATACCTTGTACTCCATAGAGATTATCATTCATGCATATAGCTATGTGGGGACCTTCACACTATAGAACTTGGGTTGTATATTCCAATGATGAGCCTCCTCAAAAGAGTTCTAGGTCTTCTTGAGCGAGCAAGTTGGATGCACCCCCACTAGTTCCATTGGAGAGCTTACCTTAGCTCATATGTGCATCCGTTGCATGGCAATCCCTACTCCTCACATCATATCTATCATTTGGCTTTCTCTCGCCTATGATTGTCCTCATTTATGTGAGCCTTTCACACCTTTTTTGTCTTCCCCATTCATCATTTTTCTCTCTTTGCCATCCTAAGTGTCAACTTTCTTGCTTACGCTCATCCATTGCATGAGTGCTCAAAATATCCAAAGGGAGTGGATCATTTTGACTTGTACCTGGCTAGTGGTCTGGGGATGAGTCAAGATAAGATTCCAAAGAAGACCAAGTGTGAAACTTTAGTAGATTAAGTTCTCAACAATACAAAAACTATGTTTTACTCTCTTGTATATCCCTATCCCCTTTCTTGCACGCAAACACCATTTGGAGACATTCGAGTCACGGACAGCGAGAGCTCTTGCACCTTTATGTTCTTATGTTGCTTGTTACAATGCTAATATAGACTCTTGCTTGTTATGACTTGAATTGAATTACATGCCTTGATTGCTTTACTTAAAAGTTCTTATATGGTTGATAGCATGTCACCACAGAAGTTATGCTTGTTATCATTTACCTACTCGAGGATGAGCAGGAATTAAGCTTGGGGATGTTGATACGTCCAAAACGTATCTATAATTTCTGCTTGCTCCATGCTTCTTTTGTGTGATATTGCTATGATATTGATGCACTTCCATACACTTTTGATCATATTTGGACTAACCTATTAACTCAGTGCACCACAGTGCCAGTTCCTGTTTTCTGCTGTTTTTCTATTTCACGTTTCCCCCATATTAAAAGTGCTCCAAAAATTCCAGGAAAAATATAGGAAAAATCAGCGTACAGGAAGCTTCGCGAAGAACCAAAGATGGGCCAGAGGGGAGCTAGGGGAGGCCCAGGCGGCCACCTGGCGCGGCCCCACCCCTGGCCGCACCAGGGGGGCGCCTGGGGCCCCTACTCCGCCTCTGGCTGCCCCCCTTCGCATATATATCCCTCTCGTCCCGAAACCCTCGAGGACAGAACCCTTTTTCGCGATCTCGCCTCTTTTCCGCCGCCGCAGCGCTTCCAAGATCGGGAGCATTAGGAGAACTCTTCCCGGCACCCTGTCGGAGGGGAGAACCACCACCGGGAGCTTCTCCACCACCATGGACGCTTCCGGGATGAGTCGTGAGTAGTTCACCTTGGACCATGGGTCCATGATCAGTAGCTATGTGATGTTCTCCTCCCCTCTTTGCTCTTCATGGTTTAGACCTCATGAGCTGCCCTACATGATCGAGGCACATATGTAATCTTTCTGCTGTTGCTTTGCTTAGTTTGTTGGGATCTGATGGATTATGAGACTGTGTTCAGATTGTGTTTGAGTAATATATTTGATTCACCTCTTTTATATCTTTGTTCTTGAGTAATTCTTGCATGTTCTCCGTTGCTGTTTATTGCTTTGGCCAAGTAGTAGGTAGTAACTCCAAGAGGGAGCGTTATGCTTGATTGTGGGTTCATGCCCCCTGATGACTAGCTTGAGTGACAGAAACATGAGTCTAGGGGATGTGTTGTTGGCACAAGGGAGAAAACAACGGTGCTTGTACTTGCGGGTGCAAGGATTGTTTACTTTACAAGTTATTTTAATGCAGTTGTCTGTTGCTTTGAGTTTACACTTTGGGTGGGATTCACAACTTAATACCAACGAGATGTTCTGGATAGATATCTCAAGGTGGATGATTAGTAGTAGATGCAGATGGATTTCGGTCTACTTGCCTTGGCGTACCGCCCATGCTTTTGAGCCTCTACCTTTCTTTGCAGCATAGTTAGCATTGGTTTGCGCACATAATCCTGTCAATTGCCCAGCTGTAATTTGTTTACCTCGCTTTGCTGTTTTATCGTCTTTTGGGAGAGAGACATCACTAGTGAACATCATGGGACCCCGGTCCATATTACCACCGCTGATCACACCTTCTATTTACTTCCTGTTTTTATTTCCTAGTTGCAGTCATAGCTATCATTATTATCTCTTGTGTTTGATCCTTTGTAAACAACAAGGCCGGAGGGATTGACAACCTCTCTGTACTCGTTGGGAGCAAAGTTATCTGTATCTGTGTGCAGGTCCCGTCAACCGCTAAGTTTCTGGCGCCGTTGACACCTACTTGTCGACCCTCGGAGTCTCACGGATTCGATCCTTGGTATCTTTGCCAAGGGAAATTTGCCGCTACACTACATCTCAACCTTCCACTTGGGGTAACCAACGAGGGGCGAGAAGCCATCACTCTCCCCACGGTATGCACGCCCACCATCTGCGGGATGGCTGTGACAAGAACTCTCATCGATGGTGGCGCCGGCCTCAACATCCTCTCTCCTGAAGCCTTCGGTCATCTGCTTGTGTCCTATAGGCAACTCCTTCCCACCAAACCCTTCTCGGGGGTCGTAGGCTCGACCGTTCTGCTCGGCCAGATCCGCCTCCTGATCACCTTCGGCACACCAGCTAACTACCGGACTGAGCTCATCGACTTTGATGTTGCGCCCATCCACCCGCCTTACAACGTCGTCCTCGGTTTCCCAGCCTTGGCAAAATTCATGGCGGCGACTCTCCCAGGCTACAACACCGTCAAGATACCCAGGAGCAGCGGCGTCATCACCATCAAAGGGGACCGCAAGGCCGCCCTTCAGGTCCTTGGGCGCGCTTACAAGGTTGCCGCTGCCGCAGCTCACCCAAGGGCGAAGGGGGCTCCGGAGGCTCCGGAAGCCGCGCCCACCAAGAAGAAGCGGCTCTTTTCTCAGGACCCCGCCGAGACGAAGCAAGTGCCGCCGATGAAGAAGGCCCAGGAGCCACCTTTACCGTCGGCACGTGCATGGATCCGGAGCAAGAGGCGGCGATGGTTAGCTTCCTCAGGGCCAACAAAGACGTGTTCGCCTAGAGGGCCGCAGATTTGGTCGGAGTGCCTAGGCATGTCATTGAGCATCACCTCACGGTGTACCCCAATGCACGCCCTATCAAGCAGAAGGCACGTAGACAAGCCCCGGAGAAGCAGGCCTTCATCGTTCAGGAGGTTAGGAAGCTGGAGGAGGCAGGTGTCATACGGGAAGTACGGCACCCGGAGTGACTGGCCAATCCCGTCATCGTCCCGAAGAAAGGAGGCAAGGAACGCATGTGCGTCGACTTCACGAGACTCAACAAGTTCTGCCCTCAGGACCCCTTCCCTGTAATGCCCAGGATGGGATTATACCTCCTACGTGTCGAGGCACGACTTAAAGGCATAAGCCCATACTGGAATGATCTCAAGTATGGTATCTTTGCACGACTCATGTAAAATAGGGATGAAATTGCAAAAGGATAGTTGGCTTACACTCGCCACGTCACACAATACATTACATAAGCAAATCGTCATCCAAATAACATCACAGTCCGTCTATGGACGAAGGTCTAAATGAAAGATACCAAATACATAAAGCCACAAGATCCGAATCGCCCCTAGTAGAAACAACTACTGATCATCGGGATAGTGCACATAGTAATGACTACGTTCTTCATCGAACTCCCAGTACAGCTCCGTGCCGTCACCTGAGTAGTTCACCATAGTACCTGCATCTGGTGTGGTGTAGAATCTGTGAGCCACGGAGGACTCAGCAATCCCGTTCCCGGGTAGCAAAACTATCTAAGCCTTGCGTGTAATGCCCAGGATGGAGTTATACCTCCTACGGGTCGAGGCCCGACTTAAAGGCATAGGTCCATCCTAGAATGATCTCAAGTTTGGTAATCTTTGCACAACTCATGTAAAAGAGGGATGGTAACTTAAAATAGTCGGCTTACAATCGCCACGTCACAGAATAACAGTACAAGTTTCAAACATCATACAATAAGATCACTACAACCCTCTAAGGGCAAAATCCAAATGTCAAAGTACCAAACTCAGATAAATAAACAACCACAGGCGGATCGAATCCTAGTAAGAGTCTCCACTACTGATCGTCCGGGTAGCGCACGTAGTAACGACTACGCTCCTCGTCGTACTCCCAATCCAGCTCGGTGCCATCTCCTGGATAGCTCACGGCTGGACCTGCATCTGGTGTGTGAAGTAACTGTGAGCCACAGAGGACTCAGCAATCCCGTTCCCGGGTAACAGAACTATCAAAGCCTTTAGGTGAGGAAAAGGCTGAAGAAAGAAATGAGGTGAAGGTACAACAAAGAGTCTGCAGCAGCAACTAACACTAACTTACGCAAGAGAGAGCGGGAAGAGAAGGCAACGCGAGAAGTGATCACAAAGTGATCCTAGCTACAAGCTCACAATCATAACCCCTCCGTGTTCAACTCCCGAATCCCTATTCGGAAATTGACAGTCACGGAACTCACGCTGGTGGTGTATTAGTATCATTGTGTCAAGTTTCTACAACCGGAATTAACAAGCTCCCATCTGCCACATAACCGCGGGCACGGCTTTCGAAAGTTCAAACCCTGCAGGGGTGTTCCAACTTGACCCATTACAAGCCCACGATCCGCGGAGTCGCAACTCCAAAGTGGGAAGACCCGAGTATCCTCGGAATCCCGTGCTCACGTTAAACCGAACTAAGGTAAGGCTAATCCAGCAAATCCTCCCGGCGTGTCGACACCCTGATAGTAGCCGCGCGTATCTAGGTCTCAGGACACGTCCGGATGAGCGCTACGTACAGATACCAAAGACCCCAGCGAACTGGGTAGTATCCGCAAGTGACTCTGGTTTGGACCAACACTCAAGTCGAGCACTGGCCCAGGGGGTTGAATTAATTAAGCCTCGGGTTAATTACTCCCTCGGAAAGGTTTTAGTTGTTTATGCAAATAGTACCAAGGTTGGGACTTGCTGGAAAAGACTTAGCACATAGCGGTTTATCGAGGGGGTCCCATACACCCCAACCGTGTTAGGAACGCATAATCAAGGAACATAAAACCGGCTTATACGGATCCTAACGGCATGAGTGGAACAAAACACCAAGCAAAAGGCTTAGCCTTCCACCCTTGCCAATATATAGGTGATTTCAAATAAAGCATTAATATAGTGTGATATAACCCAACCAAACTTCAACATGAGGCAAGCATCTTCACTTCACCTGCAACTAGCAACGCTATAAGAAGGGCTGAGCGAAGCGTACTTAGCCAAGCAACGGTTTGCATAGGTAGGGTGGTTAAACATGGCAATTGGTTACAAGTAGGAGGCTGACAAGAAGAACATGGGCATCGAGGCAAAACTATAGATCGAGACTACTAGCAATAGACAAAGATAGTAATGTTATCGGGGTTCGGTCATCTTGCCTGAAGAGAAGAAGTTCGGATCAAAAGAAGGGTCCTCTTGCTCAAACTCGTTGAAAACCTCGTGCTCAACCTCGTTGGAAAACTCGTGCTCAACCTCGGGGTCTAAACAAGACAAACACACCAGCACCAATCAACACAATGCAATGCGCACTCGAAAAACATGTATGCATGATGGATGCACTAGAGATGCACATGGAGCACGGAAAACATCACTCACGCAAAACACCTCAAAACAAGATATCAACCTGATAATATTAATCTACACAGAAAAACACCCAAGTTTGATATAAAGATCGCTGAAATCGGAGTTACGGGCTAAAAGTTATGCCCGAAACAAGATTTGAGCGAAAACTGCAAATTACAGCAACATAGCATCTTGGGAGCACAAAATAATTAATCTACAGCACCCAAAAAGCATGGCAAAGGACTTGAACATAAACTAGATATAATGTACAGCAAGTAGGTCCAAAGTGCACCCCAAACGGAGTCACGGATCAATAGCAATGATCTTGGACATATTGAACTTTGAAATAAAATTCTGGCAGCAGAATTTTATTGAAAGTTTGGAGCAAAAGATAAGCATGCTACAGCACCTCAAATGGACATGTGAGGACATGGATGGAAAGACAACAATATATACTTCATGGAACAATCAAAATCCACCCCAAAACTATCATGCTTTGTCCTACAACATCACACGAACATGGCATCGGAACGTTACAGATTTCAGACTTAGTGAAATTTCACTAAGTCCTAAAACAGCAACATCATCATAGCAACAAAAAGAGCATGTTTAAGACACCTCGAAACTAAACATGGCAAGGGGTAAGCACCTCATCAAAGTACATATGACGGTGATCCCGAAACACACAAGCATGCATCAATGTGGTGAACACACCGATTACAACGAGCTCAACAACATGGCATTTCATAACAAGTGAAAACACAACATATGAACATGGTATCTTGCAACGAAGATAACAAGGAAACACAACATCTACCATGCAACCTATCACACACAACACGTAGTTCGTGTCAAGACGAACACGTGGACATGTCATTTGCTTCGTTTGGACAAACGAGCTAAAAGATATCACATGTCAAAGGTGGCACAAAAATAACACATAGCAGCAGTTTATATCATCATACACTCTTGCAACAGCAAAACAAGGCCCTAGATGAACTCTAACATGCATGACTACAACAGGTAAAACGTAGAGGGCATCTCCACGAACATCTGGACATATCACACGCTCAAAACGGAGCA
>LR738713.1:358588382-358619858 GCA_902687465.1 Secale cereale
AGGATCTGATTCACACGCTCGACTTGACCACTAGTCTGAGGGTGAAAGGCAGTGCTGAACCTGATCTTCGTGCCCATGGCGGACTGAAAGGAGTCCCAGAACTTTGATGTGAACAAGCTGCCACGGTCTGAGGATATCACTTGAGGAATGCCATGTAGGGACACAAATCTGGAAGTGTACAGCTCTGCAAGTTGAGCTGCATTGATTGATTCTTTGACTGGAAGAAAGTGAGCGACTTTGGTAAGCTTGTCAATCACCACAAAGATAGCATCATTGCCTCGCTTGGATTTAGGAAAGCCAGTGACGAAGTCCATTTCAATGTGGTCGAACTTCCACTCAGGAATAGGAAGAGGTTGGAGAAGACCGGCTGGACGTTGATGTTCTGCTTTCACTCTTCTGCATACATCACATTCGTTCACGAACTGGGCAATTTCCCTTTTCATGCGTGTCCACCAGTAAGATTGCTTGAGGTCTTGATACATCTTGGAACTGCCAGGATGAATGGAAAGGAGAGAGTCATGACCTTCTTCCATTATGAGCTTCCTGAGATCACCTTTGGGAACAACGAGTCTGTCCTCGAAGAACAAGGTATCTCTCTCATCAACACGGAAGCACTTATATTTTGGAGTGCCCTTTGCAATGCCATGTTTCACCTTCTTCACCATGGTATCACTGAGCTGGGCCTCACGGACTTGATCTTCCAAGGTAGGAGCAATTTGGAGATTTGCAAGAAAACCCTGCGGAACAACCTGAAGGTTGAGCTTCCTGAAAGCTTCACAAAGCTCAGGCTGGTGTGGCTTGATAAGAAGGCTGTTGCAATATGCCTTTCTGCTCAAAGCATCTGCAATCACATTCGCCTTGCCTGGAGTGTACTCAATGCTGGGGTTGTACTCTTGGATCATCTCGACCCAACGAGTCTGGCGGAGGTTCAGATGCGGCTGCGTGAAGATGTACTTCAAACTCTTGTGATCAGTGAAGATGTCGACCTTTCTGCCCAACAACAGATGTCTCCACGTAATCAGAGCATGTACCACAGCTGCTAGCTCGAGATCATGTGTGGGATAGTTCTTCTCAGCTGGCTTGAGCTGACGTGAAGTATATGCCACAATTCTCTTCTCTTGCATAAGCACACCACCAAGACCTTGAAGGGAAGCGTCACAGAACACTTCATAGGGCTTGGATTCATCAGGAGGAATCAGAACTGGAGCTGAGACAAGCTTCTCTTTGAGGGTTTTGAAAGCCACTTCACACTCGGGAGACCAAAAGTATTTGACATTCTTCTGGAGGAGGTTGGAAAGAGGCTTGGCAATCTTGGAGAAGTTCTCCACAAACCTTCTGCAATAGCTGGCAAGACCCAGAAAACTGCGGAGCTGCTTGACGTTCTGAGGAGCTTCCCAGTTGACAATTGCTTCAACTTTCTCGGGATTAACCGCAATACCGTCAGCTGAGATAATGTGGCCCAGGTAGAGAACCTTATCGAGCCAAAACTCGCACTTTGAGAACTTGGCATAGAATTTGTGCTCTCGGAGTCGATCAAGAACCAGACGCAAGTGCTTTTCATGATCTTCTTCATTCTTGGAAAACACCAAAATATCATCCAGATACACTAGCACAAACTCGCCTGTATAGGGGTTGAAGATGTAATGCATCATCCTTGAAAAGGTAGGAGGAGCATTGGCGAGGCCGAAGGACATGACGGTATACTCATATGAACCGTAGCTCGTTCTGAAAGCCGTCTTGGGAATGTCTTCCTCGCGAATGCGAATTTGATGGTAGCCCATTCGGAGGTCAAGCTTAGAGAATACTTTAGCTCCTTTGAGCTGCTCAAAGAGTTCATTGATGTTGGGGAGCGGATACTTGTTCTTAATCGTCTTCTTGTTCAGTGGCCGGTAGTCAACACAGAGACGCTCCGTGCCATCTTTCTTCTTGACAAATAAGACACCACAGCCCCACGGAGATGTACTCGGTCTGATGAGACCCATACGCTCCTGTTCATCCAACTGTTTCTTCAATTCCTTCAATTCATCTGAAGAGAGCTTGTATGGACGCCGACAAACAGGTTCGGTGCCCGGCTCGAGTTCAATGACAAACTCCACCTGACGGTGTGGAGGCATTCCTGGAAGTTCTTCTGGAAAGACGTCTTGATATTCATTCACCACTGGAATTTGCTCTATAGCATTAATTTCACCCTTATCGTTAAGAGAGAAGAGCCGAATAGTATTATCCCTGGAGGCGAAGATAATCACATCTTCATCAGAATGAGTCAACTTGACTTCCTTTTGAGCGCAATCAATGTGAGCATCATGCTGAGAAAGCCAATCCATTCCGAGAATGAGGTCGATATCAGAATGACCAAGAACCACCGGATTAGCCAGAAATCGATAATCACCCATGCGAATAGAAATATCCGGAACAACTGTGTTGGAAGTCATTTGCAAACCCGGAGAAATAATCTTCAAAGGTCTATGAATCCTCTCCGAAACCAATTCATGCTTAGCAACAAAAGGTTTTGAAATGAAGGACAAAGATGCACCCGAATCAAATAACACTTTAGCTGGAAAAGAGTTCACTGAGAGATTACCCAGAATGACATCAGAAGAAGCCTCTGCTTGTGCTGCATTCATCAGATTAACCCTTGCAGACTTTGGATCATGCTTGACAATAGCTGAACTCATAGGAGGAGGAGGTGGAAGACGCTTCGGATTCGGACATCTGTTGGCATAGTGACCCTTCTGGCCACACTTGTTGCACACCACTTCAGAGAGAGGACGGAACTGAGAGCCACTGGACTTAGAGCCTTGAGACTGAAACTGCTTCTTCGACTGGTTGCTTGGGTTGGGTGGGTGGGAGAAACCACGTCCACTAGAGTTCTTGTTGTTGGAGTTGTTGAATGGAGCTCGAATCATTGGAGGAGGAGGAAGCCAGAATTTCTGTTGTTTCGCAGCCAACTGAGACGATGAGGTAGAGTGAACAGCATCTCGAATTCTCTTCTTAGAAGCCTCCATCTTAAGCTGAGCTGCTTCTTGTTTCAAAGCCATATTATAGAACTTATCGAATTCGTCTGGCTCGAACAAAGTGAGAGCAAGCTGAAGTTCATCTTTGAGACCTCCACGGAACTGATAGATTTTGCTCTTTGCATCAGGTATGTCTTGCTTTGCATAGCGAGCGAGGTTTTGGAACTTGACATTATACTGATAGACTGTCATGGAGCCCTGCTTGAGGTTGCGGAATTGCTCACGCATACCCTCGATAACACTTGTAGGAATGTGATGCGAGCGGAAATCCCTGCAGAAGTTCTCCCACGAGATCACTTGACCCGGCCTTGAGTCTTTGTACTGCTGCCACCAATCAGCTGCTTGATCTTTCAGTTGGAAGGCTGCAAACTTCACATAGTCATCTTCTTTCACGTTACTGCACTCAAAATGCTTCTTGATATCGGTCAGCCAATCCTCAGCATCAAGAGGGTCGACACAGTAACTGAAAGCTTTAGGATTGTTGGCCAAGAACTGGTTGAGGGTAGCATGGTGCTGCTGGAAGAAGTTGCCTTGGTTCATTGGAATGCCCTGATTAGCTTGATTAGCTTGATTAGCTTGATTAGCTTGCATCATCTGCATCATCTGCATCATCAACTGAGTGTTCTGAGCAGTAGTCTGCATAATTGCTCTCCAAGCCTCAGGCGGAGGAGGAGGTGAAGGAGGACGTTCTGGAACCTCTTCCACCTCTGGGTTGGCATTCGGAACCTTTTTCGGAGCCATCCTGTAAGAGATGACCACGAATCAGCAATTGATTGACAAAAGGAATAAGCTGAAACAATGGAATGAATTGCAACAAGTCTTCACAATAATCATTCGAACAATAAGAACGAATGAAATCATCCGAACAAGAGGAACGAATGAATTTCTCAGTTAATTGGTAACATCAGTCTTCACGAGAAGCCACATAGGGATCAAAAGGATAAAATAATAAAACAACAAGGTACGGAAAGGAACAAACACAAGAGAGGAGTTTCGTTCTAACATCTTTGTGCTGAAAGCATATGAACGCGTTACGAAAAGGTTTTGCAATCCCCGGATCAGCATAGCCAAGGACCCTTTAAGATGCAACTCCTGATAGTAACCTCGGTCATATAACCTCTTCACTCAATGTCGAACCCCGAACTCGCTAACCTGCATTCGTTGGAAGAATGCCTACGATCTACTGGATAAAACCCACCTATAGCTTTCCGAAAGATTCCAGTTATGCAATCAGGTGTTGGGGATACACGGGAAGCACCGCGCAATCAACTCTAACCTACATCCAGGTGTATCCATCCTTCAACACATAACCAGTCTTTCTCGGAAGCTGTGTACCTCGGACCTTCGAAAAGCATCCACTATAACAAGCTATGGCAATACTCCCGAACTACCTCCCCAGTACTGGGTGATGTCGGGGTTATCGTGCCACTGGCCGTATAGGGGAGATTTTCGATGTCGGCCGTCTTAAGTATTTAGTACTGTCGCGATATGCTTGTTACAGTGATACCCCGAAGCTCAACTCCTCGGTAACAGGAGGCATCGAGAACAATATCCTTGTCACAAGAACATCGAAACAATCCCAGAATACTCGCGAGAATCCTAAAAAAAAAAATTTGTGCAAATTTTGAAGATAGGAGAGACAAGAGCAGACGTCAGGAGTCCTCACCAGAGAGAAAGGGGATGAGAAGCAAAGAATCCTACTCTCCGATATAATATATGACTCAAAAAGTTTTTCAGTGTGTGCCTAGACTCAACCGTCAACGGTTCGATCAAACAGTGGGGGCTCCTAGGTCGGAGAAGGCTCTGAATACCAACTTGTAATGCCCAGGATGGAGTTATACCTCCTACGGGTCGAGGCCCGACTTAAAGGCATAGGTCCATCCTAGAATGATCTCAAGTTTGGTAATCTTTGCACAACTCATGTAAAAGAGGGATGGTAACTTAAAATAGTCGGCTTACAATCGCCACGTCACAGAATAACAGTACAAGTTTCAAACATCATACAATAAGATCACTACAACCCTCTAAGGGCAAAATCCAAATGTCAAAGTACCAAACTCAGATAAATAAACAACCACAGGCGGATCGAATCCTAGTAAGAGTCTCCACTACTGATCGTCCGGGTAGCGCACGTAGTAACGACTACGCTCCTCGTCGTACTCCCAATCCAGCTCGGTGCCATCTCCTGGATAGCTCACGGCTGGACCTGCATCTGGTGTGTGAAGTAACTGTGAGCCACAGAGGACTCAGCAATCCCGTTCCCGGGTAACAGAACTATCAAAGCCTTTAGGTGAGGAAAAGGCTGAAGAAAGAAATGAGGTGAAGGTACAACAAAGAGTCTGCAGCAGCAACTAACACTAACTTACGCAAGAGAGAGCGGGAAGAGAAGGCAACGCGAGAAGTGATCACAAAGTGATCCTAGCTACAAGCTCACAATCATAACCCCTCCGTGTTCAACTCCCGAATCCCTATTCGGAAATTGACAGTCACGGAACTCACGCTGGTGGTGTATTAGTATCATTGTGTCAAGTTTCTACAACCGGAATTAACAAGCTCCCATCTGCCACATAACCGCGGGCACGGCTTTCGAAAGTTCAAACCCTGCAGGGGTGTTCCAACTTGACCCATTACAAGCCCACGATCCGCGGAGTCGCAACTCCAAAGTGGGAAGACCCGAGTATCCTCGGAATCCCGTGCTCACGTTAAACCGAACTAAGGTAAGGCTAATCCAGCAAATCCTCCCGGCGTGTCGACACCCTGATAGTAGCCGCGCGTATCTAGGTCTCAGGACACGTCCGGATGAGCGCTACGTACAGATACCAAAGACCCCAGCGAACTGGGTAGTATCCGCAAGTGACTCTGGTTTGGACCAACACTCAAGTCGAGCACTGGCCCAGGGGGTTGAATTAATTAAGCCTCGGGTTAATTACTCCCTCGGAAAGGTTTTAGTTGTTTATGCAAATAGTACCAAGGTTGGGACTTGCTGGAAAAGACTTAGCACATAGCGGTTTATCGAGGGGGTCCCATACACCCCAACCGTGTTAGGAACGCATAATCAAGGAACATAAAACCGGCTTATACGGATCCTAACGGCATGAGTGGAACAAAACACCAAGCAAAAGGCTTAGCCTTCCACCCTTGCCAATATATAGGTGATTTCAAATAAAGCATTAATATAGTGTGATATAACCCAACCAAACTTCAACATGAGGCAAGCATCTTCACTTCACCTGCAACTAGCAACGCTATAAGAAGGGCTGAGCGAAGCGTACTTAGCCAAGCAACGGTTTGCATAGGTAGGGTGGTTAAACATGGCAATTGGTTACAAGTAGGAGGCTGACAAGAAGAACATGGGCATCGAGGCAAAACTATAGATCGAGACTACTAGCAATAGACAAAGATAGTAATGTTATCGGGGTTCGGTCATCTTGCCTGAAGAGAAGAAGTTCGGATCAAAAGAAGGGTCCTCTTGCTCAAACTCGTTGAAAACCTCGTGCTCAACCTCGTTGGAAAACTCGTGCTCAACCTCGGGGTCTAAACAAGACAAACACACCAGCACCAATCAACACAATGCAATGCGCACTCGAAAAACATGTATGCATGATGGATGCACTAGAGATGCACATGGAGCACGGAAAACATCACTCACGCAAAACACCTCAAAACAAGATATCAACCTGATAATATTAATCTACACAGAAAAACACCCAAGTTTGATATAAAGATCGCTGAAATCGGAGTTACGGGCTAAAAGTTATGCCCGAAACAAGATTTGAGCGAAAACTGCAAATTACAGCAACATAGCATCTTGGGAGCACAAAATAATTAATCTACAGCACCCAAAAAGCATGGCAAAGGACTTGAACATAAACTAGATATAATGTACAGCAAGTAGGTCCAAAGTGCACCCCAAACGGAGTCACGGATCAATAGCAATGATCTTGGACATATTGAACTTTGAAATAAAATTCTGGCAGCAGAATTTTATTGAAAGTTTGGAGCAAAAGATAAGCATGCTACAGCACCTCAAATGGACATGTGAGGACATGGATGGAAAGACAACAATATATACTTCATGGAACAATCAAAATCCACCCCAAAACTATCATGCTTTGTCCTACAACATCACACGAACATGGCATCGGAACGTTACAGATTTCAGACTTAGTGAAATTTCACTAAGTCCTAAAACAGCAACATCATCATAGCAACAAAAAGAGCATGTTTAAGACACCTCGAAACTAAACATGGCAAGGGGTAAGCACCTCATCAAAGTACATATGACGGTGATCCCGAAACACACAAGCATGCATCAATGTGGTGAACACACCGATTACAACGAGCTCAACAACATGGCATTTCATAACAAGTGAAAACACAACATATGAACATGGTATCTTGCAACGAAGATAACAAGGAAACACAACATCTACCATGCAACCTATCACACACAACACGTAGTTCGTGTCAAGACGAACACGTGGACATGTCATTTGCTTCGTTTGGACAAACGAGCTAAAAGATATCACATGTCAAAGGTGGCACAAAAATAACACATAGCAGCAGTTTATATCATCATACACTCTTGCAACAGCAAAACAAGGCCCTAGATGAACTCTAACATGCATGACTACAACAGGTAAAACGTAGAGGGCATCTCCACGAACATCTGGACATATCACACGCTCAAAACGGAGCAACAGGTAAAAAGATACAGCAGGTCAAAGTTAGCACTTCAGAACAGAGAAAACAGAGACTTAGGGTTTGATCTAGACCTCAGATCTGGATCTGGAACAGGAGATGAACAGTAACGGGCCGCGAGGAACAGTGGCGGCGCTGGTGCGGCGGCGGCCCAGCAGTGCGGATCTGGCCCGCGACGTCTGCGGATCTGGGGCGCCTGGCCTGGCTGGGATGGGCCGGAGGCGAGCGCTGCGGGAGGCGGCGGCGTACGGCCCAACGGCGCGCGGCCTGGGGAAGAGGCGGGAGGACCGCACGGGCGGAGAGGCGAGCCGGATCCGGCGGGGCGATCTGGGCCCAGCGGCGGTCGTCGGCCCAGCGAAGGGAAACGGCGGCGCGGAGCGATGCGTCGAGGTGGACCACGGGCGACGGGGCGAGGGCGAGTGGGCCGATGGGCCACGCGGTGGAACTCGCGGGGAAGTGGTCCTCCTGGCGGCGTACGGGCCGCGGGACGGCGAGGCCTGGCTCGGGCGCTGGTCGAGGCCTGGCGCGCGGGGGACAGCCGGGCCAGTCGCTGGCGAACGACGAGGCTGCGCCGGGGCTTCGACGCGTTGACCGCAGGGCGCTGCGGTCGATGGATCCAGCTCCTCGGCGGCTGGAACGAGGAGGACTCCAGGAGAGATTTTTGCCAAGTGGCTGATGGGGAAAAAGGATCCAGATTTTTGGGAAGGAGGAGGAAGAAGCTAGGGGATGCCAAAATAGACCTAGGGGTCTATATAGCAGATTTTTAGACTAGGGTTTGGAGATAGGGGAGCTAGGAGCCCTACGATCGTGATCCAACGGATCCGATCGCGGGATGATTTTTAAAAGGACCAGACGGAGATGAGAGAATGCAACAGGGGTATTTCCGGGACACGAAGTAAAGGCGCTTCGGACCCACACGGACAACGGAGGGAAAAGTCAACGGAGTCCAAACGAGACGAGATTTGAGAGGCGGGTTGCACACAACAAAACAACAACACACAACACAACCTCGCGGCACACCGGTAACGAAAAACGCCCGAACAACAAAGAAGGCCTACGGGACGTCACGGACACGCGAGGGAGCTCCGGAACACGAAACGGACAACGGGAAGAAACGCCACGAACCGGATGCAACCCACAACACAAACAAAATGCAATGCACATGTCTACATGATATGAATGACTGCCACACACTCACACAACAAAACGACGAAAGCCCGAAAGACAAGAACCCGAAATGGAAATAGATGAAGCCGGAGATTTATTATATGCCCAAAAGGGAAAGTATTACATCCGGGGCATTACATTGCGTGTGGAAAAAGGCTGAAGAAAGATAAAAGGTTGCAGCTGCACTAGCACTAGCTTACGTGTTCAGAGCGAGAAGAGAAGTGCCACGAGTGTCAAAGTGATCGAGAAGTGATCCTATCTAAGCACGTCAATCATAACCCCACTGTGTTCACTTCCCGAACCCCTTTCGGAAAATGACCATCACGGTTACAAATGCTGGTAGTGTGTTCTGAACATGGTGTCAAGTTTTCTACAACCAGATATTAACAAATTCCCATCTGCCACATAATCGCGGGCACGGCTTTAGAAAGTTCAAAACCCTGCAGGGGTGTCCCAACTTAGCCCATTACAAGCTCACGATCCGCGGAGTCGCAACTCCAAGGTGGGAAGGCCCGAGTATTCTCGGAATCCCGTGCTCAAGATACTCCGACTAAGGTAGGACTAATCCAGAAAATCCTCTCGGCGTGCCGACACCCTGATAGTAGCCGCGCGTATCTCATCTCAGGCCACGACCGAATGGGCAATGCTACAGGTTTTTACCAGCCCTCGGGTTCCCCCAAGGTGGCCCTGCAGGACCCCCAGTTTGGACCAACACTCATGTGGAGCACTGGCCCAGGTTGTTGATTAAGAAGAGGGTTTATAACTCCCTATGCAAGTTTTAGTTGTTTAGGCAAATGTAGTACCAATGTTGGGACTTGCTGGAAAAGCCTTAGCGCTAAGCAGTTTATCGAGGGGGTCCCATAACCCCAACCGTGTGAGGAACGCAAAATCAAGAAACATAACACCGGTTTATACAGTTCCTAGGGCGACATGAGTGGAACAAATCACCAAGCAAGATGCTTAGCCTTCCACCCATTACCAATATATAGATGAATTAGTTTAAGAGTTTATATAGTGTGATATCCCAACAATAACTTTAACATGAAGCAAGAATCTTCAAATCTTCTCCTGCAACTAGCAATGCTATAAGAGGGGCTGAGCGAAGCTTACGTAGCCAAACAATGGTTTGCTAGGTTGGGTGGTTAGACAGATTCATGGTTACAATAGGAGGCTGACAAACAAACATGGGCATCAAGGCAATAAGCTAAAGAGCGAGACTTCTAGCAATAGGCAAAGATAGTAATGATATCTGGGTCAGGTCATCTTGCATGTCGAGTCGTCGATGGGATCGTAAGACGGCTCCTCGTACTCAACCTCGGTAGGAACCTCGTTCTCGTTCTTGGTCTCAGCTTCCGGCTCTACTCAACACAAGAACACAACGAGGCACGAAAATCAAACGAGGTGCAATGCACAATCAACATGAAACACGTATGATGCATGTATGATGCAATACATGTCAAGGGATGAAGCACACAAGAAAAACACAAGACAACAAGTTTAAATGAGGCCGGAATCCACATATAGCGAATCCGGTAAGTCCTCATATGCATATGTTGAAATTGGTCAAGATCTGAACAAACTTTAAGTTAAGGTTGTTAAACAGCAAGTTAACTTGCACCATGATGTTCTACACGAAATTCTAGTCAAGTTTCATATAAAGTTTGTTTAAATCGGAGCTACGATCTAGAAGATATGAGCAAAACAAGTTAAGCATGGCAATGGTGCAAGATGCATCCAAACATCAAGCATACATACTCCAAACATGTACAGAAGATGATATTATGATTCTACATGCAAAATCACACAAGTTTCATGTAGGACACGCTCAAAACGGAGCAACGGTTCAACACATACACACGAAACAAGATACAATGCAATGCTGAAATTAACAGCCACATAACAACTTTGGAGCAAGAAATATATACTCTACAACATCCAAACATGATTACAATAAGCGTGTACATGAATTAGATATATCCTACAGTAAACAACTCCATAGGAGGCATGGATCAATAGCAACAAGCTACAACATTTTGATCATGACGTTAAAAACCTGACAGTTATATTTTATAGCAACTTGAGAGCAAGAAATAAATAAGCTACAGCGACCCATATGAGCAAGTGAGGGCATGGATGGATAGACAATAACATGTACAACAAGGAATGATCAATGACCCCTCCAAAACTAGCATGGATTTGTCTAGGGCATCAAGCAAACATAGCATCAGGATATGACAGATTCCAGACTTCGCAAAAATTTCACTAAGTATAAAACAGATATGTTGGCATGGCATGTTTGCAAGCATGTTTAAGTCACCTCAATACATATCATGGAAAATGGTTGGCACCACAACAAAGACCACATTATGGAGATTCTAAAACATATTGACATGTGACATGGGGACAAACACATCAATAGCAACGAGCTCTTCAAATCAGCATCTCATAACATGTTTCATAACTTAACAGCCACATGCACTTTTGCAACAGAGATTAACATGGCAATATGAACCCTAACATGCATGCTACAGCAACCATCATGTAAAGCATCTCATGATGAACATTTTGACATATCATTTGCTTCATTTGGATAAACGTGCACCAAGTTATCACATCTCAAACATGGCATGAAAATAACAAGTAGCAGCAGTTTATATCAAGTACCACTCTTGTCACGAAGATTAAGACCTCTAGATGGACTCATACAAGCATGCCACAATGGAACAAAACATAGTACACATCACCGCGATCATTTTGACATATCATATGCTCAATTTGGACGTACACACAAAAAGATACAACCATGCAAAGATGCCATCAGACAACAAGTTTAAATGACTTACAGAAAAAAAAACTCCAACAGTGTTCGGGCGGACACGTCCGGCTGACATGGACAGTGTCCGACTCCGAGCGGATCGGGCGCGGAATCGGATCGGGCGCGGGTGCGCGACCGGAACCCGCTAGGGTTCGAGCCGGCGGCGGATCCGATCGGATCGGGCGCGCGGTGAGGCCCTCGGCCCTCCGGTGGCCGAAGCGGCTGCGGAGGAGGCCGGCCGGCTGCTCGGCGAGGAGGAGGCCGCGGGACGGCGCAGGGGAGCGACGGTTGCGGCGTTCGGGGCCGGCAGCGGAGAAGAACGCGGCGGCGGTGATCCTCGGGGCGGAGGAGGCCGGCGGCGGTGGTTGCGGCCGAGGCCAGCGGCGAGGTCAGAACGTCCGGCGGCGGTGGGATCCGGCGCCGGCTGCGGAGGAAGAACGGCGGCGGGGAAGACGAGGCTGGGGGCGGCGGAGGCGATGCGGGCCGCGGGGGCCGGGGACGGGCCCGACGGGCCCGCGCGGTGGGAGGCGGCGGCGAACTGTCCGGCCCGGGTCGGACACGTCCGCCTGGCGCGGATTCCGAGGCGGCGGCTGGATCTAGGAGGAGGCTAGGGTTTCGGCGAAAAAAATAGACATGGGGGCTAATTTATAAGCACAAGGAGCTAGGAGACTCCAAATGGGGAGCGGTTTTCTGCCACGTGATCACAATTCGACGACCGAGATGATGGGAAGGGTTGTGCTGGGTTAGTGGGCTGTTGTGGAGGGGGTCTTGGGCCTTAAAGAAGAGGTTCTTTCAGCCCACTAGGTTAACCGTTGGAGTACCAAACGAACTCCAAACGCGATGAAACTTGACAGGCGGCCTACACGTACCAAAACAACATCGCATGACAAGTCTCACGTCATTCCGGGAACGTTACACGGCCACACACGAAAGAAGGACTCGGGGATGCCACGAGCACGTGTGAGAGCGTCGAAACTCGAAACCGACAACGGGAAGAGACGGGTGGAACCGGGTGCAAGTGACAACACAAATGCAATGCAATGCACATGACAACATGACATGGATGAAATGCACACACGCACACGACAAAATGAAGAAACCCGAAATGAAAGAAGAGCCCGAAAGGAATTGATGAAGCCAAAGTTTATATATTGCCATATTGGGAAAGTGTTACATCTGGGGCATTACAAACTCTCCTCTACTACGAAAAGATCTCGTCCCGAGATCTAGGACTGGAAGAAGGAAGGATACTCGGAACGATGGTGATCTTCTCGTTCCCACATAGCTTCTCGGTCGGTATGGTGTGACCACTTAACTTTCAAGAACTTGATTGACTTGTTGCGGGTCTTGCGCTCGGTTTCTTCAAGAATAGCAACGGGGTGCTCACGGTAAGACAAGTCTTGTTGAAGATCAATCTCCTCGAACGGAATGGTGCGTTCAGGTGTCTTGAAGCACTTGCGGAGTTGAGACACGTGAAACACATCATGAACATTAGCAAAGTTGGATGGAAGCTCGAGTTGATAGGCTAGATCGCCTCTTTTGCCAAGGATCTTGAAAGGGCCCACGTATCTCGGAGCAAGCTTTCCTTTGATACCGAATCTTTGGGTGCCTTTCATAGGAGAAACACGGAGATAGAAATGATCTCCAATGTCGAAAGCCAAATCACGATGCTTGCCGTCATAGTAGCTCTTTTGACGCGACTGAGCGGCCTTGAGATTCTCACGTATGACTTTGCACATTTCTTCGGCTTCTGATATCAAGTCATTGCCAAGAAGTTGACGTTCACCAGTCTCGGACCAGTTGAGAGGAGTACGGCACTTTCTGCCATAGAGGATTTCAAACGGAGCTTTGCCGGCACTTGCTTGGAAACTGTTGTTGTAAGAGAACTCGGCAAGCGGAAGACAATCTTCCCACTTCATGACAAAAGAGATGACACAAGCTCTGAGCATGTCTTCGAGGATCTGGTTCACTCTTTCGACTTGACCACTAGTCTGAGGGTGAAACGCAGTGCTGAAACGGATCTTAGTGCCCATGGCTGACTGGAAGGAGTCCCAGAACTTGGATGTGAAGAAACTTCCATGGTGTGAGGAGATAACTTGAGGAATGCCATGTAACGACACAATTCTGGAAGTGTACAACTCTGCCAGCTGAGCTGCATTGATGGATTCTTTGACTGGAAGGAAGTGAGCTACTTTGGTTAGCTTGTCAATCACAACAAAGATAGAATCATTCCCCTTCTTGGACTTGGGAAACCCAGTGACGAAATCCATTTCAATGTGGTCGAATTTCCACTCGGGAATAGGAAGAGGTTGGAGGAGACCGGCTGGACATTGATGCTCTGCCTTCACTCTTCTGCAGACATCACATTCATTCATGAATTGAGCAATCTCCGTTTTCATGCGAGTCCACCAGTACGATTGCTTGAGGTCTTGGTACATCTTGGAACTTCCAGGATGAATCGAGAGGAGGGAGTCATGTGCTTCGTTCATTATGAGCTTCCTGAGATCACCCTTGGGAACCACAAGTCTGTCCTCAAAGACCAAGGTGTCTTTCTCATCAACACGATAGCACTTGTATTTGGGAGTACCCTTTGCAATACCATGTTTCACTTTCTGCACCATAGCATCGCTGAGTTGGGCCTCACGGATCTGATCTTCCAAGGTAGGAGCAACTTGAAGATTTGCAAGAAAGCCTTGTGGAACAACTTGGAGGTTGAGCTTCCTGAATGCTTCACAAAGCTCAGGCTGAAACGGCTTGATAAGGAGACTGTTGCAATATGCCTTTCTGCTCAAGGCATCTGCAATGATATTGGCCTTGCCAGGTGTGTATTCGATGCTTGGATCATCTCAACCCAACGAGTTCGGCGAAGGTTCAGGTTCGGCTGTGTGCAGATGTACTTCAAGCTCTTGCGATCGGTGAAGATGTCCACTTTTCTGCCCAATAGAAGGTGTCTCCACGTGATCAAGGCGTGTACCACTGCTGCTAGCTCGAGATCATGTGTGGGGTAGTTCTTCTCATTTAACTTCAATTGACGAGAAGTATATGCCACAATTTTCTTGTCTTGCATTAGCACACCACCAAGTCCTTGAAGAGAAGCATCACATAATACTTCGTAGGGCTTGGACTCATCTGGAGGAGTAAGAACCGGAGCAGAGATGAGCTTTTCTTTGAGAGTTTTGAATGCCACGTCACAATCCGGAGACCAGTTGTACTTGACATTCTTCTGCAGCAAGTTGGAGAGAGGCTTGGCAATCTTGGAGAAGTTCTCAACGAACCTTCTACAATAGCTAGCAAGACCAAGGAAGCTTCGGAGTTGCTTGACGTTCTGAGGAGGTTCCCAGTTGACAATCGCTTCAACTTTCTCGGGGTTGACAGCAATACCGTCAGCAGAGATGATATGGCCCAGATACAAGACCTTATCGAGCCAGAATTCGCATTTAGAGAACTTGGCATAGAACTTATGTTCACGGAGTCTGTCGAGAACCAAACGGAGGTGCTTGGCATGATCCTCTTAATTCTTGGAGAATACCAAGATGTCATCCAGATAGATGAGCACAAATTCGTTGGTGTAGGGGTTGAATATGTAGTGCATCATTCCCGAGAAGGTGGGTGGAGCATTAGCGAGGCCAAAAGACATGAGTGTGTATTCATAGGAGCCGTAGCTTATTCTGAATGCAGTCTTGTGAATATCTTCTTCACGGATACGGATCTGGTGATAACCCATCCGGGGATTGAGCTTTGAGAACACTTTTGCTCCTTTGAGCTGCTCGAACAATTCATTGATATTGGAGAGCGGATACTTGTTCTTTATTGTCTTCTTGTTCAATGGCCGGTAATCAACGCAAAGGCGCTACGTGTCATCCTTCTTCTTGACAAATAAGACACCACAGCCCCAAGGAGAAGTGCTAGGCCTGATTAGACCCATACGCTCTTGCTCATCGAGTTGTCTCTTCAACTCCTTCAACTCTTCAGGGGAAAGCTTGTACGGACGCCGACATGCTGGCTCAGTACCGGGCTCGAGTTCAATGACGAATTCGACTTGACGATGCGGAGGCATGCCTGGAAGCTCTTCAGGAAAAACATCTTCATATTCATTGACCACCGGAATTTGAGAGATGTCATTAATCTCGCCCTTGTCATTGAGAGAGAATAGCCTGATTGTGTTATCTCGAGAAGCAAAGATAATCACGTCTTTGTCGTAATGAGTAAGCTTGACTTCCTTATTTGCACAATCAATGTGAGCATCGTGCTGGGAAAGCCAATCCATCCCAAGAATAAGATCAATGTCAGAGTTGCCGAGAACAACCGGAGAAGCCAGAAAGCGGTAATCACCCATGCGAATAGATACGTCCGGAGCGTACACACTAGAATGCATTCGTATCCCCGGAGAAATAACTGATAACTCCCTTGGCAAATTTTTGGTGACAACATTATGCTTGGTTGCAAATGGACATGACATGAATGAAAGTGATGCACCAGAATCAAACAAGACCTTTGCAGGAATAGAGTTAACCAGAAGATTACCAATTATCACATCTGAAGAATTTTTTGCTTGAGCTGCATTCATCAGGTTCACTCTTGCATGCTTGGGAATGTCCTTGACAATAGCAGTGTTGACAGGTGGAGGAGGCGGAAGGCGCCTTGGGTTGGGGCACTTGTTAGCATAATGACCCTTCTGAGTGCACTTGTCGCAAACCACTTCTGAGAGACGACGGTGATAAGGAGCACTTGACTTCGAAGCTTGAAAGTGATTCTTTGACTGATTGCTTGGGTTGGGTGGGTGGGAGAAACCACGGCCACCAGAATTCTTGTTGTTGTTGTTGGGAGGTCGGATCAGTGGAGGAGGTGGAAGCCAAAACTTATGTTGCTTTGCGACCACTTGGGAAGAAGAGGAGGAGTGAACAGCGTCTCTGATTCTCTTTTTGGAAGCATCCATCTTGAGCTGGGCTGCCTCTTGCTTAAGTGCCATGTTATAGAATTGATCAAATTCATCAGGCTCGAACAAGGTGAGAGCTAGTTGGAGTTCATCCTTCAGACCACCACAGAACTGATAAATCTTGCTCTTGGCATCTGGGATGTCTTTCTTGGCATAGCGGGCAAGGTTCTGGAACTTGACATTATATTGGTAGACAGTCATAGAGCCTTGCTTCAGGTTGCGGAATTGCTCACGCATACCCTCGATGACACTTGTTGGAATGTGGTGAGAGCGAAAATCCTTGCAGAAATTAGCCCACGAGATTTCACGCCCTTCTCTGGAGTCTTTCTACTGCTGCCACCAATCAGCGGCTTGGTCCTTAAGTTGGAAGGCGGCAAACTTCACATAGTCCTCAGGTCTCACGTTACTGCACTCGAAATGCTTCTTGATATCTGTTATCCAGTCTTCAGCATCTAGAGGGTCCACACAGTAACTGAATGCCTTTGGTTGGTTTGCCAGGAACTGGTTGAGTGTAGCAAAGTGAGGTTGGTTGAACAAATTGCCTTGGCCTTGGTTCCCATGAGCACCTTGATTTGCTTGATTTGCTTGAATGTTCTGCATCATTTGCATAAGCATATGGGTGTTCTGGTTCGTCGCTTGCATAATTGCTCTCCAGGCCTCAGACGGAGGAGGAGGGGAAGGAGGACGATCAGGAACTTCTTCACCCTCTGGGTTAGCGTTGGGAACCCTTTTAGGAGCCATCCTAAATGAGATGACAACTATTAGCCATTGATTGAGAGAAAATATATAAGCTGAATCAACGGCTAGAAATTGCAACATAAGTAATCACAAGAACATTCGAACAAGATGAACGAATGTAATCCACAGTTTAATAGTAACAACAATCTTCTTGAGAAGCCACTTGGGAGAACAAAAGGTAATTAAAAACAACAAGGAGCAGATAGAACAAATACAAGATAGAAGCTTCGTTCGACATATTCGTGCTGAAAGCTTATGGAACGTGTTACAAAAGGGTTTTGCAATCTCCGGATCAGCATAGCCAAGGACCCTTTAAGATGCAATTCTCGATCGGAACAACGCCCATAAAACTACTTCACTCAGTGTAGAACCCCGAACTCCATATCATGCATTTGTTGGAAGAATGCCTATGAACTACTAGATGAACCCACCTATTAATTTCCGAAAGTTTCCAGTTATGCAATCAGGTGTTGGGGATACAGGGGAAGCATCGCGCACTCAACTATAATCCTACATCCAGCTGTATCCATCCTTCAACACATAACCAGTTATTTCCGGAAACTGTCTACCTCGGACCTTCAAAACGCATCTACTATACAAGCAATGGCAATACTCCCGAACTACCTCCCCAGTACTGGGTCATGTCGGGGTTATCTTGCCACTAACCGCATAGGAGATTTTTCGATGTCGGCCGTCTTAAGTATTCCAGAACTGCTGCGATATATTTGTGACGACAACACCTCAGAGCTCAACTCCCCGGGACACTGCCACAACCCCTAAATGACAGGAGGCATCGAGAACAATGTTCTCGTCACAAAGACATCGGAACAATCCAAACAATACCCGCGTGATCCTAACAAAATTTGGTGAATTTTGAGAGTAGAAGAGACAAGAGTAATCGTCAGGAGTCCTCACCAGAGTGAAAAGAGATGAGGAGCAAAAGAAATCCTACTCCCCGATATATATATAGGACTCAAAATATTTCAAGTGTGTGCCTAGACTCAACCGTCAACGATTCGATCAATCAGTGGGGGCTTCTAGGTCGGAGAAGGCTCTGAATACCAACTTGTAATGCCCAGGATGGGATTATACCTCCTACGTGTCGAGGCACGACTTAAAGGCATAAGCCCATACTGGAATGATCTCAAGTATGGTATCTTTGCACGACTCATGTAAAATAGGGATGAAATTGCAAAAGGATAGTTGGCTTACACTCGCCACGTCACACAATACATTACATAAGCAAATCATCATCCAAATAACATCACAATCCGTCTACGGACATAGATCTAAATGAAAGATACCAAATACATAAAGCCACAAGGTCCGAATCTCCCCTAGTAGAAACCACTACTGACCATCAGGATAGTGCACATAGTAACGACTACGTTCTTCATCGAACTCCCAGTACAGCTCCGTGCCGTCACCTGAGTAGTTCACCATAGTACCTGCATCTGGTGTGGTGTAGAATCCGTGAGCCACGGAGGACTCAGCAATCCCGTTCCCGGGTAGCAAAACTATCTAAGCCTTGGGTGTGGAACAAGGCTGAAGAAAGATAAAAGGTTGCAGCTGCACTAGCACTAGCTTACATGTTCAGAGCGAGAAGAGAAGTGCCACGAGCGTCATAGTGATCACGAAGTGATCCTATCTAAGCACGTCAATCATAACCCCACCGTGTTCACTTCCCGAACCCCTTTCGGAAAATGACTGTCACGGTTACTCACGCTGGTAGTGTGTTCTGAACTGTTGGAAATATGCCCTAGAGGCAATAATAAAAGTATTATTATTATATTTCCTTGTTCATGATAATTGTCTGTTATTCATGCTTGAATTGTATTGTACTGAAACAGCGATACATGTGTGAATATATAGACCACAATGAGTCTCTGGTAAGCCTCTAGTTACCAGCTCGTTGATCAACAGATGGTCACGCTTTCCTGATCATGGACATGGGAAGTCAGTGATAACGGGATCACATCATTAGGAGAATGATGTGATGGACAAGACCCAATCCTGAGCATAGCACGAGATCATTTAGTTCGTAATGCATAAAGCTTTTCGGTGTCAAGTATTTATTCCTTAGACCATGAGGTTGTACAACTCCCGGATGCCGTAGGAATACTTTGGGTGTGCCAAACGTCATGACGTAACTGGGTGGCTATAAAGGTACGCATCGGGTATCTCCGAAAGTGTGTGTTGAGTTGGTACGAACCGAGACTGGGATATTGTCACTCCGTATGACGGAGAGGTACCTCTGGGCCCACTCGGTAAGACATCATCATAAATGAGCTCAAGGTGACTAAGGAGTTAATCACGGGATGATGGATTACGGAACAAGTAAAGAGACTTGCCATGACGAGATTGAACAAGGTATCGGGAATACCGACGATCGAATCTCGGGCAAGTACCGTACCGATGGACAAAGGGAATAACGTAGGGGATTGAGTGAATCCTTGACATGGTGGTTCATCTGATGAAGATCATCGAGGAACACGTGGGAACCAACATGGGTATCCAGATCCCGCTGTTGGTTATTGACCGGAGAGTGGTCTCGGTCATGTCTACGTGTCTCCCGAACCCGTAGGGTCTACACACTTAAGGTTCGGTAACGCTAGGGTCGTAGAGATACATGCACGTGGAAACCCGAAAGTTGTTCGGAGTGCCGGATGAGATCCCGGACGTCACGAGGAGTTCCAGAATGGTCCAGAGGTAAAGAATGATATATAGGAAGTCCAGTTTCGGCCATCGGGTGAACTCCGGGGGTCACCGGGAGTGTCCCGGGACCACCGGAGGGGTCCCGGGGGTCCACCGGATGGGGCCACCCATCCCGGTGGGGCCCCTAGGCCGCAAGGGGGAAGTGGCCAGCCCCTGGTGGGCTGGTGCACCACATGGGCCCCCCTCCTCATGCGCCTAGGGTTGAAACCCTAGGGGGAGGGGGCGCCCCCCTTGCCTTGGGGGGCAAGATTCCTCCCTGGCCGCCGCCCCCCCTGCAGATCCCATCTGCAGGGCATGGCACACCCCCTGGCCCCCTATATATATGTGGGGGGAGAGGGCAGCCGCACCCAAGTCTCTGGCGCCTCTCCCCCTCCCGTCACACCTCATACTCCCTCCGCAGGGCGCCGGCGAAGCCCTGCAGGAATTCCCGCTGCATCCACCACCACGCCGTCGTGCTGCTGGATCTCCGACGACCTCTCCTCCCCCCTTGCTGGATCAAGAAGGAGGTGACGTTGCTGTACCGGACATGTGTTGAACGCGGAGGTGCCGTCCGTTCGGCGCTAGATCATCGGTGACGAAGAACGCGAAGAGTACGACTACTTCATCCACGCTTCTTCGAAAGCTTCCGCTCGCGATCTACAAAACGGTATGTAGATGCACTCTCATATGCTCGTTGCTAGATGTCTCCTTAGATGGATCTTTGTGTAAGCGTAGAAATTTTTTGAATTCTGCTACGTTCCCCAACAGTGGCATCTGAGCTAGGTTTTATGCGTAGCATCTTGCACGAGTAGAACACAAAGTAGTTGTGGGCGTTTGAGTTTGCTCAATTTTCTTACCGTTACTAGTCTAATCTTGATTTGGCGGTATTGTGGGATGAAGCGGCCCGGACCGACTTTACACGTACGCTTATGTGAGACTGGTTCCATCGACAGACATGCACTAGTTGCATAAGGTGGCTGGCGGGTGTCTGTCTCTCCTACTTTAGTCGGATCGGATTCGATGAACATGGTCCTTATGAAGGGTAAATAGAAATTGACAAATCACGTTGTGGTTTTGGCGTAGGTAAGAAACGTTCTTGCTAGAAAACCTATAGAATCCATGTAAAAACTTGCAACAACAATTAGAGGACGTCTAACTTGTTTTTGCAGCATGTGCTATGTGACGTGGTATGGCCAAAAGAAGATGTGATGAATGATATATGTGATGTATGAGATTGATCATGTTCTTGTAATAGGGAATCACGACTTGCATGTCGATGAAACTTGACAACCGGCAGGAGCCATAGGAGTTGTCTTAATTATTGTATGACCTGCGTGTCACTGAATAAACGCTATGTAATTACTTTACTTTATTGCTAAATGTTAGCCATAGTAGTAGAAGTAATAGTTGGCGTGACGACTTCTTCAAGACACGATGATGGAGATCATGATGATGAAGATCATGGTGTCGAGCCGGTGACAAGATCATCATGGTGCCCCGAAGATGGAGATCCAAGGAGCAAGATGATATTGCCCATATCATGTCACTTCAATTGATTGCATGTGATGTTTATCATGTTTATGCATCTTGTTTACTTAGAACGACGGTAGTAAATAAGATGATCTCTCACTAAAATTTCAAGAATTGTGTTCCCCCTAACTGTGCACCGTTGCTAAGGATCGTTGTTCCGAAGCACCACATGATGATCGGGTGTGATAGGTTCTAACGTTCGCATACACCGGGTGTAAGCCAGATTTACACAAGCAATACACTTAGGGTTTACTTGACGAGCCTAGCATGTACAGACATGGCCTCGGAACACGGAAGACCGAAAGGTCGAACACGAGTCGTATAGAAGATACGATCAACATGAAGATGTTCACCGTTGATGACTAGTCCGTCTCACGTGATGATCGGACACGGGCTAGTCAATTCGGATCGTGTATCACTTAGATGACTAGAGAGATGTCATTCTGAGTGGGAGTTCATTAAAATTTGATTGAGATGAACTTAATTATCATGAACTTAGTCTAAATTCTTTACAATATCTCTTGTAGATCAAATGGCCCACGCTCAAGTTTCCCTCAACTTCAATGCGTTCCTAGAGAAAACCAAGCTGAAAGACGACGGTAGCAACTATACGGATTGGGTCCGTAACCTGACGATTATCCTCATAGCTGCCAAGAGATCATATGTCCTTGAAGCACCGCTCGGTGATGCACCCGGTCCCGATGCGACCCAAGACGTTTTGAACGTCTGGCAGTCGCGTAGTGATGATTACTACCTGGTTCAGTGCCGCATGCTTTACAGCTTAGAGTCGGGGCTCCAAAAACGTTTTGAGAACCACGGAGCATATGAGATGTTCGAAGAGCTGAAAATGGTTTTCCAAGCTCATGCCCGAGTCGAGAGATATGACGTCTCCGACGCATTCTACAGCTGTAAGATGGAGGAAAACAGTTCTGTCAGTGAGCACATCCTCAAGATTTCTGGATTGCACAACCGCTTGTCTCAGCTGGGAATGAATCTCCCAGATGAAGCGGTCGTTGACAGAATCCTCCAGTCGCTCCCACCAAGCTTCAAGAGCTTCGTGTTAAACTTCAATATGCAGGGGATGGAGAAGTCCATTCCCGAGGTGTATTCGATGATGAAATCAGCGGAGGTGGATATCAAGAAAGAACATCAAGTGTTGATGGTCAATAAAACCACTAAGTTCAAGAAAGGCAAGGGTAAGAAGATCTTCAAGAAGGACGGCAAGGGAGTTGCCGCGCCCGGTAAGCCTGTTGCCGGGAAGAAGCCAAAGCATGGACCCAAGCCTGAGACATAGTGCTTTTATTGCAAGGGAACGGGTCACTGGAAGCGGAACTGCCCCAAATACTTAGCAGACAAGAAGGCCGGCAACGTCAAAGGTATATGTGATATACATGTTATTGATGTGTACCTTACCAGCGCTCGTAGTAGCTCCTGGGTATTTGATACCGGTGCGGTTGCTCACATTTGTAACTCAAAACAGGAGCTGCGGAATAAGCGGAGACTGGCGAAGGATGAGGTGACGATGCGCGTCGGGAATGGTTCCAAGGTCGATGTGATCGCCGTCGGCACGCTACCTCTACATCTACCCTCGGGATTAGTTTTAAACCTTAATAATTGTTATTTAGTACCAGCTTTGAGCATGAACATTGTATCTGGATCTCGTCTTATGCGAGATGGCTACTCTTTCAAATCGGAGAATAATGGTTGTTCTATTTATTTGAGAGATATGTTTCATGGTCATGCCCCGCTGGTCAATGTTTTATTTTTGATGAATCTCGAACGTGATGATACACATATTCATAGTGTAGATGCCAAAAGATGTAAAGTTGATAATGATAGTCCCACATACTTGTGGCATTGCCGCCTTGGTCATATTGGTGTCAAACGTATGAAGAAGCTCCATTCATATGGACTTCTAGAGTCTCTTGATTATGAATCATTTGACACGTGCGAACCATGCCTATTGGGCAAGATGACCAAGACTCCGTTCTCCGGAACAATGGAGCGAGCAACCAACTTGTTGGAAATCATACATACCGATGTGTGCGGTCCAATGAGTGTTGAGACTCGCAGAGGCTATCGTTATGTTCTCACCCTCACAGATGACTTGAGTAGATATGGGTATATCTATTTGATGAAACACAAGTCTGAGACCTTTGAAAAGTTCAAAGAATTTCAGAATGAGGTTGAGAATCAACGTGACAGAAAAATAAAGTTCTTACGATCAGATCGTGGGGGTGAATATTTAAGTCATGAATTTGGCACGCACCTTAGGAACTGTGAAATTGTTTCACAATTGACACCGCCCGGAACACCTCAACGTAACGGTGTGTCCGAACACCGAAATCGTACTCTGTTGGACATGGTGTGATCTATGATGTCCCTCACCGATTTACCGCTATCTTTTTGGGGTTATGCTTTAGAGACTGCCGCATTCACTTTAAATAGGGCTCCGTCGAAATCCGTTGAGACGACACCATATGAACTTTGGTTTGGCAAGAAACCGAAGCTGTCGATTCTGAAAGTTTGGGGTTGCGATGCTTATGTCAAGAAACTTCAACCTGAAAAGCTCGAACCCAAATCGGGAAAATGCGTCTTCATAGGATACCCAAAGGAAACGATTGGGTACACCTTCTACCACAGATCCGAAGGCAAAGTCTTTGTTGCCAAGAATGGATCCTTTCTGGAGAAAGAGTTTCTCTCGAAAGAAGTGAGTGGGAGGAAAGTAGAACTTGATGAGGTGACAGTCACCCCTCCTGAAAGTAGCGCAGCACAGGAAATTGTTCCTGAGGTGCCTGCACCGACAAGGGAGGAAATTGATGATAATGATCATGAAGAAACAGATCAAGTTACTACTGAACTTCGAAGGTCCACGAGGGCACGTTCCGCACCAGAGTGGTACGGCAACCCTGTCCTGGAAATCATGTTGTTAGACAACGGTGAACCTTCGAACTATGAAGAAGTGATGGCGGGCCCGGATTCCAATAAATGGCTTGGGGCCATGAAATCCGAGATAGAATCCATGTATGAAAACAAAGTATGGACTTTGGTGGACTTGCCTGATGACAGGCACGCCATAGAAAACAAATGGATATTTAAGAAGAAGACAGATGCGGATGGTAATGTGACCATCTATAAGGCTCGGCTTGTCGCTAAGGGTTATCAACAAGTTCAGGGGATTGACTACGACGAGACTTTCTCTCCCGTAGCAATGCTGAAGTCAGTCAGAATCATGTTAGCTATTGCCGCATTCTATGATTATGAGATATGGCAAATGGACGTCAAAACGGCATTCCTTAATGGCTTCCTCAAGGAAGAGTTGTATATGATGCAGCCGGAAGGTTTTGTTGATCCAGTAAATGCTAACAAGGTATGCAAGCTCCAGCGCTCGATTTAAGGGCTGGTGCAAGCATCTCGGAGTTGAAATATTCACTTTAATGATGTGATCAAAGCGTTTGGCTTTATACAGACTTATGGAGAAGCATGTATCTACAAGAAAGTGAGTGGGAGCTATGTGGCATTTCTCATATTATATGTGGATGACATATTACTGATGGGAAATGATATAGAATTCTTGGAAAATGTAAAGGCCTACTTGAATAAGAGTTTTTCAATGAAGGACCTTGGAGAAGCTGCTTACATATTAGGCATCAAAATCTATAGAGATAGATCAAGACGCCTCATTGGTCTTTCACAAAGCACATACCTTGATAAGATATTGAAAAGGTTTAATATGGATCAGTCCAAGAAGGGGTTCTTGCCTGTTTTGCAAGGTATGAGATTGAGCAAGGCTCAGTCACCGATCACGGCAGAAGATAGAGAAAAGATGAGTGTCATTCCCTATGCCTCGGCCAGAGGTTCTATCATGTACGCCCTGCTGTGTACCAGACCTGATGTGAACCTTGCCATAAGTTTGGTAGGGAGGTACCAAAGTGATCCCGGTATGGAACACTAGACAGCGGTCAAGAACATCCTGAAGTACCTAAAAAGGACTAAGGATATGTTTCTCGTTTATGGAGGTGACGAAGAGCTCGTTGTAAAGGGTTACGTCGATGCTAGCTTCGACACAGATCTAGATGACTCTAAGCCTCAAACCGGATACGTGTATATTTTGAACGGAGGGGCATTCAGCTGGTGCAGTTGCAAGCAAAGCGTCGTGGCAGCATCTACATGTGAAGCGGAGTACATAGCTGCTTCCGAAGCAGCGCAGGAAGGAGTCTGGATGAAGGAGTTCATCACCGACCTAGGAGTAATTCCAAGCGCGTCAAGCCCGATGACTCTCTTCTGTGACAACACTGGAGCTATTGCCATTACCAAGGAGCCCAGGTTTCACAAGAAGACCAAGCACATCAAGCGTCGTTTCAACTCCATCCGAAATTATGTTCAGGATGGAGACATAGATATTTGTAAAGTGCATACGGATCTGAATGTTGCAGACCCGTTGACTAAACCTCTTCCACGGGCAAAACATGATCAACACCAGAATTCTATGGGTATTCGATTCATCACAATATAACTAGATTATTGACTCTAGTGCAAGTGGGAGACTGTTGGAAATATGCCCTAGAGGCAATAATAAAAGTATTATTATTATATTTCCTTCTTCATGATAATTGTCTGTTATTCATGCTTGAATTGTATTGTACGGAAACAGCGATACATGTGTGAATATATAGACCACAATGAGTCCCTGGTAAGCCTCTAGTTACCAGCTCGTTGATCAATAGATGGTCACGGTTTCCTGATCATGGACATGGGATGTCAGTGATAACGGGATCACATCATTAGGAGAATGATGTGATGGACAAGACCCAATCCTGAGCATAGCACGAGATCGTTTAGTTCGTAATGCATAAAGCTTTTCGGTGTCAAGTATTTATTCCTTAGACCATGAGGTTGTACAACTCCCGGATGCCGTAGGAATACTTTGGGTGTGCCAAACGTCACAACGTAACTGGGTGGCTATAAAGGTATGCATCGGGTATCTCCGAAAGTGTCTGTTGAGTTGGTACGAACCGAGACTGGGATATTGTCACTCCGTATGACGGAGAGGTACCTCTGGGCCCACTCGGTAAGACATCATCATAAATGAGCTCAAGGTGACTAAGGAGTTAATCACGGGATGATGGATTACGGAACGAGTAAAGAGACTTGCCATGACGAGATTGAACAAGGTATCGGGAATACCGACGATCGAATCTCGGGCAAGTACCGTACCGATGGAGAAAGGGAATAACGTACGGGATTGAGTGAATCCTTGACACGGTGGTTCATCCGATGAAGATCATCGAGGAACACGAGGGAACCAACATGGGTATCCAGATCCCGCTGTTGGTTATTCACCGAAGAGTGGTCTCGGTCATGTCTACGTGTCTCCCGAACCTGTAGGGTCTACACACTTAAGGTTTGGTAACGCTAGGGTCGTAGAGATACATGCACGTGGAAACCCAAAAGTTGTTCGGAGTCCCGGATGAGATCCCGGACGTCACGAGGAGTTCCGGAATGGTCCGGAGGTAAAGAATGATATATAGGAAGTCCAGTTTCGGCCATCGGGTGAACTCCGGGGGTCACCGGGAGTGTCCCGGGACCATCGGAGGGGTCCCGGGGGTCCACCGGATGGGGCCACCCATCCCGGTGGGGCCCCTAGGCCGCAAGGGGGAAGTGGCCAGCCCCTGGTGGGCTGGCGCATCACATGGGCCCCCCTCCTCATGCGCCTAGGGTTGAAACCCTAGGGGGAGGGGGCGCCCCCCTTGCCTTGGGGGGCAAGATTCCTCCCTGGCCGCCGCCCCCCCCCTGCAGATCCCATCTGCAGGGCATGGCGCACCCCCCTGGCCCCCTATATATATGTGGGGGGGAGAGGGCAGCCGCACCCAAGTCTCTGGCGCCTCTCCCCCTCCCGTCACACCTTATACTCCCTCCGCAGGGCGCCGGCAAAGCTCTGCAGGAATTCCCGCTGCATCCACCACCACGCCGTCGTGCTGCTGGATCTCCGACGACCTCTCCTCCCCCCTTGCTGGATCAAGAAGGAGGTGACGTTGCTGTACCGGACGTGTGTTGAACGCGGAGGTGCCGTCCGTTCGGCGCTAGATCATCGGTGACGAAGAACGCGATGAGTACGACTACTTCATCCACGCTTCTTCGAAAGCTTCCGCTCGCGATCTACAAAACGGTATGTAGATGCACTCTCATATGCTCGTTGCTAGATGTCTCCTTAGATGGATCTTGGTGTAAGCGTAGAAATTTTTGAATTCTGCTACGTTCCCCAACATGAACATGGTGTCAAGTTTTCTACAACCGGATATTAACAAATTCCCATCTGCCACATAACCGGGGGCATGGCTTTCGAAAGTTCAAAACCCTCCAGGGGTGTCCCAAATTAGCCCATTACAAGCTCACAATATGCGGAGTCGCAACTCCAAGGTGGGAAGGCCCGAGTATTCTCGGAATCCCGTGCTCAAGATACTCTGACTAAGGTAAGACTAATCCAGCAAATCTTCCCAGCGTGCCGACACCCTGATAGTAGCCGCGCGTATCTCATCTCAGGCCACGACCGGATGGGCGATGCTACAGGTTTTTACCAGCCCTCGGGTTCCCCCAAGGTGGCCCTACAGGACCCCCAGTTTGGACCAACACTCATGTGGAGCACTGGCCCGGGTTGTTGATTAAGAAGAGAGTTTATAACTCCCTATGCAAGTTTTAGCGGTTTATCGAGGGGGTCCCATAACCCCAACCATGTGAGGAACGCAAAATCAAGGAACATAACACCGGTTTATACGGTTCCTAGGGCGGCATGAGTGGAACAAATCACCAAGCAAGAGGCTTAGCCTTCCACCCATTACCAATATATAGATGATTTAGTTTAAGAGTTTATATAGTGTGATATCCCAACAATAACTTTAACATGAAGCAAGAATCTTCAAATCTTCTCCTGCAACTAGCAATGCTATAAGAGGGGCTGAGCGAAGTTTACGTAGCCAAACAATGGTTTGCTAGGTTGGGTGGTTAGACAGATTTATGGTTACAATAGGAGGCTGACAAACAAACATGGGCATTGAGGCAATAAGCTAAAGAGGGAGACTTCTAGCAATAGGCAAAGCTAGTAATGTTATCTGGGTCAGGTCATCTTGTCAGTCGAGTCGTCGATGGGATCGTAAGACGGCTCCTCGTACTCAACCTCGGTAGGAACCTCGTTCTCGTTCTCGGTCTCGGCTTCCGGCTCTACTCAACACAAGAACACAACGAGGCACGAAAATCAAACAAGGTGCAATGCACAATCAACATGATGCACGTATGATGCATGTATGATGCAATACATGTCAAGGGATGAAGCACACAAGAACAACACAAGACAACAAGTTTAAATGAGGCCGGAATCCACATATAGCGAATCCGGTAAGTCCTCATATGCATATGTTGAAATTGGTCCAGATCTGAACAAACCTTAAGTTAAGGTTGTTAAACATCAAGTTAACATGCACCATGATGTTCTACACGAAATTCTAGTCAAGTTTCATATAAAGTTTGTTTAAATCGGAGCTACGGTCTAGAAGATATGAGCAAAACAAGTTAAGCATGGCAACGGTGCAAAATGCATCCAAACATCAAGCAAACATACTCCAAACATGTATACAAGATGATATTATTATTCTACATGCAAAATCACACAAGTTCCATGTAGGACACGCTCAAAACGGAGCAACGGTTCAACACATACACACGAAACAAGATACAATGCAAAGCTGAAATTAACATCCACATAGCAACTTTGGAGCAAGAAATATATACTCTACAGCACCCAAACATGATGAAAATAAGCATGGACATGAAGTAGACATATCCTACAGCAAACAACTCCATTGGAGCAACTCCATAGGAGGCATGGATCAATAGCAACAAGCTACAACATTTTGATCATGACGTTAAAAACCTGACAGTTATATTTTATAGCAACTTGAGAGCAAGAAATAAATAAGCTACAGCAACCCGTATGAGCAAGTGAGGGCATGGATGGATAGACAATAACATGTACAACAAGGAATGATCAATGGCCACTCCAAAACTAGCATGGATTTGTCTAGGGCATCAAGCAAACATAGCATCAGGATATGACAGATTCCAGACTTAGCAGAAATTTCACTAAGTATAAAACAGATATGTTGGCATGGCATGTTTAAAAGCATGTTTAAGTCACCTCAAGGCATATCATGGAAAATGGTTGGCACCACAACAAAGACCACATTATGGAGATTCTAAAACATATTGACATGTGACATGGGGACAAACACATCAATAGCAACAAGCTCTTCAAATCAGCATCTCATAACATGTTTCATAACTTAACAGCCATATGCACTTTTGCAATAGAGATTAACATGGCAATATGAACCCTAACATGCATGCTACAGCAACCATCATGTAAAGCATCTCATGATGAACATTTTGACATATCATTTGCGTCATTTGAGTAACATGCACCAAGTTATCACATCTCAAACATGGCATGAAAATAACAAGTAGCAGCAGTTTATATCAAGTAGCACTCTTGTCACGAAGATTAAGACCTCTAGATGGACTCAAACAAGCATGCCAGAATGGAACAAAACGTAGTACACATCACCACGATCATTTTGACATATCATATGCTCAATTTGGACTTACACACAAAAAGATACAGCCATGCAAAGATGCCATCAGACAACAAGTTTAAATGACTTACAGAAAAAAACAACCTCCAACAGTGTTCGGGCGGAAATGTCCGGCTGACGTGGACAGTGTCCGACTCCGAGCGGATCGGGCGCGGAAGCGGATCGGGCGCACGGTGAGGCCCTCGGACCTCCGATGGCCGGAGCGGCTGCGGAGGAGGCCGGCCGGCGGCTCGGCGAGGAGGAGGCCGCGGGGCAGCGCGGGGGCCCGACGGTGGCGGCGTTCGGGGCTAGCGGTGGTGATCCTCGGGGCGGAGGAGGCCGGCGGCGGTGGTTGCGGCCGAGGCCGGCGGCGAGGTCGAAACGTCCGGCGGCGGTGGGATCCGGCGCCGGCGGCGGAGGCGATGCGGGCCGCGGGGGTCGGGGACGGGCCCGACGGGCCCGCGTGGTGGGAGGCGGAGGCGAACTGTCCGGCCCGGGTCGGACACGTCCGCCCGGCGCGGATTCCGAGGCGGCGGCTAGAGCTAGGAGGAGGCTAGGGTTTGGACGAAAAAAATAGACATGGGGGCTAATTTATAGGCACAAGGAGCTAGGAGACTCCAAATGGGGAGCGGTTTTCGGCCACGCGATCACAATTCGACGACCGAGATGATGGGAAGGGTTGTGCTGGGTTAGTGTGCTATTGTGGAGGAGGTCTTGGGCCTTAAAGAAGAGGTTCTTTTAGCCCACTAGGTTAATCGTTGGAGTACCAAACGAACTCCAAACGCGACGGAACTTGACAGGTGGCCTACACGTACCAAAACAACATCGCACGACAAGTCTCACGTCATTCTGGGAACGTTACATGGCCACACACCGCAAAACGGGACTCCACGGGATATTGTTTATCACCACCATCGACCCCCTCCAGCCTCCACGGGCTATTGTTCATCCACCGTCGACCTCCTCCAGCCTCCACCTGCGATTGTTCAGCCACCATCGCGCGCTACTCCATCGGCTACTGTTCAACCAGCCCTCTCCACGGGCTCCTGTTCAACCACCCCTCCACGGGTTAGTGTTCATCCAGCCCTCCACCTTCTACTGTTCATGTAGCCCTCCACGGGGTGGTCCTGTTCATGCAGCCCTCCACGGGGTCCTGTTCATGCAACCCCAACCGTCTCGATCGAACGGGGTCATGTTCTTGCAGAGGCAACACCACGGGGTCCTGTTCAGCCACCCCCATCGGGAACTGTTCATCCA
>LR738713.1:358619964-358635872 GCA_902687465.1 Secale cereale
CCCGAAACGCTCACTGTTCATGCAGAGGCAGCATCGATCGGCTTCAGTTAGCAGCAGTAGTGAAGGAATCTGTAATGCCCAGGATGAGACTATACCTCCTACGTGTCGAGGCACGACTTAAAGGTATAAGCCCATCCTAGAATGATCTCAAGTTTGGTATCTTTGCACGACTCATGTAAAAGAGGGATTAAATTGCAAAAGGAGATAGTTGGCTTACACTCGCCACTTCACACAATACAATACATAAGCAATACATCATTCAAAAGATCACAGCCCGACTACGGGTAAGAGCCAAAAGAAAGATACCAAAACAACATAAAGCCACAGGTCAGGATCGAATCCTAGTAGAAACCACTACTGAACATCGAAACGTCACAAGCAAACGACCACAAGCTTCATCGAGCTCCCGATGAAGAACTGATCCAACTCCTGCATCGAACTCGGCGGAACCTGCATCTGGTGTGGTGAAGTAACTGTGAGCCACAGAGGACTCAGCAATCCCGTTCCCGGGTAACAAGACTATTTAAGCCTTGGGTGAGGACAAGGCTGAAGAAAGAACGAGAGGTGAAGGAACAAACAAGAGTCTGCAGCAGCAACTAGCACTAACTTACGTAATAGAGAGCGAGAAGAGAAGAGCATCGGTCGAAAGATGATCACGAAGTGATCCTAACTAAAGCCGGTCAAACATAACCCCACCGTGTTCAACTCCCGAATCCCTATTCGGAAATTGACAGTCACGGTACACACGCTGGTAGTGTATTGGAACATTGTGTTAAGTTTTCTACAACCGGATATTAACAAGCTCCCATCTGCCACATAACCGCGGGCACGGCTTTCGAAAGTTCAAACCCTGCAGGGGTGTTCCAACTTGGCCCATCACAAGCCCACGATCCGCGAAGTCGCAACTCCATAGGTGGGAAGACCCGAGTATCCTCGGAATCCCGTGCTCAAGTTAAACCGAACTAAGGTAAGGCTAATCCAGCAAATCCTCCCGGCGTGTCGACACCCTGATAGTAGCCGCGCGTATCTAAGTCTCAGGACACGACCGGATGGGTGATGCTACAGGACCCAAACCTCGAGTTTCCCCGTGGTGGTTCCCGCAGGACCCCCGTTTGGGACCAACACCATCGGCACTGGCCCCCCCTGCTATGTAGAAATAAAGGATCCTCGAGGGAGCGACTCCCTATGCAAATTTAATTATTTAATTAAGTTGTTATTATGAGGCAAATAGTACCAAAAGTTGGGACTTGTTGGAAAAGACTTAGCACTTAGTGGTTTATCAAGGGGGTCCCATACACCCCAACCGTGTTAGGAACGCATAATCAAGGAACATAACACCGGTTTATACGGTTCCTAACGGCATGAGTGGAACAAAACACCAAGCAAAAGGCTTAGCCTTCCACCCTGCCAGTATATAGATGATTTCATTTTTAAGCATTATATAGTGTGATATAACCCAACCAAACTTCAACATGAAGCAAGCATCTTCAATCTTCACCTGCAACTAACAATGCTATAAGAAGGGCTGAGCGAAGCGTACTTAGCCAAGCAACGATTTGCATAGGTAGGTTGGTTAATCATGGCAATTGGTTACAATAGGAGGCTGACAGGAAAACATGGGCATCGAGGCAAAACTATAGAGCGATACTCTAGCAATAGGCAAAGATAGTAATGATATCCGGGTTCGGTCATCTTGCCTGGGATTCCACAAGGAAGAAGAACGGATCCACGAAGTAGACGGAGCAACACAGACGAGAGAATCCTCACAACTCCAGAACGAAACCGAAGCTATCAAGAGAAGCAAACCGGAAAGAAACAAACAACACGTAAACACACAAGCTTAAACATGGCATACGATGCACATCCAAGTATGATGCATGTCCGGTTTAATTATGCATGGCATGGCAAAGTGCACAAACAAATACTACAAGTTAAGTGGAGATCAATATGCAACGAGTTGCATATTGACGAAACACCACATGTTATTAATTTAGTTGACTCTTGTTATTTACAAGACAAGGTTAAATGTTTTTAACATGGCACGAGGTGAAGCATAATAAAACTACACTATTAAGACATTTTAAATGAGGCCGGAGAATAACAACAACATATCCGGAAAATCCCCATGAGCATGTTTAATAATTATAAGCAACAAAAATTTAGCATATCAATGTTGTTAACATGATGCGGATGACATGATCAAGTTTATGCAAGTTTTATGTTAAAGGTTGACAATTAACAAGATATGAAGCATTTGTCACCGTGGTGGAAAGAAAAGGGGTGCCACGGCAACGATTTCCGAAAATGATGCCACGGCAATATATCGGTTCCGGTATCTCGTTGAGAGACCGGTGCAAAAGATAGAATCGACGTGAGCAAGTCGAACAAGATGAAAGTGGGTGATCCCGTTGCCGGGTTCCCACGAGTCGGTGATGAGGCAACCGAGGAACATGACAAAAGGTCGAAACGACACGGAGCACACAAGGGAGACATTTCATACAACACAACAAACATGCACGGGTCATCCACGGGGTCGTCTCGTTATACCTTTGAAGCGTGCGTTTCGGGGCGGTTCGAGATCGTAGAGGAAGGAGTCGTTCCGCGAGTCGTAGAGGAAGTAGATGTTCCGTTCGGAGAGGAAGTAGACGTTCTCATAGCGGCACTCGGGCGACGGTAGTGGTACTCGCGGTCGTCGAGCGACGGTAGTGGAAGTAGTGGTACTTGAGGGTGCCGACGGATCCGGGCGTCGGTAGTGGTACTTGTCGCGGTCGTCGTCGACGTAGGGGTACACGTTCGTAGTGGGAAGTAGTTGTTCCGTTCGTCTTGGCGGTTCCACGACGGCGGTAGTTGTTCACGGTCATCGGTAGTCGTTCGGGTCGTCGTGGTACTCGTCGTTTCGCCGTGTAGGGGTACTCATTTCCGTAGATGTTCGGCGTATACGTAGAGGTACTTGTCTCGAAGAGGTACTTGGTCGGGTCGCCGGTAGTCGTACACGGTTCATCTGTCAAAAATTACAGCACAGGCACACAAAACAAAACAAAACACAACAGCCTCGGTCTCGGGACGACGAGGCCAGGCAGCAGCAACTCGAGTTCCCCGGGACGAAGCAGAGGAGGGGAACAGCGGCTCGGGGTCTTGGCGCGGAGGGTGCGGCGCTGCTGGTTGCTGCAGCTCCTGGAGACGGGCGCCGGTAGCACAGGACGAGGGGGCCGAGGAACATCTTGCGCTGGAGAAGAGGAGCTCGGCTCCTGGCTCCATGGCGGGGCGCTTGGTAGGCAGAACAAGTGCCTGCGGCGACGACAGGAGGCGAGGACCTGGCTCGCGGAAGGGAAGGCGCCGAGGGGGAGGGGCCCTGGCCAGCTCGCGGGAGGAGTTCGGCGCGGCGGGTGCGCTCTGGCCGGCCGGGCTCCTGGCCGGCGCTAGGGGCGCGGAGGAGGGAAGGTCGAAGCTGGAGGCCATGGCGCTCGGGGCGGCCGGGGCACGCGGGGTGAGGAGGCCCAGGCGCGCAGGAAGACGCGGCCGCTGCGGCGGACGGCGGTCGACGGGAGGGCGGCGCGGCCCTGGCGCTCGGGCAGAGGAGGATCGAGCGGAGGGGACGTGCGAGAGGGAACGAGGGAGTCAGTGCTGGATCGAGAGAAAGGGGCGAGCGGTCGGGCGACAGAGGGGTGGAAACGGACGAAAGGGTGGCGGCGGCGCTGGGAAAAGAGGGAGGAGCTGCGGCTCGATGCTAGGGTTCGGTGCGGAGGGAGTTTGGGCCGAAGTGGGAAGATGGGCCCAGCTAGGAGGGACCCAAGCTGGGCTGGTGAGGGGAAGAGGAGGCCCAAGAGGCTGGCTGACCTCTTATTTAAAAAAAACAATAAAGAAGAGAAGGAAAAATAAAAGAGGTTAGGGAAGGAATTTGGACATGAGGTCAAAATTTCCTGGACCCGCAAAATGTAAGGAATTTAATAAAATTATTGGAGGGTTTTTTGGAGGAACCTCGATGAACGAGAAAAAAAAATAAAGGAAGGTTTGAGGCCAGGAATGCGAAGACAAGGCATGGGGAAATATGCAAGTGTGTTGGGGTAATTCCAACAATGGAATAATTAATAAATATAGCTCCCTAAAATAATGAGAGACTTTTATATGTTATAAAGAGAAGTCACCTTCCCTCGATTTAAATGGACCGAAGGCCCACACGGATTATTGGTTGAGATGCAAAATAAAATATGACATGATGGCATGATGACATGATGCAATGCAAAAAATAAATAAAACAAGAACAAAGAACACACGGGCAACCCGGAACATCTGGAATCTTCTGGAACCTTCTGCAATCTTCTGGGACGTCGGTCTCGGGCGTCACAACTCTCCCACACTAACAGAGGATCTCGACCCGAGATCCTAGAGATATCACCGGGTAAAAACAGAAGAGGAAGAGGTAAAACGAAGTTGCTTCTTTGACAGACGAGTGAAACCAAAGAACCTTGAGAGGTTAAACAATCTTGAAAGAAAGAATACAACGGAGATGAACGAAGATGAAACACTCCGTTACAAAAGAGGAACAAGGAGCACTGTGAGAACCCTGAAGGTTGAAAGACATGAAACAAGAGCTTACGAACCAAAAGAATATGAAACTGCAATGATATAGCCAAGGAATAAGAATGACAGAATTTGGACAGCACTCCGTCTGAAAATGGAAGGAATTGAACAAGAATAGAGAAGATGGAGTGATACTTGATGAAAACAACAACATATTGCCTCCGAAATAATTGAAAGAATGGCACAAGGTTAAGAAAGATTCAGACAGCACTCCGGTTAAAAGATAGGCAAAACTTGATAAGATGAGAGAACTAGAAGGAAGGACACAACGCTCCGGTTAAAAGATAAGCAAGGGAAAGAACATGATCTCGATAAAACGAGATGATGGTTTGGAGAGAGCAACATAACAATACCTCCGGAATGAAAGAATAGATGCAAGATCGTTGGAAAGAAAAATAACGGAGAAGAAAAATGACAACTTCTCTCAAAATTGAATTTGAAAGAGCATCCTTACGAAGAAGGTTGAACGGAGTTGTTGGAAATTCAACAACGAAAGAATAAGCTTGATGTGGGCTTATGGAAAACATCTCAAAATTAAGAGGTGACAACCAGCCACTGATGGAAATATTTGATTGGATTGAGATCGACAAGGAGACGATAAACTTATCTCACCGGAATGATAAAAGAAGAACTTGGGTCATTATAAGCACCATAAAAGCAACAATCCTTAGGGAAAGCTTTAGGTGAAATACAACCCAAGATAACACCAATGAATAGATTGAAGGGTTGAAAAGATCTCCTGAACAAAGAAAATGATGGGTTTAAATATCTCATTCTTGATAACTCGTGAATCGTAATTCATGAAGGACTTGTCAAGAATGACATAACACCATCTGAAAAGATAAGGTAGAAAGAATTGCACTAGGAAAGCATGATGAAGAATGCTTGAGCTCCAACAAAATCTTGATGAAGACTTCGAGAATGAATTAAAAGATGATGAACTACCATGAAGAACTCCGGTAATGAAAGCATGAGAAGTTAAAGATGAAAAGAATAAGATTCAAGGCCTGCTGTGAATTAGATGGAGCTTGAAATGATATAATTGAAATAACTTGGAGCTCCGGAAAACAAGATGAACAACTTAGAACCAAGGATATGATATGATGAACAAGCTCCAGACAAAAGAATTAAATCACCTGAAGGAACAAGAATAAGAATTATGCTATGCATCTCCTTCACCAATTTAAATTGATGACAACCAATGGATTTGGTATACTACTTATTCTCGTTGGAAAGGATTAAAGAGATATCTAGCACAAGCTTTGATAAGTCTTCAACGAACCACCGGTAGGATTGTGAAAAGAACGAGTGAATTAAAACCAAAACAAGGAAGAGTAAACTTGAAAGAACCACCGTAAGAATTAGGAGACGAACGAAGAGACATCAGTGAAGAATAGTTGGAGGACGAAGTTGAAAACTGAGAACGAAGAAATCTTCTGAAATGATGGCCTTCGGAGGATCACAAAGAAAAGAATTCATGAAATGCTTCAGATGGTATGAAAATAATTCCACACAATCGAAACAATAATGAGGATGGCATGAAGCTAGAACCACGAATCTTCAAGAGAAGGGCCAAGAATTAAGAGAAACACTTCTCCGGTCTTCAGATGTTGAGAAAGAAGACGAGAATTGTCATGAAGAATTGTTGAGCACTCCGTAATGAAGAATTAAAAAAAAGGTTGAAACAATGATGAACAAGAATTTGAAAGCGATCTTGGAGAAGGCATGTGACTGATGGGGATCATTCTTACGTCACACTTGAAAAGAATTTTAGAATACTCCGGAAAATAGAAGAGTCAGGTAAGATCCTGGGAAAAGACCTGTGGGTTAGTGCCCACTCAAAGAAATCACTGTTGAAAAAGATTGCTTAAGAGATATTGCACCGGTTGAATTAAATGGCTTGGATGAGATATCAATCTCAAAATAGCTTGAACGGATTAAGAATGGAATTATGAATCTTCGGCACTCCGGATATGAATAACAAGAGGAGAATGATTAATTGGTGCACCGGAATAAGAAAGCATTATGAAATGAGGAAAAGGATAAGATCAACACCGAAATCTTGAATTACATCCACCAGAGAAGAAACGAGAACGAAGAATGATGAACTTGAAGCTCTTGAGCATCTTCACGATAAAATCACCGGATAAGAACATTGAAGGAAAAATGAAGAAATATCACAAGAATAAAATGGATACTTCATTTGAGAATTTCTTGCTCCGAGAAGAAGAAGGGTGGGAGGGTGGGGAAAACAAAGACAACTTGAGATGAACAAGATGGACACCGGTTGAAAAAGAATTTAACATAACCATCTTGATGATTAAGAAGGACCAACACTCTCATAGAAATATGAGAACACCGATTAAGAAAGGTATGGAATCAACATTTGGCATCGAATCAACTCGAATACCAGAATCAAAACGAAACAAAGGGTAGATATGCAACATGATCTTCACAATAGCATTCGAACAGAGACTTGAACAAATGAATTCCGCAGGTACATCAACTCGACAAGAAGCCAGTTGGAGAACAAAAAGATAAATAAAAAGGAACAAGGATCAGATAGAACAAATACAAGATAGAAGCTTCGTTCGACATCTTCGTGCTGAAAGCTCATGGAACGTGTTACAAAAGGGTTTTGCAATCCCCGGATCAGCATAGCCAAGGACCCTTTAAGATGCAACTCCCGATCAGAACAAGTCCATAAAACCACTTCACTCAATGTAGAACCCCGAACTTCATATCGAGCATCCGTTGGAAGAAATGCCTAGAACTACTAGATGAACCCACCTATAGATTTCCGAAAGTTTCCAGTTATGCAATCAGGTGTTGGGGATACACGGGAAGCACCGCGCAATCAACTCTAAACCTACATCCAGGTGTATCCATCCTTCAACACATAACCAGTCTTTCTCGGAAACTGTTTACCTCGGACCTTCGAAAAGCATCCACTATAACAAGCTATGACAATACTCTCGAACTACCTCCCCAGTACTGGGTGATGTCGGGGTTATCTTGCCACTGGCCGTATAGGGGAGATTTTCGATGTCGGCCGTCTTAAGTATTTAGTACTGCCGCGATATGCTTGTGTCAATGATACCCCGAAGCTCAACTCCTGGGTAACAGGAGGCATCGAGAACAATATCCTTGTCACAAGAACATCGAAACAATCCCAGAATACTCGCGGGATCCTAAAAAAAATTTGGTGCATTTTTTGAAAGTAGAAGAGAAAAGAGTAATCGTCAGGAGTCCTCACCAGAAAGAAAGGGGAAGAGAAGCAAAAGAAATCCTACTCTCCGATATAATATAGGACTCAAAAAGTTTTCAGTGTGTGCCTAGACTCAACCGTCAACGATTCGATCAATCAGTGGGGGCTTCTAGGTCGGAGAAGGCTCTGATACCAACTTGTAATGCCCAGGATGGGACTATACCTCCTACGTGTCGAGGCACGACTTAAAAGTATAAGCACATCCTAGAATGATCTCAAGTTTGGTATCTTTGCACGACTCATGTAAAAGAGGGATTAAATTGCAAAAGGAGATAGTTGGCTTACACTCGCCACTTCACACAATACAATACATAAGCAATACATCATTCAAAAGACCACAGCCCGACTACGGGTAAGAGCCAAAAGAAAGATACCAAAACAACATAAAGCCACAGGTCAGGATCGAATCCTAGTAGAAACCACTACTGAACATCGAAACGTCACAAGCAAACGACCACAAGCTTCATCGAGCTCCCGATGAAGAACTGATCCAACTCCTGCATCGAACTCGGCGGAACCTGCATCTGGTGTGGTGAAGTAACTGTGAGCCACAGAGGACTCAGCAATCCCGTTCCCGGGTGACAAGACTATTTAAGCCTTGGGTGAGGACAAGGCTGAAGAAAGAACGAGAGGTGAAGGAACAAACAAGAGTCTGCAGCAGCAACTAGCACTAACTTACGTAATAGAGAGCGAGAAGAGAAGAGCATCGGTCGAAAGATGATCACGAAGTGATCCTAACTAAAGCCGGTCAAACATAACCCCACCGTGTTCAACTCCCGAATCCCTATTCGGAAATTGACAGTCACGGTACACACGCTAGTAGTGTATTGGAACATTGTGTTAAGTTTTCTACAACCGGATATTAACAAGCTCCCATCTGCCACATAACCGCGGGCACGGCTTTCGAAAGTTCAAACCCTGCAGGGGTGTTCCAACTTGGCCCATCACAAGCCCACGATCCGCGAAGTCGCAACTCCATAGGTGGGAAGACCCGAGTATCCTCGGAATCCCGTGCTCAAGTTAAACCGAACTAAGGTAAGGCTAATCCAGCAAATCCTCCCGGCGTGTCGACACCCTGATAGTAGCCGCGCGTATCTAAGTCTCAGGACACGACCGGATGGGTGATGCTACAGGACCCAAACCTCGAGTTTCCCCGTGGTGGTTCCCGCAGGACCCCCGTTTGGGACCAACACCATCGGCACTGGCCCCCCCTGCTATGTAGAAATAAAGGATCCTCGAGGGAGCGACCCCCTATGCAAATTTAATTATTTAATTAAGTTGTTATTATGAGGCAAATAGTACCAAAAGTTGTGACTTGCTGGAAAAGACTTAGCACTTAGCGGTTTATCAAGGGGGTCCCATACACCCCAACCGTGTTAGGAACGCATAATCAAGGAACATAACACCGGTTTATACGGTTCCTAACGGCATGAGTGGAACAAAACACCAAGCAAAAGGCTTAGCCTTCCACCCTGCCAGTATATAGATGATTTCATTTTTAAGCATTATATAGTGTGATATAACCCAACCAAACTTCAACATGAAGCAAGCATCTTCAATCTTCACCTGCAACTAACAATGCTATAAGAAGGGCTGAGCGAAGCGTACTTAGCCAAGCAACGGTTTGCATAGGTAGGTTGGTTAATCATGGCAATTGGTTACAATAGGAGGCTGACAGGAAAACATGGGCATCGAGGCAAAACTATAGAGCGATACTCTAGCAATAGGCAAAGATAGTAATGATATCCGGGTTCGGTCATCTTGCCTGGGATTCCACAAGGAAGAAGAACGGATCCACGAAGTAGACGGAGCAACACAGACGAGAGAATCCTCACAACTCCGGAACGAAACCGAAGCTATCAAGAGAAGCAAACCGGAAAGAAACAAACAACACGTAAACACACAAGCTTAAACATGGCATACGATGCACATCCAAGTATGATGCATGTCCGATTTAATTATGCATGGCATGGCAAAGTGCACAAACAAATACTACAAGTTAAGTGGAGATCAATATGCAACGAGTTGCATATTGACGAAACACCACATGTTATTAATTTAGTTGACTCTTGTTATTTACAAGACAAGGTTAAATGTTTTTAACATGGCACGAGGTGAAGCATAATAAAACTACACTATTAAGACATTTTAAATGAGGCCGGAGAATAACAACAACATATCCGGAAAATCCCCATGAGCATGTTTAATAATTATAAGCAACAACAATTTAGCATATCAATGTTGTTAACATGATGCGGATGACATGATCAAGTTTATGCAAGTTTTATGTTAAAGGTTGACAATTAACAAGATATGAAGCATTTGTCACCGTGGTGGAAAGAAAAGGGGTGCCACGGCAACGATTTCCGAAAATGATGCCACGGCAACATATCGGTTCCGGTATCTCGTTGAGAGACCGGTGCAAAAGATAGAATCGACGTGAGCAAGTCGAACAAGATGAAAGTGGGTGATCCCGTTGCCGGGTTCCCACGAGTCGGTGACGAGGCAACCGAGGAACATGACAAAAGGTCGAAACGGCACGGAGCACACAAGGGAGACATTTCATACAACACAACAAACATGCACGGGTCATCCACGGGGTCATCTCGTTATACCTTTGAAGCGTGCGTTTCGGGGTGGTTCGAGATCGTAGAGGAAGGAGTCGTTCCGCGAGTCGTAGAGGAAGTAGATGTTCCGTTCGGAGAGGAAGTAGACGTTCTCATAGCGGCACTCGGGCGACGGTAGTGGTACTCGCGGTCGTCGAGCGACGGTAGTGGAAGTAGTGGTACTTGAGGGTGCCGACGGATCCGGGCGTCGGTAGTGGTACTTGTCGCGGTCGTCGTCGACGTAGGGGTACACGTTCGTAGTGGGAAGTAGTTGTTCCGTTCGTCTTGGCGGTTCCACGACGGCGGTAGTTGTTCACGGTCATCGGTAGTCGTTCGGGTCGTCGTGGTACTCGTCGTTTCGCCGTGTAGGGGTACTCATTTCCGTAGATGTTCGGCGTATACGTAGAGGTACTTGTCTCGAAGAGGTACTTGGTCGGGTCGCCGGTAGTCGTACACGGTTCATCTGTCAAAAATTACAGCACAGGCACACAAAACAAAACAAAACACAACAGCCTCGGTCTCGGGACGACGAGGCCAGGCAGCAGCAACTCGAGTTCCCCGGGACGAAGCAGAGGAGGGGAACAGCGGCTCGGGGTCTTGGCGCGGAGGGTGCGGCGCTGCTGGTTGCTGCAGCTCCTGGAGACGGGCGCCGGTAGCACAGGACGAGGGGGCCGAGGCACATCTTGCGCTGGAGAAGAGGAGCTCGGCTCCTGGCTCCATGGCGGGGCGCTTGGTAGGCAGAACAAGTGCCTGCGGCGACGACAGGAGGCGAGGACCTGGCTCGCGGAAGGGAAGGCGCCGAGGGGGAGGGCCCCTGGCCAGCTCGCGGGAGGAGTTCGGCGCGGCGGGCGCGCTCTGGCCGGCCGGGCTCCTGGCCGGCGCTAGGGGCGCGGAGGAGGGAAGGTCGAAGCTGGAGGCCATGGCGCTCGGGGCGGCCGGGGCACGCGGGGTGAGGAGGCCCAGGCGCGCAGGAAGACGCGGCCGCTACGGCGGACGGCGGTCGACGGGAGGGCGGCGCGGCCCTGGCGCTCGGGCAGAGGGGGATCGAGCGGAGGGGACGTGCGAGAGGGAACGAGGGAGTCAGTGCTGGATCGAGAGAAAGGGGCGAGCGGTCGGGCGACAGAGGGGAGGAAACGGACGAAAGGGTGGCGGCGGCGCTGGGAAAAGAGGGAGGAGCTGCGGCTCGATGCTAGGGTTCGGTGCGGAGGGAGTTTGGGCCGAAGTGGGAAGATGGGCCCAGCTAGGAGGGACCCAAGCTGGGCTGGTGAGGGGAAGAGGAGGCCCAAGAGGCTGGCTGACCTCTTATTTAAAAAAAACAATAAAGAAGAGAAGGAAAAATAAAAGAGGTTAGGGAAGGAATTTGGACATGAGGTCAAAATTTTCTGGACCCGCAAAATGTAAGGAATTTAATAAAATTATTGGATGGGTTTTTGGAGGAACCTCGATGAACGAGAAAAAGAAATAAAGGGAGGTTTGAGGCCAGGAATGCGAAGACAAGGCATGGGGAAATATGCAAGTGTGTTGGGGTAATTCCAACAATGGAATAATTAATAAATATAGCTCCCTAAAATAATGAGAGACTTTTATATGTTATAAAGAGAAGTCACCTTCCCTCGATTTAAATGGACCGAAGGCCCACACGGATTATTGGTTGAGATGCAAAATAAAATATGACATGATGGCATGATGACATGATGCAATGCAAAAAATAAATAAAACAAGCACAAAGAACACACGGGCAACCCGGAACATCTGGAATCTTCTGGAACCTTCTGCAATCTTCTGGGACGTCGGTCTCGGGCGTCACAGAATCGCTCGATTGGGTTCAGTTAACAGCCATTGATCGATCGCTCGGGTTCAGTAACGCGTAGCCTGTAGTGCAATCGCTCGGGTTCAGTTAGAGCCCAATGCCTCGCACCCACACGCGTGCATGTACGAGAGAAACGCGCATCGCTCGGCCCCAACCACCCACCGTAATCGGGAACACCCCGATATTTTCCTCGCCCTCGCTTCTACCACGGTTTTTTTCTTCATGGACGGCCCATAGAATGTCATGCAGCTGCGTCTCTGGCCCGCCCAGGACGAAAAGCCCATTTTCTGTCATGATTTTTTGTCATAGAAGTAGGACCCCGCCACATCTATGATGATATCGTGTTTTGTCACAATTATTGTCATAGAAGTGTCATAAGTATGACAGGAAAAAGTTTCGTTCAACCCAAAATGCCATGGATGCGTGTTTTTTTTTGTAGTGGTACCATACCGGTAGACAAAGGGAATTGCATACGGGATTGATTGAATCCTCGATATCATGGTTCATCCGATGAGATCATCATGGAACATGTGGGATCCAGATCCTGCTGTTGGTTATTGGCCGGAGTAATGTCTCCGTCATGTCTACATGCCTCCCAATCCCGTAGGGTCTACACACTTAAGGTTCGATGACGCTAGGGCTATAGGGGAAATATGTATGTGGTTACTAAATGTTGTTCGGGGTCCCGGATGAGATCCCGGACGTCACGAAGAGTTCTGAAATGGTCCGCAGGTGAAGTTTTATATATGGGAAGTCCTGTTTCAGTCACTCGAGTGATTTCGGAGTCATCGGTATTGTACCGGGACCACCGGAAGGTGTCCGGGGTCCATCGGGTGGGGCCACCTACCCCGGTGGGCCAAGTAGGCTGAGCAAGGGAGGGAACCAGTCCCTGGTGGGCTGGTGCATCCCCCCCCAAGGGCCCAGGGGCGCCCCACCTGCTTGGGGGGGCAAGTCCCCCCCCCCCACCTGCCCCCCCCCCTCTAGATCGCATCTACAGGGGCCGGACCTCTCTCCCCTTCCCCTATAAATAGTGAGGGGGTGGGAGGGCAGCCGCACCACATCCCTGGTGCAGCCCTCCCCCTCTCCAACACCTCCTCCTCCTTCCGCAGTGCTTGGCGAAGCCCTGTCGGAGAACCATGTTGCTCCACCATCACCACGCCGTCGTGCTGCTGCTGGAGTAGTCTTCCCCAACCTCTCCCTCCTCCTTGCTGGATCAAGGCGCGGGAGACGTCACCGGACTGCACGTGTGTTGAACGCGGAGGCGCCGTTATTCGGCGCTTAGATCGGAATCGACCGCGATCTGAATCGCTGCGTGTACGGCTCCACCAACCGCGTTCTTGTGACGCTTCCGCATTGCAATATTAAAGGGTGTGAAGATGCACTCTCCTCTCTTGTTGCTAGTCTCTCCATATATTGATCTTGGTAATGCGTAGATTTTTTTTGATTTCTGCAACGATCCCCAACAAAATTTGTGTTCCAATTGTTGTCAAACAAGTACAACATAATAAGATTTCCATTTGTCAAGGACTTCCTAGAAAAACATGTAAATGTATTATGCATTTAATTTTCCTTCCTAATTTTTTATTCTTATCGAGTAAGTTCATATTCTTGCTCATGTAGCTTGAACAGTTTGAGTATTCTTGCTCATCTAGCTTCAACAGTTTGAGTAATTGAGCTTTTGAGCTACAAATTGTTTTAGGGTCTTGACAAGTTCAACTAATTGAGAACTCTACTGGAGAACTTGAAGTAATGCATCTTCCAAAGAATTAACATTATTTTTCAAATACTGCTTTCTTCTTCTAACTTTGTAAATTATACATACACTTCTCTTTCCACTTTTCATAAACCATGATAATCAGTCATACCCACTACCTCCTCGCGTACCTTTGGCACTCCAAGTAACTTAGTTTTCTATTCTAATTCACAGGGTCTCTACTTGCAGTTCAGCATGGCAACAAAAAAGAAGAACCTAATCTACCATCATAGTTCAGCGTAGCAAGCAAAAAGAAGACGCCCAAAAAGTTCTAGAATTTAGCAAAGATTAAACTCCATTACTGATTGTTTACTATCCAGAGAAAGTCATTTTGAAATAACTACTTTGAAACTATTCAGAAGTCATTTTGAAATAACTACTTTGAAACTATTCAGGATGGTTTCATTTTTATGTTGACTGAATGCTACTGTAAAGTAGAAATACTTAGTAACTAGTTCATTTTGCTACCTTTTACATTGGAGATTTCACTACAGTTTCTTGTTGATAATATCTTTTTTTATTTACTATGCACATCTTCACTAAGGAATTAAAAAGACAAAAAATAAATAAAAAAGAGGAGGAAAAGAAGAATAAGTGGATAAAGAGGAGAAGAATAGAAAAGAGGAAAAGATGAGATGAATAGAAAACAAGGAGAAGAAAAGAGGAGTACAATGAAAGAAGAAGAAAAAGCAGGAGAACAAGCGAATATCCAATTCTGAGTCCGGGCTCATCTGCACCCGGTCAAGAAATAATTCATAAAAAATAAAAATAAATCCAAAAAATTTGTGCATGGTAGATAATTTGGTGCGTGAGGCGCACTCCAAATTTCAGAGCATTTGGACATTTGAGTAGCTCTCAGCAAAAAAGACAAATTGGGTCAGAACAGTATATGAACAATACACTATTTAATAGACCCCAAATTTGTTTTTATTTTTATTTTGTGGAGAGCTACTCAGATGTCCAAATGACTTGAAATTTAGACCGGACATCACGCACCAAATTATCTATGATGACAAAAAAAAATAGATTTTTTTTATTTTTCTAGTATTTATTTTAATTTTTTTATTTAGCGCAAGTGCAGATGCTCCTCGGAGCCAAAACGCCTCACTCGAGAACAAGCTAAGAAAGAAGAAACAAGAAACAACAAGTGAAACAAAGAAAAAGCGCGGGACTGCTAATTTCGAACAGAAGAAAACGCGTGCGACAACTGGACCGGCCCAGTTGCGCGGCGCCTTCAGCGATGCGAATCACTCCACTCGCGTAATGCGAGAAATAGGGGCTCCCGACCTGGAGCGAGAAGCAACGCAGAACCAACTGTTGGGTTTGGGTTGGGCCTCACCGTGGAGATTTGCTCGTGCTGACAACCGTAATACGCCCCTGCTAGCAAATATTTTTTTCGAAAGCACCTGTCACATGCATCATCTTCTATCTCTCATAAAAGGATGCATCATCCAAGTTATAATTCCTTTGCATTGTGATTTTGCATCTTCTTTTTGCTGCCCAATGTATACTTGGCCACCACCCTCCCCGTGCTCATCATAAATTGACCCACAAGTACTCCATCCCCATAGTACTTTTACATGTGCATCAACTGAAGAAGGGTTCCTAAGAATAAGAAAAATCAACCAAAAGGTCTACGTCCTCTTTGATTCATAGAAAGTTCATGTGAATTTTACAGGGCGGAATACATGTCCACCAATTATATCTTCTAAATCACCTACACTAATAATCTACCCTTCTCTCCCAAAAGGAAATTTTAATAAATATAACACTCTTTTTAAATATATGACACACACACTCGTGTGTATTCGTGATTTTTATAAATAACCAAATATAACACTGAGACTATGGGTTAAATTGATATTTTTTCTTACATCTCTTAACCCCCCC
>LR738713.1:358635931-358653481 GCA_902687465.1 Secale cereale
GCTATCATATACACGCCAAAATAAAGAGCCTTCCAAATAATGTATTACAATGAAATTAATGGTGTAAAATGAAAATTCAATAAAATAAAAAGGAGCCTTCATGTCCCGATATCACGGACCTACCTATATGGCTATATCCCAGCACCATTCAAAGCCGTTACATGAAATGCGCCAATGCCAAAGCAAACCACCCCTGCAAAAATAAATGAATTCCTCGGCACACTTAAACTTTGAACAAAGGAAGCTTTTTTTTATCATGTTTCATTTAGGGGGAGGGGGGGGGGTTAAATAGATCTGTTTTCACCTTCTAATTTTAAGCATGCATTTTTGTAATTTTTCTTTTTTTTTACTAATTTGCGTTATTTATTTTTCGGGTGCAACTATATTTGCCCGCTCGCCAATTACACACAACTACAATTACAGACCCGTCGGACACGTGCGATTACATCTACATATTTTCCAGAAAAAACGCGATGAAAAAGTGGGGGGAAGAAAAGTAAATTAAGAGGAAACAGACAACAACGAGGACGACGATGATGTCACAAAATGTCCTTCAGATCTCACTCAGCTGAGATCTAGCCACGCCCATCAATAACAACTTAGAGTGTGCATTTGTCAATGCAGACGCCCGAAAAACTTGCCTTTCAACACCCATAAGAAATTAAGCATGTGAATAAACATTATGCAATAGGGATTGAGGAGGAGAAAAAATAAATCCATGGACCTCTCACACCTGCTTTCCCGTTTACACCAAGGAATCATAGACGGGGATTACAGCAGAACGAGGAAATTGTACAAATCACTAACTAGCATGCTGATTTTACACAGAAACCCCACTATATAGTTTGTTGCACAAAACATCACATATTGATGTAATCCATTGCAGCTAGGTCTAATCCAGCGTTAGGTACATTGATTTGATTACTTGCTTGCAGGTGGACCCCGCTTGTAAGCGCACGCGTGACAAGAAAACAAGCCATCAATCGACTAGATTAGCGTGGGAATGTCAGTTAGTTAGTTTTTTTGAAATTTAACATTTTCAGAAAAAGGAAAAAAACACATGATGTGCTGTGCTCAATACTAATTCGGGGAAATTTCCCTAGTCAAAAATAATCCGGGGAATTTTCACCGCAATTAGACCAAAGGTATTTTATTTGGCCAGCTGACGTGGCCATTTTTTTTTGTCACCCATTAACTTACCAATGAGATCCACTTTCCGGAAATCATGTAAACCTACCTAAACGCTGAATGAGACTTAGCTGCAGCAGATTACATCAACATAGCCATAAAATAGAAATTCTCTGCAAAACCAGCGACAATAGTTGATGGTTTGTGCAATTTCTTCGCGTCGACCACCACTAGTGAAGTCAATCTCAAGGATAAGAGAGGCGTCACCCCCATCATCATTATGGTGGCGAGCTTCTTTTCATTGAGCGCACACAGGAAACCTCGGCGGTTGGTTCCATGTCCACATCAGCTTTATCTTCTCTCCCCCCGGTTCACATGCGCCGCCCATCCCGTGCCTCCTCCAATTCGTCGTTCATCTCCCATCATCATTTTGAAGAATGATACCGTGAGCGTGAGGAACAAGTATACGAGATAAGTACATTTGAAGCCACGGAAAAGATCCAAGGATACATAAAGATTTGGCGAGGTTTTTCGTTTCCAACCTACCACTAGAAGATTTAACTTTAGCTCATGAAGACTTTATAATTATTTGCCACGTTTTTTTTTTTTTTGATCAACTATACTCTAGTTTCCACTAGATTCGATTGGAGAAATGTTATCATGGGGACAACAATGTACAGTAAGTAGCAGTGGCCCTACACTTATTTTCTTTACCGCATTCTACTTAACTTTTGCCAGAGTAGAGATTCAATTCAATGTAGTCCGTGAAGGCTAAAAAAACAAAGAAAAATACGCATATCAACAGCTGAGCTGAACACAGCAGGGCAACTGACCAGCAAAGTCAGCTTGCGAGTTGCAAGCACAGCTAAAAAGAGGTCGGCATTGGCAGCCAAAGAAAGCCAATAAGTATTCAATGCAGAGATGGCGACAGCGATTGCTATCCACCGATATCCTATCCTCATATCAGCACCGTCAACTAGTTCTCTAGACAGAAAATCAAGTGGTACCATGTAAAGTTGTAGCACTGCTTGTTTTCTCAAATGCTCCAAACAAGTCCCCCCACTGAAGCCCAAGAACCGCCGTTTCTCGACAGCATGCAACGCACACTGCGAAAGTAACCAAATGAAATACCGAATCATTTGATTTGACAATGCATATGCTGATGCTGAATCCAACTCATGCTTACTGACCTAATGGATCCGGGAAAGTCAAGAGTACAAACATTAATGTCCTAGGTGGTTGGCTAAACAATTAACTACTCCCTCCGTATCAAAATATAAGACGATTTTGTAGGCTAGTTTAGCCTACAAAAACGTCTTGTATTTTGGTAGAGGTAGTAGTAGAGAAGGCGGCTACTACACAGACGCAATTGACACTCAGTTCTTACACAGGCTCCCCCGCACCTTGATCTGGTTCAGTGCAACAACAACCTTGTTCACTCCTCTAGCCATTTTCTGGAAAAGGAAAAAAATATTTCATGACATATTCAAATAACTGCTCCAAGAATATCCTGTGCTCTTAAAAGATTGGCATCGCTGCCAGAACATGCCAATGGTCTTGACATTACCAAAGAGTACACATATCCATTTACGCCATCATTTATACTCCCTCCGTCCTATAATGTAAGACGTTTTTTGACACTAGTGTAGTGTCAAAAAACGTCTTACATTATGGGACGGAGGGAGTAGTTGCCAAACAACGTGTAATTTCCAGTGGCGTCAGGCAAGTGATGATGAAAGATCAATGTTCTTTTTTGAGTTTTTCCATCAGGAATTGTTGGTATTTATTTAGCACATTCCCTTCGGTACAACCAGGCTAGAATAAATTAGTTTCCATACATAAAATACGATAACCATGGAATACAATCTACATAGCACATATGGATGCCAACACCCCTATTTATGAGCTTTCTAGACACACGATGATGTGAGTTTTCTACAGTTTCTGACTGGATAAACTAAGAGAACCATAGAGAGAAATTAAGTACAGGTATCAAAGCACTTGAGTTGTGACAACACATAATCTTCAATATTTCATCGGCATGAAACAGTGACTCCCAAAGTGTGTGAAACGAGATCATGCCAATTTAGTTGACAATCTCACGAACTTTATTAGCTTACCTACTTAACTATTAGTCATGAAAGTTCACAAGTAACCTCATGTCTTGCTCAATTCATTCCATACAACGATGCAATTGGATGCTTCAGTTAGTTGTCTGATCAGATTACAACAATGGGCATCAAACAACAAGAACCAGACATAGCTGTTCCTTTGTTAGGCTCATGATGATAAAATGACTACCACAAGAAACATATATCCCCATTGAATTGATGATGCCGAACACAAACTCGTTCTTACTAGCATAGATATCATACACTCAAAGAAGTCAAAAGTAAAAACATTATGATATTGGGCACTTGATTAATTGATTAACTAATATAGAGCTGTGATTTGGTTACTGCTAATTAGGATGGTCGTAGAAGTAACTAGAATGAAGAAAAGTAGGAATCAAATAAAGTAACAGTACCATGGCCAAGGGAGAGCTCAACAACTGCTCCTTTCCTCTAGCTTATCTTAGTACTGGCTAGTGGCTACATAGTCATAGATGCAACTACACTGAATTCGTATACAAGCACCCACATTAATCCGGTGCAGTGTGATAAGAGTCTTGTCGTTCTTCAAGCCAATTCCTGGAGAAAAAACATTTTACGACATTGTCAAATTTCAGCTCCAAGAATCTATTGCATGTTCTTGAAAACCACAGTGCCAAAGATACATAGAGTTACACCATCAATTATTACAAATACTGCTGCACCTAAACAACCACTTACTAATACTATTGCACTTAAGTATAGCCCCGTGCATACCTTGGAATAGTGGTGACTTGGCCAAGCTCTGCCTTCAACAATGGTATAAGAGACACGCAGACGAAGGACCTAACTGTTTTTATGCTTCCATGTAGTTATAGCATAAATTATCCTTCCTTTCCACCCTTGGAGCAGCCATCCACTGTCTTCATCTATGACAAAATCTTTGTGATATATATCTTTCACTTTGTCTTTGGCTTTTATCACAATGTCCTGGTTTAACGGAGACTGAACAAATCCAGCCCTCAGGTTCCTCACTTGCCACTGTTTATATGTCTCTGGTCTCTCGACTCTGTCTGAGCCCTCACATGCAATCACATTGAGTGCCTCTCGGCCAAAGAGATCCCTCTCTATGAGCCTACGCTGGTCATCATCCCGCGGCACAGTTGCCTCAAGCATGTCAAACAATGCAGAGAAATGGAACAATGCCTCACGGAAACGTGTGATGAAGAAAGGAACACTGTATGACCCATTCACAATCCCATGGATGAAAATTGCTGGATTCACTTGCCTTATAGTGTTGAGCACCCTATTCCTAGGGCTGTCTACAGCCACTGTTTCGTCAATAAGATTTCTGAAACGGTACAGGCAATTAACAATCACCACTTCGTCTTTGCCAACCTTGAGATCCTCAGCACGGATGGTTTCCCACTTTGATGCTATGCCATGGTACTCAAAAGGGACATCAAACTTCTTGGCATACTCCGCAAGCCTCTGTCCCGTCTCTTCGATGCGCTCGGTAGGGCGGAAACCAGGCTCGGGTACATCAATTCCCGTGATGCGAAGAATTGGTGGACCACCTTCCCTCTTGGAGAGACGCCTGATGAGGCATGGCCATTGGAGGCCAAAATAAATGCCAAAGTCAATGATGTGCACCTTCTTTGCATTTTTTGTCATGCTCAAGATTGTTTGATTGGAGAGGAAATGTGAGAGCCTCTTGAATGGGCATGCTGCAAAGTAAAGATGGTACGCCTTAAGCATGTCAGACGCGGTTGTCCGCTTTGCTACAAGCCTATGGTACTGCTGGCTCCCTGTGCCAGCCAGGCGAGCCTCGAGACCCTGTGCAAAGCAAAACGCCAGCCTCTGGCTGCCATCCCCATTTACCTTGGAATGCTGTTTTATTTGCTTTAGCAACTCATTAGCAGTTCGGCGGTCATCAGCTGCCACTGCCTGTGCACAGTGGATGAGGATGGTCCTAAGGTCCACCACATCATTTTTTGTCGGCTTCCTGCCCCGTGTCTTCACCCCAGTTGTTCCTTTCGTCTGAGTGACCTGAGAATTCTTGGAAGCTTCGCTGCGCATCTTTTCTCGCAGAACTGTGGCCTTCTTTTCAGTTTGACGAAACAAATCGTCAAACATTTCAACCCAATCATCAGGCTCATCAGAACAGAATGCAGATTGTTTGATGTTTCGTCCCTCTATCAAGTCAAGATCTTCGCTCTGTCTGTTTTTCTTGGCCTTCAAGACCTCTGTCCTGCTGACATTGAAAGGAATGTCTTTCACTGCTTCTTGAGGCTTTGAGACATCAGCAGCTTCTAAATCAATCACTAGCTTATCACCACCAGGGAGAAACTTCTGTGCTTCCTCAACACCTCTCCTGAAATCCCAAGTTGGAAGGCTCTCGAACAAATACTCGGGGATCCTGCCGTTGGTGATCAAAGGATCTTCTAGTGACTCTGCTGCATCAGAAACACCGCTTGATGGGACAACCAGTGGCTGAGAAGATCGGCCACAGAAGCCCCGGTAAGCTTCCAGCTGCTCAGAGTGTCCAAAGTTGCTATGAACCGCACCACCGACGCTGCAGCTAGTACCCACACTGGACAAGGACTGTGCATGACCGCTGCTGCTGCTCTCACTGGGGCTGTCCAGGGACCAAGTGGTGAGCGTGCGGTCAGGGGACGGCGGGAACTTGTGCCCAAGGATGTCATAGAAGGGCTTTGCGGTAGCACGGAGCGTGGCCGACTCCTCCTGGTACACGCTGACCTTCTCATCAATGTCCTCCTCCATGAGCATCCGGCTGATGTAGTTGAGCGACTCATCCGAGATGAACTCCCAGTCTTCGGGGTTGTCAGTCTCTGTGTTGGTGGCCCTGGAGAGGGTGGTCACGGGAGCATTGGGGCTGGGTTCTTCCGCGGCCACATACGGTGAGATCACCGGCTGCGGATCATTGAACATGAAGTACTCCGGTGCTCCGCAGAACTGAATCATTGAGTGGATCAGTGAGCCTGAAATGGTCTGGTGCTCCACAGAACCTGCCAAACATCATGAAATTCTTCAGTGAGAGAGAAGATGCCAAGTGATTGATTTGAGTTTGGGCGACTTGAGGGTGAACTATCTATATTTGACTTCTGAGGAGAAAATAACAGGGAGGAACACACTAGCGCGCTGCAGTTGACGGACTTAGCAGGGTGGTGGCGATGACAGGCAGATCACAGACGCTGGTACCTGAAGGCATCGATCCCTGGCGAGGTGGGCGGTGGCGGAGGGACCTCGCGGCTGCGAGGCCGAGGCCAAGGCCGGTGAGGTCCTGCGCGGGCGGGGCGGCGTGCGCGAGATCGCGGGGAGGCTGCGGGGTCGATGTCATCGCCTGCCCGCACGCGCCGCCGCAGCCGGGCCTCCGGTAGCTAGGCCGCGCGGGATCGGCGGGGAGGGGGAGAGGGGCGGAGAGAGAGAGAGAGGGAGGGTTTGATTGGGAGGGGGGATCAAGTGTGCGCGGCTGAGCAGAGGGATTCCTCCTTTTGCTCAGTTCCCCAGCGGCGAGGTCTCTTGGGAGTTGGACCCGGAGCTAGTAAAAGGAAAAGAAATCTCGTCCCGTGATGGTGGCTGGCTAAGTACTAAGTAGAGGAGTAAAAGATAATCGAGGTCTCAGAGATTTCCAGAACCTCGATGATGGTGGCTCCTGCATGTGAGGATTTTCTTCTTTTCAGCAACGCGAATGCGACGCCCCCTCTGCACATTACGCTTTGATCACACCTATACACCTCACTTACAAGTTAATTATCGCCAGGCAAGAGTTGGAGAAACACCCTCCGCCTTGTTGGGAAATACGTTTTGGCACATGTGCTGATGAAAGCCGATGGCGACGCGGAGCCACCAGATCTTGATGGAGAAATGCGCAGGGGCGCACACCTACACGGCCGCTCATCTGCGTTGTGATCTGAAAACTCCGTTTGAGTGAAAGCTGCGTGAAAAATAGATGGAATATCGGGAGGTCTGCTAATACGGCTCAGTTCTTTTGCTGGGATTCTTTCAGAATGCGATCCCTACCCAGCTTCTCTTATAATCTTTGAACCCAGTTTGTTTTACAATCCTATCTAGTTAGTGTCTAATTAAATAGAATTGTAAAATAAATGGGGTTCAAAGATTCTGGAAGAAGTTGGGTAGAGGTCGGATTCTGAGAGAATCCCCAGATTCTGGCAAAAAAACTGGGCTTACAAGACAATATGTATGATGGTATTGTCCTAATACATTGTATAACCTCTACGTCTCTTGTTTGTTCTTTCATTTTGTCGTCCTCTTCTTCATTCTTAAACCCGTTGTTTTGTCCAATCATGTTTCCTTCGTATCATCTGCTTCCTCATTGCATGTGTTCTTTTATCAACTTTGCCTAGTCCTCTTGTTTTCTTTCAAATCGTTTCCTCTTGTTTCTTAATTCTTTTTCGACCCGCAAAGTTAGTATTTTCCTCATCGAAGATTTGAAATCATCAGCTTATACTGTTGTGTCCTTCATACATGTCCTTATGAACTCCAGGTTCATGCTATCTCTTCCTCCCATCATAAATGTTCCGCAGTCTATGTCAGCTCTTTGTATGCCCCACATCAATTTAGTATGGAAATTTGTCCTTACAGTTACAATTGTGATATGCCCCTGCAAGTGCAATCCTTCTGCCTAGAAATTATCCTACTCATGTTCATTTATATGTTGTTTGTTCAGTTAAACTAGCCCTTTCCCGCTTTTCTAATTTACACTTATATTGTCAAGTTATATTCGCTCAAACTTACATCCACACACGTTAAAACCACCTTCGGATCTTGTGCATGCTAGTTGTGTACCGTCCTGCAATTATGCATACGCGTGCATGTCCTCGTCTACCACTTATGCATAGCCATGGAGCTGTACTGCTCCCTCGATTGTTTTTTCTCGAATACGCTATGGTCAGCGTATCTTTGCATTGACGGGGGGTGAGAACGTATAGAGTAGCATCGCGGACACGTACACTACAAGACGTACACACGATACAAGGTGAGCATAGAGTGGGTTGCTCCCTCGATTGTTTCCTACAACATAAAGTGGTAACTTTCGTTGGCGTGGATATTAGGAATGACGGGTTGGTCACTGGTAATAAATGGATAAAATTCCATATAAGCATCGCGTGGACATCCAAAAGCAGTTTTGGATCAGCGGCGGTGAAAAGACGGACTCCATGATGACCACACAACAGCAATCACAGACCGCTCGTACGACAACATAAAAATTGCATTCCCAAAGGTACTCCACAATTGCTGGGAATGGAAGCATGTAAACTGAAGGACGCTTATGCGAGCTACAAGATGTATCAAAGGATCCTAGTTTATGAAGAAACGGTCGCGCCAGTCGTCACCATGTCGATCTAAAAAATGACATGTGTCTTGAACTAGTCCTCAGGGAAGGGCTTCGATTCCGACTCAAGGAGGACGATGGATGGCCAAACAATTGCAAGCATCGTAAGGGAAACTACAGGTAGTAACTGCTGCTACCTCAATATTTATGTTGAACGTAAAACACTCAGTTGTAGGAGACCCGTCCCCCGCCTCGCCTCCATAGTCGACACGAGCGGAGACCAGATCGAGCGGCGCCACTACTCCCTCCGTCGGCCCCGCCCCCTCGCCGTTGCCGGAGGAGGCCGCCGGGCTAAGCCCGGTCGGCGAACGGCGACGACTGGGATCTTCTCTTGCGTCTGGATCTTGGGTGGGGAGGCTCGCCCCATCCTGTTCTCTTCACGGCGGCTCGACTCCCTGCAGGGCCTTGGGTGGGGAGGCTCGCCCCATCTTGGGTGGACGTCATGTTACCTTCTTGGAGGCGCCGTCGTGGAGTCCATCCCCTACACACTCTCGGATTCAACACTTCGGGTGAAAGCCTAACGCCCGGTCGGGTCGGGCGACGACGTTGACATCGTCGCTTCCCTCTTTGGGGCGTCGTCTTGAAGAGCTTCGGATCTCGTCTGCGTGCTCCATGCGCTAGACACTCGCGGCACTGCGATCGGCAGGTGCCCGGTCAGTGATGTGGATGTTCTGCGCGGCTTCTTGTGAGGCAACGATGGCGGCTTTGAGCGGAGTTGGGTTGCTGCTGTGTGTTGGTAGTCGGTCTCATCTGGCGTGTTCGAGGAGTCGTCGTGCCTCACTTTGTCTTTCTGAAGTCAGGGCTGCTGAGGAGGGGCCCTTGCGGCGACGATGACACAAGACAGGTGGCCGGTTCCAGCGCTGGCTCGGCGCAGGCACAACGCTTTTTTCCTGCAATGCTCGTCGACAGAGCCGGAGCTGCCTGGTGGTCGGCGCGTGCGATTGACTGTTTGGCATCGACCGACGCAGGCCTCGACGCTTGTTTGCGGTGAGGGCTACATCGGGTAGTCGTTGATGGTGGAGTCGAAGTTGCCCTTGCAGAGGTGTGATGATGATGGCACCGGGTTCAACCTCGACGACATTCTCTCCTTGACGGCGTGTGTGCGTTCTTGTGTGGGTTGCCAGGTCGCCTAGGGTGTCCTGTTTTGGCGGGCATGTTGTAACGGTTTTTAGCACGATTTTGCGCTAATTAACTGGACAACTCTCTTTGATCTTTTTTAATGAATCGAGCTCTAAGGGACCGCGTTTCAAAAAAAAATGCTTATGTTGAATTGCGATGTTAGTTCAACTTACAGGCTCGAGTTCTTCTCATGCTTGTATTAGGTCAAGATGTTGTAGGTAATGTATATTTCTTAATTCCAAACAATAAACAATTGTTTGTATTTGTGCTAACTAATGTGTAGGCAACTAAAAAGGGTTTGCTGTGTATGTATAGAAATATGAGGTTTGTGTAAAACAAATGTGAAATGCTCTATCCACTAAACTTTTAGAAGTGCATTTAGCGTTTTTAAAATTATTTGGAAACACTATCATGGACAGATGGATAACCGTTAGGATCGGTCATGAAGTCTTACAAGAATGGTTTGAAAGCTTTGAGGAATATTCACTATTCTTTGAAAAGAGGTTCTGAGTTTTAATAAAGTTTCATACAGTTCATTTAATCTTTTTTGTTTTATTTAAGTCTCATGCTATAAAAAAATCATCCAAAATTAGCTCTTGAAGGCATATTTTATAGAAGAAACTCTAACCATCACAGGTTACTCAAGTCTTGAACTTGGACTAGGGGCTGGGGCGCCACCTGGTGGCGCCTCGTGAGGCGGGCTTGTGTGCATTTATCTTGTCTCAGCAGATCCAGCTGCCATGTTTCATCCTAGGTCTCGCTCATGTACATTAATATGAATGTATGCTACTGTTGGATCTAGACATATAAAATATTCATTACAGTCATTCCTTGATGGATCAATAAGAAAGAAAAAACTAATAAGCTTACAATAGAATCAATTTCAATGTGTATGTATAATAGGTTGCTCCATCTACAAAACAGAGATGGAAAAGGGAGAGAGGGCTGCCATTAGATGGAAACCTATATAAGAAAGAGAGGGAGGGAGGAACAGGAGTGGGAGCAACGAAGTTGAGTATACCCGGTTGCTGCTCGTGGTAGACCTAGGAGCCGCTCAACTGTTGCTTCCTGGATCGAGCTGCTACTGCTTCCTTCCGTAGTCCTCATCTACGTCTGCTCACTCTACACCACCTTGTCGGTGACCTTTTTAGAGAGATTTATACGAATTGAGATGGAGTCCAGTTAACCTAATATGTTCAGCAAAACAAACTGTCGGTGAAATTTTCAGAAAAGACATGTACATCAAAGTAAGCAGACCTTGCAGCAAAAACAACATACAAGAGACATGATGATTACTATATCAAAAAGATATCTTAACTGGAAAATTAATCAACAAGATCACACTTGAGTTGTTATAATTACTTAGGAATTCAGATTCTTACTTTTCTTTTAGAGGCCCAATATCCTTGACCAGTTTGAGCAACTTTTACTTAAACAAAATATCTAAGAGTAAGCTCTGGTTGATGTACTTTACAGAAGTTCAGTTCAACGAAACTACGAAAGCAACACAAAGGTCTGAAGCTTTTAGCAATCTAAAGGCTTGAAGGGTACCTGACCTGGACAGTAAGACTTCAGCAACGACATAGTCCCCTGTCGACACGACAATTCAACCGCTTAGTACAGTACATCTCCCATACCCCAGTTTATATGTTCAGTATGAAATAACCAAGAGATTGAAATGGTACCTGTAACACGTGGTCTACAACATAGATGCCAAAATCAAGCATCAAGATCCAGAATATATCATTGACTTCGCAAGCAGCTCAAACCTGGGCACCAAATCTGATAACATGCGCAAAGAAACGAAAATTCACTTTCAGAACAATTCACACTATTGTAGCATGCTTACGTGTGTGTGTGTATAGCCCGGCATCATAAGCAATGTCAACTTCAGGAAATAGCTGACCCAACTGGGTTCTGTGATAATTGATTCTCCACAACAAGATCAGGAACACTGTCTACATTCTTCGCAAACAGTAGCACATATCTTTCTTTTGTCAGTAGGCACATCTAGCTTATTCAATTGAATCATTAAGCCTGCTGGTTATGAAAGCTCGTGGCGAAGATACATTGCTCAACACAGTAATACAAGTTCATATGTATCTGTACTTCAGATTTAACATACATTGGCATCCGCAAAGAGAACACAGTATCCCTACTCGAAAATCTCATTCCTATGATCCTCCAGCAGAATTATTTTGAGGTAATATCACCATTGTGGTTTACCTGATTTGGCGAAGTATCAACATTATTATAACTGAATGTATTCACAGTTTAAAGATGTACCGTGCATTAACGGAGAGGGGTGGGGGTGGGGGCAAAGCACATGAAAGCAATCTCGGACGAAAAATATTTGAACAGGTAGCATGAGAACTTAATCACCAATATTACAAGGATGCCCATTGGAACAATGTTGATTGACTTGGAGCCTTTTGGATATCTAATATCAGACTATGTAGGCATGTTTGAAGAAAAAATAAAAAGGTTTACCACCATTTGTCATCAGAAAAGGAAGAACCAACTATGCAAATAAGTAATTGGAACATACCATGTTGCATGTCCTTGCCGGATAGTTCCTCCATGTGTCCCCGATAGAAGGTTAATGACACCTACTTGTACAGTTATGCGTCTGCAACCTATGCATAGTATAGCATATTAAACTGATTTGTATTTGAAATTTTGTAAGGGTATATTGCTTCAATAGAGTTTGATGTAATGAAACAGTTGTATAATTATAAAAATTAGTATTACTAAAATATAAGGTGCAGACAAAGGATAATCTAGACATAAAGCAGAAACAAGCCAAGAATGATTGAATTTAGCTATGCTGAAAAACACGAACTATCTTGATGAATTTACAGTATAATCACCATTTCAACACAGGCAGATCTGAGTGACATATTACAGATTTTTTTTTCTAATATGTATGTAAATTAACGAACAGCAAGTGCAATGAAGCCAATCTTATCAGTATATCCATATCCAGGGCTTGTAGTTGGTGCAACAATGCTAGCGACAACGGCAATCTTGCCCGAGTAATGGGTCCGCAAACAATGTATATGATTTATCTGCTTCTATCTGTTGAAACTATTCACAGCCAAATACAAAATGGTTATGAATTCATAACTTCAAGGCTACAAGCCTACAATCCATAGAGAGCTAGCTACTCAAGCAGCGAAGAGAAACATTAGAGAAGATCAAAGGAGTGGACCTGATTTTTTTAATGCGCCGTCCAAATATTGCCAATGCTGGGTGGCGTCGTCTTCCCCTCCAGGACTCTGAAGTTCTTCAGGTAGCCCTCAAGAACATGCGAAGGAATAAACTATGTGCGTCTTCCAGATATACCCAAATGATCTCAGCATGCCGTCAATGCGTACCATCAACTAAAAAGTCTTAGGCCACAAGATTAAATACACTCACGGTCAGAACGATACAAAATGGTTGCCATAAGAAAAGGCAGATATTTCAAAACTTTCATGCTCACTTGTCCAGTGGTTGCCATAAGAAAAGGCAGATATTTCAAAACTTTCATGCTCACTTGTCCAGTCCTTCAAGAGTAGTAAGAGCAACTCAACATTAGGCAGATATAAGTACCATTTCAGTGTCTCGCTATTTCACAATTTAACTCTCGTGAAATGTTAATCACAAACCAAACACCAGCACATCATATCACGTCAGAACCATATTAGTAAGCCAGCTAGCACCACTGGACTAAATCATCAACATGACATAAAAGATGTGGGTGAGAATTTTATGTGTTAACATAGATAAACTTGAAGAATGACGAATTGATCAAAGGATCTCTGTGTCACTACAGAGCACAAAAGTAGAACCTCTGCAGTGTTGGAGATTACCCAATGATCTCCTTCTTGCCAGATCTAGCAACATCAAGCCCATCCTCCTTTAGCATTCGAAGCAATCCCAACACCCAAAACTGCCGTAGAAGAGCAGACTGCTTCTAACGACAGTGCTATGTGTACAATCATTTTCTCATAAAGAACAAGCCCACAAAAACTACAATATCATTCAATGGGTTGTATATGGAGAACTACAGTGAGCAGATCTAGAAATAACATTTTGACACCAGTATTTGTAGATAATGTGTGCAACAGCTGGTACCAAACAACATACCTCACAGGTCGTCCGCAGCGGCAGGCTCCCGCTCGAGGTGGTCGATGGCTATGGCCAGGAGCCCACTGCCACCGAGGTGGAGCTCATCGGCATCAGCGGGGATGACGTGGTGAAGCGGCACTGAGCGCGCTGCCTTCCTTGTGTCTGCCTCCTTTCCCAACGACCACGCTCGGCCACCGAACCAAAACGCGCCGCCACCATCGAGCCATGCCGTGACGCTATCCGTGAGACCGTTGTACTCATGTTAGAAGTGATGTGATCAGCTATTCATGTAATGCAAGAGGTTTCACCTTTTTAGAAATGCATCGCTTTAGGAGCACAAGGGAGCAATGGTTGCTCAGTTGAGCTAATTCAGATTATGTCCAGCTGCACTAATCAGATCAAATCACCTATGGTGATAGTTCCACAGAGATCATTTTTACGCTGCCTATTCACTTTACCCTAAAATGGAAATAACCACTCATTAGTAAGATTACAATATCATTTCTCAGGAAATAGTCTAAATATAGGAAGCCGGTGAAAATTATAGATTGACATAATATGCTATGCTTTGGGTATCTTGTAGTAACGGCCATACCAAAATCCATGCATCAAATCATCTGTGTGTTAGAATCACTATAGTGACACACAACAAAATAGTATCACAGAGATACGTGGGCATCATCATGTATGCAATGGCAAAACAATTGACCAGTTTGAAATACAAAGCCTCAAAAATTTACCTACGAATTTGCAGTGTTCTCTATTGTATCAATACAAAGAAATCCTGCATTTAGAAGAAGATATATGACCTCATATTTGAGGTAGGTAGCAATTCAACAACTGACTTTGTAGCTGAAACAATGAAATAGGAGTCAGTGACCAACAAGAAGTAACTCATGTTTCTATGAAACTGCCAAGAAACTGCAAAACAACCTCATCGACCCTCTCGGCCGGCCAAAGACAGCTTCTTTCTCCTACCCCATGTCTCATCTCCCTGCAGCGTCAGGCGCAAACCTGTGAGACGCAAGGGTATGGCCTGCTTGATAGGAGGAGCGCCATTAGGGCTTCACAACGTGAAGTGAGGCCATGTTTGGGAGAGAGTATCAAAGGAGACAAATGGATTGATCTGCTACCATACATACTTGATATCTGAATCCATAATGTAGTTATGGATATAAGACATGCTATGGTGATTATATAAGTATGCCTACTTTACATCTTTACTCTTCAAGGCATTTAACTAAACAAAAAAACTGGAGTCGTGTGCACCTGGTTTCCAGATTCATCATTCAATACCTACTTGATCCACCAAAAGTAATTTGTTTGGGGTAATATCAGCAATGCAGTTTGCCTGCTATAACAAAACATCAAAATCACTATAACAAAATGCATTAGCAATCTTCCATGTGTACGTGTGGCTGGTGATCTGAGTGAAGAGTTACAGAAAAAAAATCACACTTAAATAGTCAGACTTGACATGTCACTGGATAGCACCAAACTTGACTTTACACATGTATCAATGTCATAAGCAGCACAACTAAAACAACCAACTAACGTCATCAAATTTGTCTGCTACAGATGCACATCACATCCAACTATATAGAGCCATACGTCCAGATCCCATTAGGACTATTCATGGATTAGAAATTGAAACACTATGGAAACACTATGGGTAAGGAGTGGCGGGAGGAGGTCAACTGAAACCCCACATGTATCAATTCTACTTGGTGAATTCAAACCCCAAGATAAGAACATGGCCTTAAGTTCTAAAGTTCGTGATAAGCATAAGAGCTAAGCACCCATTGATAGTATCTCCCCTAATCAGGTGTCACGGTCCCTTCACAAATTAATAGCATGCCATCAGAAGCAAATCGAGTTGGTGACCAATAGAAATTGATGATTTAGGACAGTACTAATGAAAAAAACATTAGCAGCGGCAGAGCATCAATAGCAAGCAGCAGCAATCAACAACAGAAACGACCGGCAATAGAGGAAGTAGGGACGGTTTAGTACCTTGCTGCCTGACGGAAGAAGAGGAGTGGCAGCAATGACCTGCACAGACGCCGATCATGGCGACGAGCGGCAACGACGACCAAAGCCAGGTGCTCGGGGCGGCAGCCAGGGGGGCAGGGCCGTGGGGAGGAGGAAAAGATGACCTGGGACGAGCACTCAGGGCGGCAGCGAGGGCACCTCCGGCTCGTCTTCCTTCAGTCCCGCGACGCAAACTTCGATTACCGCTGCGGCCTCAACTCCTCCGCCGAATCGCCCCAGTTGCGTCCTGTCCTTCTCCTACCTCCTTCCTCCCAGCGTGGCCTCTAAGATGGATGTCCACATATCGCGCCCGGGCTTCGCTCTGCTCTGCCCATGACGGCCGCCGCGTGCACTCCCGTGACGCGCCAATCTGCCGGGCTGCTCGCGCCCGCCAAGATCGCACCCAGCCTCCGTACTGCCAGATCGCGACCCGCTGCCGCCGGCGACTGAGCCTCGTCCTCGCCGGTCGCCACATGGGAGCCCAGGTCGATGGCCCCCATGCCGGCCACCTCCACTGACCTGGAGATGGATATCCGCTGCTTAGTTCAGGCTTGAAAGGAAGAAGGGAGAAACGAGGTAAGGGAGGGGAGAGGGGGTGGCTTGCCCGCGGAGATGGGAGAGGGAAGGGGAGATGGGAGGGCGGCGGCCGGCGAGGGAGAGGGGAAGTTGCGTGGGATGAGAAGCAACGTTTTTTTCTTTATCTCTTTTGTTTATCAGTTTCACGAGTTTTCACTTTTTCTCTCTCCCTATTAACTGCGACGTGGCATAGGCGAGGAAGCGCACTTTGCGCCACGCTTAAAGGGTTTAATGGGCTAGCACGCTTCCTACGGGCCTAGCCAATACGGTAACACATTGTTCTCCCTTCACGTTGGAAGCACAACATGATCATCTACTCTAGTAAAAAGTTTCTCAAAAAAAGGAAAAATCTAGTCTAGTAAAAAGGGTCCAAGATGCAAGGAGCAAGGGCACGCATGTGCACGTGGCCATGCAAAGCGCGTCGACCTTCATGCAGCTAAGACATTTTCTACTTAATACATTTGTTTGTTCGTCCCTTGCTGCACACATGCATATATACAGCTATGGATTAAACAAGGACACGTTGGGATTAAGGAGCCAATCATAGCTCGTCACGTCATAGTGCGTGACGACTGACGACGACGGAATGCTGTGAGACCGTGCGGAGAATTAACACAGCCAATCAGCTTGCCACACACAACATTGTCGTACACATGGTGATTATCGACTCCATTACATAAGCAGATTGCTAAATTTTGTGATATAAGAGCATGTACAACCCAAGACGCCTATGTGACGCTTAGAAAGAAAAATATATATATAAAGGCACCTAAGCGCCTCCTGCTCCAATGACAGACGCTAATTAGAGACGCTAAAGTGTGTTGCTACACGGATGACGCTTGTCCAACCCAAACTTGCACGATATGCTTATCGCATTATTCATGGACAAGTCTAGACAGAAGCATGCAGTGGGATTAGCTCTACCGTGCATGCGTCGTTCAGCAAAAGTCGTCCGTAAAGTACTTTCTGACGCTAGATATGGACAAGCAACAAGGCCAAGCGAATGCAAAAATGAGATCCACCACCCGCACGCCTCCTCTCCATAATGCTTCATCTACGCGAAGCTACGTAACTATTTATGTAAATTGCCTAAATTAAACTCCTCCCTAATTTTTT
>LR738713.1:358654253-358766397 GCA_902687465.1 Secale cereale
AGGGGGGGGGGGGGTTGCCAGCAACAAGGATGTCATTGCCTCCCCAAAATGGACGGTGGTCACTTCGAGGAGCCGGCGGTGTGCATCGCTCGTACCAGTTTCAGGAGGTCATGGTTATGGCTGGCCGCGCTCCACCTCTACCCACCTCGAGGCAGAGCTGTGGCGTTGCCTTTTTAAAAGCGATTCTGTGGTTATTTCTTGAGGTGCCTAGCCCCCAAACGCCGAGCAGCATATTGTAGGGATCCAGTGCGGTGCGCGGACTGTTGGCAGTTCGTCCACCGAGTTCGTGTCCCTTCCTACAAAGTTCGTCGTGGACAACCTCCACCACAACACAAACGACCTCCACATCATCGTCGTATCCCCTTGCCGCCACCGGCTCTGCAACTCCAACCACCTCCATGCCTGCAACCTAATCCCCCACCTTGCCCTAGCCTAGAGGTGTAGCTGCACGTCATCGCTCGTGTTGCCTTGGCCTACCGCTTGGGGGAAGCATCGCAGAGCCCGGGTGCGACTGGCATGTTCAACGTCAACACCTAGGCGATGGAGGACGCAACACGCAACCTGCACACGTCAGCCTTCTTGGTCACCATGTCGGAGGCTAGGCACGACATCAACCTGTAGCTGGTGGCCCAGGCGCTCGAGCGCAAGCTCAACATTCCTTGGGACCAAATGCACGTCTCCAAGAACCACCCAGAGGACTTCCTGGTGCGTTTTGGCCACGCCGGTCAGCGTGACCCTGCGATGGACGCGGGTGGCGTCACATGTCGCGTAGTAGCGCTCACGATCGCCCTTGGACACCGGCAGTGTGCGATTGTTGGAAATATGCCCTAGAGGAAATAATATTTGTGTTATTATATTTCCATATTCAAAATTATAGAGTTTATATTCTATGCTATAACTGCTATGATCCTGGAATATGTGATTCAATGGAAAAATCATATGCACATGCGGAATGATAAATTGTAAAATAAAAGGTTCCTAGTCTTGCCTCTAGGACTAGCTAAAGTGTTGTTGGTGATCACATTTTTCGGATCTTAAGATATCGTTAAGTGTAACAATAGTCCTAAAACAACATTAAGATTACGACGTTGGAAGAACGATCATATTGAATCGACCTAAACTTGTTTGTTATGAATTGAGTTAATATCGTTTGTAATCAATTGTAATAACATGGAGTGTTAATGTTTATTTTGCTCCTTAGACCGTGAGAGTATTGTGGTCACTTCTTTTTGTACAGTGGGATTTGGGGTTGCTCAAGCGTCACATGTAACACGGTGATCATAACGACAACTTACATGATCAACAAAAAGTTTGTCAAGGGACTAGATAGCTCGAGAGTGGGATTTGCTCCTCCGACGATGGAGATATATTCTTAGGTCCCTCTTGGTGTGATGGCATCCATCATCATCTGGCCAGACACAGGTGACTTCGTCAAGGGGATGGCGGGACAAAATAACGAGAAAGAAGAACAAAATCGGTAACGAGGATAAGGATATAGTGAGCATGTGATGAATCAGGAGGATATCGATGCATCTCGGGTTTTGTGAAGTGATGCGAAGCAAAGGGAACATCATATGGTAACCAAAGGTTCGCTCGAATATCATTCGTGTGCTCGTAGGGATTGATATGGATGTCAACGGTTCCGTTGTTGGTCATTGAACGAAGGGGTTTCGTTTATGAGTTACCGAACCTATGGGGTCACAAGCTTGAGGCAATCACGATCTGCTGAGTGCTAGTAGGACGGGAGTGATGAGAATATATTTGTGTAATTGTTTCGTTAATATTCAGAAAAGTTCTGAGAGGATCCATAAGCGTTCTGGGGTCATTGGAAGGGTTTCGAAGAGTATCGGGTATTACCGATAAAATATATAGGTGGAAAATGTTTTTGGGGATGTTAAATTATATATAAGGGTTTGAAAATATTGAGAACACGTATATTTAATTTAATATCAACGGGCCTAAAAAGGCCAAGTGGTGGAAGGCAACTTGGACCACCAAGGCCCAACTGGAGTACCCCCCCCCCTTATGGAAAGGGGACGCCGAGGCGCCCCAAGGAGGGACTTTGCCTCCTTGGTCGCTGCCATCTCCCTCTCCTCTAACCTATATACACTAAGTTTTTTTTGCTCTATTGAGACACACAAGTTTGGAGCCTCTAGTCCCTCTAGTTCTAGTTGATCCTAGTTGATCTAATTAAAGCTAGAAAAAATGATCTAATCCTAATAATTAGAAGCACATTATGGTTCTGATCTCCTCCCTCTAATTCTCCAGCGATGATTAGCTCTAGAAGATGAAGTGATGCGGGATATTGAAGGCTGCACGCTTGCAACCAAGTAGAGAGGCCGTGCTTTTGGTGTTTGGTTCGAGGGACTGTCCGTGGGCAGTTCGAGGGACTGTTCGTGGGCAGTTCATGGGATCGTTCATCGATGGTTGGAGGGACTCGAAGTGTGATCTACACTGACATGTTCGGTGATGATAATGATCGTGATCACAACCTGTTATGCATCTTCATGTTGATCTTGGGTGTGCGTAGGTGCATTTTTTTGGTTTTCTACTACGTTTCCCAAAAGTGGCATCATGAAAGGTTTTATGAGTAGGTGCATGTTGCGATCTAGATCACATGTGGATGTGAGGGTTGATGTTCTTGCTATGTTTCCCTCGAGTATTGCTTCGGTTTAGTTCATTGACGGCATGGTGTCGCTTTTCACAAGGTTCCGCCAATCGCTCAGCTCTGGCTGTTGACGATCTGCTAACAGTTCCTTGGGCTTCACCATAGTCAAGAATAGTGAACCGTCACGTATACAAGAGGGTGATTAAGAGGAACGGTCTTCTAGGGGGTCACGCGTATGATGGCCCACAAGTATAGGGGATCAATCGTAGTCCTTTTGATAAGTAAGAGTGTCGAACCCAACTAGGAGGAGAAGGAAATGACAAGCAGTTTTCAACAAGGTAATTTCTGCATGCACTGAAATTGTAACAAGTAGTTTGATAGCAAGATAATTTGTAACGAGCAAGTAATAGTAACGGTAACAAAAGTGCAGCAAGGCAGCCCAATCCTTTTGTGGCAATGGACAGGCTGAAATGGTCTCTTATAATAAGCAAAGCATTCTTGAGGACACACGAGAATTCCATCTAGTCACTTTCATCATGTTTGTTTGATTCACGTTTGCTACTTTGATAATTTGATATGTGGGTGGATCGGTGCTTGGATGTTGTCCTTACTTGAACAAGCCTCCAACTTGTGATTAACCCCTCTCGCAAGCATTCACAACTACGAAAGAAGAATTTAAGATAAAATCTAACCATAGCATTAAACATATGGATCCAAATCAGCCTCTTACAGAATAGCGCATAAACTAGGGTTTAAGCTTTTGTCACTCTAGCAACCCATCATCATATAACTACTCCAAAATGCATTCCCTTGGGCCCAAATATTGTGAAGTGTCATGTAGTCAACATCCACATAACACCACTCAGGGAATCAACAACATACATATCATCAAAATATCGAACGAATACCAAATTCACATGATTACTTGTGACAAGACTTCTGCCATGTCCTCAAGAACAAAAGTAACTACTCACAACACATATTCATGTTCAAGATCAGAGGGGTATTGAATAGCATAATAGATCTAAACATATGACATTCCACCAAATAAACCAACTAGCATCAAGTACAAGAGGTAATCAACACTACTAGTCACCCACATGCACCAAGCTGGGGATTTGACACAAAGATTGAACACAAGAGATGAAATAGGGTTTTGATATGAGATGGTGCTAGTGAAGATGTTGATGAAGATTGATCCTCCCATGATGAGGGGGTTGTCGGTGATGATGATGGCTCTGATTTCCCCTCCTAGAGGGAATTACCCCCGACGGAAGCTCTCCACCAGAGAGCAAAAGTGCTCCTGCCCAAGTCACGCCTCGAGACGACAGCGCTCCGTCCCGAAAGTTCTCTCTTGATTTTTTTTCTAGGGCAAATGGCCTTATATACCAGAAGATGGGCTCCGGAAGCTGGCTAGGGGCCCACTACCCACCAGGGCGCGCTAGGGGGTAGACGCGCCCTGGTGCCTAGTGGGCACCTGGGTGGACGCCTCTGGTATTTCTTTTCTCTAGTATTTTTTATATATTCCAAAATAAATCTCCGTAAAATTTTAGCTTATTTGGAGATGTGAAGTGATGTGTTTCTAACGTATCTATAGTTTTTTACTGTTCCATGCTGTTATATTATCATTCTTGGATGTTTTACAATCATTTCATATCATTTTTGGTACTAACCTATTGACATAGTGCCAAGTGCCAGTTGCTGTTTTTTGCATGTTTTTTACATCGTGGGAAATCAATACCAAACGGAGTCCAAATGCAGTGAAACTTTTTGTGGATTTTTTTGGACCAGAAGACATCTAGTGGGCCGGAGAAGCGCTTGGGGTGTGCTCCGAGGGAAGCACAACCCACCAGGGCGTGCCTAGAGCCCTGGTGGTTGTGCCCACCTCGGGTGCCCCCTGGACCGCCTATTTGCTCTATAAATACCCCAATATTCCAGAAACCCTAGGATCATCGAAAAAAACAATTCCAGCCGCCGCAAGTTCAAGAACCACCAGATCTAATCTAGACACCATCACGGAGGGGTGCATCATGTCCATTGGTGCCTCTCTAGTGATGTGTGAGTAGTTCTTTGTAGACCTACGGGTCTGTAGTTAGTAGCTAGATGGCTTCTCTCTCTCTCGCTTGATTCTCAATACAATGGTCCCTTGGAAATCCATATGTTGTAACTCTTTTTGCGGTGTGTTTGGTGGGATCCGATGAACTTTGAGTTTATGATCAGATCTATCTTTTTATCCCTGAAAGTTATTTGAGTCTTCTTTGATCTCTTATATGCATCATTGCTTATAGACTCGTATTTCTTATCTGATATTTGGGTTTTGTTTGGCCAACTTGATCTATTTATCTTGCAATGGGAAGGGGTGCTTTGTGATGGGTTCAATCTTACGGTGCTTGATCCCAGTGACAGAAGGGGAACTGCCACGTATGTATCGTTGCCATTAAGGATAACAAGATGGGGTCTATTTCTACATAAATAAATTTTGTCTACATCATGTCATCGTTCTTATTGCATTACTCTGTTTTTCCATGAACTTAATACACTAGATGCATGCTGGATAGCGGTCGATGTGTGGAGTAATAGTAGTAGATGCACGCAGGAGTCGGTCTACTAATCTTGGATGTGATGCCTATATAATGATCATTGCCTGGATATCGTCATGATTATTTGAAGTTCTATCAATTGCCCAACAATAATTTGTTCACCCACTGTTTGCTATTTTTCTCGAGAGAAGCCACTAGTGAAACCTACGGCCCCCGGGTCTCTTCTTTAATATATTTGCCTTTGTGATCTATTTTCCTTTGCTTTTATTTTCAGATCTAATAAACCAAAAATACAAAAATACCTTTTTGCACTTAATTTTACTTAGCGTTCTATCTATCAATATTTACAACTCTCTCACGTCCGTTTGCCAATTTGAGGCGTCGTTACCCGAAAGGGATTGACAACCCCTTTAACACATCGGGTTGCGAGTATTTGTTATTTGTGTGCAGGTGCCGTTCACGTAGTGTTGCGTGGTTCTCCTACTGGTTCGATAACCTTGGTATCAACACTGAGAGAAATACCTACCGTTATTGTGCTGCATCATCCCTTCCTCTTTGGGGAAATACCGACGTAGTTCTAGCAGACATCATGAAGAATAGGTATCTCTGACATAGCTTTTTTAGGTCCAGAATTCCAGCTGCCGGCAATCTCCCTCTTTCTGTAAACCTTGCATATTATGAGAGAAAAGGCATTAGAATTACTCCACAATGATTATATTGGCTGAAAACACTATAAATAACTGAAAGTGCAAGTTATCGACTAGAGGGGGGGTGAATAGGCGATTTTTATGAAAGTCTTCAAAACACGAGGCCTTTGAAGACAAATGATAGAAATGAACCTATATGATAAGCAGCGGAAGATAAAGGTATCCAGGCACGTAATAGTCAAGCAAGCATCATGAAGATAATACGAAGACTATTGACAGCTGGATAACATGGATCGAGATGGAAGATATAACTAAAGCTAAACAATGAACAGTCTTCACACAGTGGAGTCAAACAGTTCAGACAAACAAGCAAAGACTTCACGAAGACAAACTAAAAAGTGAAGGAAGTTGGGGATAGAACCAGTTGCTTGATGAAGACAATGATTTGGTAGACCAGATCCAGTTGTTGTGTCAACTGTACATCTGGTTAGGGCGGCTAGGTATTCAAACCTAAGGACACACAGTCCCGGTGTAGGATCGAAGAAGTAGGTCTAGAGGGGGGGGGGTGATTAGACTACTTGACAATATAAAAATCTGCCTTTTGGTTGTGCAAAGTTTTAGGTAGTTTTACAATTAAGATCAAGTCAAGTAACACACTACACATGCAATTCTAGAGTATGGGCAGCGGAAAGTAAATTGCATATATAGTAAAGAGAGGTGGAGAAGATCAAACGCAGTTTGGTGACACGGAGATTTTTGTCGTGGTTCCGATAGGTGGTGCTATCGTACATCCACGTTGATGGAGACTTCAACCCACGGAGGGTAACGGCTGCGCGAGTCCACGGAGGGCTCCACCCACGAAGGGTCCACGAAGAAGCAACCTTGTCTATTCCATCATGGCCTACGCCCACGGATGACTAGCCTTACTCGGGGTAGATCTTCACGAAGTAGGCGATCTCCTTGCCCTTACAAACTTCTTGGTTCAACTCCACATCTCGAAGACGGAGGCTCCCAAGCGACACCTAACCAATCTAGGAGGCACCACCCCCCAAAAGGTAATAGACGGTGTTGATGATGATGAACTCCTTGCTCTTGTGCTTCAGATGATAATCTCCCCAACACTCAACTCTCCTCACTGATATGGCTGTGGTGGAAGAAAGGTTTGAGTGGAAAGCAACTTGGGAAGGCTAGAAATCAAGTTTCATATGGTAGGAATGGAATGGCTTGATCTCAACACAAGGGTAGGTGGTTCACTTCTCAGAAAGTGTATGATAGAAGTGGTGGTACTTTCTGATGGCTCTCCTCACGAGTGAAGAGGGGGTGGAGGGGTATATATAGCCTCCACACAAAATCCAACCGTTACACACACATTTGACCAATTTCGGTGAGACCGAAGTGAAAACTCGGTTGGACCGAAAGTTCAAATATAGTGAACGTTGGGTTTTTCGGTGGGACCGAAAATACCATCTCGGTGGGACCGAAAGTGCATCTGATATGAACGTTGGAAATTTCGGTGAGACCAAGAAGAAAACTCGGTTGGACCGATTTGAGAAAGAGCAGGAACATGCCAGAATCGGTGAGACCGAAAATGAATTATCGGTGAGACCGATTTGAGCCAAGACAGAAGCTTGCCCATTTCGGTGAGACCGATAATACAAACTCGGTTATTCCGAAATGATGTGAAATGGTTACAGAAGGTTGGCAGTTCAGTTTCGGTGAGACCGATCTCAAACTCGGTAAGACCGATTTTTCTAGGGTTTGGAATATGGCAGAAGTGGTTCATCTCGGTGGGACTGAGTTGGAAGAATCGGTTTGTCCGAGATTACTTATGGGTGTGAATAGTAGTGAAAGGTGCTGATAGTTGAAGGAGCTAAATCACTAAGCACTTTGAGCAACCAGATCATCAACACAACCTCATCCCCTTTTAATAGTATTGGCTTTCCTATGGACTCAATGTGATCTTTGATCACTAAACCAAAAAAGGAGTCTTGAGCTTTTGCCAATGCTTGCCTTAGCATTTGTGGGGTCCACTTCTTCAGTCATCTTGCCATTCCAATGTGATTGAATTTCCTGAAACATACTTGATAAAAGTATTAGTCCAACCACAAAGTATGTTGTCATTAATTACCAAAACCACCCGGAGAGCAAATGTGCTTTCAATCTCCCCCTTTTTGGTAATTGATGGCAACACACTAAAATTATACTAAACAGAACATCAAAGCTTATTGAAAGAAAGACAGAATTATCATGAAAGCTTTGACAAGCATGTAGTACACAGGCTCCCCCTACAAGTGTGCAAGATTTTCATAGATTATGGTTTTGGACTACCACAAGCACACAAGAGAGATAAGCAAGATGTGCTACATGCAGCTTGGCTATATGCATCAGAGCAGAAGAAAAAGGAAGTGAGTGATAATGCATATGTGCATGGTGATTTCTTGCAAACAAGTATTTACAAGCAAGTCACCATCATGCACACTCTGCAAGATGCATATACTTACCTTGAGGTTCCTTGACACTTGTACCTGAAGGGATAAACTTGGGAAAACAAGGTTAGATAACACAAGAGTATTCCTTCAACCAATTGCAAGAACATCAAGAGTACCAAGCCAGGGAGGACATGTATAAAGAGTGTCTCATATTGAGCACAAGCTTGAATCAGCAAACATGTCTCCGAAGCTAAAAGATTTTCAATGAACTCTGAGAGATTTTGCTTTCCATAAGATACCAATTGTGAACAAGGGGTGTGATGGAAAAAGCAAAATCAAAAGAATGATGCCAATTGTAATGTCCAATGTAAAAGCTTTGATGTGATTCTCTCCCCCTTAAGATAAGATTGCTTTTCTTCTTCCCTTAAGTCTTCTCTTCTCCCCTACTCCCCCTACCCCCCCTAAGTCCTCTCCCCCTTTGACATCAAGTGCCGAAAAGGACAGCAAACTAGGTAGGACAGGAAAGATGGAAAGAAAGAAAGAAAGAAAGAAATGGGATCCTTAAGAATCACAACAGGGCAAATAAGAACATTCATAGAGAACCATTTGAATTGAAACTTGAGTCTTCTCCCCCTTAAAATCTGAAATTTGAGTGGAGCTGCAGAGGTAGATGTCCTGGAAGATAAATCGGTGACGCCGAGTTTATTCCAAGGAAATACAGAAATAATTCAGCTCACTCTGCGAGGGAAGTTTCAAAAGATTTGCAATGAATTTGTAAAAGATTTTCAAGGAATTGATCAGAGCCATAAAAAGATTTCCAGAAGGATATTCACAAAGAAATATAAGAAAAGAAATAAAAAGATTCCTAGATGAAGTTTTTTTTTTTAAAAAAGAAAACTCAATGAGAGAACATAAGAGAAAATAGAAAGACTCCAAAAACATATGTACTTCATCTAGATAAAGGTCGGCGACAAAGTCACCTATGTTTGAGTATATTGACTTAGGAGTCAATGAGGACATTTGATCATAGGTCATACTCATCGTTTAAGCTCAAAATGGGGTTGCCATTTTTCGATTAAGCATTTGATGTGATCACACCTTATGAAGCTGCTTGTACTCATGACTTTGAGCAAAGCTCCTCAAAGATGTGAAGAACATACCTTGGGTTTGTTGATGCTTTGCTCATGTAGGTAAGCTTGATGTAGGTGCTCATTGAATGTGAAGTTGGAGCGCCAATTCTACTTGTGTAGTTCATCTTCCTACATGGGTTAGGCAAGCAAGGAAATACTCAAGAATATCCAAGATGACAAGAGTGAAATACTAGATGTATAAGATGTCAAAAAGGATATGTGGAATTTTGTTCCTTGAACTCAACATTCCAAAGGGCTAGATACTTGGTCAATGACAAGATTACTCAAGATTTGAGTGTGTGGTAATCTTGTGGAACGTAGATCATCCAAGTACCTGCAAAGAGTTAGATGCAATACAAGGAGGCAAATGTGTCCAAGACATATGATCATCATCATAAGAGAAATATCAAGGATTAGTCAAGAGGCTCATGCCTTGCATGCATCAATGGAGTTATCACTCCAAGTTTGAAGCATCAATGATGTTCAACTCACTCCTTAAGCGACAAAACGCTTTCTCATCAAGAGGTTTTGTAAAGATATCAGCAAGTTGTTTGTCAGTACGAACATGCTTAAGATTAATATCACCCTTGGCAATATGATCACGAATAAAATGGTGACGAACTTCAATATTCTTTGTTCGAGAGTGTTGCACAGGATTGTGTCCAATCTTGATTGCACTCTCATTGTCACAAAGCAAGGGAACACGTCTCACATGTATCCCATAATCTTTAAGCGTTTGTGTCATCCATAGTAATTGAGCACAACACGAACCAGCAGCAATATATTCTGCTTCGGCAGTGGATAAAGATACCGAATTTTGTTTCTTGGAGGACCAAGATACAAGGGATCGACCAAGGAATTGACACGTACCCGAAGTTGACTTTCTATCAACCTTGTCACCGGCATAGTCCGAGTCGGAATAGCCAACAAGATCGAAAGAGGCCCTCTTAGGATACCAAATGCCAAAGTTTGGTGTGTGTATCAAGTATCTCACTATCCTTTTAACAGCTTTAAGATGACATTCTTTAGGGGCTGCTTGATATCGCGCACACATGCATACACTCAACATTATGTCAGGACGAGAAGCACAAAGATATAGTAGAGAACCAATCATAGAACGGTAAACCCTCTGATCAACGGGTTCTCCATCTTTTGTCAAGTCATTATGTCCACTTGTAGGCATGGGGGTACTCATACCTTTGCTTTCTTGCATGTTGAACTTCTTGAAGAGATCCTTGGTGTACTTTGTTTGTGAGACAAAAGTACCCTCCTTAGATTGCTTGATTTGCAAGCCAAGGAAGAATTTGAGTTCACACATCATGGACATCTCATACTTCTCCGACATGAGCTGTCCAAACTTCTTGCTAAAATGGGGGTTAGTTGAACCAAAGATAATATCATCAACATATATTTGGCACACAAATAGTTCACCATTAACCCTTTTCGTGAACAGCGTTGAGTCTATCTTTCCAATCTCAAAGCCTTTTTCAAGAAGAAAGCTAGTTAAGCATTTGTACCAAGCTCTAGGAGCTTGTTTAAGACCATAAAGAGCTTTATGCAACTTGTAAACATGATTAGGCTTTTTGGGATTCACAAAACCGGGAGGTTGTTTCACAAATACTTCCTCCTCAATTTCACCATTTAGGAAAGCACTTTTGATATCCATTTGATAGAGAGTAATATCATGATGATTGGCATAAGCAAGAAGGATGCGAATGGACTCAAGTCTAGCAACGGGGGCATAGGTCTCACCATAGTCCATACCTTCGAATTGTGTGTAACCTTGAGCTACGAGACGAGCCTTGTTGCGGATGACTTGTCCATCTTCATCTTGCTTGTTCCGAAACACCCATTTGGTTCCAATGATGTTTTGATCATCGTTGGGCTTCTCTACCAATGTCCACACCTTGTTCCTCTCGAAGTTGTGTAGTTTTTCGTGCATAGCGTTCACCCAATCCGGGTCTTCAAGTGCTTCTTCTACCTTCATAGGTTCAATACTAGAGATAAATGAGTAATGCTCACAAAAGTTAGCTAAGCGAGTTTTAGAGCGAGTAATTCTCCCGGAGTTGATGTCGTTCATCATTTGTTCCACGGGATGATTCTTCTTGACTCTTGCTCGGACTCGGGATAGCTTTTGTTGATGTTGTGGCTCAGCTTCCTCATCATCTTCATCTTCCTCTTCTTCTTCTTCATTGTTGTTGGTGTTGTCTTGAGGTGGTGGAGAAGGAGGTTGTGGTGGATCTTCTTGTTGCATTTCCTCATCTTGGTGAGTTCCACTTGTGGAGGCCTCCATGTTGCCTTGAGGTTCATCTCGCCGAGAGGTAGGTGGCTCCACATATGTAGATGAGGTACTCTCCTTTACTTCCATGGGACGGATCTTTCCAATAGATAAATCTTGGATTGCTTCCGATGGGTCCTTGTCTCCTACATCAATAGGCATTTGCTCTACTTGCGAGCCATTAGATTCATCAAACTTCACGTCTACCGTCTCTTCAACCTTTCGGGTGAAATTATTGTAGACACGGTAGGTGTGGGAGTTTGATCCATAACCAAGAAGAAAGCCTTCATGAGATTTAGGAGCAAATTTAGACCGACGATGCTTATCAAGGATATAGCATTTTGAACCAAAGACACGAAAGTATCCCACTTGGGGTTTGTTACCGGTGAGGAGCTCGTATGATGTCTTGCCGAGGAGCTTATGAAGATAAAGCCTGTTGATGGCATGACAAGCTGTCTCGACCGCTTCTCCCCAAAAATGTTTCGGTGTCTTGTATTCATCAAGCATCGTTCTTGCCATCTCTATGAGCGTTCGGTTCTTCCTCTCAACAACTCCATTTTGTTGAGGAGTGTACGTAGCCGAGAACTCATGTAGAATTCCTTCCTCATCGAGAAAAGAGTCTACATTGGCGTTCTTGAACTCCGTTCCATTGTCACTCCGAACTTTCTTGATCTTCACCTCAAATTGATTTTGGGCCTTTTTGGCAAAGGTCTTGAAGATCCTCTGAACCTGCGATTTATCATCAAGGAAAAATACCCACGTAAATCTGGAATAATCATCAACTATAACTAGACCAAAGGAGTTACCACCAAGGCTTTTGTAAGCATTGGGACCGAAGAGATCCATATGAAGAAGCTCAAGCGGTCTCCTAGTGGTCATGATGTTTTTCACGGGATGACTTCCACCAACTTGTTTTCCTGCTTGACAGGCACTACAAAGTCTATCTTTGTCAAAGAAAACATCTTTAACACCAAGAATATGATCACCTTTGATCAGCTTGTCTAAATTACGCATACCAACATGTCCTAGCCTTCTATGCCATAACCAACCTTTAGAGGATTTAGCAATGAAACAAGCTCTAGGTTGGGCTTTCTTAGTGAAATCAACAATATATAGATCACCTCTACGGATACCAGTAAAAGCCATGTTTTGATTATCACGATGAAAGACTTGGCAATCTACTTTGGTGAATAGCACGTTGAATCCAAAGTCAGCTAATCTAGACACGGAAAGTAAGTTGTATCCAAGAGATTCTACAAGCATGACATTTTGAATAGAGCTATCATGAGATATGGCCACCTTACCAAGGCCAAGTACCTTACCCTTGGAGTTGTCTCCAAAAGTGACATACTTGCGTGGACCATCGTTCTTTGCAAGCTCTCGAAACATGTCTTTATCTCCGGTCATGTGGTCGGTGCATCCACTATCAAGAATCCACTCTTTTCCACCAGACATGTAGTCTCTCAGATTTGCCATGAGATTGAGACTCTTCATGACCTTGTCTAGCTCGGTGTCCGAATCGGAGTAATCATCGTCATGCTCATGCTCATCATCATATTGACCCATAGATTGTTCATCATCAACACCTAGGTCAATTTGATAAGTACTTGCATTAGTTTGGTCAATGGAACAATAATCTTCGGAATGCAATGCAAGAGCATTTCTAATGATAATATTGATAAGACTGGGATCACCCTTCTTTTTCATAAGATCACGAAGCTCAAAGAAGCATTTATCAAAGTTAGGATCATTGGGGTGCAACTTATCAAATTCAATAGTCTTGTGTAGAATTTCATCAAGACTTTTCAAAGAGTAGTCCGGATAAAGTTCTTCCAAGAACTTCCATATAGCATAGGCACACTCAAAGTTTGTAACAAGATTAAGCAAGTCATCAGGTAACCCTTTTATGATAAGATTTACAGTTCTAAGGTTACGAAGCAAATCAAGCTCTTCATCCATGGTAGGGTGCAAGGGATCAAATGGAGGCACATATGGGGTCTCAATATATTTGCACAAATTGTACATTTTAAAGATACTAAGCATTTCAGACCTCCAAGAGTTATAGAACCTTCCATTAAGAACAGGCACTCTATGGCTAACACTCCCATCCGTAGACACGTCCATCTTCCTCCAATGGTGTGTAAACCAAAGCAATGGAGACCAAAGCTCTGATACCAATTGTAGGATCGAAGAAGTAGGTCTAGAGGGGGGGGGGGTGATTAGACTACTTGACAATATAAAAATCTGCCTTTTGGTTGTGCAAAGTTTTAGGCAGTTTTACAATTAAGATCAAGTCAAGTAACACACTACACATGCAATTCTAGAGTATGGGCAGCGGAAAGTAAATTGCATATATAGTAAAGAGAGGTGGAGAAGATCAAACGCAGTTTGGTGACACGGAGATTTTTGTCGTGGTTCCGATAGGTGGTGCTATCGTACATCCACGTTGATGGAGACTTCAACCCACGGAGGGTAACGGCTGCGCGAGTCCACGGAGGGCTCCACCCACGAAGGGTCCACGAAGAAGCAACCTTGTCTATTCCATCATGGCCTACGCCCACGGAGGACTAGCCTTACTCGGGGTAGATCTTCACGAAGTAGGCGATCTCCTTGCCCTTACAAACTTCTTGGTTCAACTCCACATCTCGAAGACGGAGGCTCCCAAGCGACACCTAACCAATCTAGGAGGCACCACCCCCCAAAAGGTAATAGACGGTGTTGATGATGATGAACTCCTTGCTCTTGTGATTCAGATGATAATCTCCCCAACACTCAACTCTCCTCACTGATATGGCTGTGGTGGAAGAAAGGTTTGAGTGGAAAGCAACTTGGGAAGGCTAGAAATCAAGTTTCATATGGTAGGAATGGAATGGCTTGATCTCAACACAAGGGTAGGTGGTTCACTTCTCAGAAAGTGTATGATAGAAGTGGTGGTACTTTCTGATGGCTCTCCTCACGAGTGAAGAGGGGGTGGAGGGGTATATATAGCCTCCACACAAAATCCAACCGTTACACACACATTTGACCAATTTCGGTGAGACCGAAGTGAAAACTCGGTTGGACCGAAAGTTCAAATATAGTGAACGTTGGGTTTTTTGGTGGGACCGAAAATACCATCTCGGTGGGACCGAAAGTGCATCTGATATGAACGTTGGAAATTTCGGTGAGACCGAGAAGAAAACTCGGTTGGACCGATTTGAGAAAGAGCAGGAACATGCCAGAATCGGTGAGACCGAAAATGAATTATCGGTGAGACCGATTTGAGCCAAGACAGAAGCTTGCCCATTTCGGTGAGACCGATAATACAAACTCGGTTATTCCGAAATGATGTGAAATGGTTACAGAAGGTTGGCAGTTCAGTTTTGGTGAGACCGATCTCAAACTCGGTAAGACCGATTTTTCTAGGGTTTGGAATATGGCAGAAGTGGTTCATCTCGGTGGGACTGAGTTGGAAGAATCGGTTTGTCCGAGATTACTTATGGGTGTGAATAGTAGTGAAAGGTGCTGATAGTTGAAGGAGCTAAATCACTAAGCACTTTGAGCAACCAGATCATCAACACAACCTCATCCCCTTTTAATAGTATTGGCTTTCCTATGGACTCAATGTGATCTTTGATCACTAAACCAAAAAAGGAGTCTTGAGCTTTTGCCAATGCTTGCCTTAGCATTTGAGGGGTCCACTTCTTCAGTCATCTTGCCATTCCAATGTGATTGAATTTCCTGAAACATACTTGATAAAAGTATTAGTCCAACCACAAAGTATGTTGTCATTAATTACCAAAACCACCCGGAGAGCAAATGTGCTTTCACCCGGACACACAGTCCTCACTGTATTCCCCTTGAGCTAAGGACACACAATCCTCGCCCAATCACTCTGGTAAGTCTTCAAGGTAGACTTTCGAACCTTCACAGACTTCGTTCACTCGTGATCCACAATCACTCTAGGACGCTCAGAACATGACGCCTAACCGGCTGGAGAAAGCACAATCCTCAAGTGTAACAAGTCTTCAGATCACACAGACATAAAGACTTTAGTGATGCCTAGCACTCTTTGGCTCTGGATGTTTTGGGCTTTGTCCTCGCAAGGATCTTTTCTCTCAAAGGCTTCGGAGGTGGGTTGCTCTCAAACGACAAAAGTCGTGCACTAACTCTGAGCAGCCACCAATTTATGATGTAGGGGGTGGGCTATTTATGGCCATGAGGCAACCCAACATGATATGTCCGAAATGACCCTTGGTCACTAAGGAACTGACACGTGTCCAACGGTCGGATTGTGAACACACGCGACAACTTTGCTTGAGCTCCAAGTAAAGCTGACTTATCCAGCTCTGGATAAGATTTGCTCTCATTTGTCTTCGCTCGAAGACATAGGTGTTTTTGTTGAGCATCACATCAGTCATTCGACTATGTTCACTTGGACCCCACTTAACAGTACGGTGGTTCCTATGACTCAAGAAAGAATAAAAAGAACTACGAAAGAAACTGTGTCTTCGCATTCTATAGTCTTCAATGAATGTCTTCATAGGTCATTATCTTCACGCGCCACCACTGTCTTCAATGTCTTCACACATTTTTAGGGGTCATGTCTGGAAGTTAAACCGAATCAGTGAGGGACTATTACCCGTGTTAACCTGCAATTCTTACAAACACGTTAGTCCCTCAACCATGTTTGTTGTCAATACTCCAAAACCAACTGGGGGCACTAGATGCACTTACAATAACAGGAGGAAAACATGATGCAAAATGGACGTATCAACTCCCCCAAGCTTAGACCTCGCTTGTCCTCAAGCAAAAGCCGATATCAAAAAAATCATGTCCACATGTTTAGAGAGAGGTGTTGATAAAAGCAAAATACAGACATAGTAGCATCATGATCAACATTATAGCAACAATATTTATTATCATATAACTTCTCATGAGAAAGTAACAATTCATAACAATATCAAAGTATGAGGCATAAACTTTCTTGAAAGCTAACAAACTATGTTCCGAGTCAACAATGCAATTGCAATTCATCATATTTTCAGGAAGGGCCTCATGTCGGAGTTATTTAGCAAGTCCACATACTCAGCCATCATTTAGTCTTCTATGAATGCTAACACTCAGAACATATATATTGATGGAATATGCCCTAGAGACAATAATAAAATGTTTATTACTATATTTCCTTAATCATGATAAAAGTTTATTATTCATGCTAGAACTGTATTGACCGGAAACTTAAATACATGTGTGAATACATAAGCAAATACCATGTCCCTAGTGAGCCTCTAGTAGACTAGCTCGTTGATCAAAGATGGTTATGGTTTCCTAAACATAGACATGAGTTGTCATTTGATAATGGGATCACATCATTAGAAGAATGATGTGGTGGACAAGACCCATTCATTAGCTTAGCATTTGATCATACAATTTTTTCTACTGCTTTCTTGTATGACAAATACATGTTCCTTAGACCATGAGATCATGCAACTCTCGGATACCGGAGGAATACCTTGTGTGCTATAAAACATCGCAACGTAACTAGGTGATCATAAAGATGCTCTACAGGTATCTATAAAGGTGTTTGTTGAGTTGGCATAGATCGAGATTATGATTTGTCACTTTGAGTATTAGAGAGGTATCTCTGGGCCCTCTCGGTAATACACTGTAATGCCCAGGATGCAACTATATCTCCTATGTGTCAAGGCACGAGTTAGAGACATAATCGCATTCTGGAATGATCGCAAGCGTGGCATCTTTGCACAACTCATGTAATGAACAATGATGAAAGAGTAAAATAGTTGGCTTACACTCGCCACGTCACACAATTAATTCAACATTCATACATTCATCCAAATAACTCAGGGTCCGACTACGGATGAAAACAAACGAGAAAAGATACCACAACCACAAGTCCTGATCGCCCCTAGTAGGAACCACTACTGATCGTCGGGATACGTCACATACATACGACCACGCTCTTCATCGAACTCCCAGTGAAGTTCTTGTCCATCTCCTGCGTCGTACTCTGTTGTACCTGCATCTGGTGTGTGTTGTAATCTATGAGTCACAAGGACTCAACAATCCCATTCCCGGGTATAAAAACTAACAAAGCCTTTTAGGTGTGGAGAGGTAATAAAGTGTTTGCAGCAAGCACTAAGCAACTAGCTTACGAAATCAGAGCGAGATGAGGATATGTGCCGACGATCGCCAAAGATGATCAATAAGTGATCCTAGCTACTCACGTTCATGCATAATCCCACTGTGTTCACTTTCCGAAAACCCCTTCAAAAAGAGACCGTCATGCTTACTCACACAGGTAGTGTATTCTTAAGGATATGGTGTCAAGTTATCTACAACCGGATATTAACAACTCCCATCTGCTACATTACCACATGCACGGCTTTCGAAAGTTCATAACACTGCAGGGGTGTCCCAACTTAGCCCATCACAAGCTCACGATCCGCGGAGTCGCAACTCCATGTTGGGAAGACCCGAGTATTCTCGGAATCCCGTGCTCAAGATATTTCGACAAAGGTAAAACTAATCCAGCAAGACCTCCCGACGTGCCGACACCCTGATAGTAGCCGCGCGCATCTCGTCTGAGGCCACGACCAGATAAGCACTACGTACATCAACCAAAGGCCCCAGAAAAACTAGGTGGCACCGCAAGTGGCTCTAGTTTGGACCAACACTCATGAGGAGCACTGGCCTGGGGGTTGATTAATAACTCGGGTTTATAGCTCCCTATGCAAGTTTTTAGTTGTTAGGCAAATGTAGTACCAAAGTTGGGTCTTGCTGGAAAAGCTTTAAGCAATGTGAATTATCAAGGGGGGCCCATAAACCCCAACCGTGTTAGGAATGCAAAAACAAGGAACATAACACCGGTTTATCGGGTCCTAAGGTGACATGAGTGGAACAAAATACCAAGCAGAAGGCCAAGCCTTTTACCCATTACCAATATATATGTGCATTAATTTACTTTAGATATATTTGTGTTATCCCAATAAAACAAGTCCAAACATGGAGCAATCTTCAAACTTCACTTGCAACTACCAACACTATAAGAGGGGCTGAGCAAAAGCGTACTTAGCCAATCAACGTTTTGCTAGGAAGGCGGTTAGAGTGTTTCATGGCAACATAGGAGGCTGACAAGACAAGAATAGGCATCGAGACATAACAATAGAGCGAGACAACTAGCAAGCAAAGGTAGAGGTGATATCAGGGAACGATCATCTTGCATGTTAAGTTCTCGGTGGGATCATAACCTTGCTCCTCAAACTCGACAGGAACCTCGAACTCCGAATCATCACTGGGCTCTAACCATCACAAGAATACAAACATCGGAACAAAAATCAATCACGATGCAATGCTCAAACACATGATGCAAGCAAGATGCATATGAGCATGGACATGATATGATGCATCACAAAGGAACATGATGAGTGCAACATGTGGCATGGCAAAATGCAAGAAACACAACGCAACTAAGGGAACAACATGCAAAAGAGAGCAAGAACAACATAGCCACACATGGAGTTGTTTAGTTTGAACTAACTAAGCACCCAACAAGTTGAATATGTTGTTATGCATGGCAAGTAGTGCATCACAAGACCAACAACAACATGCAAGCATTTTAAATGGGCCGGAAGAAACAAACAACAATTCCAGAAAATCCCATGTGCATATATCAACTTTGGTTCTGATCTGGTAAAACCATATGTTAGAATTGTTAAACATGCAAAGTAACAACACCATGTTATTCTACACATTTTTTCACCCCATTTACATATAAAGTTTGTCAAATTTGGAGCTACGGTTATTTAGTTATGAATTAAACCAATTTCAACATGTTATTTACAAAACATATACAAACAACATTTTAAATGTGTTTAACATGGCAACAAAATGCATATTATTAATCTACACTAAAAACTAAGCAATTTTCATATATAACTCATTTTAAAAGGATGCATGGTTTGAAAACTGTGAGCATTTCAAAATGCAAACAAAACTGAGAAAATAAAACAAAACAAAAAAAGAAATAAACATCGCCGACCCAGCCTGGACGAGCCACATACACTATCTAGTGGGTCCAGGGGGGTGCTGAGGTGGCGAGCCGGGTGTGGGAGTGGGTGCGTGAGCGCACAGAGGCTGCCAGGTGGGACGTGGGTGTCAGTGAGAGCAACATGGCAAAAAATGTGGGCATTTTTCCACGGCCCGGGGGGGATTCGAACCTAGGTCTGCGGGTTAGCAAAATGGCGTGTCAACCAGCTGGGCTGGATGCGTGTGATTGATAGAAAGGAGGCGCTGAACCTGAAGAACAAGCAAAACCGCGTGGACAGAGCCACAACTCCCTGGCGAAGCAGAGATGGCGGCGAGGCTCACGGGGCTGCTCCGGCGACCACAAGGGACGGCGGAGGTGCGCGATGGACCCACTAGGGAATCCCGCACAAGCGACGCAGACCAGCTACACCTAACAGCGACTACAGCGACGCCGGCGGCAACAAACATAGGCGGCGGCGATGAGCTGCGGCGAGACACCTACGGGCCCTAATGGAGCGTCGAGAGCATGTAGCAAGGCCTACATGACACGGCGGAGACGATGAACATGCACAGATGGGCTACGGTGGTCGGAGCACTCGCCGGAGACGAGGTCCGACGGCGGCGGATTCGGGCGGACATCGAACTCGTAGCTAGAGCACGCTAGAGAGGGGAAGAAGAGCACGGGCAGGTTCCACGAACACGTTAATGTGTTCGGCTCGGCGAGAGGGGGTCGGAGACGATGGCGAGGGCGAACGAACGCTCGTGGTGGCCGGAGTCGAAGGCGAGGAAGGAGAGGAAGCAGAAGAGGCGCTCGGCTGCGCGTAGACGACGTAGTGGACGTAGTCGACGTCGGGGAAGAAGCCTGACATGGATGGCGAGGCAGAGAAGGACGGAGAGCACGCCGGCGACGAGGCCGTGCTCCTGGAAGCGCTCGGGAAGAGCTCGTAGCGGTGGATCTGGTGGTCTAGGTGGCCTGGCGGCGGTCGAGGAAGGAGGAGGAAATCTCTAGAGGGTTGGTGGACACCGAGGGGGCTTAAGAGAGGGGCTAGGGCGATGGAACGGAGCGGCGATGTGCTCGTGCTTGCGGTCCCCATGGCGTCGGCGCGAGGAGGACGAAAAAGGTGGGTGTGGCGGAGGCTGCGGTCGCTGACGCGCGGGCTCGTCCTGGCCACGTGGAGGCGACGCACAGGGGGTACGCAGGAGCCTGGGTGAGAAAAGGCAGAGGGGCGCGCAGGGGAAGGAGCTGGGCTGCGCGCGTGCTGGCTGGTGGGCTGGCCTGGTGGCCGAGGCCCAGGTGGGTCTTGCTGCGGCTGGGCTGCTCTGCTGGCTGCTGCTGCGCTAGTGCTTCTTTTCTTTTTCTTTTTCTTCAGACAGAAAAATAAAACCAGAAAAGTGCAGAGATCTAGGGGAAGAATTAGGATGAGATAAAAATATCTCTGGGGTCCTGGATTTATGCCTGATTTAATAAAATTACTTTGGACATTTTTAGAGGTAGAAAAATAAGACAAGTTTGGATATAATTCAAACTTGGGTCACTTTTGAACCTGACCAAAACAACTTCAAATAAGGTGAAATTTGGCATAGCTATTTAGGACATGGTGCAAGATTTGTTGGGAGAAGATGAACATTAAAGGAGGAGGCAAGATGTCACTTTGCAAAACAATAAGAAAGAGAAAAGGAGAGAAGGAGATGTGGTGAAACTTGGAAGTGATCAAGCATGGATCACACATGGATCAAGCAACAATATAACATGCAAGAAACCACAATGCACATGGTGAGAAAGAGAATGCATTATGACAAAGGCAAGAATGCAATATGATATGACAATGATGCAAATGACATGACAATGCAATAATGATGACATCTCAACAAATAAAGGAAGGACCCACAAGGAAAGGATGAGGACAAGGTTGCATATATTGCCAAATAAGGAAATTTTACATCTGGGGTGTTACAAACTCTCCCCCACTATGAAAAGATCTCGTCCCGAGATTTAGGACTGAAAGAAAGCGGGATACTCGGAACCGAGATGATCTTCTCGTTCCCATGTAGCTTCTTGATCGGTATGGTGTGACCACTTGATTTTCAAGAATTTAATGGACTTGTTGCGGGTCTTGCGCTCAGTTTCTTCAAGGATAGCAACGGGGTGCTCACGATAAGACAAGTCTTGCTGAAGATCAATCTCTTCGAAAGGAATGGTGCGTTCAGTCGTCTTGAAGCACTTGCGGAGTTGTGACACGTGAAACACATCATGCACATTTGCAAAGTTGGAGGGAAGCTCGAGTTGGTAGGTTATATCTCCTCTCTTGCCAATTATCTTGAAAGGGCCCACATATCTTGGAGCAAGCTTGCCCTTGATACCGAACCTCTGAGTACCCTTCATGGGAGAAACACGGAGATAGACATGATCTCCAATGCTGAAAGCCAAATCTCGGTGTTTGCCGTCATAGTAGCTCTTCTGGCGCGACTGCGCGGCTTTGAGATTCTCATGTATGACTTTGCACATCTCTTCGGCCTCTGAGATCAAATCATTTCCAAGGAGTTGACGTTCACCAGTCTCGGACCAGTTGAGAGGGGTACGGCACTTTCTGCCATAGAGAATTTCAAACAGTGCTTTGTCTGCACTTGCGTGGAAGCTGTTGTTGTAGGAGAATTCGGCAAATGGAAGGGAGTCTTCCCATTTCATGCCGAAGAAGATTACACATGCCCTGAGCATATCTTCAAGAATTTGGTTCACTCTTTCAACTTTGCCACTAGTCTGAGGGTGAAAAGCTGTGCTGAAGCGAATCTTGGTACCCATAGCTGACTGGAAGGAATCCCAGAATTTGGAAGTGAACAAGCTTCCACGATCTGAGGAGATTACTTGAGGGATACCATGCAAAGAGACAATTCTAGAGGTGTACAGCCCTGCCAATTGTGCTGCGTTGATGGATTCCTTGACTGGAAGGAAATGAGCCACTATTGTGAGCTTATCAATCACCACAAAGATAGCGTCGTTTCCTCTCTTGGACTTGGGAAAACAGTGACAAAATCCATCTCAATGTGATTGAATTTCCACTCAGGAATAGGTAGAGGTTGAAGGAGTCCGGCTGGACATTGATGCTTTGCTTTCACTCTTTGGCAGACATCACACTCGTTCACGAATTGAGCAATCTTTCTTTTCATGCGAGTCCACCAATAGGATTGCTTGAGGTCATGGTACATCTTGGAACTTCCTGGATGTATCGAGAGGAGTGATTCATGTGCTTCGTTCATTATGAGCTTCCTGAGATCACCTTTGGGAACCACAATTATCTCCTCAAAGAACAAAGTGTCTCTGTCATCAATGCAATAGCACTTGTACTTGGGAGTACCCTTGGCAATACCATGTTTCACCTTCTGCACCATAGCATCACTGAGTTGGGCCTCACGGATTTGATCTTCCAAGGTAGGAGTGACTTGAAGGTTAGCAAGAAATCCTTGCGAAACGACTTGGAGGTTGAGCTTCGTGAATGACTCACAAAGTTTAGGTTGGAATGGTTTGAGGATGAGACTGTTGCAATAAGACTTTTTGCTCAAGGCATCTGCAATGACATTGGCCTTGCCAGGAGTATACTCAATTCTTGGATTGTACTCTTGACTCATTTCGACCCAACGAGTCTGACGGAGGTTAAGGTTTGGCTGGGTCAAGATGTACTTCAGGCTCTTGTGATCGGTGAAGATGTCCACTTTTCTGCCCAATAGAAGGCGTCTCCACGTGATCAAGGCATGAACAACTGCTGCTAGCTCAAGATCATGTGTGGGGTAATTCTTCTAATTTGGTTTAAGCTGACACAAAGTGTATGAAACGATCTTCTTGTCTTGCATGAGAACACTGTCGAGACCTTGCAATGAAGCATCACAGAACACTTCATAAGGCTTGGACTCATCCGGAGGAGTAAGTACCGGAGCAGAAATGAGCTTCTCTTTGAGGGTATTGAATGCCACATCACAATCAGGAGTCCATGAGTACTTGACATTCTTTTGCAACAGGTTGGACAGAGGCTTGGCAATCTTGGAGAAGTTCCCGACGAACCTTCTGCAATAGCTTTCAAGGCCGAGGAAACTTCAGAGTTGTTTGACATTCTGAGGAGGTTCCCACTTCACAATAGCTTCAACCTTCTCGGTCTTAACAAAAATGCCCTTGGCAGAGATAATATGCCCAAGATAGAGGACTTCATCGAGCCAAAATTCACACTTGGAAAACTTCACATAAAAGCGGTGCTCTCTAAGCCTGTCAAGAACCAAATGGAGGTGCTTGGCGTGGTCTTCTTTAGTCTTGGAGAATACCAAAATATCATCAAGGTACACGAGGACAAACTCATTGGTGTAGGGGTTGAATATGAAGTGCATCATCCGAGAGAAAGTGGCTGAAGCATTTGCAAGCCCGAAGGACATAACCGTGTACTCGTAGGAGCCATAACTCGTCCTGAATGCAGTCTTGGGAATATCCTCTTCACGGATACAAATTTGATGGTAGCGCATCCGGAGATCAAGCTTCGAGAAAACCTTGTCTCCTTTGAGTTGCTCGAACAGTTCATTGATATTGTGGAGAGGGTACTTATTCTTAATTGTCTTCTTATTCAATGGTCGGTAATCAACGCAAAGCCGTTCCGTACCATCCTTCTTCTTGACAAAAAGAACACCACAGCCCCAAGGAAGAACTTGGTCTGATCACACCCAAGCATTCTTGCTCGTCGAGTTGCTTCTTCAACTCCTTCAACTCTTTAGGAGAAAGCTTGTACGGACGCCGACAGGCTGGCTCCATACTAGGTTCAAGTTCAATGACGAATTCAACTGGACGGTTGGGAGGCATGCATGGAAGCTCTTCAGGAAATACATCCTCATATTCACAAACCACCGAAACCTAGGATATGGCATTAATCTCGCCCTTGTCATTGAGAGAGAATAGCCTGATTGTGTTATCTCGAGCTGCGAAGATAACCACGTCTTCGGAAGGATGAGTTAGGTTGACCTCCTTGTTTACACAATCAATAAGTGCATCATGCTTAGAGAGCCAACCCATACCAAGAATAAGATCAATGTCCGAGTTACCGAGAACAACTAGGGAAACCAGAAAACTATAATCGCCCATGTGAATAGAGATATTCGGAGCCACTGAGTTGGAAGTGATTTGCAATCTCGGATAAATAATCTTTAAAGGCCTAGGTATCCTCTCCATAACCAAGTCATGCTTAGAAATGAATGGTCTTTAAATGAAAGAAAGCGATGCACCAGAATCAAATAAAACTGTTGCAGGTGCTGAGTTAACTCAAAGATTACCAATTATCACATCAGAAGAATCCTCTGCTTGAGCTGCATTCATCAGGTTCACTCTTGCATACTTGGGATTGTGCTTGACAATAGCGTTGCTTGTAGGCCTGACAGGTGGAGGAGGCGGAAGGCGCCTTTGGTTGGAACACTTGTTGGAATAGTGACCCTTCAGACCACATTTGTAGCAAGTGACCTCTGAAACTGGACGGGAAGGAGGAACACTTGGTCTTGGAGCTTGGTACTGAGACTTAGACTGGTTGCTTGGGTTGGGTGGGTGGGAAAATCCACGACCACATGAGTGCTTGTTCTGACTCGGAGGACGGAACGCCAGAGGAGGCGGGATCCAGAACTTCCGCTGCTTGGCGACCACTTGAGAGGAAGAGGAGGAGTGAACAACATCTCTTATCCTCTTTTTGGAAGCTTCACATATGAGCTGAGCTGCCTCTTGCTTGAGAGCCATGTTGTAGAATTGATCAAATTCATCTGGCTCGAACAGAGTGAGTGCAAGTTGGAGTTCATCTTTCAGACCACCTCGGAACTGGTAGATTTTGCTCTTGGCATCGGGGATGTCTTGCTTCGCATAACAGGCAAGATTCTGGAACTTGACATTGTACTGGTAGACAGACATGGTGCCTTGCTTCAGATTGCGAAACTACTCACGCATGCCCTCAGTGACACTGGTAGGGATGTGATGAGAACGGAAATTGCGGTAGAAGTCAGTCCAAGAGATCTCACGACCCGCTCTAGAGTCTTTGTACTGTTGCCACCAATCTGCAGCTTGGTCTTTGAGTTGGAAAGCGGCAAACTTGACATAATCCTCAGGTCTGATATTACTGCACTCGAAATGCTTTTTGATGTCCATGATCCAATCTTCAGCATCTAGCGGATCAACATAGTAGCTGAAAGACTTGGGTTGATTGGCAAGGAATTGGTTCAGAGTCGCAAAGTGAGGTTGATTGAACAGATTTCCTTGGCCTTGGTTCCCTTGATTGCCTTGATTCCCTTGATTTGCTTGCAAACTCTGCATCATTTGCATGAGCATCTGAGTGTTTGCATTGGTTTCTTGCATAATCGATCTCCATGCCACAGCTGGAGGAGGAGGGGAAGGTGGACGCTCTTTTTCACCCTCTGGGTTCTGGCTGGGAACTTTCTTAGGTGCCATCCTGAAGATGATGACAACCATTAGCCATTGAAGCAAATAATAGATATGCTGAATCAACGGCTAGATATTGCAACATATAGTCTTCACAATGAACATCCAAACAAAATTGAACAAATGAATTCCATAGCTTAATGGTACATCAACTTGTCGAGAAGCCACTTGGGAGAACAAAATGATAGATTAAAACATCAAGGTAACAGATGGAACAAATACAGAATAGAGGTTTCATCCCACATGTTCGTGCTAATGCCCCATGGCATGTGTTACAAAGGGCCTTGCAATCCCTGAGTCAGCATAGCCAAGGACTCTTTAAGATGCAACCCCCTAGTGTAACAATAACCATGATAACCTCTCCACTAGAAGTTGAACCCCAATCTCATATCATGCACCCGTTGGAAGATTACCTAAGAGCTACTTGAATCTACCTATTAATTCCCGAAGCTTTCCGGTTATGCAATCTGGTGTTGGGGATACAGGGGAAGCACCGCATATCACACAACTAATAAATCCTACATCCAGCTGTATCCATCCGTCAACACATAACCAGGCACCTTCGAAAACCGTTTACCTCGGACCTTCGAAACGCATCCGCTATACTAGCTGTGGCAATACTCCCGAACTATCCCCCCAATACTGGGTGACGTCAGGGTTATCTCACCACCAGACACGCATAGAAGAGTTTTCGATGTCGGCCACCTCTGGTATTCGAGAACAACAACGATACAATTGTGACAACAACACCTCGGAGCTCAACTCCCCGGGACACTGCCACAACCCCTAAATGACATGAGGCACCAAGAATAATGTTCTCGTCACAAAGATATCGGAACAATCCAAACAATACCCGCGTGATCCTAATTTTTTTGGGTGAAAATTGAGGATAATGATGTTAAAACAACGTCAAAAATCCTCACCAGAGCGACGAAGGGGATGAGGAGTAAAAAGAAATCCTACTCTCCGATATATATATGACTCAAAACATTTTTGTGTGTGTGTGCCTAGACTCAACATCGGCAACGGTTCGATCAATCATGGGGCTCCTAGGTCGGAGAAGGCTCTGATACCAACTTGTAATGCCCAGGATGCGACTATATCTCCTACATGTCGAGGCACAAGTTAGAGACATAATCGCATTCTGGAATGATCGCAAGCGTGGTATCTTTGCACAACTCATGTAATGAACAAGGACGAAAGAGTAAAATAGTTGACTTACACTCGCCACGTCACACAATTAATTCAACATTCATACATTCATCCAAATAACTCAGGGTCCGACTACGGACGAAAACAAACGAGAAAAGATACCATAACCACAAATTCTGATCGCCCCTAGTATGAACCACTACTGATCGTCGGGATACGTCACATACATACGACCACGCTCTTCATCGAACTCCCAGTGAAGTTCTTGTCCATCTCCTGCGTCGTACTCTATTGTACCTGCATCTGGTGTGTGGTGTAATCTGTGAGTCACAAGGATTCAGCAATCCCATTCTCGGGTATCAAAACTAACAAAGCCTTTTAGGTGTGGATAGGTAATAAAGTGTCTGCAGCAAGCACTAAGCAACTAGCTTACGAAATTAGAGCGAGATGAGGATATGTGCCAACAGTCGCCAAAGATGATCAATAAGTAATCCTAGCTACTCACGTTCATGCATAACCCCACCGTGTTCACTTTCCGAAAACCCCTTCGAAAAGAGACCGTCACGGTTACTCACACAGGTAGTGTATTCTTAAGGATATTGTGTCAATTTATCTACAACCGAATATTAACAACTCCCATCTGCCACATAACCGCGGGCACGGCTTTCAAAAGATCATAACCCTGCAAGGGTGTCCCAACTTAGCTCATCACAAGCTCACGATCCGCGGAGTTGCAACTCCATGTTGGGAAGACCCGAGTATTCTCGGAATCCCGTGCTCAAGATATTTCGAAAAAGGTAAAACTAATCCAGCAAGACTTCCTGGCGTGCTGACACCCTGATAGTAGCCGCGTGCATCTCGTCTCAGGCCACGACCGGATAAGCACTACATACAGCAACCAAAGGCCCCAGAAAAATTGGGTGGCACAGCAAGTGGCTCTAGTTTGGACCAACACTCATGAGGAGCATTGGCCTGGGGGTTGATTAAGAACTCGAGTTTATAACTCCCTATGCAAGTTTTTTGTTGTTAGGCAAATGTAGTACCAAAGTTGGGTCTTGCTGGAAAAGCTTTAAGCAATGCGAATTATCAAGGGGGGGGGGGGGCATAAACCCCAACCGTGTTAGGAACACAAAAACAAGGAACATAACACTGGTTTATCGGGTCCTAAGGTGGCATGAGTGGAACAAAACACAAACTAGAAGGCCAAGCCTTCCACCCATTACCAATATATATGTGCATTAATTTAATTAAGATATATTTGTGTTATCCCAATAAAACAAGTCCAAACATGGAGCAATCTTCAAACTTCACCTGCAACTACTAACGCTATAAGAGGGGCTGAGCAAAAGCGTACTTAGACAATCAACGGTTTGCTAGGAAGGTGGTTAGAGTGTTTCATGGCAACATAGGAGGCTGACAAGACAAGAATAGGCATCGAGGCATAACTATAGAGCGAGACAACTAGCAAGCAAAGGTAGAGGTGATATCGGGGAACGATCATCTTGCCTGTTAAGTTCTCGGTGGGATCGTAACCTTGCTCCTCAAACTCAGTCTCGACAGGAACCTCGAACTCCGAATCATCACCGGGCTCTAACCATCACAAGAATACAAACACCAGAACAAAAATCAATCACGATGCAATGCTCAAACACATGATGCAAGCAAGATGCATATGAGCATGGACATGATATGATGCATCACAAAGGAACATGATGAGTGCAACATGTGGCATTGCAAAATGCAAGAAACACAACTCAACTAAGGGAACAACATGCAAAAGAGAGCAAGAATAACATAGCGACACATGGAGTTATTTAGTTTGAACTAACTAAGCACCCAACAAATTGAATATGTTGTTTAGCATGGCAAGTAGTGCATCACAAGACCAACAACAACATGCAAGCATTTTAAATGGGCCGGAAGAAACAAACAACAATTCCGGAAAATCCCATGTGCATATATCAACTTTTGTGCTGATCTGGTAAAACCATATGTTAGATTTGCTAAACATACAAAGTAACGGCACCATGTTATTCTACATATTTTTCCACCCCATTTACATATAAACTTTGTCAAATTTGGAGCTACGGTTATTTAGTTATGATTTAAACCAATTTCAACATGTTATTTACAAAACATATACAAACAACATTTTAAATGTCTTTAACATGGCAGAAAAATGCATATTATTAATCTACACTAAAAACTAAGCAGTTTTTATATATAACTCATTTTAAAAGGATGCATGGTTCGAAAACTGTGAGCATTTTAAAATGCAAACAAAACTGAGAAAATAAAACAAAACAGAAAAAGAAATAAACATCGCCGACCCAGCCTGGACGAGCCATAGACACTATCTAGTGGGTCCAGGGGGTGCTGAGGTGGCGAGCCAGGTGTGGGAGTGGGTGCGTGAGCGCACAGAGGCTGCCAGGTGGGACCTGGGTGTCAGCGAGAGCAACAGGGCAAAAAATGTGGGCATTTTTCGATGGCCTCGAGGGATTCGAACCTGGGTGTGCGGGTTAGCAGAACGGCGTGTCAACCAGCTAGGCTGGATGCGTGTGACTGATAGAAAGGAGGTGCCGAACCTAAAGAACAAGCAAAACCACCTGGACAGAGCCACAACTCCCCGGCGAAGCAGAGACGGCGGCGAGGCTCACGGGGCTGCTCCGGCTACCACAAGGGACGGCGGAGGTGCGCGATGGATCCACGAGGGAATCCCGCACAAGCGACGTGGACCAGCTACACCTAACAATGATACAGCGACGCCGGCGGCAACAAACAGAGGCGACGGCGATGAGCTACGGAGAGACACCTACGGGCCCTAACGGAGCGGCGAGAGTACGTAGCAGGGCCTACGCGACACGACGGAGACGATGAACATGCACAGATGGGCTACAATGGTCGGAGCACTCGTCGGAGACGAGGTCCGACGGCGGCGGATTCGGGCGGACAACGAACTCGTAGCTAGAGCACGCTAGAGAGGGGAAGAAGAGCACGGGCAGGTTCGTGAGCTCACCACGAACACGTTGATGTGCTCGGCTCGGCGAGAGGGGGTCGGAGACGACGGCGAGGGCGGACGAACGCTTGCGGTGGCCGGAGTAGAAGACGAGGAAGGAGAGGAAGCAGATGAGGCGCTCGGCTCCGCGTAGACGACGTAGTGGACGTAGTCGACGTCGGGGAAGAAGCTTGACCCGGACGGCGAGGCAGAGGAGGACGGAGAGCACGCCGGCGATGAGACCGTGCTCCTAGATGCGCTCGGGAAGAGCTTGTAGCGGTGGATTTGGTGGTCTAGGTGGCCTGGCGGCGGTCGAGGAAGGAGGAGGGAAACCCTAGAGGGTTGGTGGACACCGAGGGGGCTTAAGAGAGGGGCTAGGGCGACGAAACGGAGCGGCGACGCGCTTGTGCTCGCGGTCCCCATGGCGATGGCGCGAGGAGGAAGAAAAAGGTGGGTGTGGCGGAGGCTGCGGTCGCTGATGCGCGGGCCCGTCCTGGCCACGTGGAGGCGAGGCAGAGGGGGTACGCGGGTGCCAGGGTGAGAAAAGGCAGAGGGGGCGCGCATGGTAAGGAGCTGGGCTGCGCGTGCACTGGCTGGTGGGCCAGCTTGGTGGTCGAGGCCTAGGTGGGTCTTGCTGTGGCTGGGCTGCTCTGCTGGCTGCTGCTGTACTGCCGCTTCTTTTCTTTTTCTTTTTCTTCAGACAGAAAAATAAACCCAGAAAAGTGCAGAGAGCTAGGGGCAGAATTAGGATGTGATAAAAATATCTCTCGGGTCCTGGATTTATGTTTGATTTAATAAAATTACTTTGGACATTTTTAGAGGTAGAAAAATAAAACAAGTTTGGATATAATTCAAACTTGGGTCATTTTTGAACCTGACCAAAACAACTTCAAATAAGGTGAAATTTGGCATAGCTGTTTAGGACATGGTGCAAGATTTGTTGGGAGAAGATGAACATTAAAAGAGGAGGCAAGATGTCACTTTGCAAAACAATAAGAAAGATAAAAAGAGAGAAGGAGAGGTGGTGAAACTTGGAAATGATCAAGCATGGATCACACATGGATCAAGCAACAATATAACATGCAAGAAACCACAATGCACATGGTGAGAAAGAGAATGCATTATGACAAAGTAAAGAATGCAATATCATATGACAATGATGCAAATGACATGACAATGCAATAATGATGACATCTCAACAAATAAAGGAAGGACCCCCAAGGAAAGGATGAGGACAAGGTTGCATATATTGCCAAATAAGGGAGTTTTACATCTGGGGTGTTACATACACATCATAAGCTTGCAAGCAAATGACTAAGGAGTTTAGTCATGAGGTGATGTATTATAGAACGAGTAGATAGACTTGCCGGTAACGAGATTGAACTATGTATGAAGATACCGACGATCGAATCTCGGGCAGGTAATATACCGATAGACAAAGGGAATTACGTATGTTGTCATAACAGTTCGGCCGATAAAGATCTTCGTAGAATATGTAGGAGCCAATATGGACATCCATGTTCCGCAATTGGTTATTTATCGGAGAGGTGTCTCGATCATGTCTACATAGTTCTCTAACCCGTAGGGTCCGCACGCTTAGCGTTCATTGACGATATAGTGTTATATGAGTTATGTGATTTGGTGACCGAATGTTGTTCGGAGTGCCAGATGAGATCACGGACATCACGAGGAGTGTCGAAATGGCCGAGAGGTAAATATTGATATATAGTACGATGGTATTCGGACATCGGAAGTGTTTCGGAGGGTATCAGGTACTTATCGGGTCACCAGAAGGTGTTTCGGGTACCCCCGGCAAAAGTTATGAGCCTTATGGGCCAAAAGAGGGAACACACCAGCCACAAGGGGCTGGTGCACCCACCATAGCAAGCCGGCCTAGGAGGAGACGGAAAGAGGGGAAGGGAAAGGAAAATGTGGATTAGGATTCCCACTTCCTTCCCTCTCCCCCCCTGTTTCCTCCCCCTCGGTTATATATGGCAGGGGGCGAGGCTTGGGAGGGACTCCAAGTAGGATTCCTCCTACTTGGGCGCCTCCTATGGATGCTCCTCCCTCCCTCCAACCTATATATATGTGGGGAGGAGGCGCCACAACAATACACAACATTGTCTTAGCCGTGTGCGGCGCCCCGTCCACCGTTTACTCCCGTGGTCATATTTTTGCAGTGCTTAGGTGAAGCCCCGCGGAGATCACTTCACCATCACCGTCACCATGCCGTCGTGCTGACGGAACTCATCTACTACCTCGACATCTTGCTGGATCAAGAAGGTGAGGGACGTCACTGAGCTGAACGTGTGCAGAACGCGGAGGTGTCGTGCGTTCGGTACTTGATCGGTTGAAGCACGAAGAAGTTTGACTATATCAGTCGCGTTATGAAACGCTTCCACTTATGTATACGAGGGTATGTAGACACGCTCTCCCCCTCATTGCTATGCATATCCATGGATAGATCATTGCGTGTGCATAGATTTTGTTTTGTTTTCCATGCAACATTTCCCAACAGTGACATCATGAGCCAGGTCTATGCATAGATGATATGCACGAGTAGAACACAAAGAGTTGTGGGCGGTGATCATGATACTACTTACCACCAACGTCTTATTTTTATTCGGCGGTATTGTAAGATGAAGCGGCCCAAACCAACCTTACATGTACACATACATGAGACTGGTTCCACCTATAGACATGCAACTTGTTTTGCATAAAGGTGGCTGGTGGGTATCTGTTTCTCCTACTGTAGTTGAATCGAATTTGACTGCGTCGGTACTTATTGAAGGTTAAAGCAGCAAACTTGATAAATCACCGTTGTGGTTTTTGTGCCACAGGTAAGAACAGTTCTTGCTAGAAGCCCATAGCAGCCACGTAAAACTTGCAACAACAAAGTAGAGGATGTCTAACTTGTTTTTGCAGGGCATGTTGTGATGTGATATGGTCAAGAAGTGATGAGTTATACATTTTTGTATGAGATGACCATGTTTTGTAAATTATCAGCAACCGACAGGAGCCTTATGGTTGTCTCTTTATTGTATGAAATGCAATCTCCATGTAATTGCTTTACTTTATCGCTATGAGTTAGCAATAGTCGTAGAAGCAATAGTTGGTGAGACGACCACGCCGCCACGATGGAGATCAAGGTGTTGAGCCGGTGGCGATGGAGATCATGATGATGCTTTGGAGATGGAGATCAAAAGTACAAGATGATGATGGCCATATCAAGTCACATATTTTGATTGCATGTGATATTTATCCTTTGTGCATCTTATTTTGCTTAGAACGATGGCATCATTATAAGATGATCCCTTCACTAAATTTTAAGATAATAGTGTTCTCCCCAAGTATGCATCATTGCTACAGTTCGTCGTTTTGAGACACCACGTGATGATCGGGTGTGATAGACTGTACGTTCACATACAACGGGTGTAAGACAATTTTACACATGCAAAATACTTTGGTTAAACTTGACGAGCCTAGCATGTACAGACATGGCCTCGGAACAGTGGAGACCGAAAGGTCGAATATGAGTCATATAGTAGATATCATCAACATAGAGATGTTCACCATTGATGACTACTCCATCTCACATGATGATCAGACATGGTTTAGTTGATTTGGAACATGTATCTGTCGGCGTTCTGGGAACGGGGGGGGGATACCCAGACTTGCCTGCTTGCGGCCCAGGGCGTGGCTCACCAGGCGGCCTGGTACGACCCAACATTTTCGGCAGAACACTCAAGACCCTCGCGAGGGGCCAAGCCTCGCGAGGCGGACAACACAAGGCATCCCCCGGGGCGGCCTCACTAGGCCGGCTCGTGAGGATCGGAGATATCGAGGCGAGGGACACCTCGCGAGGTCCTCGTGACGTGAGCAGTGACGACCAAGGCCAGGCGGGCGCCAGCGGGCGTAGAGTGCTAGTTTCCTCTTTGGTGCTAAAGGAGTAGGTGCAGGCGCGCAGTCCCGAGGCATCATGCAAAGGTTTCCATATCGGTGCAACAAGACCAAGACCAGCAGGACGGTAGAACGGAGGTCATCATGGAGCCCACGACGACGTCACCAGCAGAGCCTTTGGCAGGCAAAGACTACCTTTTGTCAGGATAGCTTGTACTAGCTGTCCCCCCTTCAAATTTGGCCGTTGTGGGATCCCTTCCCGCTCAATATTTGGGGAGAGGACCTGGGCCTCTATAAATAGGACTAGCCACCACCATCGGGATCTCATCTTGAGCTGATTAGATAGAAGGCCACACACCTCAAGCTCACCCGAGCGCAAGAACCCCTCTCCTCAGGAGGCAGTTCATCCATGTACTAGTTCTTCATCAACCTACAAGGAATTCCACCACACTACACTAGATTAGGGTATTACACCACAACGGTGGCCCGAACCAGTATAAACTTCGTGTCCCTTGTTCATCGGATCTGACGAGCTAGGCTTAGGGATCGGTGAGTAGACGAGCTAGGGCAGAAGGAGAAATCTTTGTGTGCACCCCAGAGTTCGAACCTTAAGGGTTTTGCCGGAAACCAAGATCTACATTTGGCGCGCCAGGTAGGGGTGTGCCTAAACTTCCCTTCTGTCAATCCGCGCTCCATCGTCCCAGCGGTTCCATGGCCTATGCTCGCAGAGCCCGTGCTAAGCGGTGGGCTGCCCTTGCTGCCCGCGTCGCTCAGACTGCTCCTGCCGGCGGACCACCCCACCGCTCTCCATCGCCTGCCGCCAACGTCGCCACCAGCCTGGGCGGCATGACCATCAGGCATCGTCTCTGCACCCCTCCGTGCGGCGTGATGGACACACCGCTACCCCGTCACTAAGTCCAGCGGTCTCTTCATCCCATGCTCGTCGAGGACCCGCAGACGCGTAGGCTGCGTTGCTCATGGCATGCGAGCTCCTGCGCTACCATCTCGTCGACGACTTCTACGAAGAATGTCTTGACCGCATCACCGAGCTCGTCAGCGCTGCCGGGGGATCTCCAGCGTCGTCCCTCTCCCTGCCTCGTCCGCCTCCCCATGCGGACGACGAGGCCCATGAAGCTCCGTTGCTACCCCCGTGTCAAGGTATCGTCCAAGACGTGAGGCACGTGGCCCCACGGCGTGAACGCCCACGTGCGGTGCCAGTGCACGAAGAAGGAAGCTGCCAGGAGATCCAGCGGCCCTGTGAGGGAGCGCCAACACTCCCTCTACCGATATGCCGAGACTGCGCGCCCCCCGTCGCGGTGGCGCGCGAGGACCAAGATCAAGTTCCACCTCCCCAACAAGCTCCGATGTCGACAGCAGGCTGCAAGGCCCTCGCCCCGAGCTGCGCAACGTCAACTGGCCCGGGAAGTTCAAGGCCGACCTGCCTCCACGCTACGACGGCACCCCTGACCCTCGGAGTTCCTGCAGCTCTACGAGCTGAGCATCAAAGCGTCCAGCAGCAACGAGAAGATCATGGCGAACTGGTTCCCCATGGCCCTCAAGGATGGCGCGCGCTCATGGCTCTTGAACCTACCCGCGAGATCGGTCTCCACCTGGAGCGAGATGAGTGAGCTATTCATCACCAACTTCCAGGGCACCCGAGACCGCCCTCGGCCGCGGGTGACCTGCGGCGTATCAATCAACAACCAGGAGAAACCCTAAAGAAGTTCATCCAATGCTTCAACAGTGTCCGCGTCAAGATCCCAAAGGTCACGGATGAGGCCATCATTTCACGTTCTCAGATGGCATTCGCGACGTCAAGATGAAGGAGGAGCTTGCCATCCACGAAGATTTGTGCACATCCCTGGAGCTGTTCAACCTTGCGACCAAGTGTGCTAGAGCTGAGGAGGGGCGCCTCTCCATCGTTGAGCTCCCCACTGCTGAACCCGAAGACAAGAAGGCCAAGAGCAAGGACGTGAGCACAAGGGAGTAGCAGTGCTCGCAGCTGAACCAGAGATGAAGCGCGGCCGCGACTACCCAGAACCACCCAAGAACGACCGGGCATTTAGCGTCTTCCACAACATGGACAACCACAACACTCACGATTATCAAGAGCTCAGGGCCCTCCGCGAAGGATGCGTCATCCAACGCCCCGAGCGTGGCAACCGTGGCTACGGCCGCGGGGGAAGTCGGACCGGGGGACGCTGGGACGACCGCGGCCCCCGCCAGGTGTGACGTGATCAACCTCGGGAGGACCGTTGGCGCGGCCAGCCCTGCGAGGACACCTGGAGGGACCAGCCTCGGGAGGACCGTCCTCAGGGCAGGGCTGGCCTTCCACCTCTGCCACCGCCAAGGAGAAACGACGTCCAGGATGAGGGGGCTAGGGGCTTCCAGGAGCCACGTGCCATCGCCTGCATCTTGGGCGGAGCACAAGCCCCAGCTTCTCAGCGCCTTTTCACGTAGTTCGCCCGTGAAGTAACGCGGCTCTCCCCAAGCTCGAGGCTACTCACCCACTCAGGTGGTCCAGGTGCCCCATCACCTTCAGTTCAGCACACCAACTCAAGTGCGCGGCTACGGATGGCGCCCTCCGATGCTTTGTTCGCCCGTCATCAGCAACGTCCAAGTTACCAAGACCCTCATCGACGGTGGCGCAGGGCTCAACGTCCTGTCCATCGAGACATTCGACAGCCTCCAAGTACCCTACGATCAGTTGCTGCCTACCAAGCCCTTCTCCGGAGTGACAGACGGCTCCACCACCCCCGTAGGGCAGGTCCGCCTACCAGTCACCTTTGGCAAGCGCGACAAATACCACACTGAGCTCATCGACTTTGATGTCGCCCACATCCATCTCCCTTACAACGCCATCCTCGGGTACCCAGCCCTGGCCAAGTTTATGGTGGTGACTCACCACGGCTACAACGTCCTCAAGATGCCAGGAAGCGGCGGCGTCATTACCATCGTCTGTGAGGAGAAGGATGCAGTGTGCTCACTCGAGCGCGCTTACCAGGCAACAACAGTCGAGGATCCAAACAGCGACAACATCATCTACCCACCTGAGGTCGTCCCCAAGAAGAATAAGCAACTGCTCGCCCTCGAGCCTCATGGGTATGTAGCGCCAGGCGGCAGCACCTCGGGACCTACACCAAGGGAGGGGCCGCTTCCCTCTCTCACATAGGAAGGCGCGCCCGGCACCCCCCTCAGACTGGGCTCGGGGGCTCTCCTCTGGAGGGCCTCTGACTTAGCTAATGTCACGAGGGAGGCGCTCGAGAACCATGTGGAGGAGTGCTTCGCTGCACACTTCCCCCCGGAGGCCTCGAGGCGTGAGGCACCAAGCGCTCAGGAGTTCATAAGCCAAACCATCGAAGACCTACAGGTGCCAAGGGCAATGTGGGGCCAGCACCGCCCGGTTCCCCTGAGTACAGCTGTCTGCCCAGGCTCAGGATATGGGCTGCGTGTCTGCGTCAATGTCCCCGCACTCAACATGATCGCATCTCAGGAGCTCTACTGGCCTTCCCAGGTGGGTCGGTGCCAGGGTTCCCCTCACAGCTACGTGCGCATGCCCTTCGGCCTGCCGAACCAAGCGACCCTGCACCAGTGCCACATGCGGGAAGTCCTGGCGACTCGTGAGGTCAGGCATAAGGAGATCCAGGCGGAGCTAGACTCGGCCCTCCGCGAGATCTGGGGAACCCCAGAGCCTCATGAGGTGCCGGAGCCAGGCAGCGCGTAAGGAGCAGCATCTGCGTCGAGCATCCTCAGCTACACCAACACTACTTCAACAACGGTGCCAGGTGACATTTTCTGGTTTTTGTTCAACTGGGAGCGCCCCTCGGGCAGCATCATTCCCAGGTCGTACGGGCCTGTCCCTGCGACGTCTATCCTTTTGCATCTCAACTCGCCTTGTTGGGGGGCGCCCCTCGGGCTGCATAATCCCCAGGCCGCACATTTCTGTCCTTGTGGCATGTATTTCCCTTGCATTTTACCTGAGCTAGCGCTACCATCTCTGTCAGCTGCATCTGGATCGCTCGTCTATCTGGCCGTCACTCCTACACCATGAACATCTCGCGCCCTCGCAAGCTTGCTTGCATCCGACTCGTGATCGTGGGCGGGCACGACGTTTGTGCTCGGGTCCGTCCCTGCAGCGCCGCCAAATCCAAGCGGCTGAGCTCTGGCTCACGGGCCAGCCCCGTGTACATAACCTCCCATGGCCCTTGGTGCCTCGCCCACGCTCGGGCCGGATGCTAGCAGGTGAGTTATGGTGCACGATACTGTGCCCCGCCGCTGTGGGAGCCGCGCGCCGGTTGTCTTTTCTTAGGACATTCACATGAGAAGACTAGGCACGACGTCTGTGCTCGAGTCCGTCCCTGCAGCGTTGACAAATCCAACAGCTGAGCTATGTCTGGCGGGCCGGCCCCGTTCATGTCACCTCCTGGGGTCGTTGGTGTCCGACCTTCTCATATGGTAGTCTCGAGGGATTCACCCGACGCAGGTTGCCTAACCATCTTGTAGGGTCACCTCAAGTGCTCTCGTCCAAGACCAGGCGCAACCCGCCTTGAGGTAGGGCCTCATGAGTCCCGCGCTAGCTCACGAGTGCCCAGATACACCTCGTCTAGCCCCACTGTGCCAGCCACGCGTCCGGGCAGGGCTGTATATGCCCGGGGGCTCTCCGCGGTAGGGAGTCCCCTCCCACGGTCTAGTGGAAGCACCATGCTCCGCGCTGGCAGACGACACGGTCAAGGAGCGGCTATGCCCATCCAAGGACGGTAGCGCCATGCTCTGTGCTGGTTATAAACAACTGGGGGTGGCCTCACGACCGCGTTAACCTCACGGAGCCCCTCGGCTCAGTGACCAGCCCCACCGCGCGGTGCTCCCCTCGGGAGGGTAGCGTGAGGGGGCTCGGCACGGGGGCTGCATTCAGGTCACGCCTGGCGTACGCCCCTACCAAGTCCCCCGGGCTTGGTCGACGTGCAACCCTCTCGAGCGCAAGCCCGGCGAGGACAGGTATGAGGTCTGTTCGTACGTCAAGGGGGACCCTTGGGCATCGCGACCGAAGGGCCTAACTGGTCCCGTAGCCCCTCACTCCCTGGTATTGTCCTGGTTTCTGGTCAAGGCCAGCGGCGGCTGAGGTACGCGCGGGGCCGGGCCCTGCCGATGAAGAACATCAAGGCCTGAGTCCAGCATTCCCTTCCCTCAGGTCTGTTCGTACATCAAGGGGGACCCTTGGGTATCGCGACCCAAGGGCCTAACTCGTCCCGTAGCCCCTCACTCCTTGGTCTTGTCCTGGTTTCCGGTCAAGGCCAGCAGCGGCTGAGATACGCGCGGGGCCGGGCCCTGCCGACGCAGAACACCAAAGCCCTGCCTAGCGCTTCCTACCTAGGGACTGTTTGCACATCAAGGGGGGCTCCTGAGCATCGCGACTCAGGAGCCTAACTGGCCACGTAGCCCCTCACTCCCTGGCCTTGGCCTAGTGACCTGGACAAGCCAGTGGCGGCTGAGGTATGTGCGGGGCCGGGCTCTGCCGACGTAGAACGATAAATAGGAAGGGAAGCGCGAATATCTAGCAAGTATTACAAGCCAAATTGTTCTTCAAACGTTAAACAGAAGTTTTAACGCCTCCACGAGGCTCGTACATATTGCAGGGAACAAAGATATGGAGGAGCACCGACACTCACCAGCAGGCCCTTCCCTCTGCTCAGGGCACCACTTCCAAGAAGCACCTCCTCATCAGCGGCATCGCCGCGCCCTGAGGGAGGATCAGTGGAGCCGTCGGCTGGAGGAGGAGAGTTGGCAATGAGGAACTTCTTTAGCAAGGCCTCCACATGGTCCTTCACGGCTTCAGCGGCGGCCTCGCAGCGCTCCGTCTCCATAGGCTCGAGCAGTACCCCGAGGTCGGCGTTGGGGTCGCAAAGGTGCAGGTGGCTAAGGACGCGCGTCAAGGCAGAAGAAGAAAGCACGCGAGCTTCCTCCTCCCCCAGGAGGCTGATCTCGCAGACGACATCCTCAAGCGCCAGGACAAGATAAGGAAGCAGCTGGGCGGGGCCTTCATCATCCGTCGCCAGTGGTTTCTCCAAGCCCTTCTCGTAGAGCGCCCTCATCGCCTGGCGAGACCTCTCCTCGAGGGACTTGAAGGTCGCTCGATCCTTGGCCAGAACCTTTGCTTTGGTTTCCAGCTGGGCCTCCTGTGCTTCCGTCGCCCGCTTTAGCTCCTCCAGGCGACTGCGCTCCGCAGACAGCTCCTTCGCCAGCTGCTCCAGCTCGGCGTCGCGACTGGCTACGACATCTTCTTGGGCCTTCATCCTCTTCTCATCCGCCTTGCACTTGCCACGCAAGTCTCGCAGCTCGGTACCCACCGACTGGCGGCGCTCCTGGGCGGTCCGAGCGTCCTTTAGCGCCACCTCACGAACATTTACGGCCTGGTCGGCGACCCGCTTGTCCTCTTCGGAGGCCGCCATGACCTGGCTTAGTACCTACCGGACAGACGCGTTGGAGCTCAGCCAGCCAAAAACCGGCTCTAGACGCCCGGCCACCAGGCGACGATCGACACCTTGAAGGTCATCCTGGAGCTGTGTCAGTGCAAAAAAGGCCTCCTTCAGGGCGCCGGGCAAAGCCGGAGGGTCGCGAGCTGGCGGCATGATCACAGTAGGGGACTGTGGCGCAGCCAAGACCTCCTGAGCCCTGACAACGCTGGCAGCAGAGTTGAAGACGGGGCCCCCAAAGCCTGCTCAACCAAGGCCGTGACCCCCACCTGAGGTAAGTCCCCTGGGCCTTGCGGTGGCAACCGTGCAGCACAAGCAGAGGCTCCTCCACCACCCGTCTGCGTCAGGGGGAATGAGGCCGAGCCGGGCCGCTGGACCTCCGGTGCGGTCGCCTCTCCCTTCGTCTTTTTTGTCGACGACGCTGACCTAGTAACGTAGGGCAAGATGTTGTGAATCAACAATGGAATCGAGAACAAAAACAAATCCAGGCCAAGGTACTTACTGGTCCACGGCGACAAAACCCCGAGACCTCTTAAGAACCATGGAGCCCAAGGGCCCCGCAGCCTGCGCCGCTGGAACACGAGCCCCCAAGACAGGTGGGGCCGTAGCTGCTGACACGACGACGGTGCCTGACGGTGCCGAGGCTGAAGCGCTACCTCGGGGGATCAGCGCCGACCGACTCTTCATCGAGACCCCAGCTGGCGGCTTCTTCAAGGGGGTGTGCTTGGACCTCGTGACAGCTCCGGCCGGGGGCGGCACCTCCTCCACCGGGTGGTCGTCGTTGCCATCATTGTCGGGAAAGGCGCGAAGGAGGTCGGCCTTACGAGGAGGGGAGGACTCTCCAGCCCCCTCCATGGTTGCCTCCAAGTCGTCTTCCTCCCTGGAGTCGCCCGAAGACACCTCCACCGGTGCGGCTGCCACTTGAGCTTCTGGCGGCGCCGGAGGCACGATCCCGCGCACGTCAAAGGTGGGCATGGAGGCCTCCACTCTCGCCCCGTCCTGGCGGCGATACAATGGGACATGGGAAGCAGGCGGATATCGCAGGTCGACCCCAACCAGGAGACGGAGAGCAGCCCCAAGCTGCTCGACGGACAGGGCGGCGTAGCGCAGCCGGAGGTTGTCCGACTCGTCCCCAAGCGTCCACAAGGTGCGCGAGCGAGCCTGAAGTGGAGCCACGCGGCATGTCAAGAATTCCTTGACAATCATGGCCCCCATTGATACGTCCATTTTGCATCATGCATTTATGTTGACATTTATTGCACTATGGGCTCTTATTACACGTTATGTCACAATACTAATGCCTTTTCTCTCTTATTTTACAAGGTTTACATGAAGAGGGAGAATGCCGGTAGCTGGAATTCTGGGCTGGAAAAGGAGCAAACATTAGAGACCTATTCTGCACAACTCAAAAAGCTCCAAAACTCCATGAAACATCGTTTTAGAAAATATAAAAAATATCTGGCGAAAGAGATCTGCCAGGGGGGCCACCACCTGTCCACGAGGGTGGGGGGCGCGCCCCCCTGCCTCGTGGGCCAGCCGGTGAACCCCGATACCCACCTTCTCCTATATGAGGTGCTTTGACTTGGAAAAAAACATAAGGAGGCCTTCGGGACAAAACGCCGTCGTCTCGAGGTGGAACCTTGGCGGAACCTATCTAGGGCTCCGGCGGAGCTGTTCTGCCGGGGATACTTCCCTCCAGGAGGGGGAAATCGTCACCGCCGTCACGACCAACAACTCTCCCATCTTAGGGAGGGTTATCTTCATCGACATCTTCACCAACACCATCTCCTCTCAAACCCTATTTCATCTCTTGTATCCAATCTTTGTATCAAAACCTCAGATTGGTACCTGTAGGTTGCTAGTAGTGTTGATTACTCCTTATAGTTGATGCTAGTTGGTTTACTTGGTGGAAGATCATATGTTCAGATCCATTATGCATATTAATACTCCTATGATTATGAACATGAATATGCTTTGTGAGTAGTTACGTTTGTTCCTGAGGACATGGGAGAAGTCTTGCTATAAGTAGTCATGTGAATTTGGTATTCGTTTGATATTTTGATGAGATGTATGTTGTCTTTCCTCTAGTGGTGTCATGTGAACGTCGACTACATGACACTTAATCATTGTTTGGACCTAGAGGAAGGCATTGGGAAGTAATAAGTAGATGATGGGTTGCTAGAGTGACAGAAGCTTAAGCCCTAGTTTATGCGTTGCTTCGTAAGTGGCTGATTTGGATCCACATGTTTCATGCTATGGTTAGGTTTACCTTAATACTTATTTTGTAGTTGCGGATGCTTGCAATAGAGGTTAATCATAAGTGGGGTGCTTGTCCAAGTAAGGGCAACACCCAAGCACCGGTTCACCCACATACTAAATTATCAAAGTAACAAACGCAAATCATATGAACGTGATGAAAACTAGCTTGACGATAATTCCCATGTGTCCTTGGGAGCGCTTTCCTTCATATAAGAGTTTGTCCAGGCTTGTCCTCTGCTACAAAAAGGATTGGGCCATCTTGCTGCACCTCATTTACTTTTACTATTTGTCACTTGTTACCAATTACTTTATCACAAAACTATCTTTACCGATAATTTCAGTGCTTGTAGAAAATACCTTACTGAAAACTGCCTATCATTTCCTTCTGCTCCTCGTTGGGTTCGACACTCTTACTTATCGAAAGGACTACGATAGATACCCTACACTTGTGGGTCATCAAGACTCTTTTCTGGTGCCGTTGCCGGGGAGTGAAGTGCCTTTGGTAAGTGGAATTTGGTAAGGAAAAAATTATATAGTGTGCTGAAATTTACTGTTACTTGTTACTATGGCTCATAATCCTTTCAGAGGCTTGTTCAGGGTATCTTCACCCCGACCAGTAGAGCAAAGAGTTGCTCCTCAACCTACTGAATGTACTGAAAATGTTTGCTTTGAAATTCCTTCGGGTATGATAGAGAAACTGCTAGCTAATCCCTTTACAGGAAATGGAACACTACATCCCGATTTGCACCTAATCTATGTGGATGAAGTTTGTGGATTATTTAAGCTTGCAGGTATGCCCGAGGATGTAATCAATAATAAGGTCTTCCGTTTATCTTTGAAGGGAGATGCATTGACATGGTTTAGGCTATGCGATGATATTGGATCTTGGAACTACAATCGATTGAAGTTGGAATTTCATTAGAAGTTCTATCCTATGCATTAGGTTCATCGTGATCGTAATTATATATATAATTTTTGGCCTCGCGAAGGAGAATGTATCGCTCAAGCTTGGGGGAGGCTTAAGTCAATGTTATATTCATGCCCCAATCATGAGGTCTCAAGGGAAATGATCATTCAAAAAATTTATGCTCGTCTTTCTCTCAATAATCGCTCCATGCTCGATACTTCTTGTACTGTTTCTTTTATGATGAAGACTATTGAATTCAAATGGGATTTATTGGAAATAATTAAACGCAACTCTGAATATTGGGACCTCGACGAAGGTAAGGAGTCAGGTATAACCCCTAAGTTTGATTGTGTTAAATCTTTTACGGATACCGATGTTTTCCGTGAATTTAGCACTAAATATGGACTTGACTCTGAGATAGTAGCTTCTTTCTGTGAATCATTTGCTACTCATGTTGATCTCCCCAAGGAGAAGTGGTTTAAATACCATCCTCCCATTAAAGTAAAAGTAGTGAACCTGTTAAAGTTGAAGAAAAGACTATCACTTATAATGTTGATCCTATTGCTCCTACTGCTTATATTGAGAAACCGCCTTTCCCTGTTAGGATAAAGGATCATGCTAAAGCTTCAATTGTGGTTCGTAAGAGTAATACTAGAACACCTACACCCTCTGAGCAAATTAAATTTGAACCTAGTGTTGCTATGGTTAAGAATCTCTTGGTCGAGAATTTAGATGGACATGTTATTTATCTCCAAGAGAAACCTGCTAGAATCGCCAAAACCGATACCAAGAATAAACATAGACCTGTTGTAGGCATGCCTGTTATTTCTGTTAAAATAGGAGATCATTGCTATCATGGTTTATGTCACGTAGGTCCTAGTGCGAGTGTAATACCTCATCCCTTATATAAAGAAATTATGCACGATATTGCACCCACTGAGTTAGAAGGTATTGATGTTACTATTAAACTTGCTAATAGAGACACTATTTCACCAGTTGGGATTGTTAGAGATGTTGAAGTTTTGTGTGGGAAGGTTAAATACCCTGCCAATTTTCTTGTTCTCAGTTCCCCACAAGATGATTTTTGACCCATTATATTTGGTAGACCCTTCTTGAACACTGTTAATGCTAAGATGGACTGCGAAAAGGATATTGTTACTGTTGGATTAGGGGATATGTCTCATGATTTTAACTTTGCTAAATTTCGTAGACAACCCCATGATAAAGAATTGCCTAGTAAGGATGAAATTATTGGTCTTGCTTCTATTGTTGTGCCTCCCAACAATCCATTAGAACAATATCCGCTAGACCATGAAAATGATATGTATATGAATGAGAGAAGGGAAATAGATGAAATATTCTTTAAGCAGGGACCCTTATTGAAAAACAACTTGCCTGTTGAAATTCTAGGGGATCCTCCTCCACCCAAGGGTGATCCCATGTTTGAACTCAAACCCTTACCTGATACTCTTAAGTATGTTTATCTCGATGAAAAGAAGATATATCATGTTATTATTAGTGCTAACCTTTTAGAGCAGGAAGAAGAAAAATTATTGAAAACTCTGAAGAAGCACCGTGCTGCTATCAGATATACTCTGGATGATCTTAAGGGCATTAGTCCCACTCTATGCCAACACAAGATAAAGTTGGAAGAGGACGCGAAACCGATTATCGATCAGCAACGACGGTTAAATCCTAAGATGAAAGAGGTGGTAAGGAAGGAAATACTAAAGCTTCTAGAGGCAGGTATAACTTATCCAATTGCTGATAGCCAGTGGGTAAGTCATGTCCATTGTGTCCCTAAGAAGGGAGGTATGACTATTGTTCCTAATGATAAAGATGAATTGACCCCGCAAAGAATTGTTACAGGTTATAGGATGGTAATTGATTTTCGCAAATTAAACCACTAAGAAAGATCATTACCCTTTGCCTTTTATTGATCAAATGCTAGAAAGGTTATCCAAACACACCCATTTTTGCTTTCTAGATGGTTATTCTGGTTTATCTCAAATACCTGTGTCAAAAGGGGATCAAGAAAAGACCACCTTGTCCTTTCGGAACCTTTGCTTATAGACGTATGCCTTTTGGTTTATGTAATGCACCTGCTACCTTTCAAAGATGCATGATGGCTATATTCTATGATTTTTGTGGAAAGATTATTGAGGTCTTCATGGATGATTTTTTTGTTTACAGAACTTCTATTGATGATTGCTTGAGCAACCTTGGTCGAGTTTTGCACAGATGTGAAGACACTAATCTTGTCTTGAATTGGGAAAAGTGCCACTTTATGGTTAATGAAGGTATTGTATTGGGGCGTAAAATTTCTGAAAGAGGTATTGAAGTTGACAAAGCTAAAGTTGATGCCATTGAAAAGATGTCGTGTCCCAAGGACATCAAAGGTATAAGAAGTTTCCTTGGTCATGCCGGGTTTTATAGGAGGTTCATTAAGGACTTCTCCAAAATCTCCAGGCCTCTGACTAATCTCTTACAAAAAGATGTTCCTTTTGCCTTTGATGATGATTGTGTAGAAGCATTTGAAATACTTAAGAAAGCATTGATCTCTGCACCTATGGTCCAGCCTCCTGACTGGAATTTACCGTTTGAGATTATGTGCGATGCTAGTGATTATGCTGTAGGTGCTGCTCTAGGACAAAGAGTTGATAAGAAATTGAATGTTATCCAATATGCTAGTAAAACTCTAGACAGTGCCCGGAGAAATTATGCTACTAGTGAGAAAGAATTTTTAGCAGTCGTATTTGCTTGTGATAAGTTTAGACCTTATATTATTGATTCTAAAGTAACTATTTGAACTGACCATGCTGCTATCAAATACCTTATGGAAAAGAAAGATGCTAAACCTAGACTTATTAGATGGGTTCTCTTGCTGCAAAAATTTGATTTGCATATTACTGATAGAAAGGGAACCGAGAACCCCGTTGCAGACAACTTATCTAGGCTAGAAAATATTCTTGATGACCCACTACCTATTGATGATAGCTTTCCTGATGAACAATTAGCTGTCATAAATGCTTCTCGTACTGCTCCATGGTATGCTGATTATGCTAATTATATTGTTGCTAAGTTTATACCACCTAGTTTCACATATCAGCAAAAGAAAAAGTTCTTCTATGATTTGAGACATTACTTCTGGGATGACCCACACCTTTCTAAAGAAGGAGTATATTGTATTATTAGACGTTGTGTACCTGAGCATGAACAGAAACAGATCCTACGCAAGTGCCACTCCGAAGCTTATGGACGACACCATGCTGGAGATAGAACTGCGCATAAGGTATTGCAATCTGGTTTTTATTGGCCTACTCTCTTCAAGGATGCTCGTAAGTTTGTCTTATCTTGTGATGAATGTCAAAGAATTGGTAATATTAGTAGACGTCAAGAAATGCCTATGAATTATTCACTTGTTATTGAACCATTTGATGTCTGGGGCTTTGATTATATGGGACCATTTCCTTCCTCCAATGGGTATACACATATTTTAGTTACTGTTGATTACATTACTAAGTGGGTAGAAGCTATTCCAACTAGTAGTGCTGATCACAACACCTCTATTAAGATGCTTAAAGAAGTTATTTTTCCGAGGTTTGGAGTCCTTAGATACTTAATGACTGATGGTGGTTCACACGTTATTCATGGTGCTTTCCGTAAAATGCTTGCTAAGTATGATGATCATAGAATCGCATCCCCTTACCACCCACAGTCTAGTGGTCAAGTAGAGATAAGTAACAGAGAGCTGAAATTATTTTTGCAAAAGACAGTTAATAGGTCTAGAAAGAATTGGCCCAAGAAACTTGATGATGCATTATGGGCCTATAGAAGTGCATACAAAAATCCTATGGGTATGTCTCCATATAAAATGGTTTATGGAAAAGCATGTCATTTACCTCTTGAGCTAGAACACAATGCATATTGGGCTATTAAAGAGCTCAATTACGATTTTAAACTTGCCGATGAGAAGAGGTTATTTGACATTAGCTCACTAGATGAATGGAGAACCCAAGCCTATGAGAATGCCAAGTTGTTTAAAGAAAAGGTTAAAAGATGGCATGACAAAAAGATACAAAAGCATGAGTTTAACATAGGTGATTATGTCTTGCTATACAACTCTCGTTTAAGATTTTTGCAGGAAAACTTCCCTCTAAATGGGAAGGTCCTTACGTTATCGAGGAGGTCTATCGTTTCGGTGCCATAAAAATCAACAACTTCGAAGGCAGAAATCCGAAGATGGTGAACGGTCAAAGAATCAAACATTATATCTTAGGTAACCCTATAAATGTTGAAACCAATGTTATTGAAACCATAACCCCGGAGGAATACATAAGGGACACTTTCCAGAACGATTCAGACCCCGAAAAGGAAGAGGTATGTTGTACGGTAAGTAAACTAACTCCAAAATAGTTCTAATGGCAATTTTTCACCATTTTGGAATATTTAGAAAAATAGAAAAATAAGAGGCATTCCGGAAAGGACACGAGGCGTCCACGAGGGTGGAGGGCCCGCTACCCCCCTGGGCGCGCCCCCTGCCTCGTGGGCACCTCGTGTGCTTCCCGTACTCCGTTTTCTTGCACCTTACTTCTTTTGGTCGGTAAAAATTCACTATATATTCTCCCAAAGGCTTTGACCACCATATCACGCAAAAATCCTCTGTTTTTGTTTCGAGTTGTTTCTGTCGCAGATAAGAGCAAGATGTCTTCTCAGGAGTCAATTGGAGAGAGTCAGGTGTCTCATCCAACACCTAGCCCAGGAGCGAACAGCGATGCTGACCACTTTGGTCCATCAACGGAGGAAGAGATGGAGGCTGGCTTGTAGAGGATAGATGCCATGGAGGAAGATCAATAAGTTACTTCTTGGTTTTGAGCTGGATTCACGATGGGGAAACTACAGAGCTCAGCTATTCCAAACCCAGTCATCCCTACCAATGTCAGGTTTCATTCTTATGAAAATATGAAAAATAGTGTTACTTGGTCTCCCGCAGCTATGCAACATCCCTGGGTGAAAGGAGCTTTAGCCGTTACGGGCAAGCTACACAAGGAAATTATGGACCTTAAGCAACAAGTTAACAAGCTCGAGGAGGAGAATCGCATCCTGAGGGGTATCATCGCTAAGAATATCACATCGCCACCTCCGAAGAAGGAGACATAATCACATGGGTGTGGGCACTCCCCTTGGCAACTGCCAAGCTTGGGGGAGGTGCCCCGGTATCGTATCGCCATCACACTCCTATCTTTACCGTTTTTCTTAGTTCAATCCTTTTGGTAATATCTTGATCTAGTAGAATAAAGTTAGCATGATCTAGTTGTGAGCTTTTGCTTTTTGATCTTTATCTTTGTAACCGAGTCCGTGAGCTATATATAATAAAGATTAGTGTTGAGTCAAGGGCTTGATTTCTTCGCTATGGTCATGAGAGAATAAAAGAAAATATAAAAAGTATCAAAGAGATCATATTGGTCTTATGGAAGGTAATGAGTTCACATATAAAGAGTATGATGAATAAAAGTTGTTGAGAGTTAACAAACATAGTTTTGGTCATCGTTGCAATTAATAGGAAGTAATAAAGAAAGAGAGGTTTCACATACAAATATACTATCTTGGACATCTTTTATGATTGTGAGCACTCATTAAAATATGACATGCTAAAGAGTTGATGTTGGACAAGGAAGACAACATAATGGGTTATGTTTTCTTATATCCAAAATAAAGTATATTGTCTTGGATCATCCAACATGTTGAGCTTGCCTTTCCCCCTGATGCCAGCCAAAACTCCTTGCACCAAGTAGAGATACTACTTGTGCTACCATACATCTTTAAACCCAGTTTTGCCATGAGATTCCACCATACCTACCTATGGATTGAGTAAGATCCTTCAAGTAAGTTTTCATTGTGGTAAACTCTCTAAAATATGTATGACTTATTAGTGTGGAGAAAATAAGCTTTATACGATCTTGGGATATGGAAGTAATAAAAGCGACAGACTGCATAATAAAGGTCCCTATCACAAGCGGCAATATAAAGTGACGTTCTTTTGCGCTAAGATTTTGTACATCCAACCATAAAAGCACATGACAACCTCTGCTTCCCTCTACGAAGGGCCTATCTATTATTCTTGCCTTATAAGAGTCAAGGTGATTTCCACCTTTCCTTTTTACATTTTATCCTTTGGCAAGCACATTGTGTTGGAAAGATCCTGACATATATACCCATTTGGATGTAAGTTATCATGGTCCATTACTGTTGACATTACCCAAGAGGTAAAAGGTTGGGAGGCAGTACCATAAGCCCCTATCTTTCTCTGTGTCCTATTGAAACTCCATACCCATAAGTATTGCATGAGTGTGAGCAATTGTGAAAGACTAGATGATAGTTGAGTATGTGGACTTGCTGAAAAGCTCTTATATTGACTCTTTCCGATGTTATGATAAATTGCAATTGCTTCAATGACTGAGATCATAGTTTGTTGGTTTTCAATGAAGTTTCTGATTCGTACTTGACATTGTGAATGAATTGTTACTTTAGCATAAGAGTCATATGACAATGTATATATGTGCTGCTGTTATGAGAATGATCATGATGCCCTCATGTCCGTATTTTATTTTTATCGACACCTCTATCTCTAAACATGTGGTAATATTTTTCGATATCGGCTTTCGCTTGAGGACAAGCGCGGTCTAAGCTTGGGGGAGTTGATACGTCCATTTTGCATCATGCTTTTATGTTGATATTTATTGCACTATGGGCTATTATTACACGTTATGTCACAATACTTATGCCTTTTCTCTCTTATTTAACAAGGTTTACATGAAGAGGGAGAAGGCCGGCAGCTGGAATTCTGGGCTGGAAAAGGAGAAAACATTGGAGACCTATTCTGCACAACTCAAAAAGCTCCCAAACTCCACGAAACACCGTTTCAGAAAATATAAAAAATATCTGGCGAAAGAGATCTGCCAGGGGGGCCACCACCTGTCCACGAGGGTGGGTGGCGCGCCCCGTGCCTCGTGGGCCAGCCGGCGACACCCCGATGCCCATCTTCTCCTATATGAGGTGTTTTGACCTAGAAAAAAATCATAAGGAGGCTTTCAGGGCAAAACGCCGCCGTCTTGAGGCGGAACCTTGGCGGAACCAATCTAGGGCTCCGGCGAAGCTGTTCTGCCAGGCATACTTCCCTCCGGGAGGGGGAAATCGTCACCACTGTCATCACCAACAACTCTCCCATCTTGGGGAGGGTTATCTTCATCAACATCTTCACTAGCACCTGTTGGAAATATGCCCTAGAGGCAATAATAAAAGGATTATTATTATATTTCCCTGTTCATGATAATTGTCTGTTATTCATGCTTGAATTGTATTGTACGGAAACAACGATACATGTGTGAATACATAGACCACAACGTGTCCCTGGTAAGCCTCTAGTTACTAGCTCGTTGATCAACAGATGGTCACGGTTTCCTGACCATGGACATTGGATGTCATTGATAACAGGATCACATCATTAGGAGAATGATGTGATGGACAAGACCCAATCCTAAGCCTAGCACGAGATCGTATAGTTTGTAATGCTTAAGCTTTTCCAGTGTCAAGTATCTGTTCCTTAGACCATGAGGTTGTGCAACTCCCGGATACCGTAGGAATACTTTGGGTGTGCCAAACGTCACAGCGTAACTGGGTGGCTATAAAGGTACGCAACGGGTATCTCCGAAAGTGTCTGTGGGGTTGGCATGAACCGAGACTGGGATTTGTCACTCCATATGACGGAGAGGTATCTCTGGGCCCACTCGGTAAGACATCATCATAATGAGCTCAAAGTGACTAAGGAGTTAGTCACAGGATGATGGATTACGGAACGAGTAAAGAGACTTGCCATGACGAGATTGAACAAGGTATCGGGCATACCGACGATCGAATCTCGGGCAAGTACCGTACCGATAGACAAAGGGAATAACATACGGGATTAAGTGAATCCTTGACACAGTGGTTCATCCGATGAGATGATCGAGGAACACGTGGGAACCAACATGGATATCCAGATCCCGTTGTTGGTTATTGACCGGAGAGTCGTCTCGGTCATGTCTGCGTGTCTCCCGAACCCGTAGGGTCTACACACTTAAGGTTCGGTGACGCTAGGGTTGTAGAGATATATGCACACGGAAACCCGGATGTTGTTCGGAGTCCCGGATGAGATCCCGGACATCACGAGGAGTTCCGGAATGGTCCATAGGTAAAGAATTATATATAGGAAGTCTAGTTTCGGCCACCGGGAGCGTTCCGGGGGTCACCGGTAGTGTACCGGGACCACCGGAAGGGTCCCGGGGGTCCATCGGGTGGGGCCACCCATCCCGGAGGGCCCCGTGGGCTGTAGAGCGAAGGGGACAAACCCCTAGTGGGCTGGCGCACCCCTCATGGGCTCCCCCCCATGCGCCTAGGGTTGAAACCCTAGGGTGGGGGCGCCCCCTTTGGCTTGGGGGGTAAGAAACCCCCTGCCCCCCCCCTAGGAGATTGGATCTCCTAGGGCCGGCGCCCCCCTGGCCCCCTATATATAGTGGGGGGGAGAGAGGGCAGCCGCACCTCAGCCCCTGGCGCCTCTCCCCCCCGTCACACCTCCTACTCCTCCCGCAGGGTCTCGGCGAAGCCCTGCAGCTTTTCCCGTTGCATCCACCACCACGCTGTCGTGCTGCTGGATCTCCGTCAACCTCTCCTCCCCCTTGCTGGATCAAGAAGGAGGAGACGTCGCTGTACCATACGTGTGTTGAACGCGGAGGTGCCGTCCGTTCGGCGCTGGGATCATCGGTGACGAGGATCACGACGAGTACGACTCCATCATCCACGTTCCTTCGAACGCTTCCGCACGCGATCTACAAAGGGTATGTAGATGCACTCCTTTATGCTCGTTGCTTGATGACTCCTTAGATTGATCTTGGTGAAGCGTAGGAATTTTTTTGAATTCTGCTACGTTCCCAACAGTGGCATCTGAGCTAGGTCTTTGCGTCGCATCTTGCACGAGTAGAACACAAACAAGTTGTGGGCGTTGATTTTGTTCAATTCTCTTGCCGTTACTAGTCCAATCTTGATTCGGCGGCATTGTGGGATGAAGCGGCCCGGACCGACCTTACACGTACGCTTACGTGAGACTGGTTCCACCGACTGACATGCACTAGTTGCATAAGATGGCTGGCGGGTGTCTGTCTCTCCCACTTTAGTCGGATCGGATTCGATGAAAAGGGTCCTTATGAAGGGTAAATAGAAATTGACATATCACATTGTGGTTTTGGCGTAGGTAAGAAACGTTCTTGCTAGAAAACCTATAGAAGCCACGTAAAAACTTGAAACAACAATTAGAGGTCGTCTAACTTGTTCTTGCAGCATGTGCTATGTGATGTGATATGGCCAAGAAGATATGATGAATGATATATGTGATGTATGAGATTGATCATGTTCTTGTAATAGGGAATCACGACTTGCATGTCGATGAAAATGACAACCAGCAGGAGCCATAGGTGACAAAGATGATCATGGTCCCCCGAAGATGGAGATCAAAGGAGCAAAATGATATTGGCCATATCATGTCACTCTATTTGATTGCATGTGATGTTTGTCATGTTTATGCATCTTGTTTACTTAGAACGACGGTAGTAAATAAGATGATCTCTCACTAAAATTTCAAGAATTGTGTTCCCCCTAACTGTGCACCATTGCTAAGGATCGTTGTTCCGAAGCACCACGTGATGATCGGGTGTGATAGGCTCTAACGTTCGCATACAACGGGTGTAAGCTAGATTTACACACGCAATACACTTAGGGTTCACTTGACGAGCCTAGCATGTACAGACATGGCCTCGGAACACGGAAGACCGAAAGGTCGAACATGAGTCGTACAGGAGATACGATCAACATGAAGATGTTCACCGTTGATGACTAGTCCGTCTCACGTGATGATCGGACACGGGCTAGTCGTTTCGGATCATGTATCACTTAGATGACGAGAGAGATGTCAATCTGAGTGGGATTTCATTAAATTTGATTAGATGAACTTAATTATCATGAACTTAGTCTAAATTCTTTACAATATGTCTTGTAGATCAAATGGCCCACGCTCATGTCACCCTCAACTTTAACTCGTTCCTAGAGAAATCCAAGCTGAAAGACGATGGTAGCAACTATACGGACTGGGTCCGTAACCTGAGGATCATCCTCATAGCTACCAAGAAAACTTATGTCTTAGAAGCACCGCTCGGTGACGCTCCAGCGCCGGCAAACCAAGATGTTATGAACGCTTGGCAGTCGCGTTGTGATGATTACTCCCTGGTTCAGTGCGGCATGCTCTACAGCTTAGAATCGGGGCTCCAAAAGCGTTTCAAGCACCATGGAGCATATGAGATGTTCCAAGAGCTGAAAATGGTTTTCCAGGCTCATGCGCGAGTTGAGAGATATGATGTCTCCAACGCATTCTACAGCTGTAAGATGGAGGAAAGCAGTTCTGTCAACGAGCACATACTCAAGTTGTCTGGGTTGCACAACCGCTTGTCTCAGTTGGGAATGAATCTCCCCGACGAAGCGGTCGTTGACAGAATCCTTCAGTCGCTCCCACCTAGCTACAAGAGCTTCGTGTTGAACTTCAATATGCAAGGGATGGATAAGTCCATTCCTGAGGTGTATTCAATGATGAAATCAGCGGAGGTGGAGATCAAGAAAGAGCATCAAGTGTTGATGGTGAATAAAACCACTAATTTCAAGAAGGGCAAGGGTAAGAAGAACTTCAAGAAGGACGGCAAAGGAGTTGCCGCGCCCGGTAAACCAATTGCCGGGAAGAAGCCAAATAATGGACCCAAGCCTGAGACTGAGTGCTTTTATTGCAAGGGAACGGGTCACTGGAAGCGGAACTTCCCCAAATACTTAGCAGACAAGAAGGACGGCAACGTCAAAGGTATATGTGATATACATGTTATTGATGTGTACCTTACCAGCGCTCGTAGTAGCTCCTGGGTATTTGATACCGGTGCAGTTGCTCACATTTGTAACTCAAAGCAGGAGCTGCGGAATAAGCGGAGACTGGCGAAGGACGAGGTGACGATGCGCGTCGGGAATGGTTCCAAGGTCGATGTGATCGCCGTCGGCACGCTGCCTCTACATCTACCCTCGGGATTAGTTTTAAACCTTAATAATTGTTATTTAGTACCAGCTTTGAGCATGAACATTGTATCTGGATCTCGTTTGATGCGAGATGGCTACTCATTTAAATCCGAGAATAATGGTTGTTCTATTTATTTGAGAGATATGTTTTATGGTCATGCCCCGCTGGTCAATGATTTATTTTTGATGAATCTCGAACGTGATGATACACATATTCATAGTGTGAATGCCAAAAGATGTAAAGTTGACAATGATAGTCCCACATACTTCTGGCATTGCCGCCTTGGTCATATTGGTGTCAAACGTATGAAGAAGCTCCATGCAGATGGACTTCTAGAGTCTCTTGATTATGAATCATTTGACACGTGCGAACCATGCCTCTTAGGCAAGATGACCAAGACTCTGTTCTCCGGAACAATGGAGCGAGCAACCAACTTATTGGAAATCATACATACCGATGTGTGCGGTCCAATGAGTGTTGAGGCTCGCGGAGGCTATCGTTATGTTCTCACCCTCACAGACGACTTGAGTAGATATGGGTATGTCTACTTGATGAAGCATAAGTCTGAGACCTTTGAAAAGTTCAAGGAATTTCAGAATGAGGTTGAGAATCAACGTGACAGAAAAATAAAGTTCTTACGATCGGATCGTGGGGGTGAATATTTAAGTCATGAATTTGGCACGCACCTAAGGAACTGTGGAATTGTTTCACAATTGACACCGCCCGGAACACCTCAACGTAATGGTGTGTCCGAACGTCAAAATCGTACCCTGTTGGACATGGTGCAATCTATGATGTCTCTCACCGACTTACCGCTATCTTTTTGGGGTTATGCTTTAGATACTTCCACATTCACTTTAAATAGGGCTCCGTCGAAATCCGTTGAGACGACACCGTATGAACTTTGGTTTGGCAAGAAACCTAAGCTGTCGTTTCTAAAAGTTTGGGGTTGCGATGCTTATGTCAAGAAACTTCAACCTGAAAAGCTCGAACCCAAATCAGAAAAATGTATCTTCATAGGATACCCAAAGGAAACGACTGGGCACACCTTCTACCTCAGATCCGAAGGCAAGGTCTTTGTTGCTAAGAATGGATCCTTTCTGGAGAAAGAGTTTCTCTCGAAAGAAGTGAGTGGGAGGAAAGTAGAACTTGATGAGGTGACAGTCACCCCTCCCGAACCGGAAAGTAGCGCAGCGCAGGAAATTGTTCCTGAGGTGCCTGCACCGATAAGGGAGGAAGTTAATGATGATGATCATGAAGATACAGATCAAGTTACTACTGAACTTCGAAGGTCCACAAGGACACGTTCCGCACCAGAGTGGTACGGCAACCCTGTCATGGAAATCATGTTGTTAGACAACGGTGAACCTTCGAACTATGAAGAAGCAATGGCGGGCCCGGATTCCAATAATGGCTTGAAGCCATGAAATCCGAGATAGGATCCACGTATGAAAACAAAGTATGGACTTTGGTGGACTTGCCCAATGATCGGCACGCCATAGAAAATAAATGGATATTTAAGAAGAAGACAGACACGGATGGTAATGTGACCATCTATAAGGCTCGGCTTGTTGCTAAGGGTTATCGACAAGTTCAAGGGATTGACTACCATGAGACTTTCTCTCCCGTAGCGATGCTGAAGTCAGTCCGAATCATGTTAGCAATTGCCGCATTCTATGATTAGGAGCTATGGCAAATGGACGTCAAAACGGCATTCCTTAATGGCTTCCTCAAGGAAGAGCTGTATATGATGCAGCCGGAAGGTTTTGTCGATCCAGAGAATGCTAACAAGGTATGCAAGCTCCAGCGCTCGATCTACGGGCTGGTGCAAGCATCTCGGAGTTGGAATATTCGCTTTAATGATGTGATCAAAGCGTTTGGCTTTATACAGACTTGGGGAGAAGCCTGTATCTACAAGAAAGTGAGTGGGAGCTCTGTAGCATTTCTCATATTATATGTGGATGACATATTGCTGATGGGAAATGATATAGAATTCTTGGAGAGCATAAAGGCCTACTTGAATAAGAGTTTTTCAATGAAGGACCTTGGAGAAGCTGCTTACATATTAGGCATCAAAATCTATAGAGATAGATCAATACGCCTCATTGGTCTTTCACAAAGCACATACCTTGACTAGATATTGAAGAAGTTCAATATGGATCAGTCGAAGAAGGGGTTCTTGCCTGTTTTGCAAGGTATGAGATTGAGCACGACTCAGTCCCCAACCACGGCAGAAGATAGAGAGAAGATGAGTGTCATCCCATATGCCTCGGCCATAGGCTCTATTATGTATGCTATGCTGTGTACCAGACCTGATGTGAAACTTTCCATAAGTTTGGTAGGGAGGTACCAAAGTGATCCCGGTATGGAACACTGGACAGCGGTCAAGAACATCCTGAAGTACCTAAAGAGGACTAAGGATATGTTTCTCGTTTATGGAGGTGACGAAGAGCTAGTCGTAAAGGGTTACGTCGATGCTAGCTTCGACACAGATCTAGATGACTCCAAGTCACAAACCGGATACGTGTATATTTTGAATGGTGGAGCAGTCAGCTGGTGCAGTTACAAGCAGAGCGTCGTGGCGCATTCTACATGTGAAGCGGAGTACATAGCTGATTGCGAAGCAGCGCAAGAAGGAGTTTGGATGAAGGATTTCATCACCGACCTAGGAGTCATTCCAAGCGCCTCGAGCCCGATGACTCTCTTCTGTGACAACACTTGAGCTATTGCCATTGCCAAGGAGCCCAGGTTTCTCAAGAAGACCAAGCACATCAAGCGCCGTTTCAACTCCATCCGGAATTATGTTCAAGATGGAGACATAGATATTTGTAAAGTGCACACGGATCTGAATGTCGCAGACCCGTTGACTAAACCTCTTCCACGGGCAAAACATGATCAACACCAGAACTCTATGGGTGTTCGATTCATCATAATGTAACTAGATTATTGACTCTAGTGCAAGTGGGAGACTGTTGGAAATATGCCCTAGAGGCAATAATAAAAGGATTATTATTATATTTCCCTGTTCATGATAATTGTCTGTTATTCATGCTTGAATTGTATTGTACGGAAACAGCGATACATGTGTGAATACATAGACTACAACGTGTCCCTGGTAAGCCTCTAGTTACTAGCTCATTGATCAACAAATGGTCACGGTTTCCTGACCATGGACATTGGATGTCATTGATAACGGGATCACATCATTAGGAGAATGATGTGATGGACAAGAACCAATCCTAAGCCTAGCACGAGATCGTATAGTTCGTAATGCTTAAGCTTTTCCAGTGTCAAGTATCTGTTCGTTAGACCATGAGGTTGTGCAACTCCCGGATACCGTAGGAATACTTTGGGTGTGCCAAACGTCACTGCGTAACTGGGTGGCTATAAAGGTACGCAACGGGTATCTCCGAAAGTGTCTGTGGGGTTGGCACGAACCGAGACTGGGATTTGTTACTCCGTATGACGGAGAGGTATCTCTGGGCCCACTCGGTAAGACATCATCATAATGAGCTCAAAGTGACTAAGGAGTTAGTCACGGGGTGATGGATTACGGAACGAGTAAAGAGACTTGCCATGACGAGATTGAACAAGGTATCGGGCATATCGACGATCGAATCTTGGGCAAGTACCGTACCGATAGACAAAGGGAATAACATACAGGATTAAGTGAATCCTTGACACAGTGGTTCATCCAATGAGATCATCGAGGAACACGTGGGAACCAACATGGGTATCCAGATCCCGCTGTTGGTTATTGACCGGAGAGTCGTCTCGGTCATGTCTGCGTGTCTCCCGAACCCGTAGGGTCTACACATTTAAGGTTCGGTGACGCTAGGGTTGTAGAGATATATGCACACGGAAACCCGAATGTTGTTCGGAGTCCCGGATGAGATCCCGGACGTCATGAGGAGTTCTGGAATGGTCCAGAGGTAAATAATTATATATAGGAAGTCCAGTTTCGGCCACCGGGAGCGTTCCGTGGGTCACCAGTAGTGTACCGGGACCACCGGAAGGGTCCCGGGGGTCCACCGGGTGGGGCCACCCATCCCGGAGGGCTCCGTGGGCCGTAGAGGGAAGTGGACCAGCCCCTAGTGGGCTGGCGCACACCTCATGGGCTCCCCCCATGCACCTAGGGTTGAAACCCTAGGGGTGGGGGCGCCCCCTTTGGCTTGGGGGGTAAGAAACCCCCCTGGCCGCCGCCCCCCTAGGAGATTGGATCTCCTAGGGCCGGTGCCCCCCCAGCCCCCTATATATAGTGGGGGGGGGAGAGGGCAGCCGCACCTCAGCCCCTAGCGCCTCTCCCCCCTGTCACACCTCCTACTCCTCGCGCAGGGTCTCGGCGAAGGCCTGCAGCTTTTCCTGTTGCATCCACCACCACACCGTCGTGTTGCTGGATCTCCGTCAACCTCTCCTCCCCCTTGCTGGATCAAGAAGGAGGAGACATCGCTGTGCTATACGTGTGTTAAACGCGGAGGTGCCGTCCGTTCGGCGCTGGGATCATCGGTGATGAGGATCACGACGAGTACGACTCCATCATCCACGTTCCTTCGAACGCTTCCGCACGCGATCTACAAAGGGTATGTAGATGCACTCCTTTATGCTCGTTGCTTGATGACTCCTTAGATTGATCTTCATGAAGCGTAGGAATTTTTTTGAATTCTGCTACGTTCCCCAACAGCACCATCTCCTCTCAAATCCTAGTTCATCTCTTTTATCCAATCTTTGTATCAAAACCTCAGATTAGTACCTGTAGGTTGCTAGTAGTGTTGATTACTCCTTATAGTTGATGCTAGTTGGTTTACTTGGTGGAAGATCATATGTTTAGATCCATTATGCATATTAATACTCCTCTGATTATGAACATGAATATGCTTTGTGAGTAGTTACGTTTGTTCCTGAGGACATGGGAGAAGTCTTGCTATAAGTAGCCATGTGAATTTGGTATTCGTTCGATATTTTGATGAGATGTATGTTGTCTTTCCTCTAGTGGTGTCATGTGAATGTCGACTACATGACACTTCATCATTGTTTGGGCTTAGAGGAAGGCATTGGTAAGTAATAAGTAGATGATGGGTTGCTAGAGTGACAGAAGCTTAAACCCTAGTTTATGCGTTGCTTCGTAAGGGGCTGATTTGGATCCACATGTTTCTTGCTATGGTTAGGTTTACCTTAATACTTCTTTTGTAGTTGCAGATGCTTGCAATAGAGGTTAATCATAGGTGGGATGCTTGTCCAAGTAAGGGCAGCACCCAAGCACCGGTCGACCCACATACCAAATTATCAAAGTAACGAACGTGAATCATGTGAACGTGATGAAAACTAGCTTGACAATAATTCCCATGTGTCCTCGGGAGCGCTTTCCTTCATATAAGAGTTTGTCCAGGCTTGTCCTCTGCTACAAAAAGGATTGGGCCATCTTGCCGCACCTCATTTACTTTTACTATTTGTCACTTGTTAGCAATTACCTTATCACAAAACTATCTTTATTGATAATTTCAGTGCTTGCAGAAAATACCGTACTGAAAACTGCCTATCATTTCCTTCTGCTCCTCGTTGGGTTCGACACTCTTACTTATCGAAACGATAGATCCCCTACACTTGTGGGTCATCACCCATCAGGTTTGCCACCTCGGGGTCATCAGGCTTCAGGTCCGCAGTCATCTTCTCCAACACCTTCTCTGCCCGAGGATCGGTGAGCTTCACGCTGAGCCACCTATCACTCGACTCGGGCGCCACCGCCAGCAGCACCTGCCGAGGATGGGCGCACTTGGCATCCATGAAGACCCACTTGTTCCTGAAGTTCTCGGCCTTCTTCCCTGCTCTCGAGATTGCATTGGTCCCGTTGGCCGCAACAAGGTGGGCGCACCCGGAGAAATGGCCCTCCTTGATCCGGAGGTAAAAGAAGTAACGAAGCAGCGCCATGGACGACATCACCCCCGCGAATGCCTCGCAGTAGAAGGAGAAGATGGACAGGAGAAGGACAGAGTTGGGATGAAGATGAAGGGCATGAAGCTTATAGTGGTCGAGGACGGCGAAAAATAAATCAGAGAAAGGAGGGACGAGACCCGCAACAATACTGCTCATAAATAAGGGATAGAAGGTACTTTTGGGGTCCTTCGGCATGGCGGAAGCGGCTCGGACCGTGATATGTCTCCAACGTATCTATAATTTTTGATTGTTCCATGCTATTATATTATCCTTCTAGGATGTTTTATGGGCTTTAATATACACTTTTATATGATTTTTGGGACTAACCTATTAACCCAGAGCCCAGTGCCAGTTGCTGTTTTTCCCTTGTTTTTGAGTATCACATAAAAGGAATATCAAACGGAGCCCAATTGGCCTGAAACTCAATGGAGGTTATTTTTGGACCAGAAGAAGCCCAGGAAGTGACGGAGGGGGACCAGAAGGTTCTCGTGCTGCCCACGAGGGTAGGGGACGCGTGCCCCTGGGCGCGCCCACCTGCCTCGTGGACAGCCCGGAGACCCCCTTTACTTGTACCCGACTCCAACACCTCCTATATATACTGAAACCTCCGGAAAATAACCTAGATCGGGAGTTGCGCCGCCGAAAGCCTCTGTTGCCACCAAAAAAGAATCTAGACCCGTTCTGGGACCCTACCGGAGGGGGAATCCCACTCCGATGGCCATCTTCATTAACCCCGCGCTCTCCATGACGAGGATGGAGTAGTTCACCCTCGGGGCTGAAGGTATGTACCAGTAGCTATGTGTTTGATCTGTCTCTCTCTCATGTTCTTGAGATGGCATGATCTTGATGTATCGTGAGCTTTGCTATTATAGTTGGATCTTATGATGTTTCTCCCCCTCTACTCTCTTGTGATGAATTGAGTTTTCCCTTTGAAGTTATCTTATCAGATTGAGTCTTTAAGGACTTGAGAACACTTGATGTATGTCTTGCATGTGCTTATATGTGGTGACAATGGGATATCACGTGATCTACTTAATGTATGTTTTGGTGATCAACTTGCAGGTTCAGTGACCTTGTGAACTTATGCATAGGGGTTGGCACACGTTTTCGTCTTGACTCTCCGGTAGAAACTTTGGGGCACTCTTTTAAGTTCTTTGTGTTGGTTGAATAGATGAATCTGAGATTGTGTGATGCATATCGTATAATCATGCCCATGGATACTTGAGGTGACAATGGAGTATCTAGGTGACATTAGGGTTTTGGTTGGTTTGTATCTTAAGGTGTTATTTTAGTACAAACTCCAAGATAGATCGAACGGAAAGAATAGCTTCGTGCTATTTTTCTACGGACTCTTGAATAGATCGATCAGAAAGAATAACTTTGAGGTGGTTTCGTACCCCACAATAATCTCTTCGTTTGTTCTCCACTATTAGTGACTTTGGAGTGACTCTTTGTTGCATGTTGAGGTATAGTTATATGATCCAGTTATGTTATTATTGTTGAGAGTACTTGCACTAGTAAAAGTATGAACCCTAGGCCTTATTTCCTAGCATTGCACTACCGTTTATGCTCACTTTTATCACTTGCTACCTTTCTGTTTTTATATTTTGAGATTACAAAAACCTATATCTACCATCCATATTGCACTTGTATCACCATCTCTTCGCCGAACTAGTGAACCTATACAATTTACCATTGTATTGGATGTGTTGGGGACTCAAGAGACTCTTTGTTATTTGGTTACACGGTTGTTTGAGAGAGACCATCTTCATCCTACGCCTCCCATGGATTGATAAACCTTAGGTCATCCACTTGAGGGAAATTTGCTACTGTCCTACAAACCTCTACACTTGGAGGCCCAACAACGTCTACAAGAATAAGGTTGCGTAGTAGACATCAGGAGCAAGGCGGTATGGTTCGTCTTCGAGACGGTGGGCGCCCTCAAGGCCGGTTCGTACCAGGCAGGCGGAGCGATGGCCTTCGGCTTGCCGGACGCCATCAGTGCGAGCTTGGAAGGGAGACAACGAAGATCTGGAGCCTTGCGGTGGAGAAAAACAAGAAAGAGGATCTGGAGCAAGGCAAGGGCTAGCAATGAAGGCACAGCGGCACACACTTGCTTTTTGTCAGACGTGCAGTTGCCGAGGCGGCATGGGAGCGGAGGCGCCCACGTCCCATCAATCGCCACGCGTCAGTCAAGGCCGCAGGCTTTTGGGGCCCATGGCGCTTCACACTTGATCCTTGGCTTCGCCGCGAAGCTAAGCCCGAGCGCACCTTGGGCCCAGGGGCTACCGTCGGCGTTCTGGGAACGGGGGTACCCAGACTTTCCTGCCTGCGGCCTAGGGCGTGGCTCACCAGGCGGCCCAGTATGGCCCATCATTTTCGGCAGAACACTCAAGACCCTCACGAGGGGCCAAGCCTCGCGAGGCGGACGGTACAAGGCATCCCCTGGGAAGGCCTCACTAGGCCGGCTCATGAGGATCGGAGATATCGAGGCGAGGGACACCTCGCGAGGTCCTCGTGATGTGAGTAGTGACGACCAGCCAGGCGGGCGCCAGAGTGCCAGTTTCCTCTTTGGTGCTAAAGGAGTAGGTGCAGGCGCGGAGTCCTGAGGCATCAGGCAAAGGTTTCCATATCGGTGCAACAAGACCAAGACCAGCAGGACGGCAGAGCGAAGGTCATTGCGGAGCCCACGACAGCGTCACCACCAGAGCCTTTGGCAGGCGAAGACTACCTTTTGTCACGATAGCTTGTACTAGCTGCCCCCCTTCAAATTTGGCCATTGTGGGATCTCTTCCCGCTCAATATTTAGGGAGAGGACCTGGGCCTCTATAAATAGGACTAGCCACCACCATCAGGATCTCATCTTGAGCTGACCAGATAGAAGGCCACACACCTCAAGCTCACCCGAGCGCAAGAACCCCTCTCCTCAGGAGGCAGTACATCCATGTACTAGTTCTTCATCAGCCTACAAGGCAATCCACCACATTACACTGGATTAGGGTATTACACCACAATGGTGGCCCGAACCAGTATAAACTCCGTGTCCCTTGTTCTTCGGATCTGACGAGCTAGGCTTAGGGATCGGTGAGTAGACGAGCTAGGGCGTAAGGAGAGATCTTCGGCGCACCCCAGAGTACGAACCTTAAGGGTTTTGCCGGAACCCAAGATCCGATAGTATCACTTAGATAACCCGAGGGATGTTGATTTAAGTGGAAGTTTTTTAGTAATTTGATTAATTGAACTTAATTTATCATGAATTTAGTCCTGATAGTATTTGCATTTCTATGTGTAGATCAATGGCCCGTGCTAATGTTCCCTTGAATTTTAATGCGTTCCTAGAGAAAGCTAAGTTGAAAGATGACGGTAGCAACTACACATACTGGGTCCGTAACTTGAGGATTATCCTCATTGCTGCACAGAAGAATTATGTCCTTGATGCACCGCTAGGTGATGCACCTGATGCAGGAGCTAAAGCAGATGTTATGTACATTTGGCAAGCTCGATCTGATGACTACTGTATAGTTCAGTGTGCCATGCTTTAAGACTTAGAACCGGGACTTCAAAGACGTTTTGAACGTCATGGAGCATATGAGATGTTCCAGGAGGTGAAAATGATTTTTCAAGCTAATGCCCATGTTGAGATATATGAAGTCTCCAACAAGTTCTATAGCTGCAAGATGGAGGAGAATAGTTCTGTCAGTGAACACATACTCAAAATGTCTTGGTACCATAACCGCTTGACTCAATTGGGAATTGATCTTCCACCTGAGAGTGTAATTGTCAGAGTTCTTCAATCACTGCCACCAAGCTACAAAGGCTCCGTGATGAACTATATTATGCTAGGGATGGATAAGACAATTCCCGAGCTCTTCGCGATGCTGAAATTGGCGGAGGTAGAAATCAAGAAGGAGCATCAAGTGTTGATGGTTAACAAGACAACTAGTTTCAAGAAAAAGCGCAAATGAAAGAAAGGGAACTTCAAGAAGAACGGAAAACATGTTGCCGCTCCCACGAAGAAACCCAATGTTGGTCCTAAGCCTGAAATTGAGTGCTTCTACTGCAAAGGGAGTGGTCACTGGAAGCGGAACTGCCCCAAGTATTTGGCGGATAAGAAGGATGGCAAAGTGAACAAAGGTATATTTGATATACATGTTATTGTATTGCTCCTTACTAGTGCCCGTAGCAGCGCCTGGGTATTTGATACTGTTTCGGTTGCTCATATTTGTAACTCAAAACATGAGCTGGATTAAACAGAGATTAGCTAAGGACGAGATTGCCGTCGGCACACTACCTCTACATCTACCTTCGGGATTAGTTTTAGACCTAAATAATAATTATTTGGTGTTTGCGTTGAGCATGAACAAGATTATCGTGTTTATTGCAATATGGTTATTCATTTAAGTCAGAGAATAATTGTTGTTCTATTTACATGAATGAAACCTTCTATGGTCATACACCCAATGTGAATGGTTTATTGAATCTCGATCGTAGTAATACACATATTCATAATATTAATGCCAAAAGATGCAAAGTTGATAATGATAATGCAACATACTTGTGGCACTACCGTTTATGTCATATTGGCGTAAAGCGCATGAAGAAAATCCATGTGGATGGACTTTTGGAATTCACTTGATTATGAATCATTTGATACTTGCGAACCATGCCTCGCGGGCAAGATGACTAAAACTCTGGAACAATGGAGCAAGCTAATGACTTATTGTAAAAAATACATACCGATGTGTGCGGTCCGATGAGTGTTGAAGCACGTGGCGGGTATCATTATTTTCTCACCTTCACAGATGATTTGAGTAGCTATGGGTATATCTACTTGATGGAACACAAGTCTGAAACATTTGAAAAGTTCAAAGAATTTCAAAGTGAAGTGGAGAATCATCGTGGCAAGAAAATAAAGTTTCTACAATCTCATCGCGGAGGCGAATATTTGAGTTACGAGTTTGACCTTCATTTAAAACAATGTGGAATAATTTCACAACTCACGCCACCTGGAACACCACCGCGTAATGGTGTGTCCCAAAGTCGTAACCCTACTCTATTGGATATGGTGCGTTCTATGATGTCTCTTACCGATTTTCCTTTGTCATTTTGGGGTTATGCATTAGAGACAACTGAATTCACGTTAAATAGGGCACCATCTAAATCCGATAAGACGGCACCATATGAATTGTGGTTTGGCAAGAAACCAAAGCTGTCATTCTTAAAGTTTGTGCTTGCGACACTTATGTCAAAAGGCTTCAGCCTGATAAGCTCAAACCCAAATCGGAGAAGTGCGTCTTCATAGGATACCCAAAAGAAACTATTGGGTACACCTTATACCACAAATACAAGGGCAAGATCTTTATTACTAAGAATGGATCCTTTCTAGAGAAGGAGTTTCTCTCGAAAGTAGTGAGTAGGAGGAAAGTAGAACTTGATGAGGTAATTGTAACTTCTCTCGAATTGGAAAGTAGCTCATCAGATAAAACCGTTCCCGTGATGCCTACACCAAAAAGAGAAGAAGTTAATGATGATGATCATGAAACTTCGGATCAAGTTACTACTAAACCTCGAAGGTCGACCAGAACACGTACCGTACCAGAGTGATAGGGTAATCCTATCCTGGAAGTCATGTTGTTAGACAACAGCGAACCTTCAACTATGAAGAAGCTATGATGAGCCCAAATTCCAAAAAATGGCTTGCGTCCATGACATCTGAGATAAGATCCATGTATGAGAACAAAGTATAGACTTTGGTGGACTTGCCCGATGACTGGCAAGCCACAGAGAATAAATGGATCTTCAAGAAGAAGACTGACGCTGATGGTAATGTTACTGTCTATAAAGCTCGACTTGTCACGAAAGGTTTTCAACAAGTTCAAGGGGTTTACTACGATGAGACTTAATTCTTGCTCGTCCTCGAGTAGGTAAATGATAAAAACAGAATTTTTGATGTGGAATGCTGCCTATCATGTTCATCACATATTCTCATATTCTTTTCCTTATAGCATGGATATTTGGACTTTTACATGGTTCAAAGCAATAGTCTAGTTTTGACATGAGGACTTAAATACTCAAGCATACTAACAAACAATCGTGTCTTTCAAAATATCAATACTAAAGCAAGTTATCTCTAGCCCATCATTCTCAATCATTGATTCATTCATGAAACACACTCGCATATTAGATACAACCAATGATCAAGTACGATCATAGTGCCCCTTACACTACTGCAGGATGCTGCTAACACGACACTACGATCAGACACCCTTCGACGAAACTGTGTGCGATGCAGTAATCGCAAACGATGGTGTAAAAAACCCGTCAAAAAAGGTAAAGGTTTGTGATGAAGGATGCATCAAACATGGTTCAAATTTTAGTTGCGTGTGCGATGTAGGGCATACAGTTCAGTTCAATTAACTATTTGCGATGAGGCAACACAAAAGCAACGGGCACCCAGATGAAGGCGTGTGTGATATACAACATACAATTCACACGGATGAATTGTTTGTGATTAGGCAACACAAAAGAAACGGTCAGCCAGATTAAGGTGTGTGTGATATACGGCATGCGGTTCACTCGGCCTTGTCGTCAGTGTGTGACCTCTGTGGCAACCGTTCGCTCCCCACTAGCCTCTTCTTGTATCGTGGCAACCGTCCATCACATCTCCGCCTTTCCCTCTTGATTTGGAACTGCTGTAGCATGCTCTTCCCCCTCCATTTGCCTTCACCCTTCCTTCTGCCATTGTTTGATTGTCTTCTCCATGGAGGGAACAGGCCGGAAACGACCCCATTATTCTTGCCCCAATCTGAAAGATGACGTGGTGGGGGAATTAATTGATCGGTGCGACGTCATCACCTCGACTAGCATGGCAGGTTCGTACAAGACCATTATCGACTCAACAAATAGGATAATTACAAAGAACCCAAGGGTTCAGGAGCGGTTTGATCTCCCCTATCTTCTTCGCCATGACCTTGCTCACTGTCGCGAGGACGACGGAAGCCTTGCCTTGTGCAAGTTGATGTCGCTTGGTAATGATACGTGTGATGTTAAGATGCCATCGCTTAAGGGTAAGGCCTGGGCAGACACAAATGGAGATTGGGTTGTTTATATTGGGAACAACTACAAGTGGAAACTTGTGAATGTGTACACTCGTCACCGGGTTCCACTTCCAAAAATCTCAGACAACCATAAGGTTCAGCACACAGATAGTCGATGTACGTCCATATACGATCATGATGACTATCGTCTACGGAAGATAGTAATTTGTTGAGTTCCCAGCCGCTCTTGGGATTAAAAGAATTATGATGGTGTTGCTATCTTCAACAAGCTTGTTGCCGTCTCTGCTTTCACGGATCGATGGATATTGCTCAAAAATCAATTTCTGTACACAAATGAGTACTGTGATGCAATTCAATACGAGGGTCTTGTGTTTGCTGCCACCACTCGTGGCACTGTTTTTGCATGGAATCCTTATGGTTTCTGTACGTTTGTCTTCCACCGTAATTATAATTGTTTCTTCCACATGCATGCGGGTTTGCTAGTTTCCCTTTACTAATTAACCTTCTTGTGTTTTCAAGGTCCTATGAACATTCCACCACCTATACTCGAAAAAAATTATAACCAAGCGGGAGATGAGGATGATGATGATCACGAGCATGAGGACGAGCAGGACCTATATACTCAGTGGCGCTTGGCAACATATTCCGATGGATCACCTCTTCTTGTATGTATATAGGGCACTTCTGATGTTACTAACGAAGCAGGTGTTGTCTCCCATGGTTGCACTATCCGGACCTATTCCAACATCTGTTGCGAGGGTATTTCGGATGGATACTAGTGTACTAGCGCCAACACCTCCTTCTCCCTGGTTCAGTATTGATAGTCTTGGAGAAAACTCGCTCTTCCTTGTACAAAACTATCCAATGATGGTGAAAGGCAATCCAGCTGCAGTTGACACAATGATACTACCATTTATGAGAAGCAATTATATCTATACCTTGGACATTGCTATGGTACCCTACCCTGGCTATCACAATATGCATCCTGATATAGGCCGCTTTGGCCTGGATGATCAGTCCTGCGTTGGTCTCGAGATTGACAATAGTTGGCCCTTCCGAGAGAATCAGTTATGGTTCAAAGCAAGCGTTTCCAACCCCGAGGATTGGTTGATCTGAAGTTCATTTCATCGCTTTGTTATTTGTTATGTGAGAAAAAATTTACTTTACTAGAATGTTTTGTTGGAAATAATCTATAATCCAACATGTATCCTCGTTGTTGTTGTGTGTTGATGACTTGTTGTATGTAATGGATGGTACATTTGCATATGCATCCCATCAACTCATGCCTGCTTGCACGTCACACGGGTTGCGTGGCGGTACGTATATTATTTTTCTATTTGGATGACAAAAAAAAGTACAATGCCACTTTGTATTGGTGTCCATATGAACAGTGTTAGTGATTTTAGTTGCAAAAATTAGATAGTGCTAGTGATTTTCAGCTGCATATTTTGACAAATCGCTGTGTTACAAGGTTGAAAAATGGCAATGTTACTAGATAAACAAATGTCAATCTTTCTAGTTTGACAAATGGCAACATACCCAATATGACAGATATAAATCTTACCCAATTGTTTCTACGTGGTTGCACACGGGTCATCCAAAACAACCGTTTTCGTTGAAGGGATGCACAAATCTTGCACTGCAAATTTTCCATAGCTCTCACTTTTCATACGGGTGTTCTATCTAAAACGTTTGCGATCAAGAGCTGCACAAAATCCTGCTCGGCACATTTTCCCTTGGCTTCCTAGGGAAGTTGTCGGTTTGCATACGGGTGTTCTAACTAAAATGTTTGTGATGAGTGTTTTATATTTAAAAACCATTGCCATTTTTTTGAAAAGAAAATTGTTTGATAAGTCTGTACATTAAGAGAGAAAAACGCAAGTTAGTTCAAACCATATATTTCATTTAGTCACACTGTGAATTTATATTCATATGATCGAGAATTCGAGATACAGTATTAAACCCCAAAAAACTATTTTTGGCGGCGGCGGAGGCGGCGTGCCGCGCCGTCATTGTCGTTGTCGTCCTCCAGGATGCCGTTGTTGAAGTCTTCAAGGCAGTACAAAATGTTCTTCACTTGCAAATCAAACATCATGTTGTCGCGCGATCGATGGGCGGGGCACGGGAGGATGGCAACTGGCGCCGCTGAGAGGTAGCGGTCGACGGTAGCTTCCCATGCTACTGAGGGGGGCGCACACGGGCATAGGCGCAGCGGGTGCAGCCAAACACACGGGGACAGGCGCCGCGGTGGGTGGAGGGGCGTGCACGGGCAGGGGCATGGGCACGGTAGGTGCAGCCAAACGCACGGGGGCCGGCGCCACGGTGGGTGGAGGGGCGCGCACGGGAACGAGCATGGGCGCTACCACTAGCATGTACATGAGCTCGGCGGGTCCGCGGAGACTGTTGGGGAACGTAGAAGAATTTTAAAATTTTCTACGCATCACCAAGATCAATCTATGGAGTCATCTAGCAACGAGGGAGAGGGGAGTGCATCTACATACCCTTGTAGATCGCGAGCGGAAGCGTTCAAGAGAACGGGGTTGATGGAGTCGTACTCGTCGTGATCCAAATCACCGATGACCGAGCGTCGAACGGACGACACCTCCGCGTTCAACACACGTACGGTTGGGAGAGACGTCTCCTCCTTCTTGATCCAGCAAGGGGGAGGAGAGTTTGATGGAGATTCAGCAGCACGACATCGTGGTGGTGGAAGCAGCGGGGATCTCGGCAGGGCTTCGCCAAGCTCAGCGAGAGGGAGAGGTGTTATTGGGGGAGAGGGAGGCGCCAGGGGCTAGGGTGCGCAGCCCTCCCTCCCCCCTCTTTATATAGGGGCCCTAGGGGGGCGGCCCCTAGTGATCCCATCTCAAGGGGGGGGGCAGCGGCTAAGGGGGGGACTTGCCCCCCAAGTTTGGTGGGGCGCCCCCCACCCCCAGGGTTTCCAACCCTAGGCGCAGGGGGAGGCCCATGGGGGGTGCAACAGCCCACCAGGGGCTTGTTCCCTTCCCACTTCAGGCCATGGGGCCCTCTGGGATAGGTGGCCCCACCCGATGGACGCCCAGGATCCTTCCGGTGGTCCCGGTACAATACCGATGACCCCCGAAACTTTCCCGGTGGCCGAAACTGGACTTCCTATATAAAAATCTTTACCTCCGGACCAGTCCGGAACTCCTCATGACGTCCGGGATCTCATCCGGGACTCCGAACAACTTTTGGGTTACCGCATACTAATATCTCTACAACCCTAGCGTCACCGAACCTTAAGTGTGTAGACCCTATGGGTTCGGGAGACACGCGTACATGACTGAGACGACTCTCTGGTCAATAACCAACAGCTGGATCTGGATACCCATGTTGGCTCCCACATGCTCCTCGATGATCTCATCGGATGAACCACGATGTCGAGGATTCAATCAATACCGTACGCAATTCGCTTTGTCTATCGGTATGATACTTGCCCGAGATTCGATCGTCGGTATACCGATACCTTGTTCAATCTCTTTACCGGCAAGTCTCTTTACTTGTTACCGTAACACATCATCCCGTGAACAAATCTTTGATCACATTGAGCTCATTATGATGATGTCCTACCGAGTGGGCCCAGAGGTACCTCTCCGTCATACGGAGTTACAAATCCCAGTCTCGATTCGTGCCAACCCAACAGACACTTTCGGAGATACTTGTAGTGTACCTCTATAGCCACCCAGTTACATTGTGACATTTGGCACACCCAAAGTATTCCTACAGTATCCGAGATTTGCACAACCTCATGGTCTAAGGAAAGGATACTTGACATTGGAAAAGCTTTAGCATACGAACTACACGATCTTGTGCTAGCCTTAGGATTGGGTCTTGTCCATCACATCATTCTCCTAATGATGTGATCCCGTTATCAATGACATCCAATGTCCATGGTCAGGAAACCATGACCATCTATTGATCAACGAGCTAGTCAACTAGAGGCTTACTAGGGACACGTTGTGGTCTATGTATTCAACATGTATCACTGTTTCCGGATAATACAATTAAAGCATGAAAAATAGACAATTATCATGAACAAGGAAATATAATAATAACCATTTTATTATTGCCTCTAGGGCATATTTCCAACAGAGACCTCGCTGATGCTCGCGGCTTCTAGCTGTGCGATAGTGCTCGGCGACCAGCCCGTCAATGCTATGGGGATGGTCGCTCGCGCGGGCGCGGGGATGGGAGATGGGATGGGAGCGGGGGAAGAAACCGCTGCGACCAGCTCATTCTAGGCCATGTCCATGAGGCCCCATTCCTCCTTCTTTTCTATCTCCTCCGGCACGGAGTTGACTTCACCAAACTTGAAGACTAGTGGCAGATGATCATTCTGCACCATGGCATTGGTGGAGGTCTACGGGAGGGAGGGTAATGGGAGGCGAACAGTAAGGCCACCAGTATTAAACAGCGGCTCGGGCACCACTAATGGAGAGGATGGTGGGCGGCCATGGAAGTCAAAGGGCTAGCTTCCCAGTGAGCTTGCGCAGCGTACGGCTCGCACGCTTCCTGGTGAGCCTGCGCATTGGAGGACAGCTTGCACGCCTCTTGGTCAGCCTGCGCACCGGACTCCGCTCGCACACCTCCCGTTCAGTCAAGGTCAAGCAGCTGTCCGCACGACACCTCCTATAGCCATTAAAACGAAGACACGTGGTGTCACGTGAATGAATAACAGAACGCACACGATTTGAATTATACAAACGTTTGAGATATTAAAGTGGCAGCTATTTTTTCAAAATGCCTTTGTTGGCTGTTATTCGAGTGCGCCTTCTCTCAAAATGGACACGAAAAACACCACAACATGTTGGGTGCCATTCCATGATAGCATGCCAAGTTTCATGAATTTCAAACGAGTTTTGGATTTACTAGAATTTGAAAAACAAAGCATCTCAACATTTTTCTGGCAATCAACGGTGCCCCGGTGTTTGAAATTCATTCCCATTTCTTGCATGGGACCAAAGCATGCACCCAAGGACATATATTTTATTTTTCAACTAATTTATATGCATTAGAGCATGTGCATGTAGTTCAAATTTGAATTATGCACATAAATGCATTTAAAACTCAATTAATGCATAAAAATGTCCAAACGAACCTTGAAAAATCCCAAAAATTGACACAACACTCCTGTTGTTCTATGTTGACACGAGATTTTTTTTAAAGCAATAAGAGGCAATGGATATCATTTCATCCCCAAAGGTGGGACGTTCCCTACCGAAACCATCAGGCTTGTTGTCAGAAGCTCTGGTTTGTGAGAAGCATATCCCCAAATATGCCCCAAATGGGACGGAAAATTACCACGACATGTTGATGCCGCTCCATGGTAGCATGCAAGTTTCATGATTTCAGATGATCTTTGGATTTACTAGAATTTAAAAACCAGGTATCTTAATGTTTGCGGCCGAGTGATGGTGGCAGGGTGTTTGACATTCTTTCCCACTTCTTGCATGGGACCTAAGCATGCAACCAAGGGCACTGATTTGATTTTTCAACTAATTTATATGCATTAGAGCATGTGCATGTAGTTCAAATTTGAATTATGCACATAAATGCATTGAAAACTCAATTCATGCATAAAAATGTCCAAACGAACCTCGAAAAATCCCAAAAATTGATACAACACTCCCGTTGTTCTATGTTGACACTAAGAAAAAAATTGAAATCTAGAAGAGGCAATGGATATCGTTTCGTCCATAAAGGTGAAACGTTCCCCACCAAAACCATCAGGCTTATTGTGAGAAGCTCTGGTTTGTGAGAAGCATATCCCCAAACCTGCCCCAAATGGGACGAAAAATTTACCATGGCATGTTGATGCCACTCCATGACAGCATGCCAAGTTGCATGAATTTCAGACGAGCTTTGGATTTACTAGAATTTAAAAACCGGATATCTCAATGTTTATAGTCGAGTGACCGTGGTAGGGTGTTTGACATTCATTCCTATTTCTTGCATGGGACCTAAGCATGCAACCAAGGACGCATATTTGAATTTTCAACTAATTTATATGCATTAGAGCATGTGCATGTAGTTCAAATTTGAATTATGCACATAAATGCATTGAAAACTCAATTAATGCATAAAAATGTCCAAACGAACCCCGAAAAATCCCAAAAATTGACACAACACTCCTGTTGTTCTATGTTGACACGAGATTTTTTTTGAAAGCAATAAGAGGCAACGGATACCCTGTCGTCCCCAAAGGTGGGACGTTCCCTACCGAAACCATCAGGCTTATTGTGAGAAGCTCTGATTTGTGAGAAGCATATCCCCAAACGTGCCCCAAATGGGACAAAAAAATTACCACAACATGTTGATGCCGCTCCATGATAGCATGCCAAGTTTCATGAATTTCAGACGAGCTTTGGATTTACTGGAATTTAAAAACCAGGTATCTCAATGTTTGCGGCCGAGTGACGATGGCAGGGTGTTTGACATTCATTCTCATTTCTTGCATGGGACCTAAGCAGGCCACCAAGGACAAAAAATTGAATTTTCAACCAATTTATATGCATTAGAGCATGTGCATGTAGTTCAAATTCGAATTATGCACATAAATGCATTAAAAACTCCATTAATGCATAAAAATGTCCAAACGAACCCCAAAAATCCAAAAAATTGACACAACACTCCTGTTCTTCTATGTTGACACTAGGAAAAAAATTGAAATCTAGAAGAGGCAATAGATATCGTTTCGTTCAGAAAGGTGAAACGTTCCCTACTGAAACCATCAGGCTTGTTGTGAGCATCTCTGGTTTGTGAGAAACATATCCCCAAAGTTGCCTCAAATGGGACAAAAAATTTACCATGGCATGTTGATGCCGCTCCATGACAGCATGCCAAGTTTCATGAATTTAAGACGAGCTTTGGATTTACTAGAATTTAAAAGCCAGCTATCTCCATGTTTGCGGCTGAGTGATGGTGGCAGGGTGTTTGGAATTCATTCCCATTTCTCGCATTGGACCTAAACAGGCAACCAAGGACACAAATTTGAATTTTCAACTAATTTATATGCATTAGCGCATGTGCCTGTAGTTCAAATTTGAATTATGCACATGAATGCATATAAAACTTAGTTAATGTATAAATATGTCCAAGCGGACCCCGAAAAATCCCAAAAATTGACACAACACTCCTGTTGTTCTATGTTGACACTAGGAAAAAAAATTGAAATCGAGTAGAGGCAATGGATATCGTTTCGTCCGGAAAGGTGAAACGTTCCCTACCGAAACCATCACACTTGTTGTGAGAAGCTCTAGTTTATGAGAAGCTTATACCCAAACCTGCCCCAAATGGGACAAAAAATTTACCATGGCATGTTGATGCCGCTCCATGATAGCATGCCAAATTTCATGAATTTCGGATGAATTTTGGATTTACTATAATTACAAAAGCAAGTACGTCGAAGTTTGCTAGAGAGCCACGATGCCGCGGTGTTCGAATTTCATCCCCATTTCTTGCATGGGACATAAGCATAAAGCCATGGACAAATATATGATTTTACAACCCATGTTGGTGCACCGGGGCATGTGCATGTAGTTTAATTTTGAATTGTGCACATGAAAATGGCTAGAAAACCAATTTAATGTATAAAATGTTCAAACGAACCATGAATAATTCCAATTCTTTTACGACACACATATAGTTGCATGTTCATTGCAGATAAAAGGTTTAACAATTCAAACACCGTCCATTGCACCTGTGACCCCATTATGTAATTCAAATCAAGATGAAAAATCAAGTAGATCGCACACAGTTTATTATCACCAACCGTGTGACATGCAACACAAAATATACTGGAGCACCGTCGGTGTATAGTACGCCTATGGCTTACGCGAGAAGGTGTGTCGGCTACAGTTCACAGCCTGCGTCTCAAGCACACTTGCTCGCTCCCCAAATATCATTTCACTATTCAATCGTCGCCGGTGAAAGATGGGCACGTGGACCCGCGCTATGAGGGCAACTTCGGTGGCCCACTCTGGCGAGAGCATGGTCGCAGCCGCCATGCGCGTGCTAACAAGCTTCATGAGCGCGGCCGCAATTTGCGACCGGGCGGCCAAGGCAGCCCAAACGGCCGATGTTGCTTCTCAGGCGGCGACAACAACATCCGCGTCAGGGATAGCAACTGGCGAGAGCGGCACAACAGTTTTCTGTTCCGCAGCGGCGGCCTTAGCCTTGATGGAGGCTGCCCACAACCATGTTGAGGCCGTCCAGGCCCAGCTCGTGGCGGTCACCGCACAAATGGAACGAAACTTCTCCGACAACGGTCGGCAACCCATAGTCGAAGAGTTGGCAATCGCCGAGAGCGTTGGAGCAGCCGTCCGTTGTTGCGCGGCATAGCTTGCCACGACGGAGCCCGCCAAAGCCAAGATTGTGGCCGCCCACGCCCAGCTCGTGGCGGCCTATTCCAAAGATATGGCAGACGTGGTTGGCGAGATGCTTGCCGAGTATGGTGCAATTGATGCCATGGAGCCCCTTTGATGCCATGGAGCCCCTTCCCTAGGAGACCATCGGGCGCGAGCTAGACATGGAGGCGGAGGCGGAGATCGACGAGCACCAGCCGTAGTAGTACTCTTTGTTTTGTTTAATTAAGAGAACATGTATTTAATTTGTTAGAGTAATGTTTAGGTTAGCTAGCTCTATCTAATTGATGAACTTGCTCGGTTAAGAAGTGTGGGCGTGCTGTAGTCTCCTTTGTGTGCCCAAATTATGCAATGACGTGGATGACCACTGTAACCATGGAAATTCGAACCAAAAAATTTGACGTTCAAACTCATCACACACGGGTTAAGCTATCTGGATCGTTTGTGATGTTCACATATCGTACATAGTTCTGAATAAGGGACCATGTCTGATGAAACTTTGCTTGCCAGTTTTTTCGCTGAAGCGATTCCAAATTTTTGGCTTCCGCGGAAATATCTACCTCCCCGCCCCCCCCCCTTACCAAAAGGCACATTTCCCTATTTCTGCCTTCCTTTCCAAGTTGAAACCTTCACTCCTTGCTTGCAGCGCCACCTCCACGCTGGCGACCATCCTTCATGCTGCTCGACCTCGTATATCCAGGCAGGTAATCCACACCTGACCCCATCCTCCTCCTCCTTCCACATCCCACATGCCCCGATCGCCGGTTCGAGCGCGACACCTTCCACCCAAGTCACCGACCCCTCCACCAAATAAGCAACTCCCTAAGCCATGGTGCACGCAGTATACCCAGGATCTCAAGGAGCATCTGGCAGCGGAGAAGCAAATCGCGGCCGCACGCGCGGATGAGGTCGCGATGGCTGCCATTCGTGCCGATCCCCAGATCTTGGAGGAGCACCTCGTCGTCGAGGTCACCGTCGGCGCCTCGTGCGCCGACGCCGCGACACGGTTGACTGCTTTAAATGACAGTTCGTGGCGTTTTCTCAAGGCCACCGTCGGTGCCTTCGACGAAGACTACGAGGTGATTTCTCAACGTTCACGTGCTTACTTCATCACGAGAGCCAACAGGTTGGTGCCCGGAGCGGCTCAGACAACTCACCACTACGACAAGGGCACCCATGAAGCGGAGGCCTCACCCTCTTCCATGTCCAAGGAGCCAATCGTCATTGATATCTCCGACAATGAGGAGTAGCTTGTCTTATTAGCTCACTATAAGGACCCATGCTCAGTTTGCTAGCTACTGCCTTTCCTTAACAAATTCTAGTGAATTGTGCTATCTACTTTTACCATGCAATCTTCTGATCTAGAGTATATGTTCTATAAGTCGTTCAATGTGGTGTTCAGTTAACTGTTTGGTTCAATTCTGCAAATGTGATGTTCAATTCTTCAGGGTGCAATTTTTCCAAGTTGTCAAGCATGCTTGGTTTGGTTAACTGTCCGATCTTCTGTTAGGAGTATGTTATATTGTGCAATGTAGTGCTCAGTTAACGTTTGGTTCATTTGTTGTGGTGTTTAGTTAACTGTTTGGTTCAATTCTGCAATGCGATGTTCAATTGTTGTGGATGCATTATGTTATTGTATACCATGTGAGAAATAAATCGAATTTGGTTGTACTAAATACATGAGAAACAAATACAATTGCTATATTTCCAAGTTGTTAAGCATGCTTGGTTTTCTTAAGTGTCTGATCTTCTATTAGGAGTATGTTATATTGTGCAATGTGGTGCTCAGTTAACGTTTGGTTCATTTGTTGTGGTGTTTAGTTAACTGTTTGGTTCAATTATGCAATGCCATGTTCAATTGTTGTGGCTGCATTATGTTATTGTATACCATGTAAGAAATAAATCGAATTTGGTTGTACTAAATACATGATAAACAAATACAATTGCTATATTTCCAAGTTGTTAAGCATGCTTGGTCTGGTTAACTGTCTGATTTTCTATCAGGAGTATGTTATATTGTGGAATGTGGTGCTCAGTTAACATTTGGTTCATTTGTTGTGGTGTTTACTTAACTGCATGGTTCAATTCTGCAATGTGATGTTCAATTGTTGTGGCTGCATTCTGTTATTGTATACCACGTGAGAAATAAATCAAATTTGGCTGTACTAAATACATGAGAAACAAATACAATTGCTATATTTCCAAGTTGTTAAGCATGCTTGGTTTGGTTAACTGTCCGATCTTCTATTAGGAGTAAGTTATATTGTTCAATGTGGTGCTCAATTAAGTTTGGTTCATTTGTTGTGGTGCTTAGTTAACTGCACGTGCATGGTCCATTGTCTAATAGCACATTATTGTGCAATTGCAGGAACCATTCTAATATTTTGGTTTTTAACAATTTGGTCTTGCACATGTAGGTCCTGCTGTCAGAGGTTTTGACCCACTATTTGACCCTTTTTGCATATGGGGAAATGAGTTGTCCACGAATATCAATCAAGTCAAGAAACTCAGAAAGATTGTTAGGATAAAGAAATTAGCGACAAAAAACAACAAGATCTTTGTCTGCACAATGAAGAAGACATTAGTTCACTACAAGATGGTACTAACTATTATACCTTGCCTTTTTTATTCCTTTGCCCAATTTCCAATATAGAGAAGATATTTATGCACATCCTTGTTTTCAAGCCTTTCCAAAGCAGTTCACTGATGATTACCTCTCAAACCACCTCTATGGTCAGGAGGCGAGGAAGGTTTTCATACAACAGCCACAGTTCAATATTGAAGTGTTTCTGAAGAGGACGAAGGACAAACGGTCAATCATCCACAGGCACTGGCCTAAAGTTGCAAAGTCCTTCAACATAAAAGAAGGGTCAATATTTGCCTTCCGCTTCAGCAGTTTTCCAGATGAGATGCATCTGTCTATATACCGTCTATGATGCTAATTTGGAAAGGTTCTACATGTTGCATGTGAAACTTGGTGCTGGTGCAGTTGTGTAATGGGGTAGCTGAATGCTGAAGCTATATCATGTTGTACTCTGATGTATTTCAGTTATGAAATCCTGCTTCCTTAATATGGAAATGAAATATATTATGTTCTTAATATGAATGTCAATTAGATTAATAAATGAATTATTAATAATAGGGCAATTAGGCTGCTAATTGGGTTTTGCTATTGCAAACGGTTATTGAGAAAATACCGTGGGCGATGAGCACATGCAACACACACATTTTCTAGGAATAAACCCTGTTGGATCAATGAACAATCACACACGACTTTCTCTTGAAAACTGTTTGCGTTAGGCCACCTCGCTCAAACGTTTACGCACATAAAAACTGTGTGTTATGGACAACCTTTGCCACACAGTTTCTTCTGCGCACCGTGTGTGATGCATTCAATAACACAAACGATAAAATTGTTAATATCGTGTGCAATGGCAACACTATCACAAATGATTTAACGGGAAAAATGTGTGTGATTTACTTGTGAACGGAAACATTTTCCTTGGAGCGACTGTGTGGGATGTACATACGAACGGAAAAGTTTAGCGGGGACTGACTGTGTGGGATGTACTTGCGTCCGGAAACAATTTTGCCTATAGAATTGTATTTTTAGCTCTATTATACGTATTTCCGTATTTGAGCGCTCGCCGGTCGCACACGACCTCATTTTGCCGAGCGTGTGTGTCAGGAGGGTATATCCTCGACGGTTTCTGGATCGTGTGGGAAGGAACCCCCTATTGCCGTCACTCACTAGACAACGGTTCCAAATGCCGTCGCGGAAAGGGGTTAAAAACCATTTGTGTAGCACCGACGCATACTAGTGTTAGTTGGCGCTTTATAAGAGAAGATGGAAACTCAAATAAAAATAAAAATTGCATAAAGCGAAAGAAAGGCCATTCGTAGAGGGAAGTAGGGATTTGTAGAGGTGCTAGAGCTCATAGCTTAAATTAGAGATATTTGTTTTTGAGAGGCATACTTTTCCCGTCAACGAAAATGACTTAGAGTTCCCAGTACTTTCCATGCTAGATATATCATAGGCGGTTCCCAAACAGAAATTAAAGTTTATTTCTTTTCCACCATTCTTTCACAATCCATGGCTAACCGTATCCACGGGTGCCCTCCATACCAACATTTTCCAAGGAATTTATTATCTGACAACATAAAGTAAATTTATTTTTCATTTCGGGACTGCGCATCCCTAATACCTTTGTCGTACTCTCGTGAAATGGCAAGTGAATAAGCACTCATCTTGAAACACATCTAGCATGGAAAAATGTTGGCCACCCCTCACCGCCTCGTGAGCGGTACGTGCACACAAAACAAAAGTTTATTTTGAAATTTAGAGATGGCACATACAAATTTGCTTAGAACGGCAAGGGAATACCGCATATAAGTATGTATGGTGGACACATATGTCAAAACTGGGTTAAAGGATTTTGGATGCACAAGTAGTGTTTCTACTTAGTACAAGTGGAGGCTAGGAAATAGATTGAGAAGCGACCAACCAAGAAACGAAATATCACATAAGCGAGCATTGAGCATAACTAACACCGAATAATGCACCACAAGTAGGATGTAATTTCATTGCATAACTATTGACTTTCATGATTGCATAGGGAATCACAAACCTTAACATAAATATTCGTACTAAAACATAATTATTCATTAATATGGCTCACATATCACTATCATCATATCTCAAAACTATTAGAAAGAATCAAGTTTATTTTGTCCAATGATCTTCATGAAAGTTTTTATTATACCCCCTTGAATATCTATCATACTGGACTAGTTTTATGTGTTGTTTTTGATAAGCTCAATCAAATATAAGTGAAGAACAGGAGCATAATATTTTGTTCTCTTAAACTAATCTAAGTGGAGCATGAGATATTTTCTTCAAAAATAATAAAGCACACCGTGCACAAAAAGATATAAGTGAAGCACTAGAGCAATTCCATGGCTCTCAAAAATTTATGTGAAGCATAGAGAGAAATTCTAACAAGTCATAGCATAATTTTGTCTCTCTCAAATGGGTTTGTTCAGCAAGGATGATTGTGACAAAATAGCAAACAAAACAAGCAAAGACTCATATCATACAAGACACTCCAAGCAAAACTCATAATATGTGACGAATAAAAATATATTCTCAAGTAATACACCAATGGTCGTTAGAAGAAAGAGGAGATGCCACTCAGGGGCATCCCCAAGCTTAGTTGCTTGATACTTTTTGAACATTATCTTGGGGTGCCTTGGGAATCCCCAAGCTTAGCCTTTCGCTAATCCTTATTCCTTCATCCATCATGATTGTCGCGGGAAACCACGGCCGCCTATGGGACCAGAGGGCCCCTTGCTGGTTCGGCAGGGGGACATCGCGTTGCACAAAGAGCAGACGGGCGCGGGGCAGCATGACAGAGATCACGCGGGCAGTTTTACCCAGGTTCGGTCCGCCATTGTGGCATAAGGCCCTACTCCTACTTTGGTGGATTGATGAGGTAAATGTGGTGGTGGAGCATAGTACACTTGCCCAGCAGGGGTTGCCTCAGGGCGGTAGCGACTACACGCGTATGGGGGTGTGAGTTCCTCAATCCTCTAACCATGTCTATGGTTTCCATGGGCCTCCTTTTATAGATTAAGGGGTTACGAGAATGGCAAAGTAGTCATTATGCACTTATATGACATCAACAGTGCTATCATACCTAACTCTGCGGGCTAACATGACACATTAAATGCACCGCTTAATGTCATGTCAATGGTTGCCCCGCAAGGCTTGCCGGCCTATCTTGCCAGTTCTGCGCTTGCGTGCTTGACACGTTGCAAGACGGGTGTCATTTGTGGGTTTTTCCTGTAGGGAGAGGCTGCCATGTGGCGAATGGCTGCCACTTAGTCACTTTGTGGCTTGACACCGCACTGATCGAAGACGTGAGTCGTGATGGAGCAGTTGGCGAGGTGATTTAGCCTTCACGAGTCCCGGTAGGCGCTGTCGGGATGTCTTGGTTGTCTTCTTCTGGGGGTGGCCTCGCCCCTTGCCGGGCTCGCCCGCCCGGCAAGGGAGGCCTTTCTCTTGGCAATATCTTGCTGATCTGGCTTGGCCTTGGTCCCTCTGATCTGCTTGTTGGTCCCTTGGAACTCTTGGTTTCTTGTACTCTGACTTGGGCTGGTGCTTCAAACTTGTTCCCGTGTCTATGCACAGTCAGGGCAACAGACACAAGGTTTGTTGCATGATAACCCACAAGTATAGGAGATCGCAACAGTTTTCGAGGGTAGAGTATTCAACCCAAATTAATTGATTCGACACAAGGGAGCCAAAGAATATTCTCAAGTATTAGCAGTTGAGTTGTCAATTCAACCACACCGGAAAGACTTAATATCCGCAACAAAGTATTTAGTAGAAAAGTAGTATGGAAGCAATGGTAACGGTGGCAAAAGTAACAGTAGCAGTTTTGTAGTGATTGTAACAGTGACAGTGGAAAAGTAACTAAGCAAAGATCAATATGTGAAAAGCTCGTAGGCATTGGATTAGTGATGGATAATTATGTCGGATGTGATTCCTCATGCAACGGTTATAACATAGGGTGACAGAGAACTAGCTCCAGTTCATCAATGTAATGTAGGCATGTATTCCGAATATAGTCATACGTGCTTATGGGAAAGAACTTGCATGACATGTTTTGTCCTACCCTCCCGTGGCAGCGGGGTCCAATTGGAAATTAAGGGATATTAATGCCTCCTTTTAATAGAGTACCGGACCAAAGCATTAACACTTAGTGAATACATGAACTCCTCAAACTACGGTCATCACCGAGAGTGGTCCCGATTATTGTCACTTTAGGGTTGCCGGATCATAACACATAGTAGGTGACTATTGACTTGCAAGGTAGGATCAAGAACTCACATATATTCATGAAAACATAATAGGTTCAGATATGAAATCATGGCACTCGGACCCTAGTGACAAGCATTAAGCATGGCAAAGTCATAGCAACATCAATCTTAGAGTGGATACTAGGGATCAAACCCTAACAAAACTAACTTGATTACATGGTAAATCTCATCCAACCCATCACCGTCCAGCAAGCCTACGATGGAATTACTCACGCACGGCAGTGAGCATCATGGAATTGGTGATGGAGGAAGGTTGATGATGATGACAACGACGATCTCCACTCTTCGAAGCCTCGAAAGGACTCCAGGTCAGCCCTCCCGAGAGAGATTAGGGCTTGGCGGTGGCTCCGTATAGTAAAACGCGATGAATCCTTCTCTCTGATTTTTTTCTCCCCGGATGTGAATATATGGAGTTGGAGTTGAGGTCGGCGGAGCCTCAGGGGGCCCACGAGACAGGGGGCACGCCCAGGGGGTGGGCGCGCCCCCCACCCTCGTGGACAGGGTGTGGGCCCCCTCGTCTTGATTCTTTCGCCAGTATTTTTTATATATTCCAAAAATATTCTCCGTGGATTTTCAGGCCATTCCGAGAACTTTTATTTCTGCACAAAAATAACACCATGGCAATTCTACTGAAAACAACGTCAGTCCGGGTTAGTTCCATTCAAATCAGGCAAGTTATAGTCCAAAACAAGGGCAAAAGTGTTTGTAAAAGTAGATACGTTGCAGACATATCAACTCCCCCAAGCTTAAACCTTTGCTTGTCCTCAAGCAATTCAGTTAACAACTGAAAATGATAAAGAAAAACTTTTACAAACTCTGTTCGCTCTTGTGGTTGCAAATATGTAAAGCCAACATTCAAGTTTTCAGCCAAGCTTATGAACTAACCATATTCACAATAACTTTCAGGTCTCATGTTTACTCATATCAATGGCATAATCAACTAGCGAGCAATAATAATAAACCTCGGATGACAACACTTTCTCAAAACAATCATAATATGATATAACAAGATGGTATCTCACTAGCCCTTTCTGAGACCGCAAAATGATACGTCTCCAACGTATCTATAATTTTGTATTGTTCCATGCTATTATTTATGAAGTCTTGGATGTTTAATGGGATTTATCATTCACTTTTATATCATTTTTGTGACTAAACTACTAACCCAAAGGCCCAGTCCAGATTGCTGTTTTTTGCCTGTTTCAGGGTTTTGCAGAAAAAGAATATCAAACGGAGTCCAAACAGGATTTAACCTTCGCGAGAGATATTTTTGGAGAAAATCACGCACGCGGAGCTTGAGAACCACGTCAGGGGATCGAGGGCTAGCCCACGAGGGTGGGGGCGCGCCCCCTTCCTAGGGTGCGCCCCTGCCTCGTGCCCCCCTGGAGCGTCCCCCGGTGCCCTCCTTCTTCCTATATAAGTCCACGTAACCCAGAAACTCCGTGAACAGAGAGAAAACCCTAATTCCACTGCCATACCTTCTGTTCCCATGAAGATCCCATCTTGGAGCCTATTCCAGAGCTCCACCGGAGGGGGATCCATCACGGAGTTCTTCATCATCATTACCATCGCCCTCACCATGAGTTGTGAGTAGTTTACCACAGACCTCCGGGTCCATAGCTGGTACCTAGATGGCTTCTTCTCTCTCTCTGGATCTCAATACAAAGTTCTCCTCGGTCTTCGAGGAGATCTATTCGATGTAATCTCTTTTTGTGGTGTGTTTGTCGATATCCGATGAATTGTGAGTTTATGATCAAGGTTATCTATGAAAGATATATTTGGTTCTTCTCTGAACTTTTTATGTGTGCTCATAATATCCTTGCAAGTCTCTTCGAATTATTGGTTTGGTTTGGCCTACTAGATCTATAGTTCTTACAATGGGAGAAGTGCTTGGCTTTGGGTTCAATCTTGCGGTGTCCTTTCCCAGTGACAGTAGGGGCAGCAAGGCACGTATTGTATTTTTGCCATCGAGGATAAAAAGATGGGGTTTATATCATATTGCTTGAGTTTATCCCTCTACATCATGTCATCTTTCTTAAGGCGTTACTCTGTTCTTATGAACTCAATACACTAGATGCATGCTGGATAGCGGTCGATATGTGGAGTAATAGTAGTGGATGCAGAATCGTTTCGGTCTACTTGTCTTGGACATGATGCCTATATACAATGATCATGCCTAGATAGTCTCATAATTATTCGCTTTTCTATCAATTGCTCGACAGTAATTTGTTTACCCGCCGCAGAATATCGCTATCATGAGAGAAGCCACTAGAGAAAACTATGGCCCCGGGTCTATTCTCAACATATCAATCTACATCCACTTTACTTTTACCGCTTTTATTTGCTGTTCTTATAAACTAAAAATACCAAAAATATAAACTATCATCTCTATTAGATCTCACTTTCATAAGTGACCGTAAAGGGACTGACAACCCCTTATCGCGTTGGCTGCAAAGTTCTTATTTCTTTGTGCAGGTGCGAGGGACTCGCGCGTGGTCTCCTACTGGATTGATACCTTGGTTCTAAAAAACCGAGGGAAATACTTACGCTACTGTGTTTCATCTCCCTTTCCTCTTCGAGGGAATATAACGCAAGCTCAAGAAGTAGCACAAAACATAATTGCAGAGCACCTTTGAAGACCAAGGACTAACTAGACATTGTAATTCATTGTAAAAGAGATCGAGTCACAGTCACACTCAATGTAAATTAATAGCAATACATGCAAATGACATCGGTGCTCTCCAACTGGTGCTTTTTAATAAGAGGATGATGACTCAACACAAAAGTAAATAGATAGGCCCTTCGCAGAGGGAAGCAGGGATTTGCAGAGGTGCCAGAGCTCGAGTTTGGAATAGATATAAATAATATTTTAAGTGGTATACTTTCATTGTCAACATAACAACCAAGAGATCTCGATATCTTCCATGCTACACACATTATAGGCGGTTCCCAAACTGAATGGTAAAGTCTATACTCCCCCACCACCAACCAGCACACTCCACGACTCGCCCAAAACAATGGGTACCGTCCATACCAACAACATCCATGGGGGAGTTCTGTTTAATTATTTTGATTTGATTTGAGCATGGGACTGGGCATCCCGGTTACCAGCCATTTTCTCATGAATGATGAGCAGAGTCCACTCATTGTGAGAATAACCCACCTAGCATGGAAGATATAGGCAGCCCTAGTTGATACATGAGCTGTTCGAGCATACAAAACAAAATTTCATTTGAAGGTTTGGAGTTTGGCACATACAAATTTACTTGGAACGACAAGTAAATACCGCATATAGGAAGGTATGGTGGACTCATATGGAATAAATTTGGGGTTTATGGAAGTGGATGCACAAGCAGTATCCCCGCTTAGTACAAGTGAAGGCTAGAAAGAGACTGGGAAGCGACCAACTAGAGATCAACAACAGTCATGAACATGCATTAAAATTAATCAACAATGGGTGCAAGCATGAGTAGGATATAAATCACCATGAACATAAATATCATGGAGGCTATGTTGATTTTGTTTCAACTACATGCGTGAACATGTGCCAAGTCAAACCACTTGAATCCTTCAAAGGAGGATACCACCCTATCATATCACATCACAACCATTTTAAATAGCATGTTGGCACGCAATGTAGACCATTATAAACTCCTAGCTAATTAAGCATGGCATGAGCAACTACAATCTCTAATTGTCATTGCAAGCATGTTTCATTCATAATAGGGTGAATCAGCAACGATGAACTATTCATATTTACAAAAACAAGATAGGTCGAGTTCATACCAGCTTCTCTCATCTCAATCAGTTCATCATATACCGTCATTATTGCCTTTCACTCGCATGGCCGAACGGTGTGGATAATAATAATAGTGCACATGCATTGGACTAAGCTGTAAGCTGCAAGCATTTAATACAAGGGAGAAGACAAGGTAATATGGCTCTTGGTTAAATTAATCAATTATGCATATGAGAGGCACTAAACATTTTCATCATGGTCGTCTCCTCTCGACCCCCAAAGAAAAGAAAAGAAATAAAACTATTTACATGGGAAAGCTCCCAACAAGCAAAAGAAGAACGAGAAATATTTTTGGGTTTTCTTTTAATTACTACTACTACAAGCATGGAAAGTAACCTAGCTAAAAGCTACAACTATATTTTTTGGTTTTTCTTAAGGTTTTTCTAACACACAAGAAAAATACTTAGAAAAGAAAATAAACTAGCATGGATAGTACAATGAAAAAGTATGAGCACCGACTATTGGAATGAGTGTGTGAACATGAATGTAATGTCGGTGAGAAATACGTATTCCCCCAAGCTTAGGCTTTTGGCCTAAGTTGGTCTATGGCCATGGATCAAAGCTACTCTCTCCGGTGTACGGAGGAGTGTCCTCTGGGTGCCACTGGCTGGCAATCTCCTTTGGATCCCACTGATAAACCGACTACCGATAAGGGTCAAGTTGTGGCTCCGGCTCAGGCTATGAAACTTGTGCCAGGCTCTAGTACGCATAAACGGCATCTGGAAAGACAAGATACGTGCCTGAAAGTATATCAAACAAAGAAGGTGCAGGCAAGGTAATAATCTCACAATACTTCTTATCAAATATCAATTTATACTTAAGCAACTTCTTATTATCTTTAACAATAAAATCATGTGCTATCATACTCTTATAATTTAGAAAAGCTGGGGCCAGAAACTTCTCCTCCTTCTCATAATGCCTAATAGGTATCCTAAAGTGTTCAGCAAGGCGCGAAGCAAAGATGCCTCCGAAGATGGGGCCCTTTGTACGATTCAGACTTAATCATTTAGCAACAACAACACCTAAACTAAAAGTGGTATCTCGAAAGAAAGCATGGCGCAAAATAACAATATCAGGGGCACTAAGATATCCACTGTTCCCGTGACCAATTAAGCATCTAATATCGCAAAGTAGCATAGAACAGGAAAATGTATACTAGTAATTCTTGCCTATGAAACTTTCCTCGTTTCCCCTACAACAATCATATCAATAAACCCCTCCACATCTTTACGATGTGGTTCCTCTAAGCTACCCGCAAAGGGTATCTTACAGACTTGACAAAAATCATAAAGTGACATCTCCTTAATCTCATCATATAAGTGTAACTCCACTGAAGGTGGTGATTTCTTAGCATGGAAATAAAAAAATTGCACGAAAATATTAGTGAGTAAGAGATACTGTTCGCGCTGGTCGTGAAGGAAGCTGGTGAGGCCTGTGTTCTCAGCCAAGTAATAAAAGTCTTCATAAATCCCGGCGGCTCTCAAGAACTCGTCACAAGGCCATTCACACGGCCGAACTTCCGCAGTGCGAGGTAGATTGTATTTGAGCTTTTTACTCTCCTCCTTCTGCTTATCCTCCGAGCTTTGCTAGAAGAGCCTCTCAACAATCTCCTCATCATTTTCTTCCTCTGAAAAATTTCTGAAATTTTTAGTGACTCAAAATAAAAGTGAACCAAACTCAACAAGATTGATAGAAACTACTCCCACAAGTGCCTAGAGACTATATCATGCATTAGAACTACTTGGAACCACATAAATTTGACATGCAAGCTCAAGAACAGGGTCACCTTAGCAGCAAAAATTTGCAATAAATAAAGCACTAGAACAAATACTAATTGGACCATTGGAGGAGTCACATACCGAAGAACAATCTCCCCAAACAGTTTTGTGAATGGAGCTTTGAGCAAGGAAATCGAAAATGGCAGCAGGATGAGCTAGAACACGGGTTTGAGCTATGGGAGGATTATTTCTGGAGGAAGATGAAGTGTGTGGGTGCTGGAATAAGTGGAGGGGGGGCACGTGGGGCCCACAAGGCAAGGGGCACGCCCAGGGGGGTGGGCGCGCCCTGTACCCTCGTGGCTAGGTGGTGTGGCCCCCTGATGTCTTCTTAGTGACAAATATTCTTAAATATTCTAGAAAAAATCATATTTCATTTTCGGGACAATTGGAGAACTTTTATTTTCGGGGTATTTTTTATTGCAAGGACAACTCCGAAAACAGATAGAAAATACTATTTTTGCTTTATTTAATCTAAATAACATGAAGTAAAAGGAGGGTACAGGGAGTTGTGCTTTCTAACTGCATCCATCTCATGCTCATCAAAAGGAATCCATTAACAAGGTTGATCAAGTCTTGTTAACAAACTCTTTCCGAATAACACAAAACCGGAGAATTTTCGAATAACACTAGGTTACCTCAATGGGGATATGTATGTCCCCAACAATAAGAATATCATATTTCTTCTTGACACTAGGAAGAGGAAATTCAAAACCTGCAATAATAATCATTGAAAATTTTCCAATAGAATTGATACTATGGACTTGAGGTTGTTTCTTCGGAAAGTGTACCGTATGCTCATTACCATTTACATGAAAAGTGACATTGCCTTTGTTGCAATCAATAACATCCCCTGCAGTATTCAAAAAGGGTCTACCAAGTATAATCAACATACTATCGTCCTCGGGAATGTCAAGAATAACAAAGTTCGTTAAAATAGTAACGTTTGCAACCACAACAGGCACATCCTCACAAATACTGACAGGTATAGCAGTTGATTTATCGGCCATTTGCAAAGATATTTTAGTAGGTGTCAACTTATTCAAATCAAGTCTACGATATAAAGAGAGAGGCATAACACTAACACCGGCTCCAAGATCACATAAAGCAGTTTTAACATAGTTTCTTTTAATGGAGCATGGTATAGTTGGTACTCCTGGATCTCCTAGTTTCTTTGGTATTCCACCTTTAAAAGTATAATTTGGAAGCATGGTGGAAATTTCAACTTCCGGTATCTTTCTTTTATTTGTAATAATATCTTTCAGATACATGGCATCAGGATTAGTTTTAAGCACATCAGTCAAACGCATATGCAAAAAGATAGGTCTAATCATTTCAGCAAAGCGCTCAAAATCCTCATCATCCTTTTTCTTGGATGGTTTAGGAGGAAAAGGCATGGGTTTTTGAACCCATGGTTCTCTTTCTTTACCGTGCTTCCTAGCAACGAAGTCTCTTTTATCATAATGTTGATTCTTTGATTGTGGGTTATCAAGATCAACAGCAGGTTCAATCTCTACATCATCGTTATTTCTAGGTTGAGCATCAACATGAACATCATCATTATCATTTTCACTAGGTTCATGTTCATTTGCAGATTGTGTTTCAGCATCAGAAATAGAAATATCATTGGGATTCTCAGGTGTGTCAACAACAGGTTCACTAGAAGCATGCAAAGTCCTTTCATTTTTCTTTTTCTTCTTCTTAGAAGGACTAGGTGCATCAACATTAGCTCTCTAAGAATCTTGCTCAATTCTCTTATGGTGGCCCTCAGGATACAGAGGTTCGTGAGTCATTCTACCCCCTCTAGTCATAACTCTAACAACATTATCATTTCTCTTACTATTTAATTCATTGAGCAAATCATTTTGTGCTTTAAGTACTTGTTCTACTTGAGTGGTAACCATAGAAGCATGTTTACTAATGAGTTTAAGTTCACCTTTAACTCTAGCCATATAATCACTCAAGTGTTCAATCCTATAAGCATTACGTTGCAATTGTCTACTAACATAAGCATTGAAGTTTTCTTGTTTAACAATAAAATTGTTAAACTCATCTAAACATTGGCTAGCAGACTTATTATAAGGAATATCACCTTCATCAAATCTATAGAGAGAATTTACCTTTAGTACCCGTGTCGGGTTATCACGACCATGTATTTCTTCAATAGGTGGTAAATTCTTAACATTTTTGGCTTTAATACCTTTTTCGTTCATGGATTTCTTTGCCTCTTGCATATCTTCAGGACAAAGAAATAGAGTACGCCTTTTATTTGGAGTTGGCTTAGGAGCTGGTTTAGGGATTGTCCAATTGTTTTCGTTAATCAACATATTATTCAATAGCAATTCAGCTTGATCAACAGTTCTTTCCCTGAAAACACAACCATCACAACTATCCAGGTGGTGTCTAGAAGCATCGGTTAGTCCATTATAAAAGATATCAAGTATTTCATTTTTCTTAAGAGGATGATCAGGCAAAGCATTAAGTAATGGGAGAAGCCTCCCCCAAGCTTGTGGGAGACTCTCTTCTTCAATTTGCACAAAATTATATATTTCCCTTAAGGCAGCTTGTTTCTTATGAGCGGGAAATATTTAGCAGAGAAGTAATAAATCATATCCTGGGGACTACGCACACAACCAGGATCAAAATAATTAAACCATGTTTTAGCATCACCCTTTAACGAGAAGGGAAATAACTTAAGGATATAGTAGTAACGAATTTTTTCCTCATTGGTGAATAGGGTGGCTATATCATTCAACTTAGTAAGATGTGCCACAACAGTTTCAGATTCATAGCCATGGAAATGATCATATTCAGCCAAAGTAATTAACTCAGGATCGACAGAGAAATCATAATCCTTATCATAAATACAGATATGTGAAGCAGCAAAAGCAGGGTCATATTTCATTCTAGCATTCAAGGACTTTCCTTTCAGCTTAGCTAACAATTTCTTAAGATCATACCTATCATTGCAAGCTAAAAGATCTCTAGCAGTTTCTTCATCGATAACATAACCCTCAGGCACAACAGGCAATTCATATCTAGGGGGAGAATCTTTATCATCACTTTCATCAATATTATCAGTTTCAATAATTTCATTCTCTCTAGCCCTAGCAAGTTGTTCATCAAGAAATTCACCTAGTGGCACAGTATTATCAAGCATAGAGGTAGTTTCATCATCAGTATCATGCATAGCAGAAGTGGCATCATCAAGAACATGCGACATATCAGATTCAATAGCAGGTGTAGGTGTTGCAAATTTACTCATAACAGAGGGTGAATCAAGTGCAGAGCTAGATGGCAGTTCCTTACCTCCCCTCGTAGTTGAGGGGAAGATCTTGGTTTTTTCATCTCTCAAGTTCTTCATAGTGATCAATAAATATAAATCCCAAGTGACTCAAAGAATATAGCTATGTGAAAGGATCGAGAAGAGGTGTCTAGAGGGGGGGGGGTGAATAGACTATTAGCAAGAAAAGTGGTAGTTTTTAATTTCTTCAAGTTGAGGTGGAGTTTTAGCACATGGTTAAACATTCACAATACATATCAAGCAAGCATGACAAGAGTATATGGGCACCTGAAAGTAAAGCATGCAATTTTGCAAGAATGTAAAGGGATGGGATTGGAGTGTGCAAACACAATTGGAGACACAGAGATTTTTTATCCGTGGTTCCGATAGGTGGTGCTATCGTACATCCACGTTGATGGAGACTTCAACCCACGAAGGGTAACAGTTGTGCAAGTCCACGGAGGGCTCCACCCACGAAGGGTCCACGAAGAAGCAACCTTGTCTATCCCACCATGGCCATCGCCCATGAAGGGCTTGCCTCGCTAGGGTAGATCTTCACGAAGTAGGCGATCTCCTTGCCCGTACAAACAACTTGGTTCAACTGCACAATCTTTACGGAGGCTCCCAAGTGACACCTAACCAATCTAGGAGACACCACTCTCCAAAAGGTAATGGACGGTGTGTTGATGATGAACTCCTTGCTCTTGTGCTTCAAATGATAGTCTCCCCAACACTCAACTCTCTTTCATAGGATTGGATTTGGTGGAAAGATGATTTGAGTGGAAAGCTACTTGGAGAAGGCTAGAGATCAAGATTTATGTGGATGGAATGGAATATCTTGACCTCAACACAAGTGTAGGTAGTTCTCTCTCAGAAAATTTATGTTGGAAGTGTAGGCATGTTCTGATGGCTTTCTCCATGAATGAAGAGTGGGTGGAGGGGTATATATAGCCTCCACACAAAATCTAACCGTTACACACAATTTACCAACTCGGTGGGACCAAATTAGAAAACTCGGTCTGACCGATTTAGTTCATAATGTGACCGTTAGGCATTTCGGTGGGACTGATATGATCAACTCGGTAGGACCGATGTGCTAGGGTTAGGGTAAAGCCTCATCTCGGTTTGACCGATTGCACAAACTTGATGGGACCGATTGGGTAATAAGAGAAACAGAGAGTTGGCCAAGCAAACTCGGTGAGACTGATTTCATATTCTCGGTGGGACCAAAAATATTGCAACAGACAACAAAGAGTTTGCAAGCCCATCTCAGTGAGACAGAGATCCCATCGGTGAGACCGAATTGATTAGAGTTTGTGGCAGTGGCTATGTCAACTGAACTCGGTGGTGCCGGATAGAAGGTTTTGGTGGGGCCGAGTTTGACTTTTGGTTTGGGACATATGTGGATGTGAGAAAGTGGTGGAGGGTTTTGGAGCATATCACTAAGCAGTTTGAGCAAGCAAGCCATTAAGCGACACCTCATCCCCTTTTAATAGTATTGGCTTTCCTATGGACTCAATGTGATCTTGGATCACCAAAATATAAAATGTAGAGTCCTGAGCTTTGAGCTTGAGCCAATGCTTTGTCCTTATCATCTTGAAGGGGTTCCACATACTCTAGTCCATGCCACTCCATTTGTTGAACCTATCTAAAATATACTAGATGAAAACATTAGTCCAACAAGAGATATGTTGACATTAATTACCAAAATCACCCAGGGAGCACTTGTGCTTTGAATCTCTCCCTTTTTGGCAATTGATGACAACATACATCAAAGCTTTAGATAAAGATATGAAGAATAACAAGTAAAGCTTTGTTAAGACATGTAACATGCATAGGCTCCCCCTACATGTATGCAAACATGTAAATATGGAATATAAGAGCATGTGAAAGCATAGACATGACAGAGCAAGCAATGAGTTACATGTATCTTGGCTATATGCATCAGAGCAAATGATATGAATATATGAAGTGTATCCTCATGTTCATGATTCCTTCTTGCAAACAATATGTACATCAGCAAGAAATCTTCATGCATATGAGTGTGATGCATATACTTACGTTGTGATCTTGAGCTGGCTATGAAGGGATGAACCTAAGTAAACAAGGTTAGATAACACATGTACATCTACTAGACAGAGCAACAAAAGAGCCACAAGAGTGTTGGGGAACGTAGCAGAATTCAAAAAAAATTCTACGCTTTCACCAAGATTGTAGGATCGAAAGTAGGTCTAGAGGGGGGGTGATTAGACTACTTGACAATATAAAAAATCTGCCTTTAGATCATGCAATGTTTTTGGCAGTTTCACAAACAAGATCAGTTCAAGTAACACCCTACACATGCAATTCTAGAGTTTATGCAGCGGAAAGTAAATTGCACATGTAAAAGAGAGGTGGAGAAGATCAAACGCAGTTTGGTGACACGGAGATTTTTGTCGTGGTTCCGATAGGTGGTGCTATCGTACATCCACGTTGATGGAGACTTCAACCCACGGAGGGTAACGGCTGCGCGAGTCCACGGAGGGCTCCACCCACGAAGGGTCCACGAAGAAGCAACCTTGTCTATTCCATCACGGCCTACGCCCACGGAGGACTAGCCTTACTCGGGGTAGATCTTCACGAAGTAGGCGATCTCCTTGCCCTTACAAACTTCTTGGTTCAACTCCACATCACGATGGAGGCTCCCAAGCGACACCTAACCAATCTAGGAGGCACCACCCCCCAAAAGGTAATAGACGGTGTTGATGGTGATGAACTCCTTGCTCTTGTGCTTCAAGTGATAAACTCCCCAACACTCAACTCTCCTCACTGATATGGCTGTGGTGGAAGAAAGATTTGAGTGGAAAGCAACTTGGGAAGGCTAGAGATCAAGTTTCATATGGTAGGAATGGAATGGCTTGATCTCAACACAAGGGTAGGTGGTTCACTTCTCAGAAAGTGTGTGGTAGAAGTGGTGGTACTTTCTGATGGCTCTCCTCACGAATGAGGAGGGGGTGGAGAGGTATATATAGCCTCCACACAAAATCCAACCGTTACACACACATTTGACCAATCTCGGTCAGACCGAAGTGAAAACTCGGTTAGACCAAAAGTTCAAATATAGTGAACGTTGGGATTTTCGGTGGGACCGAAAATACCATCTCGGTGAGACCGAAGTGAGTCAAAGGTTAGGGTTTGCCATTTCGGTGAGACCGAAAATATAAACTCGGATATTCCGAATTGATGTCAACTGATCACAGAAGGTTGGCAGCCCTTTTTCGGTGAGACCGAAACTCAGAATCGGTGTGACCGAGAATCTAGGGTTTGGAGAAACAACTGAAGTGGTTCATCTCGGTGGGACTGAGTTGGAGAAATCGGTGTGACCGAGATTACTTATGGGTGTGTGTTAAGTAGTGAATAGTGCTGATAGTTGAGGGAGTTAGATCACCAAGCACTTGAGCAACAAGAACATTAACACAACCTCATCCCCTTTTAATAGTATTGGCTTTCCTATGGACTCAATGTGATCTTTGATCACTAAACCAAAAATGGAGTCTTGAGCTTTTGCCAATCCTTGTCTTAGCATTTTGAGGGGTCCACTTCTTCAGACATTTCCATACCCACATCATCGAACTTTTCTGAAATGATTCTCAAGAGAATATTAGTTCAATGATATATATGTTGTTATTAATTACCAAAACCACCCGGGGATTAGTTGCACTTTCAATCTCCCCCTTTTTGGTAATTGATGACAACATATAGATCAAAGCTTCGACAAGAGATATAATCAAAGAATAATATCGTCGCTTTGAGAAGTATGTGATAAGCAAGAGCTCCCCCTAAATTTGTGCATTATTTAAAATTTGCGTTTGAATGCAAATGCACAATCGATTAGGATTATGGGTCACTCTTCCATGTCACATACATCTTGGTGGAGCGCACAAAATGATAAGAATGAATAACATGCACTCAATCACCAAGACAAGAGTAAATAGCCATACAATAAGAAATAGCATATGATAAACAATAAGCACACATTAAAGCATAGTATGACTAAGCACTCATTAAGGTAGCATCAAACATAGTATCAAGCACACATAAAGTATCTGGAACCAAAAGAAACCAATGTATCTCAAGGAAAACGGCAAAAGAACGAAAAGACGAAAGAGCACTCTCTCTCTCGAAGCCCTATGATCTATAACAATTTCTCCCCCTTTGGCAACAAGTTACCAAAAAGTTCGAAAAGGTATAGAGCTAAACGTCACTGCGGGCTCGGCTGGCTGCTCCCGTCTGGGTCGATGTCGGTGTAGAGATAGCTGCATCGGCGAAGACTTCTGCTGATGTCTGCGCTGGAGGAGTGGATGCTGGAGCTGAAGGAACTGCTGGAGCTGTAGCTGGTGCTGAAGTGGTAGCCCTGGAGTCTGTCACTGGGATAGCTGCAGACCTGGATCCTCTGGGAACCGGAGCAGTCTGGCGATGAGAGTCCTGGACTATATCATCCTGCATAAGCTCTGCTCTCTCCTGCCTAGTCTCCTCCATGTCTGCCTCAAGTTTGTTGACAGACACCTGAATCTCAGTCAGCTTCACGTCCAGAGCGTGGATCTTGTCCTCGACGATCCTCTCAAGGCTCTCCTGAGATTGCTCAATGCTGGCCAGGCGTTGTTCAATTCTCCGGGTTGCTTCAAGAATCTGATCTCCGAAGCTCTTTGGTTTAGCTGCTGCTGCTGCTGCCTCTCTGTCAGCTTTGGCTTTCTTTGCAGCTTCGATCTTGGCTTGCCCTTCAACTGAGGTGGGATCCTCTTCATCCATCACAACTACGTTGTCCTCATGCTCTGGCTGCAGTGGTAAGTGCTTCCTATCCAACATGAATTTGCCCGTGCCAAACTTGGCGTTGATAAGCATCTGTATCTGCGGTGCAAACCCACACGACCTCTTCTGGTCAGCTGCAGTCCTCTTAATGGTCTCTACCATCAAGTCCATCACCTTAAAAGGTGCCTTCTCATCGAGAATGTGCAGCATGTTGATAGAATAGCCTCGTATCATCCGGTGGTCACCTGACTTAGGCATCAAAGTATGCCTCAGGATAGTGTTAGTAGTGGTCAGACCTGCCTGGAGATAATACACTGAGCCGAGTTTCCATCCCTCCAAATCAGCAGCTGGGATCTCCTTGTACATATTCTTCATGGAATCATGACTCTTCTTAGGAATCCCATAGACATCGATGTCGTCCTCTCTCTGCACTGGAGCGTTCAGAAGTTCTGCCCATTCTGCAACAGTTGAAGAAAACCGTTGACCTTCAGTCATCCATGTGATCTTGCCATCGGGGTAGAAATGGGCTGTGGCATAGAACTGCATGATCATCTCGTCGTTCCATGCTGTCAGTTCTTGACCCACAAAGTCAGCAACTCCACATGCAGTAAAGCTCTCATGCACATGGGGAAAGAAGTCCCGATGCTCTCTGCTGTCAATGTACTTCCAGTCGACATACCTGGTGTCAGCAACAATGGGCTTCTTATCCATTAGCACGGTCTCATAGAAATCCTGCTGCTCTTTGGTGTGGAATCTGGGGTCCACAGCAGTCCTTCTTCTTACGGCATATGGATCAGATTGTCTCCATAGCCTGAGACCTTTGTCCTTCCTTGCCTTCATATCCTCAGCTTGAGGATGAGCATCATTGTGGAGTGGCAATCTGGGACGGAGCTTGAGCAACACATGCTCTTCATCTGACTCAGAAGGTGGCATCTCACCTTTGTTCTTCTCAGAAGCTGGAGTGCTTCTGGTTGTCCTCTTAGGCTTTGCTGGAGCTGCCTTAGCTGGAGCAGGCTTCTTGGGCTTGGAGGAGGCTTGAGCCCGAATAGCATCACCCATGAACTTAGCTTTCTGAGGAGGAGGCTGGGGTGCATCTTCTTCTTCTTCTTCAACATCATCAACTTGAGGTTCAGCATAAACAACTCTCTTCCTTTTGGAAGTCTTCTTCACCTTGCTTGGAGCTGGCTCTTCCAAGTTTAGCTTCTTGGCAACTGCAGACTGCTTCACTTTGCTCGTGCCTTTCTTTGGCTGCTGCCCTTGGAGCTCTTTGGCGACCACTTGCCTCTTTGGCTTGGAGGTAACTTCCTCAGCAACGAAATCGGAATCCTCAGAATCAGACGTTCTCTTCTTCCTGGTTCTCGTAGCAGCAGGAGGCAGACCACTGGGGGTACTCCTCTCACCATCATCACTAGAGCTGCTAGCCTCAGGACTTGTACCTGCCTCTGGAATCTCAGCAAATGGTGATTCGGACCTGTTCTGGCTGTCACTGACATCTGACATGGCTGAAAGACCTGTGAATAGATAAGGTATAGGCAGAATAGAAGAGTTATCACAACTGCAGAAGTTTTTGCAAAAAAAATGAGTTAAAACTTAGTTTTGAGTTTTCACAGAATGTATTTCGGTCAAACCGATTTCAAGTTTCGGTGTAACCGAAGTGTTCAACAGAACCTACACACCACTTTCGGTCAGACCGAAATGGGTTTCGGTCCTACCGAAAAACTAGGGTTTCATAGAAACTTCACTTCGGACATTCCGATTTTCACAACTCGGTCAGACCGAACTGTGTAGTGCAATGGTCAGAGACCAAATCGGTCAGTCCGAGTTTCAGGAATCGGCTTCACCGAGATGCATTCCGTGGAAACCTAAACCTAAGAATTTTCCTCGAAACTAAACGATCTGAGCAATGTATTGGGATCATATCAAACGTGGATTGAATCAGGGCAGTCCTATCATGCAAGAATCAGAAGTGGAGCATGAATAGGGATTGAGACACACCCTAACTTGGTGGTGTCCCTCTACGGCGGCAACGGAGGAGAAGATTACCGTTGACGGCGGCGGAGACCTGCGGCAAGGGCACACAGGCGACGACGGCAACGATCCTTAGATCAGGGCGGCGGCAGCAGGGGTCTTGGAGGGCGAGCGGTTTGAAAGGAATAGATCGCGCGCAGCCCTCAGTATATATAACCCCGTACTGTCGGTGGGACCGAGTTGAAAAACTCGGTGTCACCGAGATGTATTTCTGCTGTGCAGTTACACATATCGGTCAGACCGAGATTTTGAACTCGGTTTCACCGAGATGAAACCTAGATCAATCTAAGTGTTTCGGTTGGACCGAGATTGAGAAGCCGGTCAGACCGAAATAGACTTAGAAGGTTTTGGAAGTCAGCCTTAGACGAATCGGTGGTTCCGAGTGCTCCTCACTCGGACTGTCCGAAAAAGACTTGTTCAAAGTTGTGATATAAGCATGAATAGATTTTTGAGATAAGAAAGCATAGATAGCTAGGGAAGGTGCTTAGGCATTCTTGTCCATCCATTTGGCCAGAAAAAGAAACCAAAACAATCAAAACAACAAATGGATGTCCTTGAATGAATAAAATCATGCATCCAACATGCTCACACAATAAGATAGCAACTGAAATATGTGTCAAACATGCACAACCAAAACTCTAGCTACTAGCACACAAAATGTCGATGACTAGGTCATCTATATATGAGTATATTGACTTAGGAGTCAAATGAGAACATTTGATCATAGGTCATACTCATCGTTTAAGCACAAGTGGGGTTACCACTTTTACATAAAGCATTTATGTGTTCACATCATTTGGAGATGCTTTAGCTCATTTTTAGAGCAAAGCTCCCCCTAGATGTGAGAACCCCTTTTAAAGGGTCAAACTAACCTTGGGTTGTCGTAGAAGACTTCATGTAGATGTTGAAGATGTGGATGCTCAATGTTGATGTAGATCATCATGAGTTGGGAGCAATCCTTTGGATTAGGGCACTTTCAATACCTACATGGGTTAGTCCCACAAGGAACAAACAAGAATATCCATGGACATGGAGTGAAGTGCACAAAAGATGATGTCCATGAAAGCAATGATTACCTTGTCCCTTGACTTACCAACAAGAGGGTTTGTGACTCCATGAACAAGTGCATGATGTGGAAGTTGATTGCACAAGTTCTTGCCAAAATGAATATGAGTGAAGTTTGTTGGCGGAGTCACCCTCAAGAACCTACTAGTTCTTCTTCTTTGGGATCCACATCATCTTGATGGGAGTCCTTGGTGTTGTAGTTGAGCTTGACGAAGTAGAACTTGATGTGTCCTTGGGAACCCACTTGACCATGGCTTGAGGTGCTTCAATGAATGCATCAATCTCCTCTTGAAGCTTGTCCTTGGCCTTTAGCTTGTGGTCTTGTGGTGGAAGGTCATCTTGAGCTTGTTCCACATTGGAAGAAGTAGGATCATACTTCTCCTTTTGTGAAACAAACTGTGGAGTAGGGTATTGACCTTCTTCCCATTCAACACCTTTGGCGTTGAACTTTCGCTCAAAACCAATCCCTTGATTCTTCCGGTGTCTTCCTTGTTTGCGAACAATCTCCTCAAAGTTCTTGCTTCCGGCAAGACTCTTGTAGACACCTTTCTCTATGATTTCCTTCAATAGGCTATTTTCTTGCTCAAGTGTAACTTGGCTTGAAACATTGTTAGTGGAATCAAGAGAACTACTAGAAGCAACAATATTGGATTTAACATTGTTATTGTTACTACTAGAGGAAGAATTTTTCTTATGCTTGTCATGCTTAGTCTTAATAGGTGTCAAGAAATTAGACAAGAGAAGTCGTTTGGCAAGATATGAAGAACTCTTCTTTCGAAGATCGTCATTGATCGCTTTTAGAAACTCATGTTCTTGCTCTAGAGTGAGCTTCTCGAAGCGTAGCTTCTCATGAGATCTTAGGAGCTCTCTATGATCTTCTTGAGTTGTTTCATGAGCTAACTTAAGAGTGTTTAGTTCTTTAGTTAGACGCTCAATCTCCTTCATAGCATTGTCATTCGACTCTTCTCGACTATAAAGACTACTAGCATTTTCATCATTACTAAGCTCACTAGATTTATCATGCAAGAGCTCATCTTCACCAAGTAAGTCATCCTCATCACTATCAAAGTCAATGAACTCAGGGTGTGTTACCTTGGGGCCTTTAGCCATGAAGCATCTTCCAATTCCCTCATTCGGTGAATCAAATAAGTCGTAGGAGTTGGAGTTGGAGGATACGAGTGCAAGTCTGGCAACACCTTCATCTTGACTATAGTCGGAGTCGGAGTGATAGCTTCCATCGGATTGACTGTCAGAGTCGGAGCCGGAGACCCATTCACCAACATGAGCTTGATGTCTTCTTCTTGTGTAGCTCCTTGATGACTTGTCTTTCCTCTCCGAATCCTTGCTTCTCCGAGGAGGTCTTCGTTCATAACGATCATCTCTACTCCTTCTCTCTTTCCGAGGTGACTCATCTCTTGCTCTTCTTCTTGGAGATTCTTCTCTTCTCTTGTGGGGAGCCGTACACTCATTTGAGAAGTGTCCGGGTCTTCCACAATTGTAGCAGTTTCGATCACGACTAGAAGATCTCTTTCCATCCAAAGCTCTGAGAATCTTCTTAATGATGAATCGGTCGGTCATTTCTTCGCTTCCTAAGCCAGCAATCTCATTTGTGATGAGAGCAAGCCTAGAGTACATTTCAGCGACTCCTTCACCATCCTTCATCTTGAACTTGTCAAGCTGACCTTGAAGAATATCCAGCTTTGATTCCTTCACAGATTCAGTACCTTCGTGCATTTCAACCAAAGTATCCCAAATCTCCTTAGCATTCTCAAGACGGCTGATTTTGTTGAACTCTTCGGGACACAAAGCATTGAAGAGAATGTCACAAGCTTGAGCATTATTTTGCAACATCTTCAGTTCTTCGGGTGTAGCTTCGCGATCCGGAACTTTTCCTTCTTCAAAGAAGTCACCTTGCATGCCAACACAAATAATGCCCCATGCGGCTGGGTTATGACCAAGAATATGCATTTTCATTTTATGCTTCCAGCTAGCAAAATTTGTACCATCAAAGTAAGGACCTCTACGATAATTACCCTCACTAGACGCCATACTCTCCTAGGTTGTGAAACCAAGCTTATGGAGTCCAATGCAATGGAAACCAAGGCAATGGAGACCAAAGCTCTGATACCACTTGTAGGATCGAAAGTAGGTCTAGAGGGGGGGTGATTAGACTACTTGACAATATAAAAAATCTGCCTTTAGATCATGCAATGTTTTTGGCAGTTTCACAAACAAGATCAGTTCAAGTAACACCCTACACATGCAATTCTAGAGTTTATGCAGCGGAAAGTAAATTGCACATGTAAAAGAGAGGTGGAGAAGATCAAACGCAGTTTGGTGACACGGAGATTTTTGTCGTGGTTCCGATAGGTGGTGCTATCGTACATCCACGTTGATGGAGACTTCAACCCACGGTGGGTAACGGCTGCGCGAGTCCACGGAGGGCTCCACCCACGAAGGGTCCACGAAGAAGCAACCTTGTCTATTCCATCACGGCCTACGCCCACGGAGGACTAGCCTTACTCGGGGTAGATCTTCACGAAGTAGGCGATCTCCTTGCCCTTACAAACTTCTTGGTTCAACTCCACATCACGACGGAGGCTCCCAAGCGACACCTAACCAATCTAGGAGGCACCACCCCCCAAAAGGTAATAGACGGTGTTGATGGTGATGAACTCCTTGCTCTTGTGCTTCAAGTGATAAACTCCCCAACACTCAACTCTCCTCACTGATATGGCTGTGGTGGAAGAAAGATTTGAGTGGAAAGCAACTTGGGAAGGCTAGAGATCAAGTTTCATATGGTAGGAATGGAATGGCTTGATCTCAACACAAGGGTAGGTGGTTCACTTCTCAGAAAGTGTATGATAGAAGTGGTGGTACTTTCTGATGGCTCTCCTCACGAATGAGGAGGGGGTGGAGGGGTATATATAGCCTCCACACAAAATCCAACCGTTACACACACATTTGACCAATCTCGGTCATACCGAAGTGAAAACTCGGTTAGACCGAAAGTTCAAATATAGTGAACGTTGGGATTTTCGGTGGGACCGAAAATACCATCTCGGTGAGACCGAAGTGAGTCAAAGGTTAGGGTTTGCCATCTCGGTGAGACCGAAATATAAACTCGGATATTCCGAATTGATGTCAACTGATCACAGAAGGTTGGCAGCCCTTTTTCGGTGAGACCGAAACTCAGAATCGGTGTGACCGAGAATTTAGGGTTTGGAGAAACAACTGAAGTGGTTCATCTCGGTGGGACTGAGTTGGAGAAATCGGTGTGACCGAGATTACTTATGGGTGTGTGTTAAGTAGTGAATAGTGCTGATAGTTGAGGGAGTTAGATCACCAAGCACTTGAGCAACGAGAACATTAACACAACCTCATCCCCTTTTAATAGTATTGGCTTTCCTATGGACTCAATGTGATCTTTGATCACTAAACCAAAAATGGAGTCTTGAGCTTTTGCCAATGCTTGTCTTAGCATTTTGAGGGGTCCACTTCTTCAGACATTTCCATACCCACATCATCGAACTTTTCTGAAATGATTCTCAAGAGAATATTAGTTCAATGATATATATGTTGTTATTAATTACCAAAACCACCCGGGGATTAGTTGCACTTTCAAAGATCCAACTAAGGAGACATCTAGCAACGAGCAAGTAAGAGTGCATCTACATACCGTTATGTAGATCGCGTGCGGAAGCTTTCGAAGAAGCGTGGATGAAGTAGCCGTACTCTTCGCGTACTTCGTCACCGATGATCTAGCGCCGAACGGACGGCACCTCCGCGTTCAACACACATCCGATACAGCAACATCACCTCCTTCTTGATCCAGCAAGGGGGGAGGAGAAGTCGTCAGAGATCCAGCAGCACAACGGCGTGGTGGTGGATGCAGTGGAGATTGCAGCAGGGCTTCGCCGGGCGCCCTGCGTTAAGGAGACGGAGTTGTGACGGGAGGGGAAGAGGCGCCAGGGCAATGGTGCGTCTTCCCTCTCCCCCCCACATATATAGGGGGCCAGGGGGGGGCGCCAGCCCCTGCAGATCCAATCTGCAAGGGGGGGGGGCGGCCAGTGGGAGTCCTTGCCCCCCAAGGCAAGTGGCGCCCCCTCCCCCCTAGGGTTTCAACCCTAGGCTCATGGGGAGGAGGGCCCAAGTGGTGCGCCAGCCCATTAGGGCTGTACACTTCCCCCTTGCGGCCTAGGGGCCCCACCCGGATGGGTGGCCCCACCCGGTGGACCCCCGGGGCCCCTCCGGTGGTCCCGGGACGCTCCCGGTGACCCCCGGAGATCACCCGATGGCCGAAACCTGACTTCCTATATATCAATCTTTACCTCTGGACCATTCCGGAAATCCTCGTGACGTCCGGGATCTCATCCGGACTCCGAACAACTTTCGGGTTTCCACGTGCATGTATCTCTACGACCCTAGCGTTACCGAACCTTAAGTGTGTAGACCCTACGGGTTCGGGAGACACGTAGACATGACCGAGACCACTCTCCGGTCAGTAACCAACAGCGGGATCTGGATACCCATGTTGGTTCCCACGTGTTCCTCGATGATCTTCATCGGATGAACCACCGTGTCAAGGATTCACTTAATCCCGTATGTTATTCCCTTTGTCCATCGGTACTGTACTTGCCCGAGATTCGATCGTCGGTATTCCCGATACCTTGTTCAATCTCGTCATGGAAAGTCCCTTTACTCGATCCGTAATCCATCATCCCGTGACAAACTACTTAGTCACATTGAGCTCATTATGATGATGTCTTACCGAGTGGGCCCAGAGGTACCTCTCCGTCATACGGAGTGACAACATTCCAGTCTCGGTTCGTACCAACTCTACAGACACTTTCGGAGATACCCGATGCGTACATTTACAGCCACCCAGTTACGTTGTGACGTTTGGCACACCCAAAGTATTCCTACAACATCCAGGAGTTGTAAAACCTCATGGTCTAAGGAATAAATACTTGACACCGAAAAGCTTATGCATTACGAACTATACGATCTCGTGCTATGCTCAGGATTGGGTCTTGTCCATCACATCATTCTCCTAATGATGTGATCCCGTTATCACTGACATCCTATGTCCATGGTCAGGAAACCGTGACCATTTGTTGATCAACGAGCTGGCAACTAGAGGCTCACCAGGGACTCATTGTGGTCTATGTATTCACACATGTATCGCTGTTTCCGTGCAATACAATTCAAGCATGAATAACAGACAATTATCATGAATAAGGAAATATAATAATAATACTTTTATTATTGCCTCTAAGGCATATTTCCAACAGTCTCCCACTTGCACTAGAGTCAATAATCTAGTTACATTGTGATGAATCGAACACCCATAGAGTTCTGGTGTTGATCATGTTTTGCCCGTGGAAGAGGTTTAGTCAACGGGTCTGCGACATTCAGATCCGTATGCACTTTACAAATATATATGTCTCCATCCTGAACATAATTCCGGATGGAGTTGAAACGACGCTTGATGTGCTTGGTCTTCTTGTGAAACCTGGGCTCCTTGGTAATGGCAATAGCACCAGTGTTGTCACAGAAGAGAGTCATCGGGCTTGACGCGCTTGGAATGACTCCTAGGTCGGTGATGAACTCTTTCATCCAGACTCCTTCCTGCGCTGCTTCGGAAGTAGCTATGTACTCCGCTTCACATGTAGATGCTGCCACGACGCTTTGCTTGCAACTGCACCAGCTGACTGCCCCTCCGTTCAAAATATACACGTATCCGGTTTGTGACTTAGAGTCATCCAGATCTGTGTCAAAGCTAGCATCGACGTAACCTTTTACGACGAGCTCTTCATCACCTCCATAAACGAGAAACATATCCTTAGTCCTTTTCAGGTACTTCAGGATGTTCTTGACCGCTGTCCAGTGTTCCGTACCGGGATCACTTTGGTACCTCCCTACCAAACTTATGGCAAGGTTCACATCAGGTCTGGTACACAGCATGGCATATATGATAGAACCTATGGCCGAGGCATAGGGAATGACACTCATCTTTTCTCTATCTTCTGCCGTGGTCGGGGACTGAGCCTTGCTCAATCTCATACCTTGCAAAACAGGCAAGAATCCTTTCTTTGACTGATCCATATCGAACTTTTTCAATATTTTATCAAGGTATGTACTTTGTGAAAGACCAATGAGGCGTCTTGATCTATCTCTATAGATTTTGATGCCTAATATGTAAGCAGCTTCTCCAAGGTCCTTCATTGAAAAACTTTTATTCAAGTAGGCCTTTACATTTTCCAAGGATTCTATATCATTTCCCATCAGCAATATGTCATCCACATATAATATGAGAAATGCCACAGAGCTCCCACTCACTTTCTTGTAAATACAGGCTTCTCCATAAGTCTGTATAAAGCCAAACGCTTTGATCACTTCATCAAAGCGAATATTCCAACTCCGAGATGCTTGCACCAGCCCGTAAATCGAGCGTTGGAGCTTGCATACCTTGTTAGCGTTCTCTGGATCGACAAAACCTTCCGGTTGCATCATATACAACTCTTCCTTGAGGAAGCCGTTAAGGAATGCTGTTTTGACGTCCATTTGCCATATCTCATAATCATAGAATGCGACAATAGCTAACATGATTCTGACTGACTTCAGCATCGCTACGGGAGAGAAAGTTTCGTCGTAGTCAATCCCTTGAACTTGTCGATAACCCTTAGCGACAAGCCGAGCCTTATAGATGGTCACATTACCATCCGCGTCTGTCTTCTTCTTAAATATCCATTTGTTTTCTATGGCGTCCCTGTCATCAGGCAAGTCCACCAAAGTCCATACTTTGTTTTCCTACATGGATTCTATCTCAGATTTCATGGCTCCAAGCCATTTATTGGAATCCGGGCCCGCCATCGCTTCTTCATAGTTCGAAGGTTCACCGTTGTCTAACAACATGATTTCCAGGACAGGGTTGCCGTACCACTCTGGTGCGGAACGTGCCCTTGTGGACCTTCGAAGTTCAGTAGTAACTTGATATGTTTCTTCATGATCATTATCATCAACTTCCTCCCTTGTCGGTGCAGGCACCTCAGGAACAGTTTCCTGCGTTGCGCTACTTTCCGGTCCAGGAGGGGTGACTATCACCTCATCAAGTTCTACTTTCCTCCCACTCACTTCTTTCGAGAGAAACTCTTTCTCCAGAAAGCATCCATTCTTGGCAACAAAGACTTTGCCTTTGGATCTGTGGTAGAAGGTGTACCCAATCGTTTCCTTTGGGTATCCTATGAAGACGCATTTCTCTGATTTGGGTTCGAGCTTTTCAGGTTGAAGTTTCTTGACATAAGCATCGCAACCCCAAACTTTTAGAAACGACAGCTTCGGTTTCTTGCCAAACCAAAGTTCATACGGAGTCGTCTCAACGGATTTTGACGGAGCCCTATTTAAAGTGAATGCGGCAGTCTCTAAAGCATAACCCCAAAAAGATAGCGGTAAATCGGTGAGGGACATCATAGACCGCACCATGTCCAACAGAGTATGATTTCAACGTTCGGACACACCGTTACGTTGAGGTGTTCCGGGCGATGTCAATTGTGAAACAATTCCACAGCTCCTAAGGTGTGTGCCAAATTCATGACTTAAATATTCACCCCCACGATCTGATCGTAAGAACTTTATTTTTCTGTCAGGTTGATTCTCAACCTCATTCTGAAATTCCTTGAACTTTTCAAAGGTCTCAGACTTGTGTTTCATCAAATAGATATACCCATATCTACTCAAGTCATCCGTGAGGGTGAGAACATAACGATAGCCTCCGCGAGCCTCAACACTCATTTGACCGCACACATCGGTATGTATGATTTCCAACAAGTTGGTTGCTCGCTCCATTGTTCCGGAGAACGGAGTCTTGGTCATCTTGCCCAAGAGGCATGGTTCGCACGTGTCAAATGATTCATAATCAAGAGACTCTAGAAGTCCATCTGAATGGAGCTTCTTCATACGTTTGACACCAATATGACCAAGGCGACAATCCCACAAGTATGTGGGACTATCATTATCAACTTTACATCTTTTGGCATCTACACTATGAATATGTGTAGCATCACGTTCGAGATTCATCAAAAATAAACCATTGACCAGTGGGGCATGACCATAAAACATATCTCTCAAATAAATAGAACAACCATTATTCTCCGATTTGAAAGAGTAGCCATCTCGCATAAGACGAGATCCAGATACAATGTTCATGCTCAAAGCTGGTACTGAATAACAATTATTGAGGTTTAAAACTAATCCCGAGGGTAGATGTAGAGGTAGCGTGACGACGGCTATCACATCGACCTTGGAACCATTCCCGACGCGCATCGTCACCTCATCCTTCGCCAGTCTCCGTTTATTCCGCAGCTCCTGTTTTGAGTTACAAATATGAGCAACCGCACCGGTATCAAATACCCAGGAGCTACTACGAGTGCTTGTAAGGTACACAACAATAACATGTATATCATATATACCTTTGACGTTGCCGGCCTTCTTGTCTGCTAAGTATTTGGGGCAGTTCCGCTTCCAGTGACCCGTTCCCTTGCAATAAAAGCACTCTGTCTCAGGCTTGGGTCCATACTTTGGCTTCTTCCCGGCAACAGGCTTGCCGGGCGCGGCAACTCCCTTGCCGTCCTTCTTGAAGTTCTTCTTACCCTTGCCTTTCTTGAACTTAGTGGTTTTATTGACCATCAACACTTGATGTTCTTTCTTGATGTCCACCTCCACTGATTTCAGCATCGAATACACCTCGGGAATGGACTTCTCCATCCCCTGCATATTGAAGTTCAACACGAAGCTCTTGAAGCTTGGTGGGAGCGAATGGAGGATTCTGTCAACGACTGCTTCATCTGGGAGATTCATTCCCAGCTGAGACAAGCGGTTGTGCAATCCAGAAATCTTGAGGATGTGCTCACTGACAGAACTATTTTCCTCCATCTTACAGCTGTAGAATGCGTCAGAGACATCATATCTCTCGACTCGGGCATGAGCTTGGAAAACCATTTTCAGCTCCTCGAACATCTCATATGCTCCGTGGTGCTCAAAACGTTTTTGGAGCCCCGACTCTAAGCTGTAAAGCATGCCGCACTGAACTAGGGAGTAATCATCACTACGCGACTGCCAGACGTTCAAAACGTCTTGGGCCGCATCGGGAGCAGGTGCATCACCTAGCGGTGCTTCTAGGACATATGATCTCTTGGCAGCTATGAGGATAATCCTCAGGTTACGGACCCAATCCGTATAGTTGCTACCATCGTCTTTCAGCTTGGTTTTCTCTAGGAACGCGTTGAAGTTGAGGGAAACTGGAGCGTGGGCCATTTGATCTACAAGAGATATTGTAAAGAATTTAGACTAAGTTCATGATAATTAAGTTCATCTTAATCAAATTTTAATGAACTCCCACTCAGAATGACATCTCTCTAGTCATCTAAGTGATACACGATCCGAATCGACTAGCCCGTGTCTGATCATCACGTGAGACGGACTAGTCATCAACGGTGAACATCTTCATGTTGATCGTATCTTCTATACGACTCGTGTTCGACCTTTTGGTCTTCCGTGTTCCGAGGCCATGTATGTACATGCTAGGCTCGTCAAGAGAACCCTAAGTGTATCGCGTGTGTAAATCTGGCTTACACCCGTTGTATGCGAACGTTAGAACCTATCACACCCGATCATCACGTGGTGCTTCGGAGCAACGAACTTTAGCAACGGTGCACAGTTAGGGGAAACACAATACTTGAAATTTTAGTGAGAGATCATCTTATTTACTACCGTCGTTCTAAGTAAACAAGATGCATAAACATGATAAACATCACATGCAATCAATTAAAGTGACATGATATGGCCAATATCATCTTGCTCCTTGGATCTCCATCTTCGGGGCACCATGATCATCTTGTCACCGGCTCGACTCCATGATCTTCATCATCATGATCTCCATCATCGTGTCTTGAAGAAGTCGTCACGCCAACTATTACTTCTACTACTATGGCTAACGTTTAGCAATAAAGTAAAGTAATTACATAGCGTTTATTCAGTGACACGCAGGTCATACAATAATTAAGACAACTCCTATGGCTCCTGCCGGTTGTCAAGTTCATCGACATGCAAGTCGTGATTCCCTATTACAAGAACATGATCAATCTCATAGATCACATATATCATTCATCACATCTTCGTTTTGGCCATACCACGTCACATAGCACATGCTACAAAAACAAGTTAGACGTCCTCTAATTGTTGTTGCAAGTTTTTACGTGGCATCTATAGGATTTCTAGCAAGAACGTTTCTTACCTACGCCAAAACCACAATGTGATTTGTCAATTTCTATTTACCCTTCATAAGGACCCTTTTCATCGAATCCGATCCGACTAAAGTAGGAGAGACAGACACCCGCCAGCCACCTTATGCATCTAGTGCATGTCTGTCGGTGGAACCAGTCTCACGTAAGCGTACGTGTAAAGTCGGTCCGGGCCGCTTCATCCCACAATACCGCCGAATCAAGATTGACTAGTAACGGCAAGAAAGTTGAACAAACTCAAACGCCCACAACTGCTTTGTGTTCTACTCGTGCAAGATGCTACGCATTAAACCTAGCTCTGATGCCACTGTTGGGGAACGTAGCAGAATTCAAAAAATTTCTACGCTTTCACCAAGATCCAACTAAGGAGACATCTAGAAACGAGCAAGTAAGAGTGCATCTACATACCATTATGTAGATCGCGTGCGGAAGCTTTCGAAGAAGCGTGGATGAAGTAGTCGTACTCTTCGCGTTCTTCGTCACCGATGATCTAGCGCCGAACGAACGACACCTCCGCGTTCAACACACGTCCGGTACAGCAACGTCACCTCCTTCTTGATCCAGCAAGGGGGGAGGAGAAGTCGTCAGAGATCCAGCAGCACAACGGCGTGGTGGTGGATGCAGCGGAGATTGTAGCAGGGCTTCGCCGGGCGCCCTGCGTTAAGGAGACGGAGTTGTGACGGGAGGGGAAGAGGCGCCAGGGCAATGGTGCGCCTGCCCTCTCCCCCCACATATATATAGGGAGCCAGGGGGTGCGCCAGCCCCTGCAGATCCAATCTGCAAGGGGGGGGGCGGCGGCCCAGGGGGAGTCCTTGCCCCCCAAGGCAAGTGGCGCCCCCTCCTGTGACGCCCGGATAGTTAAGCTACAATATTTCCATGTTAATGATGCCAGGTCATCATAATTAAAATTCTGCTAAACCTCACCTTGTCAAACTAGTTCAAATACAAATTGAAATAACAAGTCAAATTGTAGTTTCATAAAACAGTGAATTAATAAAATGTTCCAAAGGTTACAAATATTCACTGACACTTAAACAAACAACATCCAACCATTAATAAAATATTTAATAGCCCTAGAACAATTAATACAGTGACCAAAACAGCCCCATTAATCCGTTATCATTTATGCAAAATTCAAAGAATTCAAATGCTCACCAAACCTTCTTATGGTAGTGCTAAAATATTGCGAGGTATTTATGTGGCATCATTACATGCTTTACAAAAGTATTTTTGTGTCCTAAGAATTTGCAAAACAGAAAAGGAATTAAGGAATAGATAGTTTAAAGCACAAAAAAAAGGAAAATAAAGAAGCCGTAAGGCACTCAGGACCAACTTACACTGTGCCAGGCCCAGTCCATCACCCCGGCCTTTCCTCCACCTCCCGCCACTACTCGAGGCCGAGCACGCCATGGCCGCACACGTCTCCGATGGCCACGTGCAGAGCATCCGGCGCCTCCCCGTCATCTCTCCGGGCGGATAAGAGCCTCCTCTCCCTCGTGGTCAAACCCTAAGTGCCCAATTTCCCCTCCCCCTCGCTCGCTCTCTCATCCTCATCGCGCACCCGAGCCGCACCGCCATGGCCGCCGTCGCCCCCGAGCCCAGCTAGTCCGTCCACGACCCCACCGTGCTCGGCTACGTCGTCTGCACCCACCGGACCTCGCCGCCGGAGCCCCTCGCCTGATCTCCTCCCCATCGCCGCTGCACCACGTCGTCCCCGAGCCTCCCCTACAACGCTGTGAGCAGCCACCTCATCCCCCTGCCCCTCACTCTGTCCCGACGCACCGCGCGACCTGGCCACGCTCGATGCGTGCTCGCCTCGGCCTCTTTCGCCCTGCCCGTCCAGCCGCACCCCCCCTTCGGCCGCTGACCCCTCCTCCGTCGTCGATCTGTGGCGGTGCTGCAGCCAAGCCGGCCACGCCTGCCCG
>LR738713.1:358766623-358842115 GCA_902687465.1 Secale cereale
CCCCACTGCTGCCCTGCGACTGGTGCCGAGCCCCGCCTCCGCCGGGCTGGCTGGTGGCCGCGCCCCGCCGCCGCCCGGCTGGCTGGCTGGTGGCCTCGCCCCGCCGCCGCCCGGCTTGCCGTGCCCCGACGGCCTCGTTCCGCCGTACCAGCGGGCGAGCGCTCGCTCGGGTGCCCGGCGCCCGATGCCCCAGCTCCGCCCCGAATTGCCACGCCCGATCCGCTATGCCCTAGGGCCTGTGACAAGGGGCCCCATCCCCAAGAAGTTAAAAAAAGATACAAAAAAAGGAATTAAAAAAATTAAAATTAAAAATATTAATTAATTAATTAAGTAAATTAATTAACTTAATTAATCAGTGTTTAATTAACCTAATCAATTAACTAAACTAATTAAACTTGTTTAGTTAGTCTTAGTCAATGATAGCTGGGCCCCGCACGTCAGTTTGACTCAGTCAACTGACTGGTTGACTGCTGACGTCGTGCTGACGTCATCCGTACTATTCTGGATAATGTTCTATTAAATTAATTAATTAAATTCCAAAAATTAATAAAAACTTTAGAAAATCATATCTTTTAAACCGTAACTCGGATGAAAATAATTTATATATGAAAGTTGCTCAGAACGACGAGACGAATCTGAATACGCGGTCCGTTCGCCTTCCACACATCTCTATCATACCGAACATGCAATATTCCCCTCCGTTTCATCTGCCCGAAAATGCCTAACACCGGGAATACTTTCCCGGATGTTATTCCTCTTCGCCTGTATCACCGAGCACCGCGTTAGGTCACACGTAGCACCGCGTTTTGCCATGTTATGCTTTGTGTTACAATTGTTTGCTTTATATTTATTGTTTCTTCCCCCTCTTCTCTCCGATAGACATTGGGTCTGAGACCGTTGATGCTTCGGTGTTCGACTACGACTACGCTTCCGAAGATTCCTTTCGTCTGCAGAGCTTCCAGGCAAGCCCCCCCCCCTTTGATCACCAGATATCGCCTATTCTTCTCTCTACTGCTTTCATTAGAGTAGTGTAGCATGTTACTGTTCGGTTACTCCTATTCTGCTGCATAGCCTGTCATTGTTGCTACAACTGTTGATACTTTACCTGCCATCCTAATGCTTAGTATAGGATGCTAGTATTCCGTCAGTGGCCCTACATTCTTGTCCGTCTGCCATGCTATTCTATCGGGCCGTGATCACTCGGGTGGTGATCACGGGTATATACTATATACATACTTTACATACACATGATGATGATTCGGAGATGGGGGCTGAAGGGGCAGGTGGTTCCACCCAGGTAGTGGCGGGCCTGGGTTCCCGACAGCCCCTAATGGTTACTTTGTGGCGGAGCGACAGGGTGGGTTGCAACCACCTAGGAGACAGGTGGGCCTGGCCCTGGTCGTTGTCCGCGGTTATTTCATAATAACACGTTTAACGGGATCTTGGTATTTGATCTGAGTCTGGCCATTTGTTCTATACGCACTAACCAGCTGCGTGGGAACAATTATGGGAACTCGACGTCGTGGTATCAGCCGAAGCCTTCTTGACGTCAGCGACTTAGCGGCGCGCGCCGGATTGGACTGGAACGCCTACTCTGGTATTAGGAGAGGCTAGGTCTGCTTACCGGCTACCCTCGCAACGTGCAGGTGTGCATTGGGCGATGGGCCCAGACCCCCGTGCGCTTAGGGTTTAGACCGGCGTGCTGACCTCTCTGTTGTGCTTAGGTAGGGCTGCGACGTGTTGATCTTCCGAGGTCGGGCATGACCATGGAAAGTGTGTCCGGCCAAATGGGATCAAGCGTGCTGGGTTATGTGGTGCACCCCTGCAGGGAAGTTAATCTATTCGAATAGCCGTGTCCCTCGGTAAAAGGACGACCCGGAGTTGTACTCTGACCTCATGAAAACTAGAACTGGATACTTAATAAAACACACCCAGACAAGTTCCAGATACAACCCGGTGATCGCTTTCTCACAGGGCGACGAGGGGAGGATCACCGGGTAGGTTTATGCTATACGTTGTTACTTGGTGAACTTACCATCTATTCTATTCTACTGCTGCAAGACGGAGGCTGCGAGAAGCAAGGATACTTGTTACTTTCCAGCTACTCTCATCTACTGCTGCAAGATGGAGGTGGCCAGAAGCGTAGTCTTCGATTGGGTTAGATATCCCCCTCTTATTACGGCATTCTGCAGTTTAGCCCACAGATATTACCCCCCTTACATAGATATCATTGCATATGTAGTGTAGATCCTTGCTTGCGAGTACTTTGGATGAGTACTCACGGTTGCTTTGCTCCCCCTTTTCCCCCTTTCTTCCTTTCTTCTCGGATGATGCAACCAGGTGGTGGAGTCCAGGAGCCAGATGATCCCGAGGATGTTTCTACATGGAGTTCGGCTTTGAGGAGTAGTTAGGAGGTCCCAGGCAGGAGGCCTTGCCTCTTCGATCGTTGCTACATTTGTGCTAGCCTTCTTAAGGCAAACTTGTTTAACTTATGTCTGTACTCAGATATTATTGTTTCCGCTGACTCTTGTGTTTTCGAGCTTTTGTATTCGAGCCCTCGAGGCCCCTGGCTTGTAATATAAAGCTTGTATTATTTTAATTTGTGTCTAGAGTTGTGTTGTGATATCTTCCAGTGAGTCCCTGATCTTGGTCGTACACATTTGCGTGCATGATTAGTGTACGGTCAAATCGAGGGCGTCACAAGTTGGTATCAGAGCCGACTGCCTGTAGGAATCCCCCTTCCAAACTCCTTGGCCGAAGTTGAGTCTAGTATTTGAAAAACAAATTTACTAACTTGTTGTGTGGCTTACGGGCCCACAACACCTTTGGGTGGTATTAGGATCTTTTACTCCTCGTCTATACTCTGGGACTCTTATCTCTCTTCTATTCGGGATAAATGAATTTTGCTAAATCTAACCTTAGGACCTCGTTATCACTTTCACCCGGAGAGTGCCTTATGATCGATGATCGTCTGCTGCACCAGAAGACCCTGAAGATACTCCCCGTTGTTAACCCGAGAACTTGCGCTCATCACCTTTGCAATTCACTGCCACCGATATATCCCTATGGATATCTGCATGCACTTGCCATTCTCATGATCATTCCTCGTCGCTCTTGTTATTACAAGATGCCTCGAAATATTCTCCGTTGTCCCGAGAATCCTTTGAGTTTACTATCTTGCAGTTTTATTTCGCATGAAAACCCTTACTGTTATTCCTCACATTTCTCGAGGATCCGTTCTTCTCGATTGTTCATGTGTCTAAAAATATTCTTCGGAATACTTTTTGATCTTTCGTAAATCCTTTGCAGCCTGTTACTCTTGAAATTCTTGTCTGCTTGCATTATGGTTAATTCCATATGAATAGTAGTCTTTGTTAACATCCTTTGTCCTAGTCATTTTGAGCCTATTGATTCAATGTGTGCCTATGCACACAGTCATCAGGTTATCCTTTTTAAAATTATCTTTCCGGCTCAAACGTCATTTAAGACATGAGTTGGTTCTCGGCAATTCAAACCTTTATTGATTGTACAACTAAGTGTTGTCAACTTAGCCATCCTGGATTAGAGCGTCTGCTTCTGATCCTTCGTTTTGGAAACCATAATTTCTTTCTATTTAAGCTTCATACTAATCAGGTGATTCTTCAATCTGATGCCTCTGCATTCTTCTTCCTCTGAGTGAGTACCGATACTCACATCAGCTCCGTTGTGGATCGCTCGATCCTTTGATGAAATATTATCCGACAGTGTCCTTCGTATAAAAAAACCTCGAGAAGTTATGTCCCTGATGCATAATACCTTCGCTAAATTGTATCCTCTTCTTTGACAACCATGCTCTCCCTTGGAGGTGGTGATATTTACTTTTGAAACTTGTGGTATATGTTACTAAGATGCCCGATGGGTTGAACCTATGCCTTCCCCTAATCCGTGAGAACCCAAAAGTTTTCACAAGTCATACCCTTCCGGTGTTCTACCGGATAAAATTCCAACACTACAGTTTTATCAAAGCAAGAGGTAAATGAAACGTATACATTGGAGAAATGGGAGTCGACCTTGCGCTTTTGTTCATGCCCATGGAAACGATGTAGACCGTCTTGGGAGCTTCTTGCAAAATGATTTTTAATCTAAATAATTCTTTCAGTGTCATTAAATTTGATCCCTTGCAGTTATGGTTTCGACCATGCTGTCCTTATTCAATATATCTGGAATAAATCCATTCCAGGCCTCGTCAATTTTTGACAAGGTTAAAGCATCTACTGTCATAGGTCAATGACCTAGTTCAACTTCTACCGTGTTCTATCTTCGAGTTTTACCCTCTGATATCTCGAGGATATCATGCCTTTGCACTACACCTTTTGAACTTTTGATGAAGTAATACCTTTGCTTGTCGTAATCACTCTATGGGTTCTAGGTTGCCGTCAACCGAGGACACCGTTTAGTAAATCAAATCTGCTCTAAAAATTCAACACCCCTAGTAGATGTTACTGGGAAATTTTTAAACTCAATCTGGTTTATTCCTAGACTATCGGGTACATCCCTTGTCTAGCTATCTTTGACTGTGCTACCTCATCCTTCTTTGGTGCACGAATTCTTCAGTGTGTGAGCACGACTTACGTCGAGCTTTCAACACCATGTTGCTTGTCTCGAAAGGCAACGTTGGTTCCGATCTTGCATCTCTTATATTGATCCTATAACTTGCCACTTCGTCATTCTCTTGCTTGTTGCCGCTGTCGTTTGATTGCATCCCCTTGAAACCCTCCCGCCAAATGTGTCGGATCACCTTCAACACTTTGACTACTTATGAGATGTCAACTGTGTTCGTGCTGAGAAATACCCTCCTTGCCCTCGATGATTTTTAATATCATCGGCAACACCCTTGACTTCCTTTCATCGCGAACTTGCCCACATTATAATTGCAACTTGCTCTCCAGGTAGTGTTGTGTTCTGCCTTGTAGTATTATTGTCTTTTATGTCGAGAATGTTGTGGGGATTGCTCCACATCTTAGGAATTCTCGGTATGATGATACTTCTCACCATCACCAATCTTCCCTTGGTGCCCGTGTTGTTTTTAACCGGGATACCAATAGGCCAATGATGCTACTTGAATTCTATACTTCTAGCAACCCTATTGCTTTGAAGTTAACGATCGACCGTTCGTTCTTAGACTGTTGGTTATTGAATCGTCACTCTAACATTGATCTTGCTGCCTAGGTCATATTTCGGACACACCTTTCAACTATTGATTAATGGTGTATGTTTTCCTCGAGCATACAACATTATACCATTTGAATTGACAAGTGTCATCTTCTTGTTCACATTATTGTGGAAATCCATCCGTTTGGAATTCTCGATAAATTGACGCTGAGCCCATCAGCCACCTCCTCGTCCTCTCCTTGGTTTAATGATGAACTATTGTTTCGGGAACCCGCTGCCATAGTTCATTCCCGAGAATTTTGCAATGTCATTTCGTTGATTAATGTTGCACCGTTTCTTCTCGAACATCCTGAGTCTGAGGTATCATGACACCAATCGGATCTGAATCTCGGTCAGATATGATGGTTGGGACAATTTTCCAGGAGTTATAATATTGGTCCTTGATGACTCGGTAATATGATGTCATGCCTAGCACCCCTGGCTGGAGGACCTATCATTATAATCTTTTTGCAAGGTTAACCGTTCCTCCAGGAGGAAATTGTAAGACTTATTCTATAAGTTGTTCCTGATGAATCCTTTGCGTATCCAAGTCCGACCTTTGTTTCAAGACCATGCCAATGCTATCTCAAAGCATGTCTGTGGTACTCCAATTTTCAACAAGAGCCTTTGAAGCCCAATGCTAAATGCTTCTTGGTCAGTTATCCAAACACCGTTGTATGGGTAACATCTTGATTAATCCTTGCCCCGTTATCTGAATGGTTGGGTACTTGCTCTCCTACCCTGTATGACTTGTTCTTCTTGCCAATGGGAAGGATATACTCCTAATAATTGTGTGTAATCACAATTTTCCTTTCCATTTGTTTGTTTAACCTTTCCTTGACCTACATATAATCTAGGCAGTAATAATTCTCTGCTTATGTAAACACCATGTTGTACAACTCTGTCAGTAAGACCCTGTTACTATGGTTGGTAACATTACTGTAACCACGATTAAAAAAAAACCTTGCCTATCGGTCTACCTCCTTTCAAAGAGCATGAAAATGGTTCTCTTCGTCCCCCGTCCTTGGTTCCGACATTGATGCCGACATAGCTGACAAGCTATCCACTCACTTGCCTCCCTGTCGAGGTTGTGCAAGATGTCGCCACCCTTTCTACTTTCAACCCACATGGTGGGCCCATAACCCACAGGTCCACGGGATCGAAACCTGACTCTTCTATACAACCTTGATTTTAAAGTATCCTTTACACTTGGCTCGTAAGTAATTCACGAGCTAAATGGTATACCATGTTTCATCCTGGTATCAAGCACAATAACTGCTCTCATTACTCAAGCCCTCGTTTCACCTTCTGTTTAGGCATCGAACGAATGCCTACCCATCTGAAACTTTTGTACCATTGCGTATTGCTCTCAATGAGTTCACTACAATACTACTCGTAGGGTACTTGGTGTATTTCCTAATTAGTTCACTGTCAGATGCCCAGCCTTGTGGAGATGCGTTCTTCCAAAAAAAAATCCCCTTATCGCATTCGTAGGACGATGGAGACCCCGGAGCAAGCATGAAAACTTCATCATGGTGACCGGAAGCAGAGCAAATGAAGACATCAACACATGGAGTCAACCTCTTCCAGAAGGGCAACCAAGACCAAGAAGATCCGTTAGAATTTCGTAACCAGAACTTCCCCCCTTACTCCCCTCCTAAATCTCGGGACGAGATTTCTTGTAGTGGAGGAGAATTGTGACGCCTGGATAGTTAAGCTACAATATTTCCATGTTAATGATGCCAGGTCATCATAATTAAAATTCTGCTAAACCTCACCTTGTCAAACTAGTTCAAATACAAATTGAAATAACAAGTCAAATTGTAGTTTCATAAAACAGTGAATTAATAAAATGTTCCAAAGGTTACAAATATTCACTGACACTTAAACAAACAACATCCAACCATTAATAAAATATTTAATAGCCCTAGAACAATTAATACAGTGACCAAAACAGCCCCATTAATCCGTTATCATTTATGAAAAATTCAAAGAATTCAAATGCTCACCAAACCTTCTTATGGTAGTGCTAAAATATTGCGAGGTATTTATGTGGCATCATTACATGCTTTACAAAAGTATTTTTGTGTCCTAAGAATTTGCAAAAAAGAAAAGGAATTAAGGAATAGATAGTTTAAAACACAAAAAAAAGGAAAAGAAAGAAGCCGTAAGGCACTCAGGCCCAACTTACACTGTGCCAGGCCCAGTCCATCACCCCGGCCTTTCCTCCACCTCCCGCCACTACTCGAGGCCGAGCATGCCATGGCCGCACACGTCTCCGATGGCCACGTGCAGAGCATCCGGCGCCTCCCCGTCATCTCTCCGGGCGGATAAGAGCCTCCTCTCCCTCGTGGTCAAACCCTAAGTGCCCACTTTCCCCTCCCCCTCGCTCGCTCTCTCATCCTCATCGCGCACCCGAGCCGCACCGCCATGGCCGCCGTCGCCCCCGAGCCCAGCTAGTCCGTCCACGACCCCACCGTGCTCGGCTACGTCGTCTGCACCCACCGGACCTCGCCGCCGGAGCCCCTCGCCTGATCTCCTCCCCGTCGCCGCTGCACCACGTCGTCCCCGAGCCTCCCCTACAACGCTGTGAGCAGCCACCTCATCCCCCTGCCCCTCACTCTGTCCCGACGCACCGCGTGACCTGGCCACGCTCGATGCGTGCTCGCCGCGGCCTCTTTCGCCCTGCCCGTCCAGCCGCACCCCCCCTCCGGCCGCTGACCCCGCCTCTGTCGTCGATCTGTGGCGGTGTTGCAGCCACGCCGGCCACGCCTGCCCGACGCCCACCTCCGGCCTCCTCTTCCCCCCCCCACTGCTGCCCTGCGGCTGCTGCCGAGCCCCGCCTCCGCCGGGCTGGCTGGTGGCCGCGCCCCGCCGCTGCCCGGCTGGCTGGCTGGTGGCCTCGCCCCGCCGCCGCCCGGCTTGCCGTGCCCCGGCGGCCTCGTTCCGCCGCACCAGCGGGCGAGCGCTCGCTCGGGTGCCCGGCGCCCGATGCCCCAGCTCCGCCCCGAATTGCCACGCCCGATCCGCTATGCCCTAGGGGCCTGTGACAAGGGGCCCCATCCCCAAGAAGTTAAAAAAAAGATACAAAAAAAAGGAATTAAAAAAATATATTAATTAATTAATTAACTAAATTAATTAACTTGATTAATCAGTGTTTAATTAACCTAATCAATTAACTAAACTAATTAAACTTGTTTAGTTAGTCTTAGTCAATGACAGCTGGGCCCCGCACGTCAGTTTGACTCAGTCAACTGACTGGTTGACTGCTGACGTCGTGCTGACATCATCCGTACTATTCTGGATAATGTTCTATTAAATTAATTAATTAAATTCCAGAAATTAATAAAAACTTTAGAAAATCATATCTTTTAAACCGTAACTCGGATGAAAATAATTTATATATGAAAGTTGCTCAGAACGACGAGACGAATCTGAATACACGGTCCGTTCGCCCGCCACACATCTCTATCATACCGAACATGCAACATTCCCCTCCGTTTCATCTGCCCGAAAATGCCTAACACCGGGAATACTTTCCCCCATGTTATTCCTCTTCGCCTGTATCACCGAGCACCGCGTTAGGTCACACGTAGCACCGCGTTTTGCCATGTTATGCTTTGTGTTACAATTGTTTGCTTTATATTTATTGTTTCTTCCCCCTCTTCTCTCCGATAGACATTGGGTCTGAGACCGTTGATGCTTCGGTGTTCGACTACGACTACGCTTCCGAAGATTCCTTTCGTCTGCAGAGCTTCCAGGCAAGCCCCCCCCCTTTGATCACCAGATATCGCCTATTCTTCTCTCTACTGCTTGCATTAGAGTAGTGTAGCATGTTACTGTTCGGTTACTCCTATTCTGCTGCATAGCCTGTCATTGTTGCTACAACTGTTGATACATTACCTGCCATCCTAATGCTTAGTATAGGATGCTAGTATTCAATCAGTGGCCCTACATTCTTGTCCGTCTGCCATGCTATTCTATCGGGCCGTGATCACTCGGGTGGTGATCACGGGTATATACTATATACATACTTTACATACACATGATGATGATTCGGAGATGGGGGCTGAAGGGGCAGGTGGTTCCACCCAGGTAGTGGTGGGCCTGGGTTCCCGACAACCCCTGATGGTTACTTTGTGGCGGAGCGACAGGGTGGGTTGCGACCACCTAGGAGACAGGTGGGCCTGGCCCTGGTCGTTGTTCGCGGTTATTTCATAATAACACGTTTAACGGGATCTTGGTATTTGATCTGAGTCTGGCCATTTGTTCTATACGCACTAACCAGCTGCGTGGGAACAGTTATGGGCACTCGACGTCGTGGTATCAGCCGAAGCCTTCTTGACGTCAGCGACTTAGCGGCGCGTGCCGGATTGGACTGGAACGCCTACTCTGGTATTAGGAGAGGCTAGGTCTGCTTACCGGCCGCCCTCGCAACGTGCAGGTGTGCATTGGGCGATGGGCCCAGACCCCCGTGCGCTTAGGGTTTAGACCGGCGTGCTGACCTCTCTGTTGTGCTTAGGTAGGGCTGCGACGTGTTGATCTTCCGAGGCCGGGCATGACCATGGAAAGTGTGTTCGGCCAAATGGGATCAAGCGTGCTGGGTTATGTGGTGCACCCCTGCAGGGAAGTTAATCTATTCGAATAGCCGTGTCCCTCGGTAAAAGGACGACCCGGAGTTGTACTCTGACCTCATGACAACTAGAACTGGATACTTAATAAAACACACCCAGACAAGTTCCAGATACAACCCGGTGATCGCTTTCTCATAGGGCGGCGATGGGAGGATCACCAGGTAGGTTTATGTTATACGTTGTTACTTGGTGAACTTACCATCTATTCTATTCTACTGCTGCAAGACGGAGGCTGCGAGAAGCAAGGATACTTGTTACTTTCCAGCTACTCTCATCTACTGCTGCAAGATGGAGGTGGCCAGAAGCGTAGTCTTCGATTGGGTTAGCTATCCCCCTCTTATTCCGGCATTCTGCAGTTTAGCCCACAGATATTACCCCCCTTACATAGATATCATTGCATATGTAGTGTAGATCCTTGCTTGCGAGTACTTTGGATGAGTACTCACGGTTGCTTTGCTCCCCCTTTTCCCCCTTTCTTCCTTTCTTCTCGGATGATGCAACCAGGTGGTGGAGTCCAGGAGCCAGATGATCCCGAGGATGTTTCTACATGGAGTTCGGCTTTGAGGAGTAGTTAGGAGGTCCCAGGCAGGAGGCCTTGCCTCTTCGATCGTTGCTACATTTGTGCTAGCCTTCTTAAGGCAAACTTGTTTAACTTATGTCTGTACTCAGATATTATTGTTTCTGCTGACCCTTGTGTTTTCGAGCTTTTGTATTCGAGCCCTCGAGGCCCCTGGCTTGTAATATAAAGCTTGTATTATTTTAATTTGTGTCTAGAGTTGTGTTGTGATATCTTCCAGTGAGTCCCTGATCTTGGTCGTACACATTTGCGTGCATGATTAGTGTACGGTCAAATCGGGGGCGTCACACCTCCCCCCTAGGGTTTCAACCCTAGGCGCATGGGGAGGAGGGCCCAAGTGGTGCGCCAGCCCATTAGGGCTGGACACTTCCCCCTTGCGGCCTAGGGGCCCCACCGGGATGGGTGGCCCCACCCGATGGACCCCCGGGGCCCCTCCGGTGGTCCCGGGACGCTCCCGCTGACCCCCGGAGATCACCCGATGGCCGAAACCTGACTTCCTATATATCAATCTTTACCTCCGGACCATTCCGGAAATCCTCGTGACATCCGGGATCTCATCCGGGACTCCGAACAACTTTCGGGTTTCCACGTGCATGTATCTCTACGACCCTAGCATTACCGAACCTTAAGTGTGTAGACCCTACGGGTTCGGGAGACACGTAGACATGACCGAGACCACTCTCCGGTCAATAACCAACAGCGGGATCTGGATACCCATGTTGGTTCCCACGTGTTCCTCGATGATCTTCATCGGATGAACCACCATGTCAAGGATTCACTTAATCCCGTATGTTATTCCCTTTGTCCATCGGTACGGTACTTGCCCGAGATTCGATCGTCGGTATTCCCGATACCTTGTTCAATATCGTCATGGCAAGTCTCTTTACTCGATCCGTAATCCATCATCCCGTGACAAACTACTTAGTCACATTGAGCTCATTATGATGATGTCTTATCGAGTGGGCCCAGAGGTACCTCTCCGTCATACGGAGTGACAACATTCCAGTCTCGGTTCGTACCAACTCAACAGACACTTTCGGAGATACCCGATGCGTACCTTTATAGCCACCCAGTTACGTTGTGACGTTTGGCACACCCAAAGTATTCCTACAGCATCCGGGAGTTGTACAACCTCATGGTCTAAGGAATAAATACTTGACACCGAAAAGCTTATGCATTACGAACTATACGATCTCGTGCTATGCTCAGGATTGGGTCTTGGCCATCACATCATTCTCCTAATGATGTGATCCCGTTATCACTGACATCCTATGTCCATGGTCAGGAAACCGTGACCATCTGTTGATCAACGAGCTGGCAACTAGAGGCTCACCAGGGACTCATTGTGGTCTATGTATTCACACGTGTATCGCTGTTTCCGTACAATACAATTCAAGCATGAATAACAGACAATTATCATGAATAAGGAAATATAATAATAATACTTTTATTATTGCCTCTAGGGCATATTTCCAACAAAGAGTACCAAGATTGGGATAACATGTAGAGAGTGAGTACTGTGTACTCTTGAATATAGACATGTTCCCAAAGGTAAAAGATATGCAATGAATTCAAAGACTTCCGTCCCTAGCAGTCTTTCTCCCCCTGAATCTTATATTGGATAATGGAAGAGAGTAGGGAAACAGAATGAGAGCAGAATAAAAACAGATCAGATCGCAGAGACATAACATAGACATGTATTTCCCCTCTTAAAGACATGTGACTTCTCTCCTGTTGAACACCAAGCATCTAGGGCATGTGATTCCTCTCACCCCATGTTTGAAGCATTCTCTCATTAAGCTTTGATGTGAACTCTCTCTCCCCCTTTGACATCAATTTCCAAGAAGGGGTCTTCTAGAGTGTGAGTCAAAATAGGTTTGGTCCTTGAGTCACGGAGCAGAGCGACATATAAAATGTGACGCTGGTAGAGGACAAGAATCATTGAGTGGAGCTCAAACAAAAGTGCAGGAACAAGTGGAAATTGTCTTTTCTGCGGTGAATTCGGTGACACCGAGTTGTGTTCTTCGGTTGCACCGAACGGGTTCGGTTGGACCGAAAGTGACAAACCGGTGGGACCGAGTTCAACATAGAAAAAGAGCAATAGTCACCTCAGCTCACTAGGCAAATAAGATCTCACAAAGATTTGCAAGGAATTAACTAAAGGATTTGCAATGAATTTGATGCAGAAAATGCAGAATAAAACAGATAAAATAAAATCTAGATGAAGTTTTCTTATGAGAAGAGGAACAAAATGCAAGGAACAAATGCACGAACTTAGAGAAACACTAGAGAACTTCATCTAGAATTGGGCGGTGACAAAGTCACCTATGTTAGAGTATATTGACTAAGGAGTCAAGTGAGAACACTTGATCATAAGTCATACTCATCGTTTAAGCTCAAAATGGGGTTAACATTTTTCGTTTAAGCATTTGATGTATTCTCATATTGTTGAGTTGCTTTGACCCATGTCTTGGAGTAAAGCTTCTCTAAGATGGAATAACATACCTTGGGTGGTGGTGTTGATCTTGATCATGTAGTTGAACTTGTGTGAGTTGCTCAAGGTAGATGTAGCTCATCAAGAATTGGGAGCACCACTTGGATTTGAGTTCATCTACCTACATGGGTTAGTCTTGCAAGGAAAAGCACTTGTGCATCCAAGGTGACAATCATGATATTTGATACCAAATGAAATATAGAATATGTCAAAGGATATGTTGAAGGGTTTCATGCTTCCTTGTCTTCAACCACCACGGTGTAGGGACTTGGTGATGTAGAGATTGCTCAAGATGTGAGTGAGTTGCAATCCCATGGATTTAGATTCATCCAAGTGCCTACAAGGGTTAGATAGCATGCAAAGGTACAAATGTATCCAAGACATATGATAAACATCATAAGAGAAAAAGTCAAGGATTAGTCATAGGCACATGCCTTGCAAGTATCCAAATGGAGTTCCTACTCCAAGTTTGAAGCATCAATGATGTTCAATTCACCTATCAATCGGCAAAACACTTTCTCATCAAGCGGTTTGGTGAATATATCCGCCAATTGCTTATCGGTTTGAACATGCTTAAGATTAATGTCCCCTTTAGCAACATGATCTCGAATGAAATGATGACGAACTTCAATATTCTTAGTTCAAGAATGTTGGAGGAGATTGTGAGAAATCTTAATAGCACTTTCATTGTCACAAAGCAATGGAACATGTTTCACATATAATAATCTTTAAGAGTTTGGGTCATCCAAAGTAATTGAGCATAACATGATCCAGCGGCAATGTATTCCACTTTGGCGGTGGATAAGGATACCAAGTTTTGTTTCTTGGAGGACCAAGACACAAGAGATCTACCAAGAAATTGACAAGTACACGAAGTGGACTTTCTATCAACCTTGTCTCTGGCATAGTCCGAATTGGAGTAGCCAACAAGATCAAAAGAGGACCTTTTAGGATACCAAATGCCAAAATTTGGTGTATGTATTAAGTATCTCACTATCCTTTTCACAGCCTTAAGATGACATTCTTTAGGGTTCGCTTGATATCGTGCACACATGCACACACTTAGCATAATATCGGGACGGGAGGCACATAGATATAACAATGAACCAATCATAGAGCGGTAAACTTTTTGGTCAACCGGTTCGCCATCCTTAGTCAAGTCAAGATGTCCACTAGTAGGCATGGGTGTAGTCATACCTTTGCATTCTTGCATGTTGAACTTCTTGAACAAGTCCTTGGTATACTTTTTTTGAGAAACAAAGGTACCCTCCTTAGTTTGCTTGATTTGCAAACCAAGAAAGAACTTGAGTTCACTCATCATATACATCTCAAACTTTTCCGACATTAGCTTTCCAAACCTTTCACTAAAATGGGGGTTAGTAGAACCAAATATGATATTATCAACATAAATTTGGCATAGAAATAATTCACCATTAACCCTTTTAGTAAAAAGTGTGGAATCAAATTTTCCAATCTCAAAGCCTTTTTCAATACGGAACTTGGTCAAGCATTTATACCATGCTCTAGGAGCTTGTTTAAGACCATAAAGAGCTTTGTGAAGTTTGTAAACATGATCGGGTTTCTTAGGATTGACAAAGCCGGGAGGTTGTTTAACATAAACTTCCTCCTCAATTTCACCATTTAGAAAAGCACTTTTAATGTCCATTTGGTACAAGGTGATATCATGGTGATTAGCATAAGCAAGTAAGATGTGAATGGACTCAAGTCTAGCAACGGGGGCATATGTCTCACCGTAGTCCATACCTTCGACTTGAGTGTAGCCTTGGGCGACGAGACGTGCTTTGTTGCGGATGACTTGACCATGTTCGTCTTGCTTGTTGCGAAACACACATTTTGTACCAATGATGTTATGGTTATTGTAGGCCTTCTCGACCAATGTCCACACTTGATTCCTCTCAACAACCCCATTTTGTTGAGGCGTGTACGTAGCCGAGAACTCGTGTGAAATCCCTTCTTCGTCAAGAAAGGTGTCCACATTTGCGTTCTTGAACTCCGTTCCGTTGTCACTGTGAACCTTTTTGATCTTCACTTCAAATTGATTTTGGGCCTTCCTAGCAAAGTTCTTGAAGATCTTTTGAACCTGCGATTTATCATCAAGAAAGAACACCCACATAAATCTTGAAAAATCATCAACTATGACCAGGCCAAATGAGTTACCACCGAGACTCTTGTAGGAATTGGGACCAAAGAGATCCATGTGAAGTAGCTCGAGCGGTCTTCTCGTGGTCATAATGTTCTTCGCGGGGTGAATTGCTCCAACTTGCTTTCCTGCTTGACAAGCACTACAAACTCAATCCTTGTCAAATATAACATCTTTTACTCCAAGGATATGATCACCTTTAATAATCTTATCAAGATTTCGCATGAAGGAAATATGCCCTAGAGGCAATAATAAAGTTGTTATTTATATTTACTTATATCATGATAAATGTTTATTATTCATGCTAGAATTGTATTAACCGGAAACTTAGTACATGTGTGAATACATAGACAAAACAGAGTGTCCCTAGTATGCCTCTACTAGACTAGCTCATTGATCAAAGATGGTTATGTTTCCTAGCCATAGACATGAGTTGTCATTTGATCAACGAGATCACATCATTAGGATAATGATGTGATGGACAAGACCCATCCGTTAGCTTAGCACTATGATCGTTTAGTTTTACTGCTATTGCCTTCTTCATGACTTATACATGTTCCTATGACTATGAGATTATGCAACTCCCGAATATCGGAGGAACACCTTGTGTGCTATCAAACGTCACAACGTAACTAGGTGATTATAAAGATGCTCTACAGGTGTCTCCGAAGGTGTTCGTGGTGTTGGCATAGATCAAGAATAGGATTTGTCACTCAGAGTGTCGGAGAGGTATCTCTGGGCCCTCTCGGTAATGCACATCATAATAAGCCTTGCAAGCAAACGACTAATGATTTAGTCAGGAGATGATGTATTACGGAACGAGTAAAGAGACTTTCCGGTAACGAGATTGAACTAGGTATGATGATACCGACGATCGAATCTCGGGCAAGTAACATACCGATGACAAAGTGTTGTAGGGTGGAACCCTAAGTGAAGATCTTTCACGAATTGGAGGGGAATCCCCAAGAACACGATGAACACAAGAGAGGGAAAACACTCAAATTGACTAGATCCAATCACACATATGCTAGATTCAAGAACATGCAAGAGTTCACAATGATTCAAGAACAACAAAAGGAAAGATACAAGGTAGCTAGTTCATCCCACTCCTTGAGGAGGTGAGGTCTTGCAATCCACAAGGATTCTTCTCCCGTGGGAGGTCTTGCAATCCCACAAGGATTCTTCTCCCTTGGGAGGTCTTGATCTCCTATAGGAGGGGATACAAGGAGCAAAGCTCTCAATGTCTATCAAATACTTTGCTAAAACTCCAGAAAGAAGGTGGGGGTGGTCTATTTATAGTCTACGCCACGAAGGGGTAAGTGGAGAGGGATACAAGGCCAAAGGCCCGCGGCTGCGCACAGGCAGAGCGGTAGTACCGGACCTCAGGCGGTAGTACCGCTTGGGAGCGGTAGTACCGCCTGTAGGCGGTAGTGCCGCAAGGGGAGCGGTAGTACCGCTTGTGGGCGGTAGTACCGCTCGCTCCGGACTGGACATGCCCTTCTTCGTTTGTGTCGCTCCTTTCCTCCTTCTTCTCGTACGTCTCCATGTGGACTTGGTGGTGCTCCCCGGCTTCATGTAGGTGGTCGTCCTTGTACCTAAAGATGCACGATGTTCTGTGGTGAGGTAGTGAACAAGTCCAAATGATATTCATGTAACCCTCGAAGAGGAGCGAGTTCACCTTAAGTCCGGTAGGTTCGCTTGGGGCTTGAGGAGCTATGACGGTGTACATGGAGATAGTCGTAGGATGCTCCGCATCATCTCCTCCCCCTTGGGAAAGATCCGTCCTCGGATCGTGAACCATATCGTCATGTACACGGTAGGCATGGATGAACTTGGAGTTGGGCGACTCCAAGATGTCGTCAGAATGGTAGACATGCAAAAAGAGCAAACACAAGGGACACTTGGAAATACAATGGTTAGCGGACGCAAGGTGTCCATCATTTAAGCATGAGTTCGTCCAAAGAAAACGGTAGTGGCAATGAGCATGAATTGTAGCAAAATGAAAGAGCATGGCATACAATGCATTCATGTGATCAAGCTCATTGTGCAAGAAGTTGCAAATGCTACCATTGTGCAATATGATGTCGTAATGTGATTGTGTATCAAAAGCATGAACATGGTAAATGATGCTCAATGTGAGTATGTGATCATGCAATTGATGCTTGGCAATGTGATCAATATGTATGAAGAGTCCATCAAGAAAGATCACAACAAATTTGCTAAGAAAATGCACAAGCTCGTATATCATGGATGACATGGGAATACAAGATGCAACAAGGCAATCATAATGGGAGTCAATCCATGCACAAGATGCAAATTTGTTATGGGAATGATATGTCCAAGGAGCATGGCATATGAGCGCACAATCAATAAATATGAAGGTTTGGGTGCAATGTGCCAAAGGAGTGTTGATATACGCATGCTCAAAGTCATGGAAATAGTGGTAGACCGGTGGTGCATCCATGAAATCCAAGCGTATGTGAGGATGGCTCACTAGGAAAGAATGCACCTTGATGAGAACATCGAAAACGGTGTTGTCGCCGCGCAACGTGTATGCCTTCACATACCCAAGATGCCTCGTGATGGTACCGCCTTGTGAAACCTTAAAAATGAAAGAACATGACAAACACTCGGAAAAACAAATGAGGTTAGCGAAGATGCAAAACCTATTCGTGTGGTGAGTCACCCAACAAGTATGTTCATCATTCTTATCATAAGAAAGGACAAGGGGACATGTATGGGAGCATATGATGCGATAACAACCAAAGGCATTAAGCTCAAACAAGCGAGCATGCATCACAAGTAAGGTGTCCGAGTCTCCGAGATCAACAAGTATAGCATGGTTGCACTCACGACAAGTGAATATGAGAGATGCAACTATTGGAGACAAGTGACAATGATCAAGATATATCATGTGAAAAGCATGAACATAGATGTCATCAACCCAAGAAAGCAAGTAAGAGTGGAACATGGGTGATGCAACATAGCAAGCAATCATGGCAATCAAGTAGAGTAAGCTAGTAGTGCGAAGATGCAATCTACTAGAGGTAATCATGGCAATCATGGCATGTGTGCAAATAGTGGGCATGAATAATGCACATGGCATAACACAATCATGAAAGCAAGATGTGAGCAAAGTCTCATCAATAGCATGGGGCACAATGAAAACATGGCAATAGCAACAAGTATCTCCACCAAGCATGCAAATACACATAGATGTAGCATAATGGTGAATCATGTGTAAAGGCAAGCAATGGTCACAATTGCATGGCAAATTCATAGCAAGATGCATAACATGCAAAGTGAACACGATAGAATGGGCATAAGATGACAAGTGGTAAATAGCCCATAGTCGTGTGAGAGCCAAGTAAAAGAGATGCGCGTAGAGGTTGCGCGAAGAGAACGGTGGTAAGGATAGTCCAAGGGATCCCAAGTCATCGTTGCTCTCTAGAGCTCGTTTTGTCAACTCATGGGATTGTGCGGTTGACAAATGTTCATGAGTACCTACACAAAACAAAGACAAAGGAAAAATCGTGTGTGCGTGGTATATGTACACATCATCCATCATGATGCGCACGTGCATGTGTTTGTTAGCACAAAATAGCCAATGCTCAAATAAATGAGATGCGTGATATAGAAACATGTCATCCATCATGAGAGGTTTGTTATTATGTATAGCATAATGGAGACTCAAATGGTGTAAAGCATCATGACAAATATGTAGGGCATTGTTATTCATGGAATGCATATGGTGCACACATGTAGCGAGATCATGCGATGGATAGGATGAATCAAAATCTCCAAACATGTATGAGGAAACTATGGGGGTCTCCTCATTAGCAATAGTGGAAACATCATATGGAGAAGTGGAACAACACCCAAAACAATGCATGTTCAAAGCTAGGTTGTCATGGCATGGCATATGAGATAATTGATGCAAAGGAAGCATGTCAATATCATCGCAAGAAAAACAAATGCCAATAACCATAGGCTTGTCATCTATGCCATATGTGCACATTGGATTTATTTTAATGGCATGTGCATAGTTACTACGATGAGATTGCAAATATGACATACGAGTGATCTCATGCATAGCATATGACAAGTCAAGCGGATTATCAAACATGATGTGACCTAAAGAATGATCACAAGAGATCCTATGCAACATGGCATCACAACTAATAGACTCCACATGGCAATCATCAAACTCATCATAAATGGGTAAATTATCACATGGGGAAATCATACTAGCACGAAGCATGGCAATAGGTGGATCAACATCATGCAAGCAATCAATGTCGACATAGTCCACGAGTGGGACGAGAGAATCACCTTCACCTTTGTTACCTTTCTCATTCCACTCATGTGGTGTAGGTGAGGTGGGAAAGACCAAATGGTGGTCATCATCATCAACTTGATGGAACCATGTGGGGGGCGCATCATATTCCACCATGGCCATCGTCTTGTCCATAGGAAGAACGAAGTCGTCGCGGATCGGCGCGTCATCAAATGTTGGACCTAGCACCAATTGAGAAGACACAATAGAGGTAGAGGTCAAGTCGTTAGAAATGCGAATGGCCTCACGTGCCCTATCAACTTCCTCACTCTCTCTATGTGGTGGTGGCTCACTCACTCCCTCAAGGTAGGTGCACGCAAACTCACATATGGTGGAGTCACTCATCTCACTCAAGTGGTGGGGGTTGTGGCTCTCCTCACATGGGAATTGGGGCAACTCGTCATATATGGGGCTAGTAGTGAACTCACTCTCACTCTCCATATGGTGGCAAAGGTCACTCAAGTCATCATATATCGCCATGGTCGAAGGGAAAATCCCATGCTCAACCATCTCGTCGTCGTCGTCGTGGATGAAGGCCGAAGATGGCACATCATCACTCTCGCCTCCAAAGATGGAAGCATCATCCTCGCTCGCCACCTTGTCGCCCGCCTCCAAAGCTTGGTCTTCGAATGGCTCCGTAGTCGTAGTCGGTGCCGCACCATCTTGAAAAAGAGTCGAAGTAGACTCGGCATCATCAATGCCACAAAGAGGGATGGCGGTGGAGTCGAACTTGGGAGCATCATCTTGGAGCTCGTTGGGCTTGCACATCGTGGTGGTACTAGCCTCATGCTCGCCATCTTGGAGCTTGGTCTTCGAGAAGTGTGCTTGCGGTGGAGAAGCCTTGGCCTTCGAGAGTTCTTGTTCCGCCTTGAGAGCACCAACGTAGTTGTCGTCGAGGGACTTGTAGTTCTTGAGGAAGATAGTCTTGGAGATGTCGTTGTCCAATCCCATCATGAAGTAAAACTTCATCCAAATGGGGTCGTCCACGCCGGCTCGTCGCAAGGCATTCTTCATCTCGTTGAAGTACTTGTCGAAGGACTTGGATCCCTGTATGGTGTTCTCCAATTGGCGTAGAAGATGTTCCGTGTAAGTAGGAGGCACGAACTGTCGCCGCATAGCTCTCTTCGTCTTGGGCCAATTCATGTTGTAGCTCTCCGAAGGTGTGTGAAGCCACCATGTCGACGCGCGGTCGTGGAAGTTTCTTGTGGCGCACTTCACTTGATCTTCGTGGGGAACTTGATGTAGCTTGAGGTAGTCGTCCATCTTGCGCTCCCACTCAAGATACTCCTCGGGATCTTGAGTCCCATAGAAAGGAATCTCGTGGTCGTTGACGAGGCCGAAGTAGCTCGTTGAAGTCGCAGACTTGAGCTTGGGAAGCTTCTCTTGAGGTGCGGGTCGGCGAAGATGCCGCAAGTTCGAAGGAGAAGATGCCTTGAAGCCACTTGGCGAAGATGCCAAGGTAGATGGTGAAGTCGTTGAGCGGTTGTTGATGTTGAGCTCGTGACCTTCACGTTCTTGTCGATGATGGTGTCGATGCCGATGTGATCTAGACATGGCACCGAACTCGTCGTTGTTGTTGTAGACCGGAGATGAAGTGCTTTTCCTATCCATCACAAGACTCGAGCAAATGTGAGTCGGAGAAAGGAAAGAACTAGACCACATGTACCTTTTCAATGTTGAAGATGGATCAATGATCACCCAATAATGTATCAAGTAAATAACACAATTGGTACCGGATCTTGTCAATTCTCACACCTACACAAGTAAGGCTTATGGTGGAGCTCGGTGAGGATAGTGGCACAAAAAAATGATGCAAGATGTTAGAAAGAGTCAATAATGTTGAAAGAGATTCACAAATTCGCAAATGGAACAAGTAGACCAATAGCAAAATGTGGCACACGGAAACACACACACGGATAGATAAATGGGGTCGTGCAACCAAGGAATGAGCACAAAATGTGGAGTCCACGGAAAACGCTCGTGTTTCACAACTCAAGAGAGACGCTAGCACGATTGCTCAATAGGCGGATACGACACTTGTGCACAACCTATAAGATGCAAAATGTATGAACTTGCTATCCCAAGTATGCTATGTGTATGATGTTCCGGTGTTTCGCACACGATGATCCAAGATGATCAATATGGTAGTATGATATGCAATGTGGCGATGCTATGGCTCTTGCTTACAAGCTTCTTTGTCTTTCTCTTTTTGCTTAAAAGCTTATTCTTCTTTTCTTTTCTTTTTTTTGAAATGGCCACTATGCGAAATGCACAAACCAAGATAGCAATTGTGTATATGCGGGAACAATCTTGTGGCACACGAGGGATGATACTAAGATAGCAAGACGATACCAATATGATAAGGTATATATGCAATGGATGGTGTATAACGATGACCACTAATGTGCACAAGTAACGTTGCCGGCAATACTCAAAGGCTAGTCTCGATAGGCAAGTGACGCAAAATGGGCTAAGGGTTAACAATGCAATTGCAAGGGGAATATACAATGGTGTCGTCAAGGTTACCGTCCGATGATGATGATGAGAGGCGGTGTTGTCCTTGGTGACCCGTTCCTAATTAGCCGAAACACCTTAGGAAACGAAAAAATCACAACTCAAAATCTCAAAGGCCAAAGTCAAATGGTGGTAGCGGCAATGCCGTGGTGGTTACGGAAGTGGAATGAAGGTCTATACACGATGTTGGAGTTGAGGTCACGGTCCCTAAGTAGCCGAAACACCTTAGGAGACACGAGCCACAACTCAAACAAGCTCACACAAAATTGGGTTAAGTTTTGTTGGCTATGTATAGTGGACAAGGTTATGCGGAAGTGGTGGTGGTGGTTGATGAAGAAGCAATGGTCCCTAAGTAGCCTAAACACCTTAGGAGACTCAAATCACTACTCAAGCAACCACAAATACTATGGGGGACAAAATGGTTAGGTTGCGGAAGTCGGTGTTGGTACAGCGGATGATGTGGTGGAAGCCCTAGGAAGAGATGTCAAAATTCACAAAATATGATGGAGTCAAATGGTGGTAGAACCAAGATGAGCAGCTCGGGCACGTCGCTAGCTTTCCAACGAGCCAAAGAACACTCAAATCGGAGTTCGGGAGTAGAAGTTATGGTCAAAATGGTGAAACTCGGAAGGCTGAAAAAGTGCGGGGCGGTAGTACCGCTTTGGTTGAGCGGAACTAAAAAATTACTACCGCTTGTAGGGCGGTAGTACCGCTTGGATGAGCGGTAGTACCGCTGGTGTCGGGAAAAACTTCGCAGATCGCGATCGGGGCGAATTTGGGGCGGAAATGGATGATTTCGGGGGCGAAATTGGATGGATTTCGTGGATGGAAAGTGGTGAAACTTGGGGAGATGCTAGATCCACTCGAAACCAAGCAAATCCATGGATCAAATCCAACAAAACATCATCAAACCAACAAATCACAAAAAAAATTGGGGCTATTTTTGGTGGGGATTTTCGAAATTGGGCAAGAACACAACAAAACAAGGCTAGAAAACACGAAGGGGGGCTCCAATTTCGTGAGAAACCATAGCTCTAGATACCATGATGTTGTAGGGTGGAACCCTAAGTGAAGATCTTTCACGAATTGGAGGGGAATCCCCAAGAACACGATGAACACAAGAGAGGGAAAACACTCAAATTGACTAGATCCAATCACACATATGCTAGATTCAAGAACATGCAAGAGTTCACAATGATTCAAGAACAACAAAAGGAAAGATACAAGGTAGCTAGTTCATCCCACTCCTTGAGGAGGTGAGGTCTTGCAATCCACAAGGATTCTTCTCCCGTGGGAGGTCTTGCAATCCCACAAGGATTCTTCTCCCTTGGGAGGTCTTGATCTCCTAGAGGAGGGGATACAAGGAGCAAAGCTCTCAATGTCTATCAAATACTTTGCTAAAACTCCAGAAAGAAGGTGGGGGTGGTCTATTTATAGTCTACACCACGAAGGGGTAAGTGGAGAGGGATACAAGGCCAAAGGCCCGCGGCTGCGCACAGGCAGAGCGGTAGTACCGGACCTCGGGCGGTAGTACCGCTTGGGAGCGGTAGTACCGCCTGTAGGCGGTAGTGCCGCAAGGGGAGCGGTAGTACCGCTTGTGGGCGGTAGTACCGCTCGCTCCGGACTGGACATGCCCTTCTTCGTTTGTGTCGCTCCTTTCCTCCTTCTTCTCGTACGTCTCCATGTGGACTTGGTGGTGCTCCCCGGCTTCATGTAGGTGGTCGTCCTTGTACCTAAAGATGCACGATGTTCCGTGGTGAGGTAGTGACCAAGTCCAAATGATATTCATGTAACCCTCGAAGAGGAGCGAGTTCACCTTAAGTCCGGTAGGTTCGCTTGGGGCTTGAGGAGCTATGACAGTGTACATGGAGATAGCCGTAGGATGCTCCGCATCACAAAGGGGACAACGTATGCTGTTATGCGGTTCAACCGATAAAGATCTTCATAGAATATGTAGGAGCCAATATGGGCATCCAGGTTCCGCTATTGGTTATTGACCAGAGAAGTATCTCGGTCATGTCTACATAGTTCTCGAACCCGTAGGGTCCGCGCGCTTAACGTTTCGTTGACGATATAGTATTGAATGAGTTATGTATGTTGGTGACCGAATGTTGTTCAGAGTCCCGGATGAGATCACGGACATGACGAGGAGCTCCGGAATGGTCCGGAGGTAAAATTTGATATATAGGATGATATGGTTAGGCCAAGGGGTCAAGCCCACAGGGCATTAAGTCGGTGCAAAAGGTGTTTTGCGGAGGCCAGGGGGCCAAATGCCGGAGACCCTGGCGTCTGGCCCTGGGCCATACGCCGAGGCCCATGGCGTCTGGGCCATACGCCGAGGATTATGGCGTCTGGGCCAGGAGTCCGAGTGGGACTCTTGCCTTTCGGGCAAAACCGACTTTGAGGAGGCTTTTGCTCCAAGTTTCGACCCCAGGGCTCAACATATAAATAGAGGGGCGGGGCTAGCTGAAAGTGCAACTAATCCCCGGGTGGTTTTGGTAATTAATAACAACATATATATCATTGAACTAATATTACCTTGAGAATCATTTCAGAGAAGTTCGATGATATGGGTATGGAAATGTCTGAAGAAGTGGACCCCTCAAAATGCTAAGACAAGCATTGGCAAAAGCTCAAGACTCCATTTTTGGTTTAGTGATCAAAGATCACATTGAGTCCATAGGAAAAGCCAATACTATTAAAAGGGGATGAGGTTGTGTTAATGTTCTTGTTGCTCAAGTGCTTGGTGATCTAACTCCCTCAACTATCAGCACTATTCACTACTTAACACACACCCATAAGTAATCTCGGTCAAACCAACTCTGTCTCACCGAGATGAAGTTATCTCTACAAACCCTAACATCTCGGTCACACCGATTTATCCAACTCAGTCCCACCGAGATGAACCTCTTCAGTTGTTTCTCCAAACCCTAGCTTCTCGGTCAAACCGATTCTGAGTTTCGGTCTCACCGAAAAAGGGCTGCCAACCTTCTGTGATCAGTTGACATCAATTCGGAATATCCGAGTTTATATTTTCGGTCTCACCGAAATGGCAAACCCTAACCTTTGACTCACTTCGGTCTCACCGAGATGGTATTTTTGGTCCCACCGAAAATCCCAACGTTCACTATATTTGAACTTTCGGTCTGACCGAGTTTTCACTTCGGTCTGACCGAGATTGGTCAAATGTGTGTGTAACGGTTGGATTTTGTGTGGAGGCTATATATACCCCTCCACCCCGTCCTCATTCGTGAGGAGAGCCATCAGAAAGTACCACCACTTCTACCATACACTTTCTGAGAAGTGAACCACCTACCCTTGTGTTGAGATCAAGCCATTCCATTCCTACCATATGAAACTTGATTTCTAGCCTTCCCAAGTTGCTTTCCACTCAAACCTTTCTTCCACCACAGCCATATCAGTGAGGAGAGTTGAGTGTTGGGGAGTTTATCATCTGAAGCACAAGAGCAAGGAGTTCATCATCATCAACACCGTCTATTACCTTTTGGGGGGTGGTGCCTCCTAGATTGGTTAGGTGTCGCTTGGGAGCCTCCGTCTTGATGATGTGGAGTTGAACCAAGAAGTTTGTAAGGGCAAGGAGATCGCCTACTTCGTGAAGATCTACCCCGAGTAAGGCTAGTCCTCCGTGGGCGTAGGCCGTGATGGAATAGACAAGGTTGCTTCTTCGTGGACCCTTCGTGGGTGGAGCCCTCCGTGGACTCGCGCAGCCGTTACCCTCCGTGGGTTGAAGTCTCCATCAACGTGGATGTACGATAGCACCACCTATCGGAACCACGACAAAAATCTCCGTGTCACCAAACTGCGTTTGATCTCCTCCACCTCCTTTTTACATGTGCAATTTACTTTCCGCTGCATATACTCTAGAATTGCATGTGTAGGGTGTTACTTGAATTGATCTTGTTTGTGAAACTGCCAAAAGCTTTGCATGATCAAAAGGCAGATTTTTTATATTGTCAAGTAGTCTAATCACCCCCCCTCTAGACCTACTTCGATCCTACAAGTGGTATCAGAGCTTTGGTCTCCATTGCCTTGGTTTCCATTGCATTGGACTCCATAAGCTTGGTTTCACAACCTAGGAGAGTATGGCGTCTAGTGAGGGTAATTATCGTAGAGGTCCTTACTTTGATGGTACAAATTTTGCTAGTTCGAAGCATAAAATGAAAATGCATATTCTTGGTCATAACCCTGCCGCATGGGGCATTATTTGTGTTGGCATGCAAGGTGATTTCTTTGAAGAAGGAAAAGTTCCGGATCGCGAAGCTACACCCGAAGAATTGAAGATGTTGCAAAACAATGCTCAAGCTTGTGACATTCTCTTCAATGCTTTGTGTCCCGAAGAGTTCAACAAAATCAGTCGTCTTGAGAATGCTAAGGAGATTTGGGATACTTTGGTTGAAATGCACGAAGGTACTGAATCTGTGAAGGAATCAAAGCTAGATATTTTTCAAGGTCAACTTGACAAGTTCAAGATGAAGGACGGTGAAGGAGTCGCTGAAATGTACTCTAGGCTTGCTCTCATCACAAATGAGATTGCAGGCTTAGGAAGCGAAGAAATGACCGACCGATTCATCATTAAGAAGATTCTCAGAGCTTTGGATGGAAAGTATGACACCGTGTGCACTTTGATCCAAATGATGCCAAACTACAAGACTCTCAAGCCAACTGAAGTCATTGGAAGAATTGTTGCCCATGAAATGACACTTAAGGATAAGGAAGAGCTTCACAACAAGTCAAGTGGTGCTTACAAAGCTACAAGTGATGCTCCTACTACCTCAAGTGACAAGCCAGTTTCCAATGAAGAGATAAGCCTAATGGTCAAGAACTTCAACAAGTTCTACAAGAATAGAGGCAAAGAAAGAAGCTCAAAGTCTAGATCATATGATGGAAAGAGATCTTCTAGTCGTGATCGAAACTGCTACAATTGTGGAAGACCCGGACACTTCTCAAATGAGTGTACGGCTCCCCACAAGAGAAGAGAAGAATCTCCAAGAAGAAGAGCAAGAGATGAGTCACCTCGGAGAGAGAGAAGGAGTAGAGATGATCGTTATGAACGAAGACCCTCTCGGAGAAGCAAGGATTCGGAGAGGAAAGACAAGTCATCAAGGAGCTACACAAGAAGAAGACATCAAGCTCATGTTGGTGAATGGGTCTCCGGCTCCGACTCTGACAGTCAATCCGATGGAAGCTATCACTCCGACTCCGACTATAGTCAAGATGAAGGTGTTGCCGGACTTGCACTCGTATCCTCCAACTCCAACTCCTACGACTTATTTGATTCACCAAACGAGGGAATTGGAAGATGCTTCATGGCTAAAGGCCCCAAGGTAACACACCCTGAATTCATTGACTTTGATAGTGATGAGGATGACTTACTTGGTGAAGATGAGCTCTTGCATGATAAATCTAGTGAGCTTAGTAATGATGAAAATGCTAGTAGTCTTTACAGTCGAGAAGAGTCGAATGACAATGCTATGAAGGAGATTGAGCGTCTAACCAAAGAACTAAACACTCTTAAGTTAGCTCATGAAACAACTCAAGAAGATCATAGAGAGCTCCTAAGATCTCATGAGAAGCTACGCTTCGAGAAGCTCACTCTAGAGCAAGAACATGAGTTTCTAAAAGCGATCAATGACGATCTTCGAAAGAAGAGTTCTTCATATCTTGCCAAACGACTTCTCTTGTCTAATTTCTTGCCACCTATTAAGACTAAGCATGACAAGCATAAGAAAAATTCTTCCTCTAGTAGTAACAATAACAATGTTAAATCCAATATTGTTGCTTCTAGTAGTTCTCTTGATTCCACTAACAATGTTTCAAGCCAAGTTACACTTGAGCAAGAAAATAGCTTATTGAAGGAAATCATAGAGAAAGGTGTCTACAAGAGTCTTGCCGGAAGCAAGAACTTTGAGGAGATTGTTCGCAAACAAGGAAGACACCGGAAGAATCAAGGGATTGGTTTTGAGCGAAAGTTCAACGCCAAAGGTGTTGAGTGGGAAGAAGGTCAATACCCTACTCCACAGTTTGTCTCACAAAAGGAGAAGTATGATCCTACTTCTTCCAATGTGGAACAAGCTCAAGATGACCTTCCACCACAAGACCACAAGTTAAAGGCCAAGGACAAGCTTCAAGAGGAGATTGATGCATTCATTGAAGCACCTCAAGCCATGGTCAAGTGGGTTCCCAAGGACACATCAAGTTCTACTTCGTCAAGCTCAACTACAACACCAAGGATTCCCATCAAGATGATGTGGATCCCAAAGAAGAAGAACTAGTAGGTTCTTGAGGGTGACTCCGCCAACAAACTTCACTCATATTCGTTTTGGCAAGAACTTGTGCAATCAACTTCCACATCATGCACTAGTTCATGGAGTCACAAACCCTCTTGTTGGTAAGTCAAGGGACAAGGTAATCATTGCTTTCATGGACATCATCTCTTGTGTACTTCACTCTATGTCCATGGATATTCTTGTTTGTTCCTTGTGGGACTAACCCATGTAGGTATTGAAAGTGCCCTAATCCAAGGATAGCTCTCAACTCTTGATGATCTACATCAACATTGAGCATCCACATCTTCAACATCTACATGAAGTCTTCTACGACAACCCAAGGTTAGTTTGACCCTTTAAAAGGGGTTCTCACATCTAGGGGGAGCTTTGCTCTAAAAATTGAGCTAAAGCATCTCCAAATGATGTGAACACATAAATGCCTTATGTAAAAGTGGTAACCCCACTTGTGCTTAAACGATGAGTATGACCTATGATCAAATGTTCTCATTTGGCTCCTAAGTCAATATACTCATATATAGATGACCTAGTCATCGACAATTTGTGTGCTAGTAGCTAGAGTTTTGGTTGTGCATGTTTGACACATATTTCAGTTGCTATCTTATTGTGTGAGCATGTTGAATGCATGATTCTATTCATTCAAGGACATCCATTTGTGGTTTTGATTGTTTTGGTTTCTTTTTCTGGCCAAATGGATGGACAAGAATGCCTAAGCACCTTCCCTAGCTATCTATGCTATCTTGTCTCAAATTCTACTCATGCTTATATCACAACTTTGAACAAGTCTTTTTCGGACAGTCCGAGTGAGGAGCACTCGGAACCACCGATTCGTCTAAGGCTGACTTCCAAAACCTTCTAAGTCCATTTCGGTCTGACCGGCTTCACAATCTCGGTCCAACCGAAACACTTAGATTGATCTAGGTTTCATCTCGGTGAAACCGAGTTCAAAATCTCGGTCTGACCGATATGCGTAACTGCACTGCAATTATGCATCTCGGTGACACCGAGTTTTTCAACTCGGTCCCACCGACAGCACGGGGTTATATATACTGAGGGCTGTGCGCGATCTATTCCTTTCAAACGTTCGCCCTCCAAGACCCCTGCTGCCGTCGCCCTGGTCTACGGATCGTCGCCGTCGTCACCTGTGCGCCCTCGCCGCAGGTCTCCGCCGCCGTCAACGGTAATCTTCTCCGCCGTTGCCGCCGAAGAGGGACACCACCAAGTTAGGGTGTGTCCCGATCCCTTTCATGCTCCACTTCTGATTCTTGCATGATAGGACTGCCCTGATTCAATCCACGTTTGATATGATCCCAATACATTGTTCAGATCTTCTAGTTTCGAGGAAAATTCTTAGGTTTAGGTTTCCACGGAATGCATCTCGGTGAAGCCGATTCCTGAAACTCGGACTGACCGATTTGGTCTCTGACCATTGCACTACATAGTTCGGTCTGACCGAGTTGTGAAAATCGGAATGTCCGAATTGAAGTTTCTGTGAAACCCTAAGTTTTCGGTAAGACCGAAACCCATTTCGGTCTGACCGAAAGTGGTGTGTAGGTTCTGTTGAACACTTCGGTTACACCGAAACTTGAAATCGGTTTGACCGAAATACATTCTGTGAAAACTCAAAACTAAGTTTTTAAACTCATTTTTTTGCAAAAACTTCTGCAGTTGTGATAACTCTTCTACTCTGCCTACACCTTATCTTTTCACAGGTTTTTCAGCCATGTCAGATGTTAGTGACAGCCAGAACAGGTCTGAATCACCGTTTGCTGAAATTCCAGAGGCAGATACAAGTCCTGCAAGCAGCTCTAGTGATGATGGTGAGAGGAGTACCCCTAGTGGTCTGCCTCCTGCAGCTACGAGAACCAGGAAGAAGAGAACTTCTGATGATGAGGATTCCGACTTTGTTGCTGAGGAAGTTACCTCCAAGCCCAAGAGGAATGTGGTTGCCAAAGAGCACCAAGGGCAGCAAACAAGGAAAGGCACAAGTAAAGTGAAGCAATCAGCAGTTGCCAAGAAGCTCATCTTGGAAGAGCCAACTCCAAGCAAGGTGAAGAAGACTTCCAAGAGGAAGAGAGTTGTTTATGCTAAACCCCAAGTTGATGCTGAAGAAGAAGAAGAAGAAGATGCACCCCAGCCTCCTCCTCAGAAAGCTAAGTTCATGGGTGATGCTATTCGGGCTCAAACCTCCTCCAAGCCCAAGAAGCCTGCTCAAGCTAAGGCAGCTCCAGCGAAGCCCAAGAGGACAACCAGAAGCATTCCAGCTTCTGAGAAGAACAAAGGTGAGATGCCACCTTCTGAGTCAGATGAAGAGCATGTGTTGCTCAAGCTCCGTCCCAAGTTGCCACTCCACAATGATGCTCATCCTCAAGCTGAGGACATGAAGGCAAGGAAGGACAAAGGTCTCAGGCTATGGAGACAGTCTGATCCATATGCCGTAAGAAGAAGGACTGCTGTGGACCCCAGATTCCACACCAGAGAGCAGCAGGATTTCTATGAGACCGTGCTAATGGATAAGAAGCCCATTGTTGCTGACACCAGGTATGTTGACTGGGAGTACATTGACAGTGAAGAGCACCGGGACTTCTTTCCCCATGTGCATGAGAGCTTTACTGCATGTGGAGTTGCTGATTTTGTGGGTCAAGAACTGACAGCATGGAATGACGAGATGATCATGCAGTTCTATGCCACTGCCCACTTCTACCCCGATGGCAAGATCACCTGGATGACTGAAGGTCAAAGGTTTTCTTCAACTGTTGCAGAATGGGCAGATCTTCTGAACGCTCCTGTGCAGAGAGAGAACGACATTGATGTCTATGGGATTCCTAAGAAGAGTCATGATTCTATGAAGAATATGTACAAGGAGATCCCAGCTGCTGATTTGGAGGGATGGAAACTCGGCTCAGTGTATTATCTCCAAGCAGGTCTGACCACTACTAACACTATCCTGAGGCATACTTTGATGCCTAAGTCAGGTGACCACCGGATGATACGAGGCTATTCTATCAACATGCTGCACATTCTCGATGAGAAGGCACCTTTTAAGGTGATGGACTTGATGGTAGAAACCATTAAGAGGACTGCAGCTGACCAGAAGAGGTCGTGTGGGTTTGCTCCGCAGATACAGATGCTCATCAACGCCAAGTTTGGCACGGGCAAATTCATGTTGGATAGGAAGCACTTGCCACTGCAGCCAGAGCATGAGGACAACGTAGTAGTGATGGATGAAGAGGATCCCACCTCAGTTGAAGGGCAAGCCAAGATCGAAGCTGCAAAGAAAGCCAAAGCTGACAAAGAGGCAGCAGCAGCAGCAGCTAAGCCAAAGAGCTTTGGAGAACAGATTCTTGAAGCAACCCAGAGAATTGAACAACGCCTGGCCAGCATTGAGCAATCTCAGGAGAGCCTTGAGAGGATTGTCGAGGACAAGATCCACGCTCTAGACGTGAAGCTGACTGAGATTCAGGTGTCTGTCAACAAGCTTGAGGCAGACATGGAGGAGACTAGGCAGGAGAGAGCAGAGCTTATGCAGGATGATATAGTCCAGGACTCTCATCGCCAGACTGCTCCGGTTCCCAGAGGATCCAGATCTGCAGCTATCCCAGTGACAGACTCCAGGGCTACCACTTCAGCACCAGCTACAGCTCCAGCAGTTCCTACAGCTCCAGCATCCACTCCTCCACCGCAGACATGAGCAGAGGTCTTCGCAGATGCAGCTATCTCTACACCGACATCGACCCAGACGGGAGCAGCCAGCCGAGCCCGCAGTGACGTTTAGCTCTATACCCTTTCGAACTTTTTGGTAACTTGTTGCCAAAGGGGGAGAAATTGTTATAGATCATAGGGCTTCGAGAGAGAGAGTGCTTTTTCGTCTTTCGTCTTTTGCCGTTTTTCCTTGAGATACATTGGTTTCTTTTGGTTCCTGAAACTTTAAGTGTGCTTGCTACTACGTTTGATGCTACCTTAATGAGTGCTTAGCCATACTATGCTTTAATGTGTGCTTATTGCTTATCCTATGCTATTCCTTATTGTATGGCTATTTACTCTTGTCTTGGTGATTAAGTGCATGTTATTCATTCTTATCATTTTGTGCGCTCCACCAAGATGTATGTGACATGGAAGAGTGACCCATAATCCTAATCGATTGTGCATTTGCATTCAAACGCAAATTTTAAATAATGCACAAATTTAGGGGGAGCTCTTGTTTATCACATACTTCTCAAAGCGACGATATTATTCTTTGATTATATCTTTTGTCGAAGCTTTGATCTATATGTTGTCATCAATTACCAAAAAGGGGGAGATTGAAAGTGCAACTAATCCCCGGGTGGTTTTGGTAATTAATAACAACATATATATCATTGAACTAATATTATCTTGAGAATCTTTTCAGAGAAGTTCGATGATATGGGTATGGAAATGTCTGAAGAAGTGGACCCCTCAAAATGCTAAGACAAGCATTGGCAAAAGCTCAAGACTCCATTTTTGGTTTAGTGATCAAAGATCACATTGAGTCCATAGGAAAAGCCAATACTATTAAAAGGGGATGAGGTTGTGTTAATGTTCTTGTTGCTCAAGTGCTTGGTGATCTAACTCCCTCAACTATCAGCACTATTCACTACTTAACACACACCCATAAGTAATCTCGGTCAAACCAACTCAGTCCCACCGAGATGAACCACTTCAGTTGTTTCTCCAAACCCTAGCTTCTCGGTCAAACCGATTCTGAGTTTCGGTCTCACCGAAAAAGGGCTGCCAACCTTCTGTGATCAGTTGACATCAATTCGGAATATCCGAGTTTATATTTTCGGTCTCACCGAAATGGCAAACCCTAACCTTTGACTCACTTCGGTCTCACCGAGATGGTATTTTCGGTCCCACCGAAAATCCCAACGTTCACTATATTTGAACTTTCGGTCTGACCGAGTTTTCACTTCGGTCTGACCGAGATTGGTCAAATGTGTGTGTAACGGTTGGATTTTGTGTGGAGGCTATATATACCCCTCCACCCCCTCCTCATTCGTGAGGAGAGCCATCAGAAAGTCTACCACTCATATCATACACTTTCTGAGAAGTGAACCACCTACCCTTGTGTTGAGATCAAGCCATTCCACTCCTACCATATGAAACTTGATCTCTAGCCTTCCCAAGTTGCTTTCCACTCAAACCTTTCTTCCACCACAGCCATATCAGTGAGGAGAGTTGAGTGTTGGGGAGTTTATCATCTGAAGCACAAGAGCAAGGAGTTCATCATCATCAACACCGTCTATTACCTTTTGGGGGGTGGTGCCTCCTAGATTGGTTAGGTGTCGCTTGGGAGCCTCCGTCTTGATGATGTGGAGTTGAACCAAGAAGTTTGTAAGGGCAAGGAGATCGCCTACTTCGTGAAGATCTACCCCGAGTAAGGCTAGTCCTCCGTGGGCGTAGGCCGTGATGGAATAGACAAGGTTGCTTCTTCGTGGACCCTTCGTGGGTGGAGCCCTCCGTGGACTCGCGCAGCCGTTACCCTCCGTGGGTTGAAGTCTCCATCAACGTGGATGTACGATAGCACCACCTATCGGAACCACGACAAAAATCTCCGTGTCACCAAACTGCGTTTGATCTCCTCCACCTCCTTTTTACATGTGCAATTTACTTTCCGCTGCATATACTCTAGAATTGCATGTGTAGGGTGTTACTTGAATTGATCTTGTTTGTGAAACTGCCAAAAGCTTTGCATGATCAAAAGGCAGATTTTTTATATTGTCAAGTAGTCTAATCACCCCCCCTCTAGACCTACTTCGATCCTACACTAGCACCTGGAACACATCAAGATACATCAAGCCGTGTGCCGGCAACCCCGACCCTCTAGTTTATCCTCCGTCTAGTTTCTGTAGTGCTTGGCGAAGCCCTGCAGAGATTGTTCTTCATCAACAACCGTCACCACGCCGTCGTGCTGCCGGAACTCATCTACTACTTCGCCCGTCTTGCTGGATCAAGAAGGCGAGGACGTCATCGAGCTGAACGTGTGCTGAACGCGGAGGTGCCGTACGTTCGGTACTAGATCGAGACAGATCGTGAAGGTGTACGACTACATCAACCGCGTTGATAAACGCTTCCGCTTTCAGTCTACGAGGGTACGTAGACATACTCTCCCCTCTCGTTGCTATGCATCTAGTAGATAGATCTTGCGTGATCGTAGGAAAATTTTAAAATACTACGTTCCCCAACAGTGGCATCATGAGCCAGGTCTATGCGTAGATGATATGCACGAGTAGAACACAAGTGAGTTGTGGACGATAATAGTCATACTGCTTACCAGCATGTCATACTTTGGTTCGGCGGTATTGTGAGATGAAGCGGCCCGGACCGACATTACGCGTACGCTTACGCGAGACTGGTTTCACCGTTATGAGCACTAGTTGCTTAAAGGTGACTGGCGGGTGTCTGTCTCTCTCACTTTAGTTGAATCAAGTGTGGCTACGCCCGGTCCTTGTGAAGGTTAAAACAGCACATACTTGACGAAATATCGTTGTGGTTTTGTATGTGTAGGTAAGAATGGTTCTTGCTAAAGCCCGTAGCAGCCACGTAAAACTTGCAACAACAAAGTAGAGGACGTCTAACTTGTTTTTGAAGGGCATGTTGTGATGTGATATGGTCAAGACATGATGAGTTATACGTTATGTATGAGATGATCATGTTTTGTAAAGTTATCGGCAACTGGCCGGAGCCATATGGTTGTCGCTTTATTGTATGAAATGCAATCGCCATGTAATTGCTTTACTTTATCACTAAGCGGTAGCGATAGTCGTAGAAGCAATAGTTGGCGAGACGACAACGATGCTATGATGGAGATCAAGGTGACGCGCCGGTGACAAAGGTGATCATGACGGTGCTTTGGAGATGGAGATCAAAAGCACAAGATGATTATGGCCATATCATGTCACATATTTTGATTGCATGTGATGTTTATCTTATTATGCTTCTTATTTTGCTTAGAACGACGGTAGCATTATAAGATGATCCCTTACAAAATTTCAAGGTACAAGTGTTCTCCCTGAGTATGCGCCGTTGCGAAAGTTCTTCGTGCTGAGACACCACGTGATGATTGGGTGTGATAGGCTCTACGTTCACATACAACGGGTGCAAGCCAGTTTTGCACACGCATAATACTCGGGTTAAACTTGACGAGCCTAGCATATGCATATATGGCCTCGGAACACTGGAGACCGAAAGGTCGAGCATGAATCATATAGTAGATATGATCAACATAAGATGTTCACCATTGAAACTACTCCATCTCACGTGATGATCGGATATAGTTTAGTTGATTTGGATCACGTGATCATTTAGATAACTAGAGGGATGTCTATCTAAGTGGGAGTTCTTAAGTAATATGATTAAATTGAACTTTAATTTATCATGAGCTTAGTCCTGGTAGTATTAGCATATCTATGTTGTAGATCAATAGCTCGCGATGTTGCTCCCCGTTTATTTTTTATATGTTCCTAGAGAAAGGTGTTAGTAGCAATGATGCGGAATTGTTCCGTGATCTGAGGATTATCCTCATTGCTGCACAGAATAATTATGTCCTTGATGCACCGCTAGGTGACAGACCTATTGCAGGAGAAGTTGTAGACGTTATGAACGTTTTGACAAAAGCTCGGTATGATGACTACTTGATAGTTTAGTGCACCATGCTTTACGGCTTAGAACCGGGACTTCAAAAACGTTTTGAACGCCACGGAGCATATAAGATGTTCCAAGAGTTGAAATTAGTATTTCATACTCATGCCCGTGTCGAGAGGTATGAGACCTCTGACAGTACTTTGCCTACAAGATGGAGGAGAATAGCTCAACCAGTGAGCATGTGCTCAGATTGTCTGGGTACTACAATTGCTTGAATCAAGTGGGAGTTTATCTTCCAGATAACATAGTAATTGACAAAGTTCTCTAGTCACTATCACCAAGTTAGTAGAACTTCGTGATGAACTATAATATGCAAGGGATGACGAAAGTAATTCCCGAGCTCTTCGCGATGCTGAAATCGGCAAAGGTAGAAATCAAGAAAGAGCATCAAGTGTTGATGGTTAACAAGACCACTTGTTTCAAGTAAAGGGTGAAGGGATAGAAGGAGAACTTCAAGAAGAATGACAAGCAAGTTGTCACTCCCGTGAAGAAACCCAAAGCTAAACTCAAGCCTGAAACTAAGTGCTTCTACTGCAAAGGAAATGGTCACTGGAAGTGGAACTGCCCTAGATACTTGGCGGATAAGAAGGATGGCAAAGTGAACAAAGGTATATTTTGATATACAGATTATTGATGTGTACTTTACTAGTGTTCATAGCAACCCTTGGGTATTTGATACCAGTTCGGTTGCTAAAATTAGTAACTCAAAACAAGAATTGCAGAATGAACAGAGACTAGTTAAAGGTGAAGTGACGATGTGTGTTGGAAGTGGTTCCAAGATTGATATGATCATCATCACACACTCCCTATACTTTCGGGATTAGTGTAAAACCTAAATAAATGTTATTTGGCATTTGCGTTGAGCATGAATATGATTTGATCATATTTGTTGCAATACGGTTATTCATTTAAAGTCATAGAATAATTGTTATTCTGTTTACATGAATAAAACCTTCGATGGTCATACACCCAATGAAAATAGTTTGTTGGATCTCGATCGTAGTGATACACATATTCATAATATTTAAGCCAAAAGATGCAAGGTTAATAATGATAGTGCAACTTATTTGTGGCACTGCCGTTTAGGTCATAATGGTGTAAAGCGCATGAAGAAACTCCATAGTGATGGACTTTTGGAATCACTTGATTATGAATCACTTGGTGCTTGCGAACCAAGCCTCATGGGCAAGATGACTAAAACTCCGTTCTCCGGAACAATGGAGCGAGCAATTGACTTGTTGGAAATCATACATACTGATGTATGCAGACCAATGAGTGTTGAGGCTCGCGGCGGGTATTATTATTTTCTGACCTTCACAGATGATTTGAGCAGATATGGATATATCTACTTGATGAAACACAAATCTGAAACATTTGAAAAGTTCAAAGAAATTTCAGAGTGAAGTAGAGAATCATCGTAACAAGAAAATAAAAGTTTCCACGATCTGATCACGGAGGCGAATATTTGAAGTTACGAGTTTGGCCTTCATTTAAAACAATGTGGAATAGTTTCACAATGCACGCCACCCGGAACACCACAGTGTAATGGTGTGTCCGAACATCGTAATCGTACTTTATTAGATATGGTGCGATCTATGATGTCTCTTACCGATTTACCACTATCGTTTTGGGTTATGCATTAGAGACAGCTGCATTCACGCTAAATAGGGCAACATCTAAATCCGTTGAGACGACGCCTTATGAATTGTGGTTTGGCAAGAAACCAAAGTTGTCGTTTCTTAAAGTTTGGGGCTGTGATGCTTATGTGAAAAAGCTTCAATCTGATAAGCTCGAACCCAAGCCGGAGAAATGTGTCTTCATAGGATACCCAAAGGAGACTGTTGGGTACACCTTCTATCACAGATCCGAAGGCAAGATATTCGCTGCTAAGAATGGATCCTTTCTAGAGAAGGAGTTTCTCTCGAAAGAAGTGAGTGGAAGGAAAATAGAACTTGATGAGGTAATTGTACCTTCTCCCGAATTGGAAGGTAGTACATCACAGAAACTAGTTCTAGTGATTCCTACACCAATTAGTGAGGAAGCTAATGATGATGATCATGAAACTTCAGATCAAGTTTCTGCTGAACTTCGTACATCAACTAGAGTTCGTTCCGCACCAGAGTGGTATGGCAACCCAGTTCTAGAAGTCATGTTACTGGACCATGATGAACCTAAGAACTATGAGGAAGCGATGATGAGCCCAGATTCCGCAAAAAGGCTTGAGGCCATGAAATCTGAGATGGGATCCATGTATGAGAACAAAGTGTGGACTTTGGTTGACTTGCTCGATGATCGGCAAGCCATCGAAAATAAATGGATCTTCAAGAGGAAGACTGACGCTCACGGTAATGTTACTGTTTACAATGCTCAACTTGTTGCGAATGGTTTTTGACAAGTTCAAGGAGTTGACTACGATGAGACTTTCTCTCCCGTAGCGATGCTTAAGTCTGTCCGAATCATGTTAGCAATTGCCGCATTTTATGAAATCTGGCAAATGGATAACAAAACTTCATTCTTTAATGGATTTATTAAAGAAGAATTGTATATGATGCAACCAGAAGGTTTTGTCAATCCTAAAGGTGCTAACAAAATGTGCAAGCTCCAGCGATCCATCTATGGACTGGTGCAAGCATCTCGGAGTTAGAATATACGCTTTGATAAGTTGATCAAAGCATATAGATTTATACAGACTTGCGGTGAAGCCTGTATTTACAAGAAAGTGAGTGGGAGCACTACAACCTTTCTGATAAGTATATGTGAATGACATATTGTCGATCGGAAATGATGTAGAATTTTCTGGAAAGCATAAAGGAGTGTTTGAAAGGAGTTTTTCAAAGAAATACCTTGGTGAAGCTGCTTACATATTGGGCATCAAGATCTATAGAGATAGATCAAGACGCTTGATAAGACTTTCGATGAGTACATACCTTGATAAGATTTTGAAGTAGTTCAAAATGGATCAGTCAAAGAAGGAGTTCTTGCCTGACTTGTAAGGTGTGAAGTTGAGTAAGACTCAAAGCCAGACCACGGCAGAAAAATATAGAGAGAATGAAAGGCATTCCCTATGCCTCAGCCATAGGTTCTATAAAGTATGCCATGCTGTGTACCAAACATGTTGTGTACCTTGCCATGAGTTTGACAGGGAGGTACAATAGTGATCCAGGAGTAGATCACTGTACAGCGGTCAAAATTATCCTTAATAACTGGATGACTAAGGAAATGTTTCTCGATTATGGAGGTGATAAAGAGTTCGTCGTAAAGGGTTACGCCGATGCAAGCTTTGACACTAAATCTAGATGACTCTAAGTATCAATCTGGATGCGTATTGAAAGTGGGAGCAATTAGCTAGAGTAGCTCCATGCAGAGCATTGTAGACATAGAAATTTGCGAAATACATACGGATCTGAATGTGACAGACCCGTTGACTAAACTTCTCTCACAAGCAAAACATGATCACACCTTATTACTCTTGGGTATTAATCACATAGCGATGTGAACTAGATTATTGACTCTAGTAAACCCTTTCGGTGTTTGTCACATGGCGATGTGAACTATGGGTGTTATTCACATAACGATGTGAACTATCGGTATTAAATCACATGGCGATGTGAGCTAGATTATTGACTCTAGTGCAAGTGGGAGACTGAAGGAAATATGCCCTAGAGGCAATAATAAAGTTGTTATTTATATTTCCTTATATCATGATAAATGTTTATTATTCATGCTAGAATTGTATTAACCGGAAACTTAGTACATGTGTGAATACATAAACAAAATAGAGTGTCCCTAGTATGCCTCTACTAGACTAGCTCATTGATCAAAGATGGTTATGTTTCCTAGCCATAGACATGAGTTGTCATTTGATCAACGAGATCACATCATTAGGAGAATGATGTGATGGACAAGACCCATCCGTTAGCTTAGCACTATGATCGTTCAGTTTTACTGCTATTGCTTTCTTCATGACTTATACATGTTCTTATGACTATGAGATTATGCAACTCCCGAATACTGGAGGAACACCTTGTGTACTATCAAACGTCACAACGTAACTGGTTGATTATAAAGATGCTCTACAGGTGTCTCCGAAGGTGTTCGTGGTGTTAGCATAGATCAAGAATAGGATTTGTCACTCCGAGTGTCGGTGAGGTATCTCTGGGCCCTCTCGGTAATGCACATCATAATAAGCCTTGCAAGCAAACGACTAATGAGATAGTCAAGAGATGATGTATTACGGAACGAGTAAAGAGACTTGCCGGTAACGAGATTGAACTATGTATGATGATACCGACGATCGAATCTCGGGCAAGTAACATACCGATGACAAAGGGAACAATGTATGCTGTTATGCGGTTCGATCGATAAAGATCTTCGTAGAATATGTAGGAGCCAATATGGGCATCGAGGTTCCGCTACTGGTTATTGACCAGAGAAGTGTCTCGGTCATGTCTACATAGTTCTCGAACCCGCAGGGTCCGCACGCTTAACATTTCATTGACGATATAATATTGAATGAGTTATGTATGTTGGTGACCGAATGTTGTTCGGAGTCCCGGATGAGATCACAGACATGACGAGGAGCTCCGGAGGTAAAATTTGATATATAGGATGATATGGTTAGGCCAAGGGGTCAAGTCCACAGGGCATTAAGTCGGTGCAAAAGGTGTTTTGCGGAGGCCAGGGGGCCAAACGCCAGAGACCCTGGCGTCTGGCCCTGGGCTAGACGCCGAGGCCCATGGCGTCTGGGCCAGATGCCAAGGATTGTGGCGTTTGGTCCTGGAGTCCGAGTGGGACTCTTGCCTTTCGGGCAAAACCGACTTTGAGGAGGCTTTTGCTCCAAGTTTCGACCCCAGGGCTCAACATATAAATAGAGGGGCGGGGCTAGTACCTGGAACACACCAAGATACATCAAGCCGTGTGCCGGCAACCCCGACCCTCTAGTCTATCCTCTGTCTAGTTTCTGTAGTGCTTGGCGAAGCCCTGTAGAGATTGTTCTTCATCAACAACCGTCACCACGCCGTCGTGCTGCCGGAACTCATCTACTACTTCGCCCGTCTTGCTAGATCAAGAAGGCGAGGACGTCATCGAGTTGAACGTGTGCTGAACGCGGAGGTGACGTACGTTCGGTACTAGATCGGGACGGATCGTGAAGGTGTACGACTACATCAACCGCGTTGATAAACGCTTCCGCTTTCGGTCTACGAGGGTACGTAGACATACTCTCCCCTCTCGTTGTTATGCATCTAGTAGATAGATCTTGCGTGATCGTAGGAAAATTTTGAAATACTACGTTCCCCAACATCACATGCCCACATGACCTAACCTTCTATGCCACAACCAACCTTTTGAAGATTTAGAAATTAAGCAAGTTCTAGGTTGAGCCTTTTTTAGTGAAATCAACCATGTAAAGATCACCTCTACGAATACCGGTAAAGATCATTTTATGATTATCTCTACAAAACACTTGGCAATCTATTTCGGTAAATAGGACATTGAAGCCAAAGTCAGCAAGTCTAGATACGGAAAGTAAATTGTAGCCAAGAGATTGAACGAGCATGACATTTTGTATGGAGCTATCATGTCATATGGCCACCTTACCGAGGCCAACCACCTTACCCTTTGAGTTATCACCAAAAGTGACGTACTTTCGAGGGCCGTCGTTTTCAGCAAGTTCACAAAACATATCCTTGTCTCCGGTCATATGATCGGTACATCCACTATCAAGGACCCATTCCTCTCCTCCAGCCATGGAGCCACGAAGATTAGCCATAAGACCAAAGTGTCTCATTGCATCATCAAGATCATAGTCACTATCATCGTCCTCATCATAGTATACATCTTCCACATCGTCATGTGATGGATCAATTCCAAGACAGAGTGATTCATTAGAAGTACGACCGTAACAATGTTCATCTCTATGGATTCTAATGACTTTGAAAATGATATTTATAATAATTCCAACATCTCCTATGGCACACATGAGATCACGAAGCTCAAATAGGCAATCATCAAACTTAGGATCACTAGTACTCATCCTATTCAAGGCAATAGACTTATGGAGAATCTCATCCAGATTTTTCAAAAAATAGTTTGGGAATCGTTCCTCTAGGAATCTCCATATGGTGTAAGCACAATCTAGAGAAGGTAAGCTAGCAATAAATTTTTTGGGCAATCCTCTAACAATAAGATTGATAGTTCTAATATTACGAATCATGTCAAGATCCTCATCGGGTGTGGGATGCAAAGGATCAACAATGCGAGCACAAGGAGTAGTAATGTACTTGTTCAAATGATATTCATTGAAGATCTCAAGCATCTCATTTTTTCATTCATGGAAGTACTCTCCATCAAGTATAGGCACTCTATGTCTAAGACTCCCCGACGTAGACTAATCCATCTTCCTCCAATGGTGATTAATACAAAGCAATGGAGACCAAATCTCTGATACCAATTGAAAGGATCGAGAAGAGGTGTATAGAGGGGGGTGAATAGACTCTTAGCAAGAAAAGTGGTAGTTTTTAATTTCTTCAAGTTGAGGTGGAGTTTTAGCACATGTTTAAACATTCACAATACATATCAAGCAAGCTTGACAAGGGTATATGGGCAGTGGAAAGTAAAGCATGCAATTTTGCAAGAATATAAAGGGATGGGATTGGAGTGTGCAAACACAATTGGAGACACGAAGATTTTTTATCCGTGGTTCCGATAGGTGGTGCTATCGTACATCCACATGGATGGAGACTTCAACCCACGAAGGGTAATGGTTGTGCAAGCCCATGGAGGGCTCCACCCACGAAGGGTCCACGAAGAAGCAACCTTGTCTATCCCACCATGTCCATCGCCCACGAAGGACTTGCCTCACTAGGGTAGATCTTCACAAAGTAGGCGATCTCATTTCCCGTACAAACTCCTTGGTTCAACTCCACAATCTTGACAGAGGCTCCCAAGTGACACCTAACCAATCTAGGAGACACCACTCTCCAAAAGGTAATAGACGGTGTGTTGATGATGAACTCCTTGCTCTTGTGCTTCAAATGATAGTCTCCCCAACACTCAACTCTCTTTCATAGGATTGGATTTGGTGGAAAGATGTTTTGAGTAGAAAGCTACTTGCAGAAGGCTAGAGATCAAGATTTATGTGGTTGCAATGGTATATCTTGACCTCAACACAAGTGTAGGTGGTTCTCTCTCAGAAAATGTATGGTGGAAGCGTAGGAATGTTTTGATGGCTTTCTCCACGAATGAAGAGTGGATGGAGGGGTATATATAGCCTCCACACAAAATCTAACCATTACACACAATTTACCAAACTCGGTGGAACCGAATCAGAAAACTCGGCCAGACCAAATTAGTTCATAATGTGACCGTTAGGCATTTCGGTGGGACCGATATGATCAACTCGGTAGGACCGATGTGCTAAGGTTAGGGTAAAGCCTCATCTCGGTTTAACCGATTACACAAACTCGGTGGGACCGATTTGGGTAATAAGCGAAGCAGAGAGTTGGCCAAGCAAACTCGCTGAGACCGATTTCATATTCTCGGTGGGACCAAAAATATTGCAACGTGCAACAGAGAATTTGCAAGCCCATCTCGGTGAGACCGGGATCCCATCGGTGAGACCGAATTCATTAGGGTTTGTGGCAGTGGCTATGTCAACTGAACTCAGTGGCGCCGGATAGAAGGTTTCGGTGCGGCTGAGTTTGACTTTTGGTTTGGACATATGTGGATGTGAGAAAGTAGTTGAGGGTTTTGGAGCATATCACTAAGCACTTTGAGCAAGCAAGCCATTAAGGAACACCTCATCCCCTTTTAATAGTATTGGCTTTCCTATGGACTCAATGTGATCTTGGATCACTAAAATAGAAAATGTAGAGTCCTGAGCTTTGAGCTTGAGCCAATGCTTTGTCCTTATCATCTTGAAGGGGTTCCACATCCTCTAGTCGATGCCACTCCATTTGTTGAATCTATATGAAATATACTAGATGAAAACATTAGTCCAACAAGAGATATTTTGACATTAATTACCAAAATCACCCAGGGAGCACTTGTGCTTTCACTATGCTCCCCGGCAACGGCGCCAAAAATAGGCTTGATAACCCACAAGTATAGGGGACCGCAACAGTTTTCGAGGGTAGAGTATTCAACCCAAATTTATTGATTCGACACAAGGGGAGCCAAAGAATATTCTCAAGTATTAGCAGTTCAGTTGTCAATTCAACCACATGTGAAATACTTAATATCTGCAGCAAGTAGTATGGAAGTAATGGTAACGGTGGCAAAAGTAATAGTAGCAGTTTTGTAGTGATTGTAACAGTGACACCGGAAAAGTAACTAAGCAAAAATCAATATGTGAAAAGCTCGTAGGCATTGGATCAGTGATGGATAATTATGTCGGATGCGACTCTTCATGCAACGCTTATAACATAGGGTGACACAGAACTAGCTTCGGTTCATCAATGTAATGTAGGCATGTATTCCGAATATAGTCATACGTGCTTATGTGAAAGAACTTGCACGCCATCTTTTGTCCTACCCTCCCGTGGCAGCGGGGTCCTATTGGAAACTAAGGGATATTAAGGCCTCCTTTTAATAGAGTACCGGACCAAAGCATTAACACTTAGTGAATACTTGAACTCCTCAAACTACGGTCATCACCGAGAGTGGTCCCGATTATTGTCACTTCGGGGTTGCCCGATCATAACACATAGTAGGTGACTATCTACTTGCAAGGTAGGATCAAGAACTCACATATATTCATGAAAACATAATAGGTTCAGATCTGAAATCATGGCACTTGGGCCCTAGCGACAACCATTAAGCATGGCAAAGTCATAGCAACATCAATCTTAGAACATAGTGGATACTAGCGATCAAACCCTAACAAAACTAACTCGTTTACATGGTAAATCTCATCCAACCCATCACCGTCCAGCAAGCCTACGATGGAATTACTCACGCACGGCGGTGAGCATCATGGAATTGGTGATGGAGGAAGCTTGACGATGACGACGGCGACGATCTCCACCCTCCGGAGCTCCGAACGGACTCCATATCAGCCCTCCCGAGAGAGATTGGGGCTTGGCGGCGGCTCCGTATCGTAAAATGCGATGAATCCTTCTCTCTGATTTTTTTCTCCCCGAATGTGAATATATGAAGTCGGAGTTGAGGTCGGTGGAGCCTCAGGGGGCTCACGAGACAGGGGGCGCGCCCCACACCCTCGTGGACAGGGTGTGGGCCCCTGGTCTTGATTCTTTTGCCAGTATTTTTTTATATTCAAAAAATATTCTTCGTGGATTTTCAGGTCATTCCGAGAACTTTTATTTCTGCACAAAAATAACACCATGGCAATTCTGATGAAAACAGCGTCTGTCCATGTTAGTTCCATTCAAATCATGCAAGTTAGAGTCCAAAACAAGGGCAAAAGTGTTTGGAAAAGTAGATACGTTGGAGACGTATCATTGCACCGACAGAAGCCCCTGGGCCTGCCCCGAACACACTGCCGAGCGTCGTCGGGGTAGGGCCTAATAAGTGCACAGGCAGGGTTGCTGAAGAGGCTCGCCTCTTGAGGTCTTCTTTGCTTCTTAATTAGTCTTGAATCCGGGCCAGTTTCCGGTTTCCCCGCACGTCGCGTAAAGCCAATAGTGGTGGGGCCGCTCCAGGAATGGCCCGTGAATGACTTTAACGCATGGGGTAGAAACTGTCAATTCACTCTTCCCACCACACCCTTATCCTTAGTCACGTATGTTGCATGCATCGCACGGGGCAGGTAACGGAGGCGCGTAGCATAGGAGAGCATCAACGCGAGGGCCCGGTTGTCTTGAATTGGCGGAGGAGAACATTTGTTGTCCACTGAGGGAGTGGCTCGCCTCCTTGGCCTGCCTATAAAAGGAGGGGTGGAGGAGGGTGGAGTCACCCATCCTCGCATTGCTCCCCTTCTTTCTTCTGCTTTTGCTAGTTATGTCGAAGAGGAAAGCCTCGGGCCAGCCCCCAGGATCTTGGTTGGGGCTAATGTTGCCACATGTTGGTGTTGGCGCTCGGGGAGTGAGCCTGGTCCTTGTTGTGGCGAATCTCTTGGTTCCTTCGAAGCTTGGCTGGGAGGCGGAGCTGGAGATTGTTGGTAATCCCAGTACTGCCCCTCCCGAAATCCTTGGGGCTGATGTCCACAAGAAGCACGCCCTCCTGCCCGCCAAGGTGGGGAGCGGCGCGTCTGGAGCCCCCTGGTCGTCTTGGTCGCTTGGCGTCCCCCCGGGGAAGGCATCGGGCGGGAGTCTCAGCCTTCCCCCGAAACGGTTTTGATGTAGACGAAGCCAGGGGAGAAGGAGAAGGTGGAGGCAGGCCGTCCAATAGGAGCATGACTGCATTGACATGTTCGTGTCGTACTAGCGACCTGCTTCTCATCTGCCCGTCTGCCTGGCTCTTCCTCCCTTTTCCCGGTGTCGTCATCACCGTTTCTTCCGGGTGCCGGGAAAGGGCATGCACCTCTGGTGCTTTCGCCTCCTTCTAGGGTTTCCCGGCTGGGCCCCGACATCTTCCTCTGCTGGTGCCTGTGCCGGAGTTCCCTGCCTAGTCCTGGAGGCGGTGACTAGGGGGTCGTCGAGGTGCTCCGCACGTCTTCCTTCTTTGCAGCCTTGCCGCTCCCGATCTTGTCAGGCTGCGCTTGTCAGTTCCTGACAGGGATCGGGGTGGCGTTGTGCTGGCGCGTTGCTGACCTTCTTCTAGTCCCACTATGTTGCCTGGGATAAGAGGGAAAGGGAGAGGAATTTACGGAGCACTTATCTTTTTTCAATCTTAAATCTGGAGGCACTTGCCAAATTTTATTTCAAATAATGTAACTCCTTGAGTCCATGTTTGTGTTCTATAATGCTTGTACTTGTATCAATATATTAATGAAAAAGACGAACCTTGCCGGGAACCCGCACATGTGTATGTTCATGCAGAGGGGAGATACCTCTTTAATGTAAATAAACGAGTTTTCCTGGCAAGCTATCCTGCCAGCACCCTTTTTGTCTGCCGGAGAATCATATCTGTCGGGGAATAGACAAAGGGGCCGCCCCCCTGCCAACTCCTTTTTACCAAAGGCCACTACAACCATCCCGTCCGAAGCAGCGTTCGTGTTAGGGATGGGAGCACCTAAGTATCAAAAAGAGTGGCGAGGTTTTCTTATGCACAAGTTATAGCTTACAGAACACTAATGGACATGAGGTAGAACTAATCTGTTTAGCTTGCCGGGGATCGAAGTGCCGGGCAATCTTCTCAACCCCTTGTCAAAGCCAAGTTCACGGCAGGAACCTGCAGCTTCATGCAGATGAGAATAAATGCTGGATGCGATCCTAGCTATATGCATATGCAAATGATCATGAAATTCTTATGCAGTGATCTTGGAATGCTCATGCATGCATGCAATCTACGTTGGGGGCCCCCTACAACGCTTAATTATTTTCTCTTGCATGTGGTCATCACCCCGGCTTGTACAAGGGGTTACATGCAACTGAGGCAAGGCCTGTACAATGGGTGGTTGCCGGGCAGGGCTCGAGAGCCGCGCCTTACGGGTAGAACTTACGGAGATGCTCAATAATCCATGAGTTTTGCAATTGAATGACATCTCCGGTCTCCATATGGACTGCGCCAGGTCTGGTGACTCGTACTACCTGGTAAGGTCCTTCCCACTTTGGTGATAACTTGTGTGTACCCTTGGCGGGCTGAATGCGCCTAAGGACAAGGTCACCTTCCACAAATCACTGGGCACGAACCCTGAGGCTATGATAGTGATGCAGGGCTTGCTGGTAGCGCGTAGCAGCCCACAGACGGTTCTCCTCGCGTATCACAGCGTCGTCACACTGGTGCTGAACTTGCGCTACTTCATCGTAGGCAAACACGCGAGGCGATCCGTAAATGAGTTCTGTGGGGATAATTGCTTTTGCCCTGTAGACCAGGGAGAAGGGAGTCTGCCCGATAGCTCGGTTTGGTGTAGTTCTGAGGGACCATAGAACTACCGGCAACTCCTCGATCTACCGTCTGCCATGCTTCTGCATCATATCAAAAGTTCTTGTCTTGAGTCCACACAGCACTTCAACGTTCGCCCTCTCAGCTTGTCCATTGCTCCGGGGGAGTGCCACAGAGGCAAATGAGATCTTGTATCCGAGGGCACGAACATATTGCATGAATGCGCGGCTCATGAACTGGGTGCCGTCGTCGGTAATGATCCTTGCCAGAACTCCAAAACAACACAACAGATCTTTCAAGAACTTGATAGCTTACTGAGCGGTCACCTTTCTCACGGCAGCTACTTCCGGCCACTTTGTAAACTTGTCGATGGCAACGAACAAGAATTCAAAGCCCCCGACAGCTCAGGGGAAAGGGCCGAGGATATCGAGCCACCAGACCAAAAACGGCCATGACAAAGGGAATGTTTGAAGAGCTTAGGCAGGCAGGTGGGTTTTCTTGGAATGGAATAGGCAGGCTACATATTTCGTGACGAGCTCGACCGCATCTTGGAGGGTTGTGGGACAATAGAATCCTTGCCGGAATGCTTTCCCAACTAACGCCCTTGATCCAATGTGGGAGCCGCACATGCCTTTGTGTATTTCAGCCAGCAGTTCCTTCTTCTCGGCAAACACACTTCAATTTCACACCATTGGGCCTCCTTCTGTACAGAGTGTCATCGACAAACTGATACATACTGGCCCTTCGGGCTACTTTTTCAGCTTCATCTTGGTTGCCGAGAAGCTCTTTGGTTTGGAGGAAGTGGACAATGTGCCTTGCCCAAGTTGGAGCATGGGGCTCGGCAACGAGGACTAGATGCACCTCCTCTGCTGTGGGAGCACGAGCCTCGTTCGCGGGGTCCATGGACCCGGCTGGAGGGGGTGGTCCGGCAGGCTGTGAGGAGTTGTTTCCGGCAGGGTCACGGCTGGGAGCGGACGGCTCTATCGGGAGAGGCTTACCTGTGTCCAACTTTCTCCTTTTCCAAGCCATTGTTGTTGGGGATACGGAGGGTTGCGTGAGATAGATAACAAAAGTTCCTGGTTCCATCGGAAGCTTCTGCACAGCACACTTTGACACATGATCAGCTATACTGTTTTCCGCACGGGGTACATGCTCTGTTTGCAATCCGTCAAAGTCCTCCTCTAATCTCCTCACTTCCTTGATGTATGCCTCCATCAATGGACTTTGGTAATCCTCGTTGACTTGTCTCAGCACAAGCTATGAATCTCCTCGAATGATCAGTTTCCTAATTCCTAATTCCATTGCGATCCTTAGCCCGGCAAGGAGCCCTTTGTACTCAGCTGTATTGTTGGTTGCTTCTTCCCGGGCAAAATGCATTTGGACGGTATACTTAAAGTGCTCCCTGAAGGGGGCAATGAGAAGCACGCCAGCTCTTGCACCTTGTAGGGAAAAAGCACCATCAAAATACATAATCCACTCCTGCGGTGATTCCTTGCTGGGGATACTTGTCTTTGTTATTTCCTCATCAGGGGTTGGCGTCCATTCTGCAATAAACTCTGCCAATGCCCTGCTCTGAATAGTTGATGTTCTCTCAAACTTCAAACCAAAGCTGGACAACTCCAAAGCCCGCTCCACTATTATGTCGGTAGCCTCAGGGTTTCAGAGTATCCTTTGCAACGGGAAACGAGTGACAACCATAATCTCATGGGCTTGGAAGTAGTGGCGCAATTTCCTTGAGGCCATGATGAGACCAAAGATCAACTTTTGCACGCCAGAGCACCTTGATCTAGCCCCTTGTATCAGAGAGCTAACGAAGTACACTGGGCGCTTCACCACTTTCTTCCTTCCTACATCCTTGGGGTTGCTCTCGTTGTTGTGCTCACTGTTGTCCTGAACTTTCTCTGACTCTGTCGGCCTCTGCTCACTTTCTGTATCATCCACCTCTCGCTGTGCTACCAAGGCTGCACTGACCACATGGTTGGTTACCGCTAAGTACAGCAGCAATGGCTCCTGGGGTTTGGGAGCAACCAAAGTAGGCACAGAGGACAAATAGGCCTTCAACACTTGTAAAGTTGCATCTGCTTCCGGGGTCCCCTTCATGGGCCGTGCCTTCTTCAAAATTTTAAAGAACGACAGGGCGCGCTCGGCAGACTTGGAGATGAATCTGCTTAGGGCAGCAACGCATCCTGTTAGACGCATCACATCCTTAACTATCCTTGGCGCTTGTATCTGCTCGATAGCCTTGATCTTGTCGGGGTTGGCTTCAATCCCATGATGGGATACAAAGAACCCAAGTAGATTGCCATAGGGAACACCAAATACACACTTCTCTGGGTTGAGCTTCAGATTGATCTTGCGCAGGGTAGCAAATGTCTCCTCCAAATCTTGGATAAGGGTGGCCCTATCCTTGGTCTTGACCAGAATAGCATCCATATAGGCGTTTATGTTTCTGCACAGTTGTGGCTCAAAACCAATCTGGACTGCCCTGGCAAAACTGGACCCAGCACTCTTTAACCCGAAAGGCATGCGATGAAAGCAATACATACCACATGGAGTGATGAACGATATCTTCTCTTCATCTTCCTTGGACATGAAGATTTGGTGATACCCGGAGTATGCATCCAAAAAGGAGAGCAAGTCACAACCTGAGGTGGAATCCATAATCTGATCAATACGCTGCAAGGGAAACGTGTCCTTCGGGAAAGCCTTGTTGAGATATGTGAAATATATGCAAAGCCTCCACTTCCCGTTAGCCTTCCGAACTATCACTGGATTTGCCAACCACGTTGGATGCAACACTCCTCTGACCAAACCAGCTGCCTCAAGATTCTTGATCTCTTGTGCAATGAACTACTGCCTCTCCAAGGCCTGCTTTCGGACTTTCTGCTTGACAGGTCGAGCATGTGGGAAGACAACAAGGTGATGCTCGATTACCCTCCCTGGGAACACCGGGGATATCAGATGGTTGCCAGACAAGCACATCGATATTCGCCCGCAGGAAGGCAACAAGTGCCCTTTCCTATTTGTCATCGAGGGTGACACTGATAGTGAAAGTATCATCAACGCCAGCCAGCCCTGCCGGGACCTTCTTCACCTGGGGTGCAGCGACCCTGGATCACTTGTTGTTGGAACACTCCGGCACGTCGTCAATGGGTGCCGTGCACTCGGTGGGGCACGCTTCCCGGACTCTTTGCCGGAGGCCTACAATCCTTCTTATTTCCTATACTTTCCTTGGCGGGAACTGATGTTGCAGCTGACTCTGCCGCGACCGCATCCCGGTACATCTTGTCCACACAAATGATTTCGTCCTTCTCTTCTGATGGGATGGTGATAACTCCCAGTGGCCCAGGCATCTTCAAGGTGTTGTAGGCATAGTGGGATGCCACCATGAATTTAGCCAAGGCCGGGCGTCCAAGAGTCCCATTGTACGGTATGGGGAGATCAACCACATCAAACACAATCCTCTCAGTCTGGTTGTTCAATTCTCCGCCAAACATTACCGACAGCATGATCTTTCCCTTAGGATGACTCCTGCCAGGATTAACTCCTTGAAACGTGCCAGTAACCTCTAGATCTTGCTCTGCTATCTGAAGCTTGCTAATAACTGCTGGGGAGATTAGATTCAACACGGCCTCACCGTCCACCAACATCTTTGTGACCTTGAGGTTGCGAATTGTTGGGAAGACCAACAACGGCAAGCATCCTACCACAGTGGTGCGGCTAGGATGATCATCCTCGTCAAAGATGATGGGCGTACAGGACCACTTGAGCGGCTTCTGGGCCTCTGGCTCTGGCTCGGCGACATTGATTTCTCGCGCCCACCGCTTGAGTTGGTAGTGAGAGGCGTGCAGAGATTCACCTTCGTCAACGCACATGGAGTCAGTGGCCTTCTGAAGCTCTTGCTCACTGGTTTCCTCTGCATCCCCTCCATCACTCTCATCATCACAGGCTCCCTTTTCTCTACCTATGGCGGGCTTTCCTTGGCTCATAAGTGGTTTGCCGCGGCAATTTACTTCACCACCTCGGCCCTTACTGCCAACAGCGTTCTGACCCTTTTCCTTATCACGCTTCCCATACTCTGCTCTCTGTCTCTTGACAAGCTGCTCAACCTGATGACACTCTTGACGGTTGTGGCCTTTGGTCTGATGAATTTTGCAATACGGCCCATCACCTTTCCCGGCCTTCTCGACAGCAGCTGCTTCCCAGCAGTCAGTGCACATGGCAGCTTCCTTGCCGGGGCCCTCGGCTTTGGCCTTCTTGCCGGTACTAGGCGTATATGATCCTTTGACAGTCATCACTGCCTTATCTCTCTGCTTCTTGCTCTTCTTCTGACTGGTTGATTCATCATCATCCTCTGAATCAACATTGATGCAATCTTCCTCTCCGGGCAACTTCCTTCCCTCCTCCGTCCGTGCACACTTATCCACCAGAGTGTAGAGCTCCTTCCTAGTATTGGGAAACCGCACATTCATCCTATAACGAATCCGGCGGTTGCGCACATTGGACTGGAAGGCGGCTATCGCAGCTGCTGGATGGATTTTTGGGATATTTATATGAACTTTGTTGAGTCATTGTAAATTCTTATGAAGGGTTTCTCCTTCCTTCAGTTGGAGAAGCTGCAGGTCACTAGGCCTGCCGAGTTCTTGGTGGCCACCCGTCAAGGCACCAATAAATTCATGGAACACATCCGCCCACGATTATATGGAGTTCTCAGGCAGGTGCATCAGCCAAGACTTCACATTGGACTTGAGGGCCAAAGGGAAGTAGTTGGTGAACACCTTCTCGTCTCTTACCCCGTCAGCCTGAACATCGATGTTGTAGATGCTCAGGAAATTTGCCACGTTCAGTCTCACTCCCCTCGTACTTCTCAGGTATCTCTGGCTTGAATGTGCGAACGAATGACCAATTTACTTGCCGCAGCTCACCAGTAAAGGCAGGGTGGCCAACCTCGAAAGGTAGGCACCCGCCAATAATGAGCGTGGGCTCGTCTATGTCGGGGCCGTCGCACCCGTTGGTCCGGCGGAGGTCATCATGGAGTTGGTCGATAACAATGCGCGCGTCTCCTCTGGGGCTCGACGTTGGCCTCGACGCGCTCAAGGGTCAGAAGAGGCCATCGAGACATTGTCGGGGTCTTGATTCTGTTGCGCTCGTGCTGGATGCCGCGGCGGAGAATGCACCGTGGGAACGGCTCCCTCCGTACGGTCAGCATCACGAGCCATTGTTGTCGCTTGGGGAGGCCACCGTGGGTCAGCTCGCCGTGAGCCCCCAGCATTGGCGAAACTGAGCAGACTTTGAATGGTGGCATGCCATTCGTCCATCTGTTCAGCCGCTGGCGGAAACCTCAACAACAGCTGAACCTGCACCATGGCCTCCGAAGCTATACTTGGTATGGGTACTGAAGAAGTCGATCGCACCATCGCTCGGCTCTTGATAGTGCCTGTGGCGGCAGCATTGAGCCCCCGCTGCTGCAGGGCGACCACCTGGATGGCAGGGTGGTGCAGCGAGGGCGCATGAGGGTTAGCAGCTCTGTCGAGCGCAGCGGATTGGTCGACCCGTCTCGAGGGAGGCGCACACACTACGACCGTGCCTGCGGTGGGAACGGTCGGAGGACGGCATTTTGCCCCGATCCGAGCATCGTTGCTGCGGATGTGCTCCTCGGCGGGCGAAAGGGGCGCAAATGGAGTAACCCCTCCGCCCGGGCCTGGAGGAGCATGGCCGTCGACGTGCTGCTGATGCTTCTCTCCTACGGTGCCTCCTGCTCCTGCGTCGGCCATGGGGGAAGTGGTGATGGTGTCGCCTGCTCTGACAACATCCCCAGCAGCGTCCGCATCCTCGCGTGTCTCCGCACCTCCCGCAACATTAGAGGCCGCGAGAGGTGGAGCCCTCGAGGTGGATGGATGCGCCAAAGAAACGGGTTTCTTCTTGGGCACCATGGTCGACGGTGTCGTCGAAGATGAAGATGGTGATGAAGATGACGCGCTGCACACGCCTTCAGGTTTGTGCAGGCACTCCCCCTACCTGGTGCGCCAAAGATGTCACGGGAAACCACGGCCACCTATGGGACCAGAGGGCCCCTTGCTAGTTTGGCAGGGGGACGTCGCATTGCACAAAGAGCAGACGAGCGTGGGGCAGCACAACAGAGGTCACGCGCGCAGTTTTACCCAAGTTCGGGCCGCCATTGTGGCGTAAGTCCGTACACCTGCTTTGGTGGATTGATGATGCAAATGTGGTGGTGGAGCGTAGTACACTTGCCCGGCGGGGGTCGCCTCAGGGCGGTAGCGACTACGCGCGTATGGGGGTGTGAGTTCCTCAATCCTCTAACCCTGTCTACGGTTTCCATGGGCCTCCTTTTATAGATTAAGGGGTTACCACAATGGCAAAGTAGTCATTACACACGGATATGACAACAACAGTGCTATCATACCTAACTCTATGGGCTAACAGGGCGCATTGAATGCACCAATTAACGTCATGTCATTGGTTGCCCAACAAGGCTTGCCGGGCTATCTTGCCAGCTCCACGCCTGCTTGCTTGACACGTTGCAAGACGGGTGTCATCTGTGGGTTTTTCCCATAGGGGGAGGCTGCCATGTGGTGAATGGCTACCACTTAGTCACTTTGCGGCTTGACACCGCACTGATTGGCGACGTGAGTCGTGATGGAGCTGATGGTGAGGTGGTTTAGCATCCGTGAGTCCCGGTAGGCGCTATGGGATGTCTTGGTTGTCTTCTTCTGGGGGTGGCCTCGCCCCTTGCCGGGCTCGCCCGCCCGGCAAGGGAGGCCTTTCTCTTGGCGATATCTTGCTGCTCTGGCTTGGCCTTGGTCCCTCTGATATGCTTGTTGGTCCCTTGGAACTCTTGGTTTCTTGTACTCTGACTTGGGCTAGTGCTTCAATCTTGTTCCGGTGCCTGTGCACAGTCATGGCAATAGACCCAGGGTTTGTTGCGCCGACAGTGATCTCACCCAAAACTTGAAAACTTCAATCACACAAAACTCAACAAAACCTCGTGAGATCCGTTAGTATAACAAAACTAATCTTTACTCTAAGTATTGCAGCAAACCAATTCATATTTTGTAATTGCATTATATCTATTGTATTCTAACTTTTCCATGGCAAAAACTCTTCAAAAGAAACAATACAATCATCAAAACAAGCACATAACAAAATGAAAACAGAATCTGTCAAAAACAAAACAGTCTGTAAAGATGCGATTTTTGACCATACTTATGTAACTATGAAAATTCTTAAAAATTAGGATAACATGGAAAATTTGTATCCAGATAACGTGTAAAAAATTCAAGAGTTTATCATGCTCCAGAAATTGTCTGAAATTCTAACTCTGGATGCGAAAGTTTCTCAATTTGAACGCAATCAAAACAACTATCAACCAAATCATCCCAAAGGCTTTGCTTGGCACAAACACTTATTTAAACCACAAAAACACATCTAATCAGAGGAATATGTGGGTATTTTATTGAAAACAGCAAGAAAGCCAAAAAGCAAAAAGATACAGGTTGGGTTGCCTCCCAACGAGAGCTATCATTTTACGCCCTAGCTAGGCATAACACCAAGATATCAGGTGTTGTCATCCTTGTTGGATGATCCATATGTTGACCTCATTATAGATTCATAAGGCAATTTGATCTTGGTTCCAGGGAAGTGTTCCATGCCCTTTCTCAAGGGAAATTGAAATTTGACATTCCCTTCATTCATACCAATCACGGCACCAATAGTGTGTAAAAACGCTCTACCAAGTATAATAGGACAAGATGGATTGCAATCAATGTCAAGAACAATAAAGTCTATGTGTACATAGTTCCTATTTGCAAGAATAACATCATTAATCCTTCCCAAATGCCTTTTAATAGTTGAATGCGCCAAATGCAAATTAAGAGAACAATCTTCAATATTAGTAAGACCAAGAAGATCAGAAAGAGATTTCGGAATTGTGAAAACACTAGCACCCAAATCACATAAAGCATTGCACATAATTTTTTATCTTGATTTTGATAGTAGGTTCCCATTCATCGTGTAATTTTCTAGGAATTGGCACTTCCAATTCCAACTTTTCCTCTAAAGCTTTCATCATGGCATCGACAATATGGTTAGTAAAAGCTTTATTTTGTTCATAGGCATGAGGTGAATTAATCACGGATTGCAACAAAGAAATAAAATCAATCAAAGAGAAACTATCATAGTTAAAGTCCTTGTAATCCAAAAGAGTGGGCACATTACTAGTTAAAGTTTTGACCTCTCCAAACCCACTTTTATCAATTTTCTCAGCAAGATTTTCACCCTCCGAATTATCGGGACGCCTTATAGCTAAAGTTGACTCTTCTTTAGTCCCTTTATCATCAAGTTTAACTTTACTCAACAAGGAATCAATAGAAGAAACACCAATCATTTTAAGATCTTCATCATTTTTATGAAAGCAATCACTAGAAAACGTTTTTTCTGAAAAATCTCTTTTAGCTCTAAGCATAGCGGTTCTTTTCTTACTTTCATCCATAGAAACATAAAGAGCCTTAATTGATTCCTCAACCTTAGGCACAAAAAATTTCAACTTGAGATTTTCCACATCATGACAAATTCTATCAATACTTCTAGACATATCATCAATCTTATTCAATTTTTCTTCTAAAGAAGCATTGAAAAACTTTTGAGTATTGATAAATTCTTTCATATTTTTCTCTAGATCAGAGGTATTCCTATTATTATGAGAAGGATTACCATAGGAATTACCATTATTATTAGAGGAATTTCCAAGAAAAGGCCTAGGATTAAATTACCTCTATAAGCATTGTTATTGAAATTATTTCACGAGATAAAATTCACATCTATGGCATAACTATTTTGCTAAATCAAAGTAGACAAAGACATATCATTAAGATCAATAGGAGCACTTTTACTAGCAATCATTCTCATAAGAGCATCAACTTTTTCACTCAAAGAGTTAATTTCTTTGACCGAGTTAACCTTTTTACTAGTAGGCGCCCTTTCGGTATGCCATTTTGAATAATTTGCCATAATATTATCAAGAAATTAGTAGCTTCACCCAAGGTATTTACATAAAAGTACCACCCATGGTGGAATCCAAAAGATTTCTAGAAACAAAATTCAACCCCGCATAAAAAATTTGTATGATCATCCAAAGATTTAACCCATGAGTTGGGCAATTCATTAGCATCAATTTCATCCTTTCCAAAGATTGTGCAACATGTTCATGCTCAAGTTGGTTGAAATTCATGATCTCGGTTCTAAGAGAAATAGTTTTTGCGGGTAGAAAATACTTAGTAATAAAAGCATCTTTGCACTTATACCAAGAATTGATACTATTGCAAGGCAAAGACGAAAACCAAATTTTAGCATGATCACGCAAAGAGAACATAAATAATTTCAACTTCACAATATCATTGTCCACATCTTTTTTCTTTTGCATATCGCATAACTCCACGAATGTGTTAACATGGGACGCGACTTCTTCATTAGGAGTACCGGAAAATTGATCTTTCATGACAAGATTCAACAAAGCAGCATTAATATCACAAGATTCCGCACTAGTGGCGGGAGGAGCAATCAGAGTGCTAATGAAATTATTGTTGTTGGTATTAGAAAAATCACACAACATAGTGTTCTCTTCTGTCATCTTGAGCAATTGTAAACAAGAACACAAGTAGGCGATAGATTCGACCGGAAAATGGCGAATGAAAAAGAGGGCAAATAAAAATAGCATTTTTTGTGAAGTGGGGGAGATGAAAATGAGAGGAAAATGGCAAATAATGTAAATTGTAAGGAGATGAGATTTGTGATTAGGAACCTGATAGATGTTGGTGATGTCTCCCTGGCAACGGCGCCATAAATTCCTTTGATGTGCGCTTGAGATGCGTCGGTATTTCCCCAAAGAGGAAGGGATGATGCAGCACAACAACGGTAAGTATTTCTCTCAGTTATGAAACCAAGGTTATCGAGCCAGTAGGAGAACCACGCAACACTTGTAAATGGTACCTGCACACAAAGAACGAATACTTGCAACCCAATGCGTTAAAGGGGTTGTCAATCCCTTTTGGGTAACAGTGCGAGTAATTGACGTGTTGATGAGATAAAATTGTAGTTGATTGAAAGATGCAAATAAAAGCAAATAAAATGAGCAATGTATTTTTGTGCTTTTGATAATATAGATATGAAAACAAAAGTTGCAAATACAGGAAAAATAAAATGGCAATATAGATCTGAAAGTATACGATAGGAAAATAGACCCAGGGGTCGTAAATTTCACTAGTGGCTTCTCTCGAGAAAATAGCATGCAGAGGATAGAAAATTACTGTTGGGCAATTGATAGAAAGCAAATAATTATGATGATATCCAAGACAATGATCATGTATATAGGCATCACGTCCAAGATTAGTAGACCGACTCCTGCCTGCATCTAACACTATTACTCCACACATCGACCGTTATCTAGCATACATCTACTGTATTAAGTTCTTGGAAAAACGGAGTAATGCATTAAGAATGATGACATGATGTAGACAAGATCTATTCATGTAGGAATAGAGCCATCTTTTTTATCCTTAATAGCAACGATATATGCGTACCTTGCTGCCCCTTCTATCACTGGGAAAGGACACCGCAAGATCGAACACATCATAAAGCACCTCTTCCCATTGCAAGATAAATAGATCAAGTTGGACAAACAAAACCCAAGTATCGCAGAAGAAATACGAGGCTATAATAATCAAGAATGGATATTAAATCAAGGCAAATCTGATCATAAACTCACAATTCATCGGATCCCAACAAACACACCGCAAAAAGTCATTACATCAAATAGATCTCCAAGAGACCATTGTATTGAGATACAAAGAGAGAAGAAGGCATCTAGCTACTTCCTACAGACCCGTAGGTCTATGGTAAACTACTCATGCATCATCGAAGAGGCACCAATGAGGATGATGAACCCCTCGATGATCATGTTCCCCTCCGGCACAGTGCCAGAATAGGGCTCTAGATTGGATCTCATGGTTCTGGAACTTGCAGCGGCTGGCATAAAATTTCGTCGACTCCCCTAGGGTTTCTGGAGTATGGAGGTATTTATAGAGCGAAGAGGCGGTGCGGGAGGCCACCGAGGTGGGCATAACCCACCTGGGCGTGCTAGGGGGCCCAGGCGCGCCCCAGCGGGTCGTGCTCCCTTTGGAGCCCCCCTCTGGTACTACTTCAGCCCATGTTGTGTCTTTTGGCCCAGAAAAAAAATCTTCAAAAAGTTTCGCTGCATTTGGACTTCGTTTGGTATTGATTTTCTGCGATGTAAAAAACAAGCAAAAAACAACAACTGGCACCTGGCACTATGTCAATAGGTTAGTCCCAAAAAATGATATAAAATGATTGTAAAACTTCCAAGAATGATAATATAACAGCATGGAACAATAAAAATTATAGATACATTGGAGACGTATCAAGACTTTCTCACCCGTAGCGATGCTTAAGTTTGTCCGTGTCATGTTAGGAATTGCCGCATTTTACGATTATGAAATCTGGCAAATAGATGTCAAAACTGCATTCCTTAATGGTTTTCTGAAAGAAGAGTTGTATATGATGCAACCAGAAGGTTTTGTTGATCCTAAAGGTGCTACCAAAGTGGGCAAGCTCCAGAGATCCATCTATGGACTGGTGCAAGCATCTCGGAGTTGGAATATACACTTTGATGAGGTGATCGAAGCATATGGTTTTATGCAGACTTACGGTGAAGCATGTATTTACAATAAAGTGAGTGGGAGATCTATAGCATTTATGGTATTATGTGTGGTTGACTTATTATTGATCGGAAATGATGTAGAATTTTTGGTTAGCATAAAAGGATATTTGAATAAGAATTTTCCTAAGAAAAACCTCGGTGAATCTGCTTACATATTGGGCATCAAGATCTATAGAGATAGATCAAGACGCTTAATAAGATCTTCGATGAGTACATACCTTGATAAGATTTTGAAGGAGTTCAAAATGGATGGGTCAAGGAAGGAGTTCTTGCCTGAGTTGTAAGGTATGAAGTTGAGTAACACTCAAAACCCGACCATGGCAGAAAAAATAGAGAGAGAATGAAAGTCATTCCCTATGTCTCAGCCATAGGTTCTATAAAGCAGGCCATGCTATGTGCCAGACCTAATGTGTGCCTTGCCACGTGTATGGCAAGGGGGTACAAGAGTGATCCAGGAAGGGATCACTGGACAACGGTTAAAATTATCCTTAGAGGAATAAGGAAATGTTTCTCGGTTATGAAGGTGACAAAGAGTTCGTCATAAAGGGTTACGCTGATAGAAGCTTTGACACTAATCCAGATGACTCTGAGTATCAATCTGGATGCGTATTTAACGTAGGAGCAATTAGCTAGATTATCTCTATGCAGTGCATTGTAGACATAGAAATTTGCAAAGCACACATGGATCTGAATGTTGCAGACCCCTTGACTAAAACCTCTCTCACAATCAAAACATGATCATACCTTAGAACTCTTTGAGTGTTAATCACATGGTGATGTGAACTAAATAATTGACTCTACTAAAACTATTTGGGTATTAATCACATGTCGATGTGAAGTATGACTGTTAAACACATGGCGGTGTGAACTAGATTATTTACTCTAGTGCAAGTGGGAGACTGGTGGAAATATGCCCTAGAGGCAATAATAAAATGGTTATTATTATATTTCCTTAATCATGATAAAGGTTTATTATTCATGCTAGAATTGTATTGACGAAAAACTTAAATACATGTGCGAATACATAAGGAAATACCGTGTCCCTAGTGAGCCTCTACTAGACTAGCTCGTTGATCAAAGATGGTTAAGGTTTCCTAACCATAGCCATGATTTTTATTTGATAACGGGATCACATAATTAGGACAATGATGTGATGGACAAGACCCATTCATTAGCTTAGCATTTGTTCATATAGGTTTTGCTACGACTTTCTTATATGACAAATACATGTTCCTTAGACCATGAGATCATGCACCTCCTGGATACCAGAGGAATACCTTGTGTGCCACCAAACATCACAACATAACTGGGTGATCATAAAGGTGCTCTACAGGTATCTCTGAAGGTGTTTGTTGAGTTGGCATAGATCGAGATTAGGATTTGTCACTTCAAGTATTTGAGAGGTATCTCTAGGCCTCTCGGTAATACACATCATAAGATTGCAAGCAAATGCCTAAGGAGTTTAGTCATGAGGTGATGTATTACGGAATGAGTAAAGAGATTTGCCAGTAATGAGATTGAACTAGGTATGAAGATACCAACGGTTGAATATCGGGCAAGTAACATACCGATAGACAAAGGGAATTACGTATGTTGTCATAACGGTTTGACCGATAAAGATCTTTGTAGAATATGTAGGAGCCAATATGGGCATCCAGGTTCCGCTATTGGTTATTGACCAGGGAGGTGTCTCGGTGATGTCAACATAGTTCTCGAACCCATAGGGTCCGCACGCTTAACGTTCGTTGATGATATAGTGTTATATGAGTTATGCGATTTGGTGACCAAATGTTGTTCAGAGTCCCGGATGAGATCACAAAAATGACGAGGAGTCTCGAAATGGCCGAGAGGTAAATATTGATTTATATGCCGATGGTATTCGGACGCCGGAAGTGTTCCGGAGGGTATCAGGTACTTATTGGGTCACCGGAAGGTGTTTCGGGTACCCCGACAAAAGTTATGGTCCTTATGGGCCAAGAGAGGGAACGCACCAGCCACAAGGGGCTGATGCACCCCCATAGTAGGCTGGCCTAGGAGGATAAGGAAAGAGAGGAAGGGAAAGGAAAGTGTGGATTAGGATTCCCACTTCCTTCCCTCTCCCCCCTCTTTCTTCCCACCCTCGGTTATATATGGCAGGGGGCGCGACTTGGGAGGGACTCCAAGTAGGATTCCTCCTACTTGGGCGCCTCCTATGGCTGCTCCTCCATCCCACCTATTTTATATGTGGGGAGGGGGCGCCACAACAACACACAACATTGTCTTAGCCGTGTGTGGCGCCCTAGTCCACCGTTTACTCCCCCGGTCATATTTTCTGTAGTGCTTAGGCGAAGCCATGTGGAGATCACTTCACAATCACCGTCGCCATGCCGTTGTGCTGACGGAACTCATCTACTACCTCAATATCTTGCTGGATCTAGAAGGCGAGGGACGTCACCGAGCTGAACGTGTGCAGAACACGGAGGTGTCATGCATTCAGTACGTGATCGGTTGAAGCACAAAGAAGTTCGACTACATCAACGCGTTGTGAAACGCTTCCGCTTACGGTCTACGAGGGTACATAGACACACTCTCCCACTCGTTGCTATGCATCTCCATGGATAGATCATTGCGTGTGCGTAGATTTTTTTGTTTTCCATGCAACGTTTCCCAACATATATTTAGCAAAAAGTTTCACCCAGACACATAGAAAGATAGGGGCTTATAATTTCGCCTACCAACTTATTCACCTCAAGGGTGGTTAGAACAATAATAACTCATGATCACTCATATCCAACTAGATATATGTGCCTAGGTCTTTCTCCACCACATGATGCTTGCAAAAGGGAAAAATAAAAAAGAATAAAGGAGAACACTATTGACTTGCATAAAAAGTAAATCCATAAAAGTAAAATATAAGCCCTTCGCAGAGGGAAGCAAATATTGTCATGCGCTTTTTTTGGATGCGCAATCTCCTAATGCAAAGGAGCATCACATTACGTTTCCCCTTATGATAGAAACCTTTATTGTGCAGTCTATCGCTTTTATTACTTTTCCATCACAAGTTTGTACGACGCTTATTTTCCTTTACAATAAAAGATCAAACATATTTAGAAGCAATTTTAATTGCTTCTGCACCCATGAAAACTGACTTGAAGGATCTTATTCAATCCATAAGTAGGTATAGTGGACTCTCATAAAATGAAATTGGGTTTTTGGATGCACAAGTAGTATCTCTACTTAGTGTGGATTTTTGGCTTGAAAAGATGTTGAGCAAGTACCACATGTTGGAGGTTCTATTACAGTATAACTTCTATGTGAATATAAGCAAACATAATTCATTACATTGTCTTCCTTGTTCAACGTGAACAATTCGACATAAAATATTTAATGGGGGCTCACAATCATAAAAGATGTCCAAGATAGTGTATTCGCATGTGAATCTTCTCTTCCCTTATTAATTCTTTCATGAATTGCATCATTGACCAATGCTTTGTTTGTCAACTTCCAATAAATTTACAACTTATACTCCTCCTTATGTGATGTCATTACTTTCCATAAGATTAGCATATGATCCTTTTTTTTTATTTCCTTTATTTCGGTTGAACATAAAAGTAAGGAAGCTAAAACTCAAACTAATATTTATTATATCACTCTCAATTTGATGACATAGATAAGTACATCACGAAACTAGCACTCGAAAATAGATCACACTAAACCGTTATTTAGCTAGATCACGAAATAACTAAGGATCAAACTAAAAACTGATGAAGATAATAGAGGTAGTGGTGATACGATACCGGGGCACCTCCCCCAAGCTTGGCACAAGCCAAGGGGAGTGCCAATACCCGTGTGCTCAAGTCTCCTTCTTTGGTGATGTTAGTGGTGATGAGGTAGTGGGCTTGTCCTCCGGCTTCAACGACATAGGTTCACCATCATTAAAAGATGCATGAGTCTCCGGAGCCTTGAAACTTGCAGCTAAACTCATACCTTTGAATATGGCCTTATACTCAAAGTTCTTATTCTGAAGATCATAAATTTGGCCTTGGAGATAATTGATTTGTTCGTTGAAGTTAAAGACAATGTCCTTCATGGACTGGCCCTCCACCTTGTGGTCACAGGTAAATTCCATGATCATGGAGTGGCTGGCACTAAGTCCACGCTCCACCATCCCTCGGCACTTGAATATCTCCTGCTCCACCACCTCAAGCATGGCCTCCACGCTTCCCGTCTTCTTGGGTCCTTGAACATCCCGGATGTGGTGCACCTCATCATGCATCTCAATGGCTTGAGGGTGCATCTCTTCCTTTTCAGGATTTTGAAGTATTATGGAAGGTCACTTTTATGTATTCCTCCGATGTCATGGTTTGAATGATGTTAGTTTCATATTTAATGGGTGTACCAGAGATATAGTGCTTCATTCTTTGCCCATTGACCACCCTCGAATTTGTGCATTTTGCATTATTGATCTTAATAGCTCCAGAACGATTTCGATCATATATGGTCCTTCCCATTTAGAGAGAAGTTTTGCTGCACAAAAATAATCTAAAACGAGAATTGTACAATAAAACATATTCACCCACTTTGAATTATCGTTTTGGGAATCTTTTCGCATTCCATCTCTTAACTTTTTCTATAGATAATTAGGAATTTTCATAGGCTTGGGTTCTCCATTCATCTAATGAGCTAATACCAAATAACCTCTTTTCACCGGCAAGTTTGAAATCATAATTGAGTTCTTTGATTGCCCAATATGCTTTATGTTCCAACTCAAGAGGTAAATGGCATGCTTTTCCATAAACCATTCTATATGTAGACATACCCATAGGATTTTTGTAAGCAGTTCTATAGGCCCACAATGCATCATCAAGTTTCTTAGACCAATTCTTTCTGGACCTATTGACAGTCTTTTGCAGAATTAATTTTATTTCTCTATTGCTAAATTCAACTTGACCGCTAGATTAAGGGTGATAAGTGGATGCAATTGTACGACTGACAGCATATTTAGCAAGTAATTTGTGGAAAGCACCATGAATAAAATGTGAACCACCATCAGTCATTAAATATCTAGGGACTCCAAAGCTCGGGGAAATAACTTCTTTAAGCATTTTAATGGAAGTGTAATGATCAGAACTACTAGTTGGAATAGCGTATACTCACTTAGTAACCTAATCAACATCAACCAAAATATAAGTATACCCATTAGAGGAAGGAAAAGGTCCCATATAATCAAATCCCCAAACATCAAATGGTTCAATAACTAGTGAATAATTCATAGGCATTTCGTGATGTCTACCAATATTACCAATTCTTTGACATTCATCATAGGACAAGAGAAACATACAAGCATCCTTAAAAAGAGTAGGCCAATAAAAACCAGATTGTAATACCTTGTGTGCAGTTCTATCTCCTGCATGGTGTCCCCCATAAGCCTCGGAGTGACACTTCCATAGGATTTGTTCACGTTCATGCTCAGGTATACAACGTCTAATAATATCATCTACTCCTTTATAAAGATGTGGGTCATCCCAGAAGTAATGTCTTAAATCAAAGAAGAATTTTTTTTCTTTTGTCAGTATGTAAAAATAGGCGGTATAAATTTAGCGACAATATAATTAGCATAGTCTGCATACCAAGCAGTATTACGAGAAGCATTTATGATAGCTAGTTGTTGATCGGGAAAGCTATCATCAATAGGAAGTGGGTCATCAAGAATATTTTCCAAACAAGAAAAGTTATCAGCTACGGGATTCTCAGCTCCCTTCCTATTAGTGATATGCAAGTCAAATTCTTGTAACAAAAGAACCCACCTAATGAGTATAGGTTTAGCATATTTCTTTTCCATAAGTTATTTAATAGCAGCATGATCGGTGTGAACAATTACGTCGGAATCAACTATGTAAGATATGAATTTATCACAGGCAAACACAACTGCTAATTTTTTTTCCAGTAGTAGCATAATTTCTTTGAGCATTGTCGAGAGTTTTTCTAGCATAATGGATAACATTTAATTTCTTATCAACTCTTTGTTCTAGAACAATACCGACAGTATAATCACTAGCATCACACATAATTTCAAAAGGTAAGTTCCAATCAGGTGGTTGAATAATAGGTGCAGAAGTTAAGGCTTTCTTAAGTGTTTCAAAGGCTTCTACACAATCGTCATAAAAAACAAATGGAACATCTTTCTGCAAGAGATTAGTAAGAGGCCTAGAAATTTTAGAGAAGTCTTTAATAAACCTCATATAAACCAGCATGACCTAGGAAACTACGAAAACCTTTAATATCTTTAGGACACGACATTTTCTCAATTGCATCAACTTTTCCCATATCCACTTCAATGCCATGATCGGAAATTTTATGCCCCAATACAATACCTTTATTCACCATAAAGTGGCACTTCTCCCAATTCAAGACAAGATTAGTTTGTTCACATCTATGCAAAACTCGATCAAGGTTCCTTAAGCAATCATCAAAGGAAGTTCCGTAAACAGAAAAGTCATCCATGAAAACCTCAACAATCTTTTCACAAAAGACAAAGAATATAGCAGTCATACATCTTTGAAAGGTAGCAGGTGCATTGCATAAACCAAAGGGCATACGTCTATAAGCATAAGTTCCAAAAGGGCAAGTAAATGTGGTTCTCTTGATCGGGTTGTGAAACAGGTATTTGAGAGAAATCGGAATATCCATCAAGAAAACAAAAGTGTGTATGCTTGGACAACCTCTAGTATTTGATCAATACGAGGTAAGGGGTAATGATCTTTTTTAGTAGCTTTGTTTAGTTTTCTGAAATCAATTACTATCCTATAACTAGTTACAATTCTTTGTGGAATAAGGTCATTTTTATCATTTGGAACAACAGTAAGAGCATCTCCAGCCGCACCCCCAACAGGCCCCTCGGGCCACCATTTTGGCGCCGGCGCCGAAAAAATGGCCGAGTCGTGCCCCCAGGAGCCCGTTTTTCGCCGGTTTGGGCCGAAACTGGCGCCGCACACCTAGGGCGAACCCGACGTGTTGGGGGTGAGTGAGTCCTAGATAGAGGGGTCCTCGGGAGGCCACATAACTCTTGGTGGGCCGGACTGGTGGGCCGTGAAGATCATAGTCGAAGATCATCTCTCGAATCCGTATAGTACTCCTGTATTCATGTAATGGAAAGTTTTAGGTTCGGGTGTAATCTTTCCTTCCACTGCAAGGTGGTATGTACAAACCCTAGGCCCCTCCGGTGTGTATATAAACCAGAGGGTTTTAGTCCGCAGGGGCTAACGGAGAATCTCAAATCCACATAGGCTAGACTTTAGGGTTTAGCCAATTTGATCTCGAGGTAGATCAACTCTTGTATTCATATTCATCCATATTAATATACTAGGAATTAGGGTTTTACCTCGATCGAGAGGGCCTGAACCTAGGTAAACATCGTGTCCCCAGCCTCCTGTTACCATCGATCCTTAGACGCATAGTTCGGGGCCCCCAACCCGAGATCCGCCGGTTTTGACACCGACATTGGTGCTTTCATTGAGAGTTCCACTATGTCGTCGACGGAAGGACTGATGGATCGCGTCATCAACAATGATGACAGCACCGAAGGAATCTTCCCTCCTGGACAACTCTTCCTGTTCGGCGGCTTCGTGCTACGCGCCAACACTGAAGGCCATCTTGAGCAGATTGAGAGCCACGCTCCTGGCCATCAAGTCAGATTTGGAAGCTTAAACTACATTGTTGATATCTGTGGAGACTTGATCTTCGCCGGATTCGAGCCAGCGGCAACCTCTCTCTGCCTTCGCGATGAACATGACCTAGCTCTATCATCGGATCAGGAAATAGCACCTGCAACAGTTCTGGCCCTAGATACAGAACAGGCCGCGCCGCCCGAGGACGGGAGGCTCAACCCCGCCACGAAAGCCGTGGACTCCACGGCGTTGGAGCCGCACATAGACCCAACTCTAGACGAGGTATGTGTCATCGGAACCCCGGACCTAACTCCAGCCTCAGATTCCGAATCACACGCATCTGCGCCCTTCAAGCCAGATCGGGCGTCAATCGCCGAATTCAGTGATGCGGATATCTTCCGGCACTCACCCTTTGGCAACATGCTAAGGTCGTTAAGATCCCTTTCCTTAGATGAGGACACACAGTCTCATTCTATCCGGTTCGAACTGGAGGCTGATGGAAAAGTTTGCTCCCCACCCACCACCCACTTGGTAGCCACGGTTGAAGATCTAACCGATCTACTTGACTATTCTTCCGAAGACTTCGAAGGGATGGACCTTGAAGCTGAAGCGGATCCAGATCAAAACCGTCCCGTAACCGGGCGGTGGACAGCTACGTCTTCATACGACGTGTACATGGTGGATACACCAAAAGAGGCGGAGGGCGACAGTGAAAACAATCTGTAGAGGACAAGCCCGTCGAAGAACCTCCCAAACGTCGGCGTCCAAAACGCCGAACTAAATCCCGTAAAGGAATAAATAGCAACACTATCACTAACGACGGTGACACTGCGGAACAAGCCAAAGACCCTGCAGACCCAGCGATGGAGCAGGAAGAGCGAGAGGACGGCGAACAGAGTCCGAAGCCGCTATCCGACGACAGCGATGCCGAAGACGGTAACTACGAACCGGTCTCCAAAGAAGAGGTTAGCCTGGATTACAATGATTATATCATCCCAGAAGAACCCTCTGAACAAAAATGCTTCCATCGGCGGCTTATTGCCACCGCAAGGAGCCTGAAAAAGCAGCAAAGATAGCTTCGAGCCGCACGAGACACGCTCAATGATAGGTGGAACGAGGTGCTAGACACCGAACAGAAACATGGCTATAACGGCCAAACCAAAGGCTATCCCAAGCGTAAACTGCTGCCTGAATTCGACAACGAGGCAGTCGCGCCCGTCCTGCCGAAGAATAACACCGCCGACAAGCTGGACCGACCACCTCACGGATGGGATAGAGTTGCTAGCAATGGCGTACACAAGCCCGCACCACCACCCTGTAAAGGAAAAGATGGTGCGGCTCAAGTCCGAAAACACGATCTGCGTGAGGACCTGAACAAAAAAGCTAGCAAAGCCATGTCTATCTACAGACCTAGGGACCGGGCTCCCGCATGGGACGGCGACTATCAAGCCAATCACGCCGGTGACATACCAGTTCGGGGTCAATACCGACCATCACAACCATCGGACATACGCCATGATATAGCAAAATACAGAGGAACCGCACACCCTCTGTGCTTCACCGATGAGGTACTGGATCATGATTTTACAGAAGGGTTTAAACCCATGAACATCAAAGCATATGATGGAACGACGGATCCTACCGTCTAGATAGAAGACTTTATTCTTCACATCCACATGGCTCGAGGAGATGATCTCCACGCTATTAAATATTTACCCCTCAAGCTGAAAGGACCAGCTCAGCACAGGCTAAACAGCCTCCCAAAGAACGCCGTTGGGTGTTGGGAAGAAATTGAGGATGCTTTTTGGGCCAATTTTCATGGGACTTATGTCCGGCCCCCTTCTAGGCTTCTCGCCCCTCGTTGGTTACCCCAAGTGGAAGGTGTGAGATGTAGTGTTGCAGAAGTTTTTCCCTTGGCAAAGATACCAAGGATCGAATCCCCAGAGACTCCTAGGTTCAACAAGAAGGTGTCAACTGCTACGGCGCTAGATATTAGCAATCAACGTGGACCTGCACACAGATACAAATAACTTTGCTCCCAACGAGTACAGAGAGGTTGTCAATCCCTCCGGCCTTGTAGTTCACAAAGGATTAAACGCAAGTGATAGTAGTGATAGATATAATTGCAATAGTAAATAATAGCGAAAAGTAAATAGCGGATGTGATCAATGATGGTAATATGGACCGGAGTCTCATGATGTTCACTAGTGATGTCTCTCTCCCAAAAGACGATAAAACAGCTATGTGAGGTAAACGAATTACAGCTGGGCAATTGACAGGACCATGTGCGCAAACCAATGCTGACTACATTGCAAGAAAGGTTGAGGTTCAAAGCATGGGCGGTACGCCAAAGTAAGTAGACCGAAATCCATCAATATCTACTACTAATCATCCACCTTGAGATATCTATCCAGAACATCTCGCTGGTATTAAGTTGCGAGTCCCACCCATAGTGTAAACTCAATGCAACAGACAACTGCATTAAAAGAACTTTGTGTAAAGTAAACAATCCTTGCACCCGCGGGCACAAGCACCGTTGTTTTCCCCCTTGTGGCAACAGCACATCCCCTAGACTCATGTTTCTGTCACTCAAACTAGTCATCGAGGGGCATGAACCCACAATCAAGCATAACGTTCCGTCTTGGAGTCACTACCTATTACTTGGCCAAAGCAATAAATAACAACGGAGAACATGCAAGAATTACTTACGAACATAAATATAAAAGAGGTAGATCAAATATATTACTCAAGCACAATCTGAACATAATCTCATAATCCATCGGATCCCAGCAAACTCATCATAGCAACAGCATAAGGATTACATATGTGCCTCGATCATGTAGGGCAGCTCAGGAGGACTAATTAGTGAAGCACAAGAACGGGAGGAGAACATCACATAGCTACTGGTCATGGACTCATGGTCCAAGGGAGACTACTCACAACTCATCCAGGAGGCGTCCATGGTGGTGGAGAGGCTCCCGGTGGTGATCCTCCCCTCCGGCAGGGTGCCGGGAAGAGTTCTCCTGGTGCTCCCGATCTTGGAAGCGGCGACGGCGGCGGAACAGAGATGAGATCGTGAAAAAGAGTTCCTCTCTCAAGGGTTTCGGGAGACGCTTTAAATATATGCCAAAGGGGGCATCGGAGGAGCCTCGAGGGGCCCAGGCGCCCCCCTCGGCGCGGCCCAGGGGGGGCGCGTCGCCAGGGCGCCTGGAGCCCTGGTGCCCCCCCCCCGGCTGTCCTTCGGGCGCACGGTAGTTTCTGGAACGCTGATTTTTTATATAATTTTTCTGGATTTTTCCTGGCAGTTCTCGTAACGTGAAAACCTGAAATACAAAAACAGCCGAAAACAGAAACTGGCACTGGGGTGCACTGAGTTAATAGGTTAGTCCAAATATGATCAAAAGTGTATGGAAGTGTATAAATATCATAGCAATATCACCCAAAAGAGGCATGGAGCAAGCAGAAATTATAGATACGTTTTGGACGTATCAACATCCCCAAGCTTAATTCCTGCTCGTCCTCGAGTAGGTAAATGATAACAAGAATAATTTCTGTGGTGACATGCTATTAACCATATCGGACTTTTTCATAGTCATATGACAAAAGCTTACTGAGACAATGAATCTATAGTAATTAAGTTGCCTCATGAGAAAATCACAAAGGACTGAAAGTTTTACAATATGATACTGAAACATCAAATAGATTTGCAATGACAATGATGTGCAGATATGATAAAGTGATATCTAGCTTGCCCCCTTTAGTGAAGCAAAACATAAATGCAGGGGCACCTCCAAGGTTTAAGTGATGACTAGATACAATGATTTCAGAATAAACGATATCACAATCATGCAAAAGACAATGCTACTTTGGGACAATGCACATTACACTCAGAATGACAATCATGCTCTCAGTAGTTGGTGCTTTTTAAAAGAAGGTGGAGACTCTCGAACCGTGGCTTTTGTTGGCAAGGTTGAAAACCCGTAGTCGGAAACAAAGACAAAACATGTACCAGAGCTCTTGGCTTTAAAACAGAGGTAATAATTTATTTTAGATCATGCATGTTTCGTCAACGAATGCTAGCAGACAACTCAATCACTTTTCGAGATGGACAAGTTTCGAGGAACGGCTCCCGAATGAGGATGATCACATCCTCTTAATCTCCTTTGTTTATCACTACCAAAGTTTTCTAATTTCTCATGAACAAAGCGTGAAGGAGGGTTTGTTTGTTATATTATCTTTTTGAGCCGGGCGCACTCAATGCCAGTTCCTTCTCGTATTATGGGTTTGCACATTATACATGCAATCCCAGGGTGAAGCTTGTCCAACTTAAAAAGGTCATGAATTAACCACTACTTCCTCATGAACTTACAACAGAGGCACAAAATAAGAATGTTTTTTCTTTGAATAATTTCGAGATGGCACATGCAAGTCTCCGTTAGGAATGGCAGGTAAATACCATGTAGGAAGGTATGGTGGACTCATATGGCATAACTGGATTAAAGGATGTGGATGCACAAGCAGTCAGTCCGCTTAGTACAGGCGAAGGTTAGCAAAATACTGGGAGCGACCAACTAAGAGAGCAATGACGGTCATAATCATGCAGAGCGACAAAGCAACATTGAATCAGGCATGGTAGTTATATCGCTACTCAGAAACAAAAGATCGTCGAGGCTTGACAGACTTTCTTTACAGTCTTAAATATGCGTGAGCATATGCCAAGTCAATCAAAATAAATTCTCGAAGGAAGATATTACTAAACCATACCACATCATAGGCAAACAAATCATGTTGGTACTCCAATAACACATTGGGAACCCCCCAGTTATTTGAGACTAACCATAAGAAAACATGAACTACTAAGCGCCATCATGCACGTAGCATCTTTATCATAGACATATCAACCAATGCAACGGAAGCAAACTCTCTTAATAAGGTGAGCATGATAATTAAAGAGAGTTCAAGCAACCAACTAAACAAAAGCTCTTTGAAAAGATAAGCATGAAAGCTAAGAGCTGAACATGATAGTAGTTATTAAAAGACAAAGAACACACACAGCAAGGATAGACATGAAAATTCTATGTTATGTTCTAGGTAGAAGTGGAGCGTGTTTCTCTCCCACATAAAGAAAGCAGAGTTCCGACTCATTATGAAAAACTAAAGAAAACTAAAAGCAAGACGCTCCAAGCATAGCACATAACACATGAAGTGATTAAAATATAGTGGAACGAAAGACGAACTGATAATGTTGATGGAGAAGGGGATGCACGGGGGCATCCCCAAGCTTAGACGCTTGAGTCTCCTTTAATATTTCTTGGGGGTGCATGGGGGCATCCCCAAGCTTGAGCGCCTGACACTCCTGAATCTTTTTATCATCTTCCCTCGCACACTTGAAAACTCCCTTCATACATAACTCATCATAATCTGATTAGCGAGGTTAGTACCCATAATAAAATAATTATACCTTGCTGGAAATAAATATATTCTTGAAGGTCTACTGTTTCTCAAGATTGCCAAAAGGTTTTTGCAAAGAAAAAGCAAGCTCTTGGTTTGCAAAATGAAGGAAAAGCAAAACAAGACAGAATCTGTGAAAAACAGAACAGCAGGTAGTAATTGATTTGTTCGGGGCACTTCTGCAACTCTAATCAAAAAACTCAAAACAGACGCACGAAAGACAATTATATAGAGCACGCTGTCGAAAAAATTCAGACCAAAAAGATGATCTGGTCATTTTATACGAATTTTTCTATCCAAGGACAGAATCTGTTTCCTGGACAGCACCTCACAACTTTTGAAATTTCTAGCAATCAGAGGCTACACTTGGCACAAAATTGAAAAGCAAAGATACAATGATGATGCTACAGTAGTAACAACATCAAGACACAACAAAAGCAAAGATAACAACGGTTGTCTCCCTAGAGCTCTTTCTTTATAGCCATAAAGATAGGCTTAAGACTTTAATGATGCTCTCGTAGGAATAAGAGCTGAAGAACAAAAGAGAGCATCAAGAAGCAAATACCAAACACATTTAAGCCTAACATGCTTCCTATGCATAGGAATATTGCAATAGAATAATTCATTGAAGCACAAAGCAATAAGCATAGGAAGACAAAACAAGCATAACTTCAAAATATTCACCATAAAGAGAGGAAACTTCTTATTATTAAGGTATTTAGAACCAAGTCTCCCTCTCTCATTATAAATTTCAGTGGCATCATGGATGAACTCAACAATATAAGCATCACATAAAGCATTGTTACCATGATCCACATGCAAAAAGGTACTCTTACTCTCCATATAAGCATCTTTGGGGAGTCCATGGTTAGGACTTTTTAGCATTAACGTTTTCAGTCTCCCCCAAGCTTGAGCTACGCTCTCTCCGTCACGAGACCTAAAGTTATAGATATAGTTCCTGTCTCGATGAATTTCATGAAGAGGATAAAACTTAGTATAAAAGAGAGACATAAGCTCTTGCCAATCAAGCAAGTGCGAGTTATCGAGAAGCTTATACCAATCTGAAGCTTTATCTATAAGTGATACGGCGAACAATTTCCTCATGACAAACTCCATTGATACACCTGCAAGCTTAAATAATGAACATAGTTGTGATAGATATAGCAAGTGTTCACCGGTATGTCTGTCTCCTGCATAACGATTAGCCAAAATATAATCGATAATACCAGCCGGTATTTTATAGGGCACAATTTCAGTAGGAGGAGGAGCAACCACCACAGGTGTGGGGCGTCTTCCCACAAGCAACGAACTAAGAATGCGGTTTTCCATAAACATAACTAGTGAAATAAGAACAAGAAACAAAAAGATTTAATTGCAAGATCTAAAGATATACCTTCAAGCACTCACTTCCCCGGCAACGGCGCCAGAAAAACTCTTGCTAGGCTTCTCGCCCCTCGTTGGTTACCCCAAGTGGAAGGTGTGAGATGTAGTGTTGCGGAAGTTTTTCCCTTGGCAAAGATACCAAGGATCGAATCCCCAGAGACTCCTAGGTTCAACAAGAAGGTGTCAACTGCTACGGCGCCAGATATTAGCAATCAACGTGGACCTGCACACAGATACAAATAACTTTGCTCCCAACGAGTACAGAGAGGTTGTCAATCCCTCCGGCCTTGTAGTTCACAAAGGATTAAACGCAAGTGATAGTAGTGATAGATATAATTGCAATAGTAAATAATAGCGAAAAGTAAATAGCGGATGTGATCAATGATGGTAATATGGACCGGAGTCTCATGATGTTCACTAGTGATGTCTCTCTCCCAAAAGACGATAAAACAGCTATGTGAGGAAAACAAATTACAGCTGGGCAATTGACAGGACCATGTGCGCAAACCAATGCTGACTACATTGCAAGAAAGGTTGAGGTTCAAAGCATGGGCGGTACGCCAAAGTAAGTAGACCGAAATCCATCAATATCTACTACTAATCATCCACCTTGAGATATCTATCCAGAACATCTCGCTGGTATTAAGTTGCGAGTCCCACCCATAGTGTAAACTCAATGCAACAGACAACTGCATTAAAAGAACTTTGCGTAAAGTAAACAATCCTTGCACCCGCGGGCATAAGCACCGTTGTTTTCCCCCTTGTGGCAACAACACATCCCCTAGACTCATGTTTCTTTCACTCAAACTAGTCATCGAGGGGCATGAACCCACAATCAAGCATAATGTTCCCTCTTGGAGTCACTACCTATTACTTGGCCAAAGCAATAAATAACAACGGAGAACATGCAAGAATTACTTACGAACATAAATATAAAAGAGGTAGATCAAATATATTACTCAAGCACAATATGAACATAATCTCATAATCCATCGGATCCCAGCAAACTCATCATAGCAATAGCATAAGGATTACATATGTGCCTCGATCATGTAGGGCAGCTCACGAGGACTAATTAGTGAAGCACAAGAACGGGCGGAGAACATCACATAGCTACTGGTCATGGACTCATGGTCCAACGGAGACTACTCACAACTCATCCGGGATGCGTCCATGGTGGTGGAGAGGCTCCCGGTGGTGATCCTCCCCTCCGGCAGGGTGCCGGGAAGAGTTCTCCTGGTGCTCCCGATCTTGGAAGCGGCGGCGGCGGCGGAACAGATATGAGATCGCGAGAAAGAGTTCCTCTCTCAAGGGTTTCGGGAGACGCTTTAAATATATGCCAAAGGGGGGCATCGGAGGAGCCTCGGGGGGCCCAGTCGCCCCTCCGGCGCGGCCCAGGGGGGGCGCCGCCAGGGCGCCTGGAGCCCTGGTGCCCCCCCCC
>LR738713.1:358842159-358874430 GCA_902687465.1 Secale cereale
AACGCTGATTTTTTATATAATTTTTCTGGATTTTTCCTGGCAGTTCTCGTAACGTGAAAACCTGAAATACAAAAACAGCCGAAAACAGAAAACTGGCACTGGGGTGCACTGAGTTAATAGGTTAGTCCAAATATGATCAAAAGTGTATGGAAGTGTATAAATATCATAGCAATATCACCCAAAAGAGGCATGGAGCAAGCAGAAATTATAGATACGTTTTGGACGTATCACCCCCGAACGCTGACGATCTAAGTCACATCATCCAACAACCCGGGGAGTCAGCCTGCAAGCTTTGGAATCGGTTTCTCACTAAGAAGAACCAAATCATCGACTGTCCGGGTGCTGAAGCCTTAGCAGCATTCAAGCACAGTATCCGGGACGAATGGCTAGCCAGACACCTTGGACAGGAAAAGTCGAGGACAATTGTAGCCCCAAATCATGACTCGCTTTTGCACGGGTGAGGATAGCTGGTTAGCTCATAGTAGTACCAGTGACCCTAGAACATCTGAAGTCAGGGACGGCAATGGAAAGCCACGATGTAACAAAAACAAACGTCAAAACAATGCTGGAAGCCCAGATGATACAACGGTAAACGCCGGATTTAGTGGCTCCAGACCCGGTCAATGGAAGAAGCCATTTAAAGGCGACAGAGATGGTCCATCCAGTCTGGACAAAATATTAGATAGGCCCTGCCAAATCCATGGCATCCTAGAGAAACCTGCCAACCACACCAACCGCAACTGTTGGGTCTTCAAGCAGGCCGGCAAGCTCAATGCGGAACATAAGGGGAAGGAGCCTCAGAAGGAACATGAGGATGAGCCTTGCCAGCTGAATATAGGGGGGCAGAAGAAATTTCCACCAGTGGTTAAAATAGTGAACATGATATATGGCACTCATATCCCAAAGAGGGAGCACAAGCGCGCACTCCGAGATGTCTACACCATTGAGCCTATCGCCCCCAAATTCAACCCATGGTCGGCCTGTCCGGTCACTTTCGGTCGCAGGGATCATCCGACTAGTATTCTTCATGGGGCTTCGACTGCCCTAGTGCTCGACCCAATAATCGATGGATACCATCTAACCTGAGTCCTCATGGACGGCGGCAGTAGTCTCAATCTGATATATCAGGACACTGTCCGCAAGATGGGGATCAACCATCAAGAATCAAGCCAAGCAGCACGACCTTTAAAGGAGTGATACCGGGCGTAGAAGCCCGCTGCGTGGGCTCTATAACATTGGAGGTCATATTCAGCTCTCCTGATAACTTTCGAAGCGGAGAATTAAGCTTCGACATAGCTCCGTCCCGAAGTGGCTATCACGCTCTGCTAGGAAGAACGACCTTCGCTCGCTTCAATGCAGTCCCGCATTGTGCCTATTTAAAGCTTAAAATGCCTGGACCACATGGCTTTATTACGGTCAATGGAAATATGGAGTGCTCTCTCCGTACGGAGGAGGACACTGCGGCCCTAGCAGCCAAAGTCCAAAACGGCCTATGCAAGCCGGATAATCTATCAATAGCGGACATAACTAAATGTGTCTGGCACATGCCTCAACGCGGTAGTTCAGATGAACCTGAGCAAAATTGACAGCTATGCCCCTGTCGACTGCCGCATAAGGTAATAGCATATGTACCTCGAGTACACAATTATGCCTTAAAAATTCCTTGCGCGACGACCGGGGGCACCTGCATATAGTCCATAGTTCGGGTAGACCCTATTCGGACTCTAAACTTACCTTTTTAGGTTCATTAAATGAACCAGTTTTGTCATGGCCACACTGGATTTCTCTTTCTTTTCTAGGTTTTTTTTACAGACGGGCATCATACTCCCACCCCTTCAAGGACACATTACAGAGGAGGAAACGGCGTAGACGTGCAGCAGGGACCCAGACTAAGGTTTCTTTTTAGATTAAGACCCTGTGTAAACCTTTTTTTTTCTTTCTTGTTATATACCTTTTTGGCGTGTAAAACGTCTTCGGCATTATGTGTAAGTTTGCGGCTCGCCGTACCATAAAGGGATATTAATAGAGCAGTTTGATTCGCATTATGTTCGGAGTTTTTACTCACAAATCATAAAATGTTCTTCCCCCAAATTAGATTGCCATATGTGCCTTGTCAATAAGGGTCTATTACCAGGGGCTGCATTCAGCCATGTATATGTTGAAAGACGGAACCTATAGGGAGTGTTCGGCGTCCTGGATGTTTGCCTTATATGCATCAGTTCCGAATCATGTCTTGGGTCAATAGTTGGGTTGCCCGGCTCCTGTGCTTACCCCTACGTTCCCGATTGTTCGGCTAGGGTGTAAAGCGAGAACTACTGCGATTGTACTTCTAGCTCGTCTGGTCAAGTACCTCAGTAGAGAAAAGCCGAAAACTGACCATCATGATAGGCGAGAACTTGGTCCGCAATCCGGTGACTTAGTGTTATACTACGATCGATAGAGATCTACCCCGTGTTATACAAAGGGTTGGTTTTTGGCCTAGCCAGCTGCAATTGGATGCCTTAAGTAAAGGAATATCATATCCGCACCAGGGGCTAGTTCCTAGCCCCACATGTCAAGCTCCTACGACTAAGTGAAAGCAATAACGCCGCATAGTCTGATTGTCTGGTTCGCTCCGCATACACCTCCTACATCGACCAAGACGTTGGATAAAGAGTGTATATGCATATGACCGAACACCCCAGTACTATGTACATGGGGGCTGAAGTCGACGACTGGAAACTTTCAGATTTAGATAAATAGTCACACAGGAGGTAGAAGACACTGATATTATAAATAGCGGAAAAGTTATATACATCATATTTATAAGCATAAGTCTTTACATCCGGATACAATTACTCGAAGATAATATCCTTCGAGCACTGACCTTCTATAAGGCGGGCGCCATCGATGACGTCCTGGAAGTACTTCTCTGGCTTGCGGTGCTCCTTTCCGGTGGGTGGACCAGTAGTGGCAATATGCCCCGCATTCATCTTCGCCCAATGCACTTTGACATGAGCAAAGGCCATCCGAGCATCTTCTATGCAGGCCGAATGCGTCAGTGCGTCGACCCACGGACTCGCCTCGACGAGACGCTTCACCAATCCAAGTAGCTACTTGGGATTGGGTCAGTGGGCCACGGCCGGACTATTAAGTCCTTCAAGGCCATACCCGCCATGTTATGCAGCTCGACCAGCTGCTTCATCTGGTTGTCGAGGGGCACCGAATGTTTTGGCGCATAGAACTGCGACCAGAACAACTTCTCTGTGTTGTTCCCCTCCTGGGCTCAGAAGTATTGGGTGGCATCTGCGCTGCTCCTCGGAAGATCAGCAAACACGCCTTGAGAACTCCACAACCGTGTCAGCCCAAGATACTTCTGCCCTCCGAAGATGCTCTGTAAGAGAAATGTCTTACCATATGCTATCTGTCGTGCCTGCTCGATTTCCTGACAAGCGCTGCATGACTCGCCTCGCGCATCCTGGGCAGATTTCACTACCGCAGATAGCTCGGACGCTTGTTCTGAAGTCTTCTTCTCCAATGCCTCACATTTGAGGATGGCATCTTTAAGTTCAACCTCGACTTTGGACACCCGGGACCGGTGCTTCTCGCACTCCGCCTTCTCGGCCTCCAAATCGGCAGTCGCTTTGTCAGCAGCTACCTTGTTCGCCTCGGCCTCTTTCTTGGCCTTGGCAACCTCGCCCCTGAGGGCCTCGAGCTCAGTGGCACCAACTATGTACACAGAATACCATATCAGAGTTTATAAAACATACTCAAGTTCATTAGTCTTATTGACATCTTTTTCATCTAAATGCCGATTGACGCGGTCGAGGTCCGCGTTGGCCAACAAGAGCTTCCGGTTTAGTTTGGCAACTTCCGCATCCCGCACAGTCGCCGCAGCTAGTGAAACCTGCACAATAGTTCAGCTGTGTAAGTATGCTATATTATGGATACTTTATCCGATTCTATTCAGAATCACACAAAGCATCAGGGGCTACTGGCTATGTATGTGCATTAAAAACAATAAAGTTCTATAAAGAACATTACATTGCTTACCTCAAAGCCTGTTAGCAGGCTATTGAAAGCTTCATTCAGTCCGCCCTTGACGGACTGAATCTTCTTCATCAACGCACCCATCACAGTGCGGTATTCTTCAACAACGAGAGGACTTTGCAGTGCTCCCTCCATAGAGTCCGGCGCCTCCAGATTAACTCCGGGTGCCGCCATATCCTCCTCCGCTTGGGGAGTCGGGTATTCAGACCTCGGAGCCGCACTAGGCACCGGGATAGTATTCAGTGGGGCCCCAGACTGTTTGGGCCCCACATCTTCGGTCTCCATGGGGACGGTCTCCCCATGGTTGGCGGCCGCCGAGGTATTATCCCCGGACGCCTCGTCGCCTGCCCCGCCTTCGTCTCCTAGGGCGGAGGACACCCACTGGGACGACACTTCGGTGTCCCCGCCAATCACTAGCGATGAAGCCCGGGCTGGCGGGTCACTCTCCGTCTCTCCAGGCGCTAAAGAGTTCCCCTCCGATAAGGAGGTATCAGGGTGTCCTTCGGGAGGGTTGTAGGTCAGCAGGAGAAAAACTCTAAGTAAGCATCAAAAATACTAAATAAACAAAAGTGCAGCGCTTGAACCCGGATTAACTTACGATTTGGGCAGGGGTTTAACCCTGGGCTTCACCACGAAGCTATGTTTGGATGAATCCGAACTAGCTGCGAGGTTCAGTTTCCTCCGGGGCGCGGTCGTGCCTGCGTCAGCGACGGCCACCCTCTTCTTCCCCCTGCCTTGCGCACGGGGCTCTTCTTCTTCTTCTTCTTCCTCTTCTTCCTCATTATCTTCCTCCACATCGTCGCAGGAGAGGATGTTGATTTCCTCGGACTTCTTGTCCGCAGACGGGGGCTATCTCCGCCCCCCTTACCCTTCGTCTTCCTGGGCTTCTTGGTCAGCGCCTTGTACGGCGCCGGGACCAGCATCGCCGTCAGTAGAGGCAATGCTGGGTCCTCGGGCAAATGCGCCTGACTCTTAATCCAGGTCGCCTTCTTCGTCCAGCCCTGTATATCATGTAAAAACTCCAATTCATGTTATCATTACATACGGGGAGAGGTATATGTTAGGCAAGTTTTTCTATTACCTCTGGGGCGGAGACCGTAGTGCTATAGCCCGCGTCGTCGATCTCTTCGGGCCATTCTTTCTGGCTCTTGAAGACATGCTTCCATATCTCTTTGTGCATAAAGCCGAAGAGATGCTTTACCAGCTTGTCTCCTATCGGATCGAACTCCCATAGGGAGGAGTCCCGGCTTTGGCAAGGGAGAACAAGTCGGGTCAGCACCACCTGGACCACGGGGAAGAGCTGATGCCCCTTGGAGATCATGCCGGACACACGGCTCACGAGAGTCGTCACTTCACTTTGCGACCCCCAGTCCAAACCCTTTTGGTCCAGGAGCTCAACCTCTCTGGGGGTCCGGATCTGAAAGCAAGCTCCGTCACCCAATTGGTGTCGCAGGGTTCGGTGATGTAGATCCACGCCTGCTGCCAGACCTTATTCGTCTCCACGAATGAGTCCTTAGGCGTTGCATTCGAGAGCTTGCTAATCATGGCGCCCCCGCACTCCGTGTGCTGTCCGTCCACCACCTTCGGCTTTACGTTGAAGGTTTTGAGCCATAGGCCCAAGTGTGGAGAGATGCGGAGGAAAGCTTCACACACCACTATAAAAGCGGATATGTGAAGGATTGAGTTCGGGGCTAGATCATGGAAATCTAGATAGTAGAAGAACAAAAGACCCCGAACAAAGGGGTGGAGTGGAAACCCTAGCCCCTAAAAAAAATGGGAAGTGAACACTACCATCTCACCCGCCTCAGGGATGGGAATCTCCTGACCCTTGGCAGGGACTTGGTGCGCGATGGTGGCGGTGAGATAGCCTGCGCTCCATAGATCCTCCACGATATTTTCTGTGACCGTGGAAGCTTCCCACTTGCCCCTGGCACCGGATCTAGCCATTGCTGGGAAGGGGAGTAGTGGTTGAGGAACGAGGAGCGGTGGGCGGTGGGCGCAGGAGATGAGAATATTGGGGCTAGGGAGGTTGGAGAGCTCGAGTTTGAGGAAGGAGTGGGGCTGATGAAAGGCATAGATATCCTTTTATAACGCTCTGAATACAGAGCGTCCCCCCACTTTAGCCATAAACCTCGCCAGTTCCCAAAGCGGTCGTGCGTAATGCGCGGCGTGGGTGCTCACGTAATATTTATAAGGATCCCGCAATAAGCAGGCACGATCTCTATTCTGGTGGGACATGTTAATGAGGATATACCTCCAAACGCGAAACTAGGACCAAATAAAATGGTTCGATATATTAGTGGGTTGGACGCGACGCTTCACCCAAAAGTTGTCAGTAGAGACACACTATTCATTTTCCTTTGAAAGCCTTGCCTTCGAGGCTAAGGGTTGTGCTAACCTTGTAGAGCCGAATACAATACACTTTTTGCAGACGATATATTCGGAAGAAGGAACCCGCCTTGCAATGCGGAAGACAATACGGAAGCCGAACTCATCGTCATCGAAGACAGGTTCAGGGGCTACTGAGGGAGTCTTGGATAGAGGGGTCCTCGGGAGGCCGCATAACTCTTGGTGGGCCGGACTAGTGGGTTGTGAAGAGCATAGTCGAAGATCATCTCTCGTATCCGGATAGGACTCCTGTATTCATGTAATGGCAAGTTTTAGGTTCAGGTGTAATCTTTCCTTCCTCTGCAAGGTGGTATGTACAAACCCTAGGCCCCTCCGGTGTGTATATAAACCGAAGGGTTTTAGTCCGTAGGGGCTAACGGAGAATCTCTAATCCTCATAGGCTAGACTTTAGGGTATAGCCAATTCGACCTCGAGGTAGATCAACTCTTGTATTCATATTCATCCATATTAATATAGCAGGAAGTAGGGTTTTACCTCGATCGAGAGGGCCTAAACCTGGGTAACCATCGTGTCCCCAGCCTCCTATTACCATCGATCCTCAGATGCATAGTTCGTGACCCCCTACCCGAGATCCGCAGGTTTTGACACCGACTGGGGGCGCTTGGGGACGCCGGGCGAACCGTTTTTGGCACAAACGGGGATGGGCCCGCCTGGTCAGCGACACGCCGCTTCGTCGTCCTCATCGCCTCGGTTCCCGCCAGAATCAATGCCAAGTCTGCCGCGCCGGTCGCCTCCATTGATGCCGCGCTGCCGCGTCGATCAGCCTCCCCATTGATGCGGCGCAGTGAACCATCGCGTCATCCCCGCCACGCGTCGCCCGGCATGCGCGCTCTCACCGCCCAAGCTTCAGCTATAGAAGCCGCTCTCCCTCGTCGGTGAACGCCACGCCATAGCAAACACATTGCCTCTCTCCCCCACCTTCGCAGAACTCCACTCTCCCCTGCGACGAGCATGGCAGAGAGGTACCCCGGTGACTCCACGGTGAAGAACGGCTTCGACCGTCGCTATCTCCACAAGTGGGAGGCGCGGCTTCTTTACGAGGCCGACTACCCGACGCCCCTAGACATGCAGGTGCCGGGTCATGGAGGTTGAGCGTCGGCGGCGTCCCAGTGCCGACCATGCCCACCGGGGTGGAACGGCGGTCGGAGATTGCTCCCATCTGCTCGTCTTTGTCGGAGGAGCAGCGCCGCCGGCCGAACTACGCCCTTGATAGCCACTCCTTGTGGACCATGTATGTCGATCGCCGCCGCGATGATCTCATCGACTCCACCAACGGCGTCACCCCGCGCGGCTGCCACAACACCGACGGGTGGCGCGAGTGGTGGGGCATGCCCAGCCGCACCCTCGAGGCCGCCCTCGACCACATCAAGACGGGCAACACGCCGCGTCTCGAGTACCCGGTGCCTCCGTCCTTCTCTCGCCACCACGGCAGTTCGTGGACGCCGTGGCAGATGGACACGGCCATCTCCTCCTCCTCGGGTGGCTCGCAGGCCGTCAAGCTAGAGCCACAAGAGCACGAGTCACCGTTAGGTCGCCGCACACATAGCGGTGGCCTCGTCGTTGGTGGCCCGCGTTCCCTCTGCCTCGTCCGGCCTAGGACGTAGCCAGAGTTGCTCCCCATGAAGCCGGAGCACGTCGCGATGGCCGCTGCCGACAAGACGGCCATCAAGTGGGCGAAGGACAACTACATCCACGAGAAGGTGGCTCGCCAACGCCGCGCCTATGAGGAGATCAAGGCTCGCCGCCTCGGCCGCGAGGAGGACGGCGTCATCGTCCTCGACAGCGACAACGACGAGGCCGGACCATCCCACCCACCCCGCGTAGGTGACCCTGGCCAGGGTTGTAGCAGGAACGGTGGCGGCTCCGGCGGACCACAGGACGGCAGCGACGGCAACGACGATGGCGGGGACTACACCATCTTCTACAAACGTCTTGGCATGTAGAAGGCGGACGGCGGTGACGCGCGGCGCGGGCAGGGGCGTTGGCTAGGCTAGTTCGTGTTTGTTTTTTTGGTTTTGTACAAATTTGAATGAATGCCGACGAGTTTGTGCCAAATCGCCAAAAAATCGCCGAATTTGATCATTTGGGGGGCCAACCTAGGGGCGACGACTGGGAACACAGTCGCCCCCATGCCGAAAGACTCGCTGGTTCGGCCCCAAGGGGCGTTTTTTCGGCGTCCTGGGGGGGCGAACGACTGGAGATGCTCTAATACCTCCTTTCTTAGGAACACAATGAACGGGACTTACCCATCAACTATCAACTATACGATAAATTATACCTACTTCCAGAAAGTTTAATATTTCAGTTCTTATGACTTCCTTCATCTTAGGATTTAATCGTCCTTGATGATCCACAACTGGCTTAGCATTAGGTTCCATATTTCATGCTCACATAGAGTGGGACTAATACCCTTAAGATCATCAAGAGTATATCCAATAGCAGCATGGTGCTTCCTTAGAGTTTTTAATAACCTCATTTCTTCATGCTCTAGAAGGTTAGCACTAATAATAACATGATATATGTTCTTTTCATCAAGGTAAGCATAGTTCAATGTATCAGGCAATTGCTTCAATTCAAACATAGGGTCACCCTTAGGTGGAGGAGGGCCTCCTAGAGTTTCGACAGGCAAATTGTGCTTAAGAATAGGTTGTTGATCAAATAACATCTTATCTATTTCATTTCTTTAATTCAAGTTCATATCATTTTCATGGTCTAGCAAATATTGCTCTAACGGATCAGTAGGACGTATAGCAATAGAAGCGAGACCAATACTTTCGTCTTTACTAGGAAATTCTTTATCATGAGGTTGTCTATGAAACTTAGAGAAATTAAACTCATGGGATATATCACCAAAGTTGACACTGATAGTTCCTTTGATGCAATCAATCTTAGCATTAAGAGTGTTCAAGAAGGGTCTACCAAATATTATGGGGCAAAAATCATCTTGTGGTGAACTAAGAACTAGGAAATCAGCAGGGTATTTTATTTTCCCACACAAGACTTTAACATCTCTAACAATCCCAAGCAGTGTAATAGTGTCTCTATTAACAAGATTAATAGTAACATCAATGTCTTCTATTTTAGCAGGGGCAATATCATTCATAATTTCTTGATATAAGGTGAACGGGATAGCACTCACACTAGCACCTAAATAACATAAGCCGTGATAACAATGATCTCCTATTTTAACTGAGACAACGGGCATGCCTAAACGGGTTTATTCTTATCTTTATTACCGGGTTTAGCAATTCTAGTAGCTTCACCATAGAAAAAAAATAACATGCCCATCTATATTATCGACCAAGAGGTCTTTCACCATAGCAACATTAGGTTCAACTTTAATTTGTTTAGAGGGTCTATGTGTTCTAATATCACTTTTGTTAACCACGGTTTAAACTTAGCATGTTGCTTTATCCTAACAGGGAAAGGTGGTTTCTCAATATAAGAAGTAGGGACAACTGAATCAACATTGTAAATGATAGTTTCTTCTTTAACCATTCCAGGTTCCTCAATATTTTGTTTAACAGGGAATGATATTTAAACCATTTCTCCTTAGGGAGATCAACATGAGTAGCAAAATATTCGCAAAAGGAAGCTACTATCTCATAGTCAAGTCCATATTTAGTGCTAAACTTGTGAAAAGCATCGGTATCCATAGAAGTTTTAAAAAAGTCGAACTTAAGTGGTATACCTGACTCATTACCTTCGTTGAGTTCCCAATATTCATAGTTGCATTTAATTCTTTCCAGAACATTCCATCTGAATTCAATAGCTTTCTTCATAAAAGATTTAATTTAAGAAGAATCCAACATATTTTGATTATCATGATAAAGCTGAGCATAAAAATTCTGTAAGGTAATATCTTTTGGGAGCTCATAATTGGGACATGTATACATCATGTATTTAATCCTCCCCAAGCTTGAGCGATAATTTCTCCCTCACGAGGCCAAAAATTATATATATAATTCCGATCACGATGAACTAGATACATAGAATAATTTTTTGATGAAATTTGAATTTCGACCGATTCCAATCCCTAGCTCCAATATCATCACATAGTATATACCATGTCAATGCATTTAACTTAAAAGATAAAGGAATACCTTCTTCTTAGCTTCATCTTCGGGTAAACCTACAAGCTTAAATAATCCACAAACTTCGTCCACATAGATTACGTGCATATCGGGATATAGTGTTCCATTTTCTACATAAGGATTAGCTAGCGGTTTATCTATCATATCCAAAAGAATCTTATAATAAATATTTTCATTAGGTTGAGTAGCAACTCTTTGTGCTTCCGGTCGAGGTGAAGATACCCCGAACAAACCCCTCAAAGAATTGTTTTCCATAGTAACAAGTGACGGTAAATTTCAGCACGTAATATTAATGTTTCCTTAACAAATTCCACTCACCACAAGCGCTTCACTCCCCAGCAATGGTGCCAGAAAAGGGTATTGATGAACCACAAGTATAGGGGATTGATCATAGTCCTTTCAATAAGTAAGAGTGTCAAACCCAATGAGGAGCAGAAGGAAATGACAAGCAGTTTTCAGCAAGGTAATTTTTGTAGGCACTAAAATTGCTGGTAACAAGTAGTTTGATAGCAAAATAATTTGTAAAGAGCAAGTAACGGTAATAGTAAAAAAAAGTGTAGCAAGGTAGCCCACTCCTTTTCTGGCAAAGGACAGGCCGGAACGGTCTCTTATAATAAGCAAAGTGTTCTTGAGTACACACGAGAATTACATCTAGTCACTTTCATCATGTTTGTTTGATTCCCATTCGCTACTTTGATAATTTGATATGTGGGTGGACCGGTGCTTGGGTGTTGTTCTTACTTGAACAAGCCTCCCATTTATGATTAACTCCTCTCGCAAGCATCCGCAACTATTAAAGAAGAATTAAGCTAAAATTTAACCATAGCATTAAACGTATGTGTTGGTGCAATGATTGGCCCCTTATGTTTTTGGAGTTTTTTGACATAAACGGTGTGGGACTTATGTGATTGCTAGTGCACACAAAGTAACAGGTCCCAGAAGTATCGAGGAGTTTGTTTCAAACAATGAAGATAATGGATGTGCATGGCGGTGAAGATTATCACCGAAGATAAAGCCAACAATAGTGACCCCTAAAAATTGTTGAAGCTCAAGCAATTGGTTCGGTGCATGTCCGAAAAACATGACTGTGCTCGAGGAAGAATGAAGACGAAGTGAAGACGTAGCATTTGTTTTGTTGTTCTTTTTGTTTCATTGAATCATAGGACCACCATACTATTAAGAGGGGTGTAGCGTTCGTAGCTGTGATTCTCTGATGCTAAACCCAATCATATGTAAGTTGTGAGAGAAATCTTTTTGTGTTCCGAGCAAATACTTTCCGGCAAGAGACTGTGATCTTCTTCGCTACGAGAGATTTGTCTCGGACCTAAGAGTTAGCATTACATGTTCCTCGAGTAATGTTGTTGTTGCTTCCAAAATCCGACCGTTGTGAATGTGTCAGTTGGCCATTGGCTGGACCGCATGTCCAAACTGGTCATTTCCCTTCTGGGAAGGTTGCGGCTAAATAGCCACCCTGCACGAGCTTTGATCGGTGGCTGCTCCATTTGATTCTGAGAAGATTTTTGAGCGACCCATTCTGTGAGCGATTTGGATTTAAGATCCACTGAGAGAAACCCCCTAGAGCCGAAGAATTATATAGTGGTTCAGCATCACTAGAATCTAATTTATTACACTCCGCCTGTTACTCTTGAGAGCTGCAAACTCTCTAGACGGTTAGGTGTCCATTTCTTCAGAGACCAAGAGTGATTGTAGTTCTGAAGAAGATGTCTGTAAAGGTTCGGAGATAGCCTACAATTATATACCATGAGTGATCGGCATCGGTTGACAATTCGATTGTCGAGGAGAATAGGGCGAAGAGAGTTTATCTTCCGTGTTAAGTCACAGCCCCTCCAACCAGACATAGTCCTTGTGCAGAAGGACGAACTGGTCAAACAAATACCTTGTCACCATTGAGCTCCACTAGTCATTTCTGTCACCCTATTTACCTTCGATGCATTTAGCTCATGAGATCTGTTGTGATGCATAGCCTAGTTTCCATTTGGTAATTGGTTCTACTTCACTATTGTTTAATTTTCATTAGTTTCGCTGATGGGTTCTGATATATTTAAGTTTTCCAAAGAAAAATTAAAACTCTCATTCGCTCCCCCCTCTGGTAGATATACTTCGATCCTACAATTGGTATAAGAGCAAGGTACTCCTTGACTTTGCTCATTTTAGTCTAACGACTTTGGAGTTTAAGTATGTCTTTAGTGAATTACAAGTCACGTCTTAAGATGCCTATCTTCGATGGGATGGATTACTGATAACCCACAAGTGTAGGGGATCAGTTGTAGCCTCTTTCGACAAGTAAGAGTGTCGAACCCAACGATGAGCTAAAGGCAGAACAAATATTCCCTTAAGTTCTATCGACCACCGATACAACTCTACGCACGCTTGACGTTTACTTTACCTAAAACAAGTATGAAACTAGAATTACTTTGTAGTTTTTGGATAGGTTTGCAAAAATATAAAGAGCACGTAAATAAAACTAGGGGCTGTTAAGATACAGAAGCGATAAAGTTAGTGATAGCGAGTGTGGAAAAGTGGTGATAGGAGTTACGAAATTGCCCCTAAGCAATTGACTACGTTACTAGACCGATAGCAAGTTTTATGTGGGAGAGGCCACTGCCAGCATGCCATCCCTTACTTGGAATTCTATGCACTTATGATTGGAACTATTAGCAAGCATATGCAACTACTAACGTTCATTAAGGTAAAACCCAACCATATCATTAAGATATATTTGTCCCCCTTCAATCCCGTATGCATCAATTTCTACGCTAGGTTGAAGCTTCTGTCACACTTGCCCTCCAATACGTAGTCCTATCAACATACAACTAACCCTATGGTGTGATCCACGCGCGCGCTTATATGATGGGCACCAAAGGACAGCAACATAACCACAAGCAATTTAAATCAATCATAGCAATTCACCAATCACCGATAGGACAACGAAAATCTACTATGACATCATAGGATGGCAACACATCATTGGATAATAATATGAAGCATAAAGCACCATGTTCAAGTAGACGGTAAAGCGGGTTGCGGGAGAGTGGACCACTGTAGATAGATGGGCGAAGGTGATGGAGATGTTGGTGAAGATGACGGAGGTGTTTGTGTAGATCGTCGTCACACGATGATGGTCCCGGTGGCACTCCGGTGCCACCGGAAGCGAGGGGGAGAGAGTACCCCTCCTTCTTCTTCTTCCTTGACCTTCTCCCTAGGTGGGAGAGGGTTTCCCCTCTAGTCCATGGCCTCCATGGCGGCGGAGGGGCAAGAGCCCCTCCAAGATTGGATCTATCTCTCTGTCTCTCTCTGTTTCTGCGTTCCCATATTCTAGCCCTTCACCGTTTCTTAAATTCCCGGAGATCCGTAACTCCGATTGGGCTCATCTTTTGACATGATTTTTATCCGGAAATTATCTTTCTTGCGGTGAAAGGAGGGCATCAACTGCCTTACGGTGTAGCCTCGAGGGCCTAGGGCGCGCCCTGGGCAGGGTGGCGCGCCCCCCACCCTCGAGGCCCACTCGGGCATCATCTCGTGTGGGTTTCACTTCCCAAAATTCACATATATTCCAAAAAAAAATCTCCATCCGTTTGGACTCCGTTGATATGGATATTCTGCAAAACAAAAAACATGCAACAAATAGGAACTGGCACTGGCACTGGATCAATATGTTAGTCCCAAAAAATAGTATAAAAAGTTGCCAAAAGTATATGAAAGTTGTAGAATATTGGCATGGAACAATCAAGAATTATAGATACGACGGAGACGTATCAGCATCCCCAAGCTTAATTCCTGCTCGTCCTCGAGTAGGTAAATGATGAAAAGATAATTTTTTGATGTGGAATGCTACCTAGCATAATCTTGATCATGTAATCTAATCATGGCATGAATATTAAGACACGAGTGATTCAAAGCAATAGTCTATCATTTGACATTAGGACGATAATACTTCAAGCATACTAATAAAGCAATCATGTCTCTTCAAAATAACATGGCCAAAGAAAGTTATCCCTACAAAATCATATGGTCTGGCTATGCTCCATCTTCACCACACAAAGTACTTAAATCATGCTCAACCCCGGTTTTAGTCAAGCAATTATTTCATACTTTAGTATTCTCAAACCTTTTCAACTTTCACGCAATACTTGAGCGTGAGCCATGGACATAGCACTATGGGTGGAATAGAAGGTGGTGATAGACAAAAGGTGGGAGAAAGTCTCACATCAACTAGGCAAATCAATGGACTATAGAGATGTCCATCAATCGATATCAATGTGAGTGAGTAGGGATTGACATGTAACGGATGCACTAGAGCTATAAGTGTATGAAAGCTCAAAAGAAAACTAGTGGGTGTGCATCAACTTGCTTGCTCATGAAGACCTAGGGCATTTGAGGAAGCCCGTCGTTGGAATATAGAAGCCAAGTTCTATAATGAAAATTCCCACTATTATATGAAAGTGACAACATAGGAGACTCTCTATCATGAAGAACATGGTGCTATGATGAAGCACAAGTGTGGAAAAAGATAGTAGCGTTGTCCCTTTTTTTTGGGCCTTTCTTTTTTTCTTTGGCCTTTCCTTCTTTTTTTTCTTTTTTTTCTTTAGGACAATGCTCTAATAATGATGATCATCACACTTCTATTTACTTACAACTCGATATTACAACTCAATGCTAAACAAAATATGACTCTATGTGAATGCCTCCGGCGGTGTATCGGGATGTGCAATGATCTAGCGTAACAATGACATCAAAAAACGGACAAGCCATGGAAACATCATGCTAGCTATCTTACGATCATGCAAGGCAATATGACAATGATGGTGCGTGTCATAATAAACGGAACGGTGGAGTTGCATGGCAATATATCTCGGAATGGCTATGGAAATGCCATTATAGGTAGGTATGGTGGCTATTTTGAGGAAGGTATATGGTGGGTGTATGGTACCGGCGAAAGTTGCGCGGTACAAGAGAGGCTAGCAATGGTGGAAGGGTGAGAGTGCGTATAATCCATGGACTCAACATTAGTCATAAAGAACTCACATACTTATTGCAGAAATTTATTAGCCATCGAAACCAAGTACTACACGCATTCTCCTAGGGGGGAGGTTGGTAGGAGTTAACCATCGCGCGCCCCCGACCTCCACACAAAGGATGACACTCAATAAATAAATCATGCTCCAACTTCGTCACATAATGGTTCACTATACGTGCATGCTACGGGAATCACAAACCTCAACACAAGTATTTCTACAATCCACAACTACCCGCTAGCATGACTCTAATATCACCATCTTTATATCGCAAAACTATTGCAAGGAATCAAACATATCATATTCAGCGATCTACAAGTTTACGTAGGATTTATGACTAACCATGTGAATGACCAATTCCTGTCAACTCTCTAAATAGATATAAGTGAAGCAAGAGAGTTTTAATTCTTTCTACAAAAGTTATGCCCACACTCTAACAATTATAAGTGAAGCAAAAGAGCATTCTACAAATGGCAGTTTTCTATGTGAGGAGAAACAGGCAATCCAAACTTCAAATGATATAAGTGAAGCACATGAAGCATTCTATAAATCCATACTCAAAAGATATAAGTGAAGTGCACAGAGCATTCTATAAATCAACCAAAGATTATCTCATACCAGCATGGTGCATAAAAGAAAAAGGTGAAAACTAAATGCAAAAGATGCTCCAAGATCTGCACATATCACATGAATGAAACGAATCCGAAAACATACCGATACTTGTTGAAGAAATAGGGGATGCCTTCCGGGGCATCCCCAAGCTTAGACGCTTGAGTCTCCTTGAATATTTACTTGGGGTGCCTTGGGCATCCCCAAGCTTGAGCTCTTGCCTCTCCTTCTTCTCCTCACATCGAGACCTCCTCGATCTTCGAACACTTCATCCACACAAAACTTTAACAGAAAACTCGGTAGGATCCGTTAGTATAATAAAGCAAATCACTACTCTAAGTACTGTTGCAAACCAATTCATATTTTGTTTTTTCATTGTAGCTACTGTAATATAACTTTTCCATGGCTTAATCCACTGATATAAATTGATAGTGTCACACCCTGATTTTCATGCCACTTTGCTTAAGCTAATTATCATGTTAAAAATGTGGATTTGCAAAAAACTTTTGAGTGTTTTTTACTTCGCTTGATTTGACTTTTGTCTGCTATTTGCTAGTGCTCTAAAAATCAAATAAATCCTCCAACTCTTATACTTCATCTCCTTGATCCAAAACTTTTTCCCAATGATCATGCCATGTGTATAGACCAGTATAGAATTTTCTTATAAAAATATTTTGGCCAAATAGTATTTTCTAAAATTAGTTTTCCAAAAACCCCTGAATTGAGGTTTGCACTGCAAGTACCTTATTTAGGGTGTGAAAAATCTTTAAAAAAGTATATTTGAATCCTATTAGGTATAGGACTCCCAGAAACCACAAAATTATAATTTTAAAAGTTATTTTTATATTTTATTTAAAAGCTTTTTCTAAAGGCCAGAAATGGTCTTTAATAGGGAAAAATTATTTAATTATTTCAAAAATATTTGCCAAAATTCAGGGAAACTCATAGGACATATATTGTCCATATATAAGAATTTCAACACATGGTCATGTTCAAAATATTGGACAAATCCTTCCAAAACCCTTTCTGGATATTTCAAGCTTTTGAAATATTTACAAAGGAAATATTCTCCAAAACTTCTAGGGAAATTCTATCATGTCATATATGACATATTTGATAATCTTGCAAAGCCTCATGCCTTGAAGATCAAGGGAACATCATCTAATCCCCTCAAAACCATTTCTGTCCATTATGAAGTTTGAGCAACTTTACATTGCCAAGCTTGTCCAAATGCTCTCAAACTTGGTGAACATGCTAAAATGATGTAATTAAGCATCTATGCAAAATGGCACAAGTTTTGGAGAAGCATAACTTGATCTAAGTGCCCCAAAACCATTTCTGTTCAAATTCAAATTTGAACAACTTTGCATTGTCAACTTTTTACCTGGGGCCTCAAACCTTGTGGGCATGATCATAACCACAAATTATGATGCTACACCAAGTGGTGCATCAAGGGGAGATGATTAGCTTGACTCAAACAAGGTGAAACCATTTCTCTTGATTTCTAGGGTTCACCAAAGTTACATTGGCAATTTTGCCCAAATGAGCTCAAATTTGGTGGAAGGCCCTAATTATATGTGACATTCCATCCTGTTAAGTCCCATGCCAGTTGGAAGTCATTTGCCTCCCCAAAACCTGATCAAACACCTTCTGCCAATTTACCAAAACCATTGGAATGACCCCTTTTACTATTTCCCTTTACCTCAAATTCTTACCACAGCTTCTCCTAGTCCTATTCTACCTCAAGTAACTCTCCTCTGCCTCAGCTCAACTATTGGAGGGGGGTAAAACCCCAATTCACACTGCTGGACAGCAGTAAACTCCCTCTCCCTCACCTCCCTCCTCATTCCAGTGGCTCCCTAGAGCATCCAAGTCCACAGGCCATTTCTTTACTCCTCCCCTGACCTTCTAGACAACCTTGGGCACGATGGACATGACCAGAGCGGCGAGGGCGCAGCCATGCCAGCCATTCGGGCGCTCTGGAGCGCGCTACAGTGCGCTCCCGCACTGTAGCCGCCTCCAATCGGCTGCTCCCGACAGCCTTGGGCCTCCCCATCGTGTCCCCCGAGGCTGCCTCGACGTCCGCAACCTGCTGGGCGGTCGGCCCCCTCCTCTCTCCTCCTCTCTCACCCCTGCTCGCATGCGCACCGGCCGACCCCGAGCTCTAGTGAGCAAGCTCACACGCGCGACTCCTCTGACCGTTTCCCAGCTCCCTTTCTTCTCTCCCTCGTCCTAGACCAACTCCAGGAACACCCCGGACACGCTGCGGCAGGCTCGCGTGGCCCGTGGCAACGGCAACATGCTCGACGGCGCACGGCGCCTCGGTGGACCGGCGCCCACCTACTTATAGGGCACCCCGAGCCCCCCTTGCACCTCCTTTAGCATTCTCCTTCTCTCATATGCCTCCCAAACCGTCCCGTTGCTCTCCCCGTGTCCTACGGCCTTCTCCCTGGCCGGAGCAGAGCCGCCGGCCGCCGCCTAAATACGGACACCTCAGGCCCTTTCTCCTCCTCCTAGCCACCCCAACGCCTTCTCCTCATCACCGCCAACTCACCCCAAGCGCCAGTTCCTTCTTCCCCCGCCTCTTCCTCGCGGTGCCAAACCACGCCGACGACCTCCTCCGCGGCCATCCAAGCTGTCGCCGCTATAACCCTCCTCGGCGTGCGTTAAGCACATGGATGGATGTGGCGTGCCCTCCCGAGCACATCGGTGGGCGGAGCGTCGCCGGAGATGCCCTGCAGCGCCGGCAAGCCGCCGTCGAGCATCGCCTCTGTTCCTCCCCGCCGCGTCGCGCGGGAGGAAGGGGATGAACCTGAGCGCTGGGCCCCGCGCGTCAGCGACCTGGAAGCTGGGCCCCGTCGTTTAAGTGGAAGCGGCTTCGGCCGAAACCGCCTAGCCACCGCAAAGGCGTAATCCCCGCGGGCGCCTTCGACGTGGCTAGGCCCCTGCGCGTGGCTGTGCAGTTGGGCCGGCCCAGTACACTGCGGCGTTATGCTGCGCCCAAAACGCAGTATAGGTATAAAACCCCTCCCTTTTTCCTTTTTCTTTATCCAGTCAACTTCAAAAACCCACAAATAATTCATTTGAACTCCAAACTTGATGATTCAAATTTCCTATGGCTCCATAAATCATGCTCTATGACATGGTGCAACATGCACATTATTCCAGAAACATTTCCTTCACAAATAATTATCAAATGCCAATATTTCATTTCTGTGATGAACTTTAGAAAATAACAGAGAGCTCAATCTTGGTCCAAATGTAGTGATTCAAATTCCTAGATGCTTGTCATATCCAAACTTAGTTTTGGAACATTTTTATTAATACTTTCTGTACCCCACCAAATATTGAGCCATTTCTTCATATTTATCAGCTTTGCAAAATCCTAGGAAATTCATTTGAATTCCAAATCCAGTGAAACCAACTCCTAGATGCTTCTAAAATCATGACTTGTTGATGGGTGCCTTGGCTCATCATTCAAGATAATATTTCTGTATACTTCTTCCAAATCCATAAACCCCTTGGTTCCATCACATTGAAATGATCCAAGCTATTCATTGATCCAATACCTATGAAACCACCTTGGTTATTTTTCATATGACCAGAGGTATCCTAGAAAAGTCCAACTCCTATTTTTAGAGCACTTTTATTTTTGCTTTGATTGTGTTGCTTATTATGATTGTTTCCATCGTTAGTTGATGAAATAAACGGAATACTCGGAGATGGACCAGAAGGTTTGAAGACTCGGAAGAATAAGGCAAGCAGCCCTTTGACCATGTTCGAGAAACCTTTTATGCATGTCTCATAGCACCTTATTATCGATGCATTGAAATCATGTTAAGGTGGAAACCATTTTGGTTGCTACCTTTGTTACTTACTGTTGAAACCTGCATCAAACATGACCCTACCTTCCTATGAGGGTTATGTGGGTGGGAGTAGATAGATGTATGCTATAGTAGTTGGCTACGCAAAATGGGTCAGGGTTATGCATTGAGTGAAACAAGTGTGGTCTGACATACTTGCAAATGACCCAGTGGGTGCCACTAATGCCCCTGGAAGATGATGAGAACTAGGGCACTACTTGGTGAAGAAGTAGTGTGCCGAGGCTTGTTGAAAGTGTTGTTTACAGATATGGATTAGATTTATGTGTGACTACCGTCCCAACCAAACATGCGCAACCACTCTACCCTTATATGGGAAAGGGCATTATTGATTACCTAGGTCGATACTAGCATGGTGCCCGCATTACTAGTGATGGGGGTGACATGAGGTCACTCTTGGGACGGGGTCGTGCTTCGATAGGCGGCCATGACTGTTTTCACAGGGCACCGAACACACCGTTGGTACCCCGTGTCAGTGGTATGTGATGAATATGGGAGCAAGTCTCCACAATTATTAAGATGTGAAATGTGGGCACGGGGGTTACTACCAATCGAGTGGACTCTATGTTAGTGTCGTCTAGGGAAAGATAGTGATCGGGTGCTTACCCCGAGTACTTGAGGTACCGCGGGTCTTGGATGACACGGAAGTTCCCCGGATCTTGTGGGTAAAGTGTGCAACCTCTGCAGAGTGTCAAACTATTCGAATAGCCGTGTCCGCGGTTAAGGACAGTTGGGTGGTGCTACTTAGACTATGTCCATAAGTTTCTGGAAAACAACACGGTATGGTGGATTTGTTGATGTGATTGTGAGGAAGTCACAATGAGCTTGAACATGAGTTGATTACAACTCTTTCTCGATATTGATGTCTGTGACCTCCTGATACTTGTTACAGACACATGCATATCCTTGATATATGTTGATCATACTTGCATATGAAAAATTAGCTTTCCGCAAAAACTGCCAATTTAGCAGTAGAGCTTTGCATAATTATTCAGTCATCACACTTGGGTTGCTTGCGAGTACATTCAAAGTACTCATTGGCTTGCCACTGGTTATTTTATTGGCCAGGCATGAGAGAACAGGTTATGATGAAGATTTCTTGGTGACGAGCATGCGAGCTAGGACGCTTCCCAGTCAGAATGCCTGTAGGGTTAAGGTAGATGGCATGGGCCCATGTTGTTATTGAAGATTTCCGCTGCAACGCTATACTCAAGACTTGACCATTATGGTCCTATTTGTGTAATACGGTATGTATGGATGTAAGACTCTTGTTATTCAGCTTCTGTGTGCTCAGTGAGCATTGATCTCTGGGATCACTGTACACGTGCATTCGGTGATCACGACTTATGAGTCGAGGTCCCCACAGAGCTGGTATCAGAGCCGTCCTGACTGTAGGAAGCCTTAGTTAGCATGGTCGTTAGTTAGGGTAAAACTATTTTCAAAACTATCTGTACTTCTCTTCCCTTCTCAGTTTTTCGAAAATTAGGCTATACTTGATCTCTTTCCCCTTCAAAATTGTTGGTCGCTGGAACCCTTATGCCCCAGACCACTGGATTTTCTGTAATCCTCGTGGAGTGCACCTTGCCAAACACTCACTCACCACTTCTGCACGCGAGATTGGTGACACCACGACAAGATGATACCAACAGAAACTACATCCTCGATGGATGAGGACATGAAGACCCAGAAGATGGTGACACCTTTGACAGTGCCCCAAGAAGATGCAACATTGGCCTCTGATGACCAGGGTATAGGATATGCAAAATCATGATATGCATCGCTAATAGAGTAATCATGTCTCTACCGTTGTTGTATCGACAACCACCGGTGGATGAGAACCTTGCCATATGGTCCGCCTCACTATAGTGAGCAGGAAAACGGTTCTCTTCGTCCCCCGCTCTTGGTGTCGATGTTTTCATCAACGAAACCGACATGTTGGACCTCTGTTATGCCTTGTTATTGTCATTGCATACGGATCGCCTACCTGGTACCCTCGACGCCCCAGAAGGTACAAGGGATCGTCAGGATTAAAGAGACAAGAGAAGACCAAGTCAACGCCAGCTACAAGGAGGCACCTTCACCACATCACTCCATCAGGCGAGAAGTTGTTGAAGATTCTTCAGGCTCAACCCGGATCATTTATCAAACAACTACAAGGGACGTAGCAACACCAGAGGAAGCTCAAAAGACTGCACGAGGCACAAGTCACGACACTGAGTCCGAGAACCCCTAGGATAGGATGAGTCGTGTACCCCCTATGCGCAGTCGAGTCCGTATGATGGTTCGAATAGAACCATGATTGTGAGTTGCTTGCTTTTATTTGTTTGTGTTTTTATATAAGTCGCACTTTTGCCCAGGCAACAAATGCATGGCTATATCACCTTCCTTGCCTTGTTTCTTTTGGTTCGGCCTTTTTGCACCTGTTTGTTGCACCTGCACTATAGAACCCCCTTTAGGCATTTCCCTCCTCTACGCTGCTTCTTCCCTCTATTCTCTCTCTCCCCAACTGAGGACCCGCAAGACAAGATGCACCAAGGATTCTACCTCGGCAGCCAACTGGCACTGAAGACTTCTGCTACAACCTCCACGATCAATTGCAACCCCGTAGCGTTATGTTTAACCCTCTAGACCAGTAACCCCATTCCTAGACCCTTTGAGACTTCACGAGACACTCCAGCATGAATCCTTAACCATGTGCCTAACCCATAGTAAGCGAGAGAACCAGTTAAACCTTTATAACCTTGCACAACACTGGGTTCGTAAAGGAGCTAGTGGACACAGTGAGTGAGCACATTTTCATCCAAATATAGCACAAGAACTGACGATGCCATAGATAGACCAATTTGAGGATATAACACAGGTGACTCGGTGGCTTTATATCAGTGACTTCGAGGAATTACCTGAGACCTTGATGGATTGTGAGATTTTCCTATTGGTGGGATCATGACTTTGGGGGAAGCATGTAGGAGTACCCGTTGGGCTTGAGATTTAGATTTATGTAGGTGAATCTGGTTGGTATAAATGTTGGATATGTCTGCATGGTTCAGAGTAAATTGGATTTAGGCCTATGATCCTGATTATGATATCCTGCTTCTCGGTGGACAGTAACCTAGGAGATTGGATTATTTGTCGGAGTTGATTTAGGGATCTATATCGTCGTGATCTTGGAGTTTACTTGACCCGGATGATGGGAATTTGGTGGACATACTATCGTAAAGCATATTCCTTCCAAGTATTTGGGTATTATAAGGACTTGAGATCTTGTGGAACACCGAAGACATCGGATTTGTAGAATTGTCGGATTATGTGGTGATTGATAGAAATTACCGGGCTATTGGAGTTGATCTATAGGAAGGAAACAAAATCTTGGAGTGGCATATGACGTGTTTCCTTAGAATAGAGATGCATTATCTTGAGCCTTGCAGGAATAGGTTGAGTGCTTTGATTGTGAAGATTAATTTAAGCTTAGTAGCTTGTATGCTCTACCCATGGATTTTAGGGGTAGACATACGTATGGATTTGGGGATCGTAGGCAAGTATAATTTTGTTAGACCGCCTCTTGAGAGTCATGAGGATATGTATGGCATGAGTGGTGATTGAAGCTGGTCTACGCTTTTCCGTTCGGAGTACTAGATAGAGCTATTGGCATCTCAGAAACTGTGCTTAAGGATAAGATGATATATGTTCACTCACTCACTAGAATCCTTGAAACCCTTAAGCCCCACCAAGCCACAACCCGGTCAGATTCCGACCACGAGCCTTGGCTCTAAGTCGGGAAGACCTTGCAAACACTCAACGGAGACCACCACCAATGCCCAGCCTACCTTGCGTACCCCCATAGACCTCATGGAGAATTGTACAAGTTGGGTAACATCATTATTTGATGGCCTACTTGTCTGCCCGAAGACATAGAAGAGTCGGACAGCTGGATAGAAGACATTGAAGACCGCCCTGTCAAGAAGGAAGATCTACACCGACCACCGTCATCAAGAAGTAAACTTCCGCGTCGAAGACCGGGCGTATCTTCAAACCACTCCTCTCAAAGGAACCGAGCATTTCCGTGTCGAAAGGACGCTCACACCAAGATTTATCGACCCTTCTTCAAGACCACTGCAAGTCAAATAGTAGACGTCTACCAGCTAGATTTACTTCCTGAGATACCCTCTGTGCCCCCACTCTGGAAGTACTTCTTACTTCCTAACTAGCCCGGTGCCCGCAAGGACATCACCGAGCCTTGGCAACTAACCCAACCTAACCTATGCATGAGACCCCTCAGCAACCTCCATCAAGGAAGGAAGCAAGCGAGAGGCCACACCACCAAGTACTTCAAGAATCCATGGAGCACCAGTCGGGAGCAGAACCAGCAAGAAGAAGTGAAGACTACCCCGTATCCAAGACTCCGTATTTCTTTTCCACGCCTAGTCTGGGAATCTCGGGGACGAGATTCTTGTAAGGGGGGTAGGTCTGTCACACCCTGATTTTCATGCCACTTTGCTTAAGCTAATTATCATGTTAAAAATGTGGATTTGCAAAAACTTTTGAGTGTTTTTGACTTTGCTTGATTTGACTTTTGTCTGCTATTTGCTAGTGCTCTAAAAATCAAATAAATCCTCCAACTCTTATACTTCATCTCCTTGATCCAAAACTTTTTCCCAATGATCATGCCATGTGTATAGACCAGTATAGAATTTTCTTATAAAAATATTTTGGCCAAATAGTATTTTCTAAAATTAGTTTTCCAAAAACCCATGAATTGAGGTTTGCACTGCAAGTACCTTATTTAGGGTGTGAAAAATCTTTCAAAAAGTATATTTGAATCCTATTAGGTATAGGACTCCCAGAAACCACAAAATTATAATTTTAAAAGTTATTTTTATATTTTATTTAAAAGATTTTTCTTAAGGCCAGAAATGGTCTTTAATAGGGAAACATTATTTAATTATTTCAAAAATATTTGCCAAAATTCAGGGAAACTCATAGGACATATATTGTCCATATATAAGAGTTTCAACACATGGTCATGTTCAAAATATTGGACAAATCCTTCCAAAACCCTTTCTGGATATTTCAAGCTTTTGAAATATTTACAAAGGAAATATTCTCCAAACATTCTACGGAAATTCTATCATGTCATATATGACATATTTGATGATCTTGCAAAGCCACATGCCTTGAAGATCAAGGGAACATCATCTAATCCCCTCAAAACCATTTCTGTCCATTATGAAGTTTGAGCAACTTTACATTTCCAAACTTGTCCAAATGCTCTCAAACTTGGTGAACATGCTAAAATGATGTAATTAAGCATCTATGCAAAATGGCACAAGTTTTGGAGAAGCATAACTTGATCTAAGTGCCCCAAAACCATTTCTGTTCAAATTCAAATTTGAACAACTTTGCATTGTCAACTTTTTACCTGGGGCCTCAAACCTTGTGGGCATGATCATAACCCCAAATTATGATGCTACACCAAGTGGTGCATCAAGGGGAGATGATTAGCTTGACTCAAACAAGGTGAAACCATTTCTGTTGATTTCTAGGGTTCACCAAAGTTACATTGGCAATTTTGCCCAAATGAGCTCAAATTTGGTGGAAGGCCCTAATTATATGTGACATTCCATCCTGTTAAGTCCCATGCCAATTGGAAGTCATTTGCCTCCCCAAAACCTGATCAAACACCTTCTGCCAATTTACCAAAACCATTGGAATGACCCCTTTTACTATTTCCCTTTACCTCAAATTCTTACCACAGCTTCTCCTAGTCCTATTCTACCTCCAGTAACTCTCCTCTGCCTCAGCTCAATTATTGGAGGGGGGTAAAACCCCAATTCACACTGCTGGACAGCAGTAAACTCCCTCTCCCTCACCTCCCTCCTCATTCCAGTGGCTCCCTAGAGCATCCAAGGCCACAAGCCATTTCTTTACTCCTCCCCTGACCTTCTAGACAACCTTGGGCACGATGGACATGACCAGAGCAGCGAGGGCGCAGCCGTGCCAGCCATTCGGGCGCTCTGGAGCGCGCTACAGTGCGCTCCCGCACTGTAGCCGCCTCCAATCGGCTGCTCCCGACAGCCTTGGGCCTCCCCTCGTGTCCCCCGAGGCTGCCTCGACGTCCGCAACCTGCTGGGCGGTCGGCCCCCTCCTCTCTCCTCCTCTCTCACCCCTGCTCGCACGCGCACCAGCCGACCCCTAGCTCCAGTGAGCAAGCTCACACGCGCGACTCCTCTGACCGTTTCCCCGCTTTCTTTCTTCTCTCCCTCGTCCTAGACCAACTCCAGGAACACCCCGGACACGCTGCGGCTGGCTCGCGTGGCCCGTGGCAACGGCAACATGCTCGCCGGCGCACGGCGCCTCGGTGGACCGGCGCCCACCTACTTATAGGGCACCCCGAGCCCCCCTTGCACCTCCTTTAGCATTCTCCTTCTCTCATACGCCTCCCAAACCGTCCCGTTGCTTTCCCCGTGTCCTACGGCCTTCTCCCTGGCCGGAGCAGAGCCGCTGGCCGCCGCCTAAATACGGGCACCTCAGGCCCTTTCTCCTCCTCCTAGCCACCCCAACGCCTTCTCCTCATCACCGCCAACTCACCCCAAGCGCCAGTTCCTTCTTTCCCCGCCTCTTCCTCGCGGTGCCAAACCACGCCGACGACCTCCTCCGCGGCTATCCAAGCTGTCGCCGCTACAGCCCTCCTCGGCGTGCGTTAAGCACATGGATGGATGCGGCGTGCCCTCCCGAGCACATCGGTGGGTGGAGCGTCGCCGGAGATGCCCTGCAGCGCCGGCAAGCCACCGTCGAGCATCGCCTCTGTTCCTCCCCGCCGCATCGCGCGGGAGGAAGGGGATGAGCCTGAGCGCTGGGCCCCGCGCGTCAGCGACCTGGAGGCTGGGCCCCATCGTTTAAGTGGAAGCGGCTTCGGCCGAAACCGCCTAGCCGCCGCAAATGCGTAATCCCCGCGGGCGCCTTCGACGTGGCCAGGCCCCTGCGCGTGGCTGTGCAGTTGGGCCGGCCCAGTACACTGCGGCGTTATGCTGCGCCCAAAATGCAGTATAGGTATAAAACCCCTCCCTTTTTTCTTTTTCTTTATCCAGTCAACTTCAAAAACCCACAAATAATTCATTTGAACTCCAAACTTGATGATTCAAATTTCCTATGGCTCCATAAATCATGCTCTATCACATGGTGCAACATGCACATTATTCCAGAAACATTTCCTTCACAAATAATTATCAAATGCCAATATTTCATTTCTGTGATGAACTTTAGAAAATCACAGAGAGCTCAATCTTGATCCAAATGCAGTGATTCAAATTCCTAGATGCTTGTCATATCCAAACTTAGTTTTGGAACATTTTTATTAATACTTTCTGTACCCCACCAAATATTGAGCCATTTCTTCATATTTATCAGCTTTGCAAAATCCTAGGAAATTCATTTGAATTCAAATCCAGTGAAACCAACTCCTAGATGCTTCTAAAATCATGACTTGTTGATGGGTGCCTTGGCTCATCATTCAAGAAAATATTTTTGTATACTTCTTCCAAATCCATAAACCCCTTGGTTCCATCACATTGAAATGATCCAAGCTATTCATTGATCCAATACCTATGAAACCACCTTGGTTATTTTTCATATGACCAGAGGTATCCTAGAAAAGTCCAACTCCTATTTTTAGAGCACTTTTATTTTTGCTTTGATTGTGTTGCTTATTATGATTGTTTCCATCGTTAGTTGACGAAATAAACGGAATACTCGGAGATGGACCAGAAGGTTTGAAGACTCGGAAGAATAAGGCAAGCAGCCCTTTGACCATGTTCGAGAAACCTTTTTATGCATGTCTCATAGCACCTTATTATCGATGCATTGAAATCATGTTAAGGTGGAAACCATTTTGGTTGCTACCTTTGTTACTTACTGTTGAAACCTGCATCAAACATGACCCTACCTTCCTATGAGGGTTATGTGGGTGGGAGTAGATAGATGTATGCTATAGTAGTTGGCTACGCAAAATGGGTCAGGGTTATGCATTGAGTGAAACAAGTGTGGTCTGACATACTTGCAAATGACCCAGTGGGTGCCACTAATGCCCCTGGAAGATAATGAGAACTAGGGCACTACTTGGTGAAGAAGTAGTGCGCCGAGGCTTGTTGAAAGTGTTGTTTACAGAGATGGATTAGATTTATGTGTGACTACCGTCCCAACCAAACATGCGCAACCACTCTACCCTTATATGGGAAAGGGCATTATTGATTACCTAGGTCGATACTAGCATGGTGCCCGCATTACTAGTGATGGGGGTGACATGAGGTCACTCTTGGGACGGGGTCGTGCTTCGATAGGCGGCCATGACTGTTTTCACAGGGCACCGAACACACCGTTGGTACCCCGTGTCAGTGGTATGTGATGAATATGGGAGCAAGTCTCCACAATTATTAAGATGTGAAATGTGGGCACGGGGGTTACTACCAATCGAGTGGACTCTATGTTAGTGTCGTCTAGGGAAAGATAGTGATCGGGTGCTTACCCCGAGTACTTGAGGTACCGCGGGTCTTGGATGACACGGAAGTTCCCCGGATCTTGTGGGTAAAGTGTGCAACCTCTGCAGAGTGTCAAACTATTCGAATAGCCGTGTCCGCGGTTAAGGACAGTTGGGTGGTGCTACTTAGACTATGTCCATAAGTTTCTGGAAAACAACACGGTATGGTGGATTTGTTGATGTGATTGTGAGGAAGTCACAATGAGCTTGAACATGAGTTGATTACAACTCTTTCTCGATATTGATGTCTGTGACCTCCTGATACTTGTTACAGACACATGCATATCCTTGATATATGTTGATCATACTTGCATATGAAAAATTAGCTTTCCACAAAAACTGCCAATTTAGCAGTAGAGCTTTGCATAATTATTCAGTCATCACACTTGGGTTGCTTGCGAGTACATTCAAAGTACTCATTGGCTTGCCACTGGTTATTTTATTGGCCAGGCATGAGAGAACAGGTTATGATGAAGATTTCTTGGTGACGAGCATGCGAGCTAGGACGCTTCCCAGTCAGAATGCCTGTAGGGTTAAGGCAGATGGCATGGGCCCATGTTGTTATTGAAGATTTCCGCTGCAATGCTATACTCAAGACTTGACCATTATGGTCCTATTTGTGTAATACGGTATGTATGGATGTAAGACTCTTGTTATTCAGCTGTTGTGTGTTCAGTGAGCATTGATCTCTGGGATCACTGTACACGTGCATTCGGTGATCACGACTTATGAGTCGGGGTCCTCACAGATAGTTTCATCAAAACAAGCAAACTATGCATCAAAAACCGAATCTGTCTAAAACAGAACAGTCTGTAATAATCTAAACATTCACCATACTTCTGATACTTGAAAATTTCTGCCAAAATTAGGAAAAATAAACAATTTGTATAGAAAGACAGTGCAAAAAGTTTCAGAACCATTTGACTTTCCTGCAATAAATGAAAAATCGCGCACTACAGCCAAAGTTTCTGTCCTGCACCGCACAAACCAACAAGCATTGTAAACATCCCAAAGGCAAACCTTGGCACATTATTTTTATAATACAATGGAATTGTACAAAGGGATAATTATTTTTGATGAAAAGTTTCTGTAATCCAAGATTTGCAAAGTTTCCATGGGCATGAACAAAGTTCAAGGAGCTCCCCCATTTCAACGGTGCTCGTCCTTCTTACTTTCACTTTTCTTTTTGAAAAAGTTTTAGGTTCCCCTCTTTATTTTTTTATTTTTTTTAACTTTATAAAAGCACACAACAGAAATAAATGACTCTCTAAGACTTCTGGGTTGTCTCGCTGGCAGCGCTTTCTTTAAAGCCATTAAGCTAGGCATATAGTGCTCAAGTAATGGATCCACCCAGATTCCAAGGTATATCAAAGCCAATTTTAATTAGATTTGATTTGACATTTAGTAGTGAGCACAAAGTGACATGTTTCATGAAAAAACGAAGTCTAACTCTCTTCCTATCCATAGGCATGTCATACAAGAACAATTCATGCACATCAATTAAAGGCCAATGCATAGTATAAGCAGTTTCTTGCAATTTTATCGTGTTGGAAACATAGAGAGGCGGAGATGTAGTTCCTCTCTCATAATAATTGCAAGTAGGAGCAGCAAGCACATGCATATTATACTCATCAAAATCATCATGTGTAACAGAAAAAGGCAACCCATCAATATAATCCTTAATAAGTGCAAACTTCTCCAATATAGTGTAGTTTGGAGAATTCAAAAAGATAATAGGACTATCATGCGTGGGTGCAATAACAACAATCTCATGTTTTACATATGGAACTATATCAAGTTCATCTCCATAAGCATAATGCATATTGGCATCTTGGTCACAAGCATAGCAAGCCTCATCAAAAAGGGATATTTCAAAAGAATCAACGGGATCATAGCAATCGTCATAGAAATCATCCTTCGGTAAGCACGAAGGGAAATTAAACAATGTATGAGTTGAAGAGTTAGTCTCATTAGAAGGTGGGCACGGGTAGCTAATCCGCTCTTCCTCCTTTTGTTCTTTTCTCTCCTCCTCATCTTTTTTATCCAATGAGCTCACAATGTCATTAATTTCTTCTTCCATAGACTCCTGCAAAATATTAGTCTCTTCTTGGACAACGGAGACCTTCTCAATAAACACATCAATATTGTAGTTATATTCATAATTCAGATAGCAATATTTCAATATAGCAAGATTTTCAGGCCTAGAAACATCATCATCAAAAGCATCATTCTTTCTAAATAGAAATTCAATTTCATAAGCACCCTTAAAAGCAACGAATTCTTATATTTGTTCCACATCATAATAATCATATATACCATTAGCATAAGAAGCTAATGTTTCATTATCATTAAATTTGCATGCAAAGGGAAACTGTTATGGGATTATTATTATATTTCCCTGTTCATGATAATTGTCTGTTATTCATGCTTGAATTGTATTGTACGGAAACAACGATACATGTGTGAATACATAGACCACAACGTGTCCCTGGTAAGCCTCTAGTTACTAGCTTGTTGATCAACAGATGGTCATGGTTTCCTGACCATGGACATAGGATGTCATTGATAACGGGATCACATCATTAGGAGAATGATGTGATGGACAAGACCCAATCCTGAGCCTAGCACGAGATCGTTTAGTTCGTAATGCTTAAGCTTTTCCAGTGTCAAGTATTTATTCCTTAGAACATGAGGTTGTGCAACTCCCGGATACCGTAGGAATACTTTGGGTGTGCCAAACGTCACAACGTAACTGGGTGGATATAAAGGTACGGAACGGGTATCTCCAAAAGTGTCTGTTGAGTTGATACGAACCGAGACTGGGATATTGTCACTCCGTATGACGGAGAGGTATCTCTGGGCCCTCTCGGTAAGACATCATCATAATGAGCTCAAAGTGACTAAGGAGTTAGTCACGGGATGATGGATTATGGAACGAGTAAAGAGACTTGCCGTGACGAGATTGAACAAGGTATCAGGCATACCGACGATCGAATCTCGGGCAAGTACCGTACCGATAGACAAAGGAAATAACATACGGGATTGAGTGAATCCTTGACATAGTGGTTCATCCAATGATATCATCGAGGAACACGTGGTAACCAACATGGTTATCCAGATCCCGCTGTTGGTTATTGACCGGAGAGTCGTCTCGGTCATGTCTGCGTGTCTCCCGAACCCGTAGGGTCTACACACTTAAGGTTCGGTGACGCTAGGGTTGTAGAGATACATGCACATGGAAACCCGAATGTTGTTCGGAGTCCCGGATGAGATCCCAAACGTCACGAGGAGTTCCAGAATGGTCCGGAGGTAAAGAATGATATATAGGAAGTCCAGTTTCGGCCATCAGGTGAATTCCGGGGGTCACCGGGAGTGTCCCGGGACCACCGGAGGGGTTCCGGGGGTCCACCGGGTGGGGCCACCCATCCCGGAGGGCCCCGTAAGCCGCAGGGGGAGGGGGGCCAGCCCCTGGTGGGCTGGCGCACCCACATGGGCCCCCCTCCATGCGCCTAGGGTTGAAACCCTAGGGGGGAGGGGGCGCCCCCTATGCCTTGGGGGGCAAGTCTCCCCTCTCTGGCCGCCGCCCCCCTAGAAGATTGCATCTCCTAGGGCCGGCGCCCCCCCTGGCCCCTATATATAGTGGGGGGGAGAGGGTAGCCAAACCCCAAGCCTCTGGCGCCTCT
>LR738713.1:358881609-358938799 GCA_902687465.1 Secale cereale
CCCGTCACACCTCCAACTCCTCTCGCAGGGCGCCGGCGAAGCCCTGCAGCTTTTCCTGTTGCATCCACCACCACGTCGTCGTGCTGCTGGATCTCCGTCAACCTCTCCTCCGCCCTTGTTGGATCAAGAAGGAGGAGACGTCGCTGTACCGTACGTGTGTTGAATGCGGAGGTGCCGTCCGTTTGGCGCTGGGATCATCGGTGACGAGGATCACGAAGAGTACGACTCCATCATCCACGTTCCTTCGAACGCTTCCGCACGCGATCTACAAAGGGTATGTAGATGCACTCCTTTATGCTCGTTGCTAGATGACTCCTTAGATTGATCTTGGTGAAGCGTAGGAAATTTTTTGAATTCTGCTACGTTCTCCAACAACATAATCTACTCCTCTTCAGGGAATTTACTGACCCGGTTCACAAGTAGCATACCCTTAACCTATAATAGCTTAAACAACTCTTTATACGAGGAGGAAAGGTGGCAGCATGGGAGAGCGGCGTTGCAAAGACCGAGCTACATGGAGCTCGTTTAATAAAAATCAAAATATATTTAGAAGTTTCAAAAAATATCAATTTTTTCCTAAAAATACATATCTATATTCTTCAAATTTGTATAATAATACATCAAGTTATTTGATTATTTGCATGCTACACAAAAAAGACAAGTACCTGACCCAAATACAACAAAGAAAAAGCCTGTTTTAATCTGTGTATTTGTCTTTTTTGTGTAGATTGCATATGAATACGTATGTTTATGAAATTTTGTACATGTATACTACTACTATATGTCTACATGTATAATTTTTTTCTGGATTTTTTAAGGTGTAGAAAAAGGTGTTTTATCTGAAAAAAAAACATAAAGGGCTCTATTGAGCCCGGCCTTTGCTTGCACTTTTCGGGCAGCAGGGCACCTAAAGCAAGAAGGCGATGAACTTTGCTATATGGAGTAAATGACAGCCCTGCTCCAAAACAAAACTGGCTTAGCCGATTTTAAACCATCTTTTTGGTTCTCTATTAAACTGAAATGTGTTCACCATGAAACCTCGCACTGGTGTGAGATTGCAATTGTTCAGCAGGTGTCATGATTCGTATATTATTTATAATGATTACAAGTATTATATATTATCAGTGATTTGATTTGAAGCCGTCATTTTTATAATCCCATTGCAACGCACGGACCTTTTTGCTATTTCCTCTGTCACAAAATACAAGACTTTCCTAACACTCATAGTTTTTTTTCCAACACAAACACTATTATGCAGGAGTCTTCTTTCAGAAAGGAGAGGTGACACTGCCAGGGCTGGGTCTTTGCCTGCCCAAAGTTCTTTGTAAACTCCTTTATGATGCCGATGAAGCAGACATGTTTTCCTTCCAGGAAATCGTGAGAATGCATATCAGTGCACCAAAAGCACCAGCCATATAACAAGAGCAATTTCAATCCCATGAATTTCCGTTTCACGACAAAACTTGGTCCCATCAATTTCAGTCTCACCACAAAACCGTTGCAACATTCAGACAAACTCACCACACGCTACATTCAAATGGATTCATCACGCAACAAACTGCTAACTTATTCCAACAACTTGAAGCTATTTTCCCCTCATAACTCAGAGAACAATGCCGCCACTAGTTAAGCCGATTCCGACTTGGTGTACATCCTAATGGCGACAGCCAGGCCAAGAATGGCCAAGGGGACTAGGAACTGGAGGATCTTGATGATGAACTCGGGAGTCTTGTCTTGGTTGTAGTGTGGTTGCTTTGGCGGAGTGTACTTCGTCCGGGCAGGTATCGTGGTCGTGTCCATGTCGCCGACGTAGTACTCGTCAAGCATTGCACGGGCAGTGGTGCTGTGCCCGACATCCTCAAAGTCATCGGTTGCGTCCTTGCCTGTGAAAAGGCCCATGTGTTAATGCAAATTATTAGGCTATAAATCACAAGTTCACATCCTCTACAAGCATGGCATGGCAAGAAGGCATTACCAGTCGAGGACAACAGAACATCATCACCTCCAGGGTGATCCTCCAAAAACTTGGTCACATCGTATACCTTAACATTAGAACAGTGTCAGTGATTGTTTTTCTCAAGAAGGGACAAAATTTAGAACCATTCTCCTCTAAAAAAAAAATTATAACCATTCTATGCCTCACTACTGACATAAAAGTAACAACGTTAATTAAAGAGCATTGCCACATTGCTCCTGCCATGCATAACAAGTACTCCCTCCGTTCCGAAATATAAGTCTTTCTAGAGATTGTAACAAATGACTACATACGGAGCAAAATGAGTGAATCTACACTCTAAAATATGTCTACATACACCCGTATGTTGTAGTCCATTTGAAATGTCTAAAAAGACTTATATTTAGGAACGGAGGGAGTACAAGAAGAAAGCAGCCCTTTCAACATGAATAAAGGCTAATCAAATCCGTATTTATGAAATAATAAGCCTGCTTGTAGAGAACGTTCAGGTTCCAAAGAAAGATAAACATAACTACACTACAAGGTTTGTACAAAATATGAAAAATTCACCTTAAACTACACAACTTCGCAAGGCTTAAACAAAAATAAAATGAGTTTTTTTGGGGCTAAAATAAATGTTAAATACTTTGCTTTTCATTGGTACACATGGATAAAGGGTACTGATGAACATAATTTAAAATCTTTTGCATCCTCGTATGTAAAGGCACACTGTAAGATGATATCTTAAGCCAAGACCTAAGTGTTGTTACTGTAAAGGCAGGTTTTTTGGATGCATAAAACATGCAAAAAAAAAAACAATGACAAAAGATTCAGAGTTATGTCCAGAACTCAGATGGAGAATTGGAAAAAGTCAACAAAGTGATTCTTACGGATGTAAAATATAGTCTAGAGAATGGAGAATGAATCTCAATTGGTCTGAGACCTGGGGGTTTAGTTCTCATCTGAAAGACTGAAATTTCGTGGCAACTATGGAACAAGCTTGAGAAACAAACGATGCGCCAAAATATCATCTAATCACCGGTAAGTAACCTTTTGTTTTTTTCCTAGAAAGGGGAACATAACACTCAAGAACCAAACATGCAACTATTTTTACATAGCAAAAGGTAATAACTAGTAAATCTATGGTAACCAAAAGGGCAAATCTTTTTTGCCTACGAGGTTGAGCAGGATCAACTAGAAGAAGGTTGCACGGCCATATAAACGCAATTTATCGGTTCCGACCTTGTGTGCTGGTCTGGGCCGTGGTTGTATGGGTACTCTGGCTTTATGGATATCAAAGCGGGGTGAAAGCCTAGTTTCTTCTGACCACCATCAGAAAATTATACGCACTCGCTAAAAGTGTTATAAAACGGGATACAGTACTCAGTAATTTATCGGATCCGACCGGGCGAAATTCTAGAAGTAAAGCAGAGAGTGTAATCTCTCGGACCAATTCACAATTCAAAGAGTTACCAACTCCTATCTGGATATTGATCCCAGGAATCGCTCGACATGTACTAAACCAAACTGATTCTTTTTCAAGATAACCAATAACTCAAGTAATAGTCCGACGGTATGGGCAGATCTGCCGGCTGATGTACTCTAATCGCTACCAGGCCAGCACGTAACATGCATCAATTGCTTAGCCAAATGCTTTGGCAAATCGATGAGGGCATGTTGTGCTGCAAGTTACCAGTATCGCGACCCTCCGAGAGAAAGAAAGAGATACTGAATCTTGGCGTAACAATAATCGCAAGGGAACAATCAGGAGGGCCAGGGGGAGAAGATGTGTGCGTATACCTTGCCGGCGATGATGAGCCAGCAGTCGTCCTTGGTGTTGTGCTTGGACACCTCCTCCAGGGTCAGCGCCGCCTTGGACATCTTCCTCCTGCTTATCCTCTGCCTGGTTGAGTTGATACGAGACTAGGATTCGCAGCCGCAGATCCGCAAGACCTCAAGCTGCTGCTGCTGCTACCTGAGAAGAATCCGGCAGGGAAAGGTGGGTGGCGATGCGATGTGAATCTGGCTGGGGGATACGATTGCGTTTCTCTCCTTTATATAAAATCGCGAGGAGACGAGAGGAAGCGCTCGGCAACAACCACAAGTCCAACTCCACCCGAATTGCGTTTCTTCCTCTCGTGTTGTTCTTGGCGTCCCGTTCCGACTCCACCTACCCAAAGGTGGCCATCTGGGCTGGGCCAGGCAGGCCGGCACGTTAGCCCACGTGCCGGCACAGCACGGCCTGTTTACTTTATTTTTTCTATTTTTCGGATTTATTTTTGTATATTAGCCTCAAAATCAGCACAGTAGGCCCAAAACAGCTCAAAATCAGACGGCCAGATGGGCTCATTGTGCTGGTGGGCCGGCCTGTTTCCTTGCTATGACCTGGCTGAGCCAGGGAGCACAACACGCGTATCGGCGCGACCCGGGCCGTGTAGTTAGCGTGCCTGGCCCATATAACCCTGGTCGGGGCATGTCGTGCCAGCCCTTCTGGCTAGATTTGCACCCAACTAGACGAACCAAACTCTTTGTGTGGGACTGGATCTGTTATATTATATAAAGGTTCATTAGAAGTGCCTCAAAAAAGTTCTATAAGAAGTACAAAGCACCTTAAACATAATAAAAAAAATACATTGAGGACCTTGTGCCACCGAACGAGCATTACCGCCCTGAACGAGCCGCCAACGCGTTGTTGTTGTTGTTGCCACATACCTATCTGAGTCGGCTTGACCTTATTGAGAATAGTCAAGAAGTCTCCATGCACGTGCTCCGAGGGAACAATGTCCCAAAGTCGGAGTTGTCGTCATTAAACCCTTGAATCAATCGTGTGCCCTCAAACAGTCATTAGGGCATGCATTGATTTCACCACGTCTAATGCAAGAGGGCACACAATCTTCTTGGCTTCGTAACTAGTCTTAGGCAACTTATTGTCCTTTGGCAAAACCTTTGCAAGGTATTTCAACCAATATGTCAATGCTTTTGTCGGCTCAATTATGTGTTACCTTCTTCTTTAGAATTATTAGTGTGACCGCAAGGAGTGTGTGCTTTTATTTGCTACCGGGATACACAGGAGTTTGTAAGTCCACCGACAATTGCTCAAACTTTTCTGCCTCCTTTGCATTACCATCTTGCACCACTTGATCATGCACGTCACCCAACATCTCACTCATACTTTCGCTATCTTCCCTTTCGTCATTTGTATCTTCTGAATTTCACTCATCTTCCTCTCACCCATTACATGTGTGTTGTCACACTCTCTTCATCCTCAACATGATATGTGCCACTGTTATTGTTACGTCTCTAACGTATCTATAAATTTTTATTGTTCCATGCTGTTATATTATCAATCTTAAATGTTTTATATACATTTATTACCAACTTTATATCAATTTTTGAGACTAACCTATTGACATAGTGCCGAGAGCCAGTTGTTGTTTTTTGCTTGTTTTTTACTTTGCAGAATATCAATATCAAACGGAGTCCAAATGCCACGAAACTTTGTGGAGATTTTTTCTGCCCAGAAGACACCCAGTGAGCCCAAGAGGTGCGCCAGAGGAGGCCAGTGAGGCCCACTAGGCACTAGGGCGCGCCAGAGGCAATGGGAAGTTGAGCCAACGGGAAGCTTCTCCACCGATCTCCGACTCTATAAATAGCACAATGTTCCAGAAACCCTAAGGGAATCGACGAAAAATTGTTTCAGCCGCCGCAAGTTCCAGAACCATGTGATCCAATCTAGAGGCCTTTTCCGGCACTCTGCCGGAGGGGGGGGACGATTACGGAGGGTTTCATCATCCTCACTGGTGCTCCTCCGATGATGCGTGAGTAGTTTAACACAGACTTACGGGTTCATAGTTAGTAGCTAGATGACTTCTTCTCTCTTTTTGATTTTCAACATAATGTTCTTGGACATCTATTTGACGTAACTCTTTTTTGCGGAGTGTTTGTTAGGATCCAATGAATTGTGAGTTTATGATCAGATCTATCCATACATGATTATTATAGCCTCGTATTTCTTCTTTGATATTTTGGTTTGGCCAACTAGATTGATTTATCTTGCCATGGGAAGAGGTGCTTTGTAATGGGTTTGATCTTGCGGTGCTCAATGTCGGTGTCAAAACCGGCATATCTCGAGTAGGGGGGCCCAAGCTATGCATCTAAGGACCGATGGTAACAGGATACCGGGACGCGTTGTTTACCCAGGTTCAGGCCCTCTCGATCAAGGCAATACCCTACTTCCTACTAGATTGATCTTGATGAATATGATTACAAGAGTTAATCTACCTCGAGATCGTAATGGCTAAACCCTAAGGCTTATATACACGCCGGAGGGGGCTAGGGTTACAAAGGTGACTTGGGGAGGAAGTAATAGCTACATCCGGACATCATGCCTGCCTTTCTACATACATAGGAGTCCTGACCGAATACGGGGGAAGGTCTTCTACTTCTATCTTCGTAGCCCAGCAGTACGGCCCATCTTCATCGACCCGGACCCCTGAGGACCCATGAATCCAGGACCCCCTCAGTAGCCCCCGGACTTGCCTTCAAGGACGAGATTGTGTCCGGCTTCATGTATTCGGTCTTGCAAGGTGAGTCCTTCTAGATGATAGTTCGGCTTCATTTAATATTGTATCCCATCGATTCCTCGCCGCCGCCGCCTTTGCCTCCATGTGTCCAACGAATGCGATCCGTCTGGGTATTTTTGCAATTACCCCCTTGACTTTGTAGGGAAGGCGCCCATATAAGACTAGATCTCAGATGCCATTCCATTCCATTCCACGCGGAAAAATCCCTAGTGCCTGCAAAAAATCTTCAAACATGGCCGGCATTCCCAGCTCTTCATCGCGCCCTCACGGCCCCCGAACGGTTGATTGGGAAATTTGCTCCATATCCCATGCACATTTGAGAAAGCTTCAAGCGCATGGATATCCCCCTCCCGAGGATCTAGTCCCTGTCCAGGCCGGATTAACTTCCATCGACAATCAAGCCCTAGCAGAGAGTTTTCCCAACCCCTCCAGCGGAGAGCGGGTATGTTTTGTCTCCTTCCTTCTAAGAGGCATAGGATTTCCCATCCACCCCTTTCTTAGGGGGCTCTTGGAGTTCTATGGTCTTCAACTACATGATCTCACGCCGGGGTCTATCCTGCACATTGCGGGATTCGTGCTTTATGCGAACTATTTCTGGGGCTGCGAGCCTCATTTTGAGCTGTGGCGGAAGTTCTTCTGCCTTGTCCCTTGCTCCGAGGCGGGATCCATATTTGAGGTTGGAGGCGCCGAAGTATGGCGCATAGCAGGGACAGGCTATATGTCCGGCACTCCTAAGAAGGCATCCGAAGAGTGGCCTTTGGACTGGTTTTATATCGAGGACGTTGCCTTGCCAGATCCAGTTCGGCAAGGTTACCCCAAATATTTCAGTGCTCCTCCAAAGAAGCTTTTCAACTGGCGTCCCCGCAGTCCCACAGAAGAAGAGAGTGCGGAGGTCAAAAGACTGGCCAGCAGGATCAGATTGCTTGCCAGTTCCGGGCTGTCAACAATTGAAGTGATGGCGATCTCAATAAAGCGATGCGTGCGGCCGCTCCAAGCTAGAGGATTTCCTATGTGGCATTATAATGGCCAGGATGATGCCTCACGCTGCTTATGCCTGGGTCCGGACGACCCTGCCGCTCTAGCCGCCATCCTAGAGGGTCTTTACAAGGGAGAGAAGCAAGACTTTCTTCGCTTGAGGTGCCGGGAGGGTTTCTCTATGTACAGTCCTCCTGACTGGGTAAGTCTTTCTCTTGACCGCTATTTTCGCCCGTTTTTTATTGTATGATGTATGGACCGAACTGAATTCGGTTATTCCCAATAGGAGTGGAGGAAGGTGGTCGAGGGGATTAATAGTCCCGACCCACAGCCAGAGGGCCACTTCGGAAACGCGGGCCCTGGATACAATGAAGATCCGGACAAAGGCATAGAGCTAGAAGATGGAGTCTTCTATCAAGCTAGCCGTGACAGCGTCGTGGTGGCTATTATAGCCGATTATGTCGGCCTCATTCCTTCCTCTCACGTAAGTACCTAGGACCTACTTCTTTAAAGAGAAGATTCCCAACACGCCTTACCCATCGCATTTTTATGCTCAAAAGGGGCGGCGCTCCTCACGCCGAACTGTGCGAAGACCGTCATCCCAAAGGGCGACACCTGCATCCGGTGACGCTTCGAAGCGAAAGAGAACCGTGAACACCACCGAACCTTCAAAGAGGTATGTTTGTTTTAACATATACTGGGTGATGAAGCCGGTATTACAACCTTCTGCCTTGTTTTTCCTTTTAGGAGGAACATACACCGGACTGTGTCTGGAAATCCTGCAGATCAAGCTCCGACCAATCCGGCATCCGGCCCGTGTACGAGGACAAGGGTCAATGCAGATGCAGCGCCGAATTGTCCTCTTCAAGAGGATTCAGACGAAATGTCCGTCACTAATTCCGAAGTGGAGGTCGCGATGGTTCACCGGCGGTGAAAAGCATCCATGCGTGACCCAACCTTTTCTGAGGAGGTGTTTAACGCCCTCAGTTCTGCGGATGCTTATATCCGAGCCGCTCAAGACGGACTCGCTAGAGCCACTCACCAGCTTTCAAAGGATACGCGTGTAATGCCCAGTATGTGACTATGTCTCCCACGTGTCGAGGCACGACTTAAAGACATAATCACATACTAGAATGATCTCAAGTATGGTATCTTTGCACAACTCATGTAAAAGGAGGGATGAAAGTGTAAAATAGTAGTTGGCTTACACTTGCCACGTCACACAATGAAATACATTAACATACATCATCCGAATAACATCAGAGTCCGACTACGGACGAAATCAAAACGAAAGATACCATAAAACATCACAAGGTCCCGATCATCCTAGTAAGAGCCCTACCGATCCTCGGGATAAGACACATAGTAACGTCCACGCTCTTCATCGAACTCCCAATATAGCTCTGAACCACCACCTGTGTAGTTCTCAACGGTACCTGCATCTGGTGTTGTGTTGAATCTGTGAGCCACAGAGGACTCAGCAATCCCATTCTCGAGTAGCAATACTATCAAAGCCTTAGGTGTGGAAAAGGCTTAAAACAAGGTTGTAGCAGCATTAAGCACTAACTTACGAGTTTAGAGCGAGAAGAGAACAAGTGCCAAAGATCGCCAAGTTGATCACGAAGTGATCCTAACTACTCACGCTCAAACATAACCCCACCGTGTTCACTTCCCGAACCCTTTTGGAAAGAGACCATCACGGTTACTCACGCAGGTAGTGTATTTAAGAACATGGTGTCAAGTTATTTACAACCGGATATTAACAAATTACCATCTACCACATAACCGCGGGCACGGCTTTCGAAAGATCAAACCCTGTAGGGGTGTCCCAACTTAGCCCATCACAAGCTCACGATCTGCGGAGTCGCAACTCCAAGGTGGGAAGACCCGAGTATTCTCGGAATCCCGTGCTCAAGATATTCAGACAAAGGTAAAAGTAATCCAGCAAGACCTCCCGGCGTGCCGACACCCTGATAGTAGCTGCGTGTATCTAGTCTCAGGCCACGACCGGATGGGACAAGCTACGGGTGTATACCAGCCCTTGAGTTTCCCCGAGGTGACCCCCCAGCACGCCCAGTTTGGACCAACACTCATGAGGAGCACTGGCCCGGGTTGTTAATTAAGAACTCGGGTTTGCAACGCCCTATGCAAGTTTTAGTTATTAGGCAAATGTAAAAGCAATGTTGGGCCTTGCTGGAAAAGCTTTAGCGCTAAGCGGGTTATCGAGGGGGGCCCATAAACCCCAACCATGTTAGGGACGCAAAATCAAGAAACATAACACCGGTTTAACGGTTCCAAGGGTGGCATGAGTGGAACAAAACACCAAGCAAGAGGCTTAGCCTTCCACCCATTACCAATATATAGATGATTTAGTTTAACAGATTATATATTGTGATATCCCAACAATAACTTTATCACGAAGCAAGAATCTTCAAATCTTTACATGCAACTAACAACGCTATAAGAGGGGCTGAGCGATGCTTACGTAGCGAAAAAATTGTTTGCTAGGTGGGTGGTTAGAGTGTTTCATGGCAACAATAGGAGGGCTGACAAACAGACATAGGCATCGATGCAATATCTAAAGAGCGAGACATCTAGCATAGGCAAAGATAGTAGTGATATCTGGGTATGGTCATCTTGCTTGTTGATTCCACGTAGGGATCGTAACCTTGCTCCTCAAACTCAGCCTCGGTAGGAACCTCGTACTCCGAATCGGCTCCCGGCTCTACCCAACACAAGAACACAACAACGACACAATATCAAACACGGTGCAATGCACAATCAACATCATGCAAGTCATAACAAGGGATGCGAGTATGATGTGCGTATGCATGCGGATACTCTTGAGCCTAAGGAGAAGATGGTGGAAAAGGCCTTATCTTGGGAAACCAAGCAAGCCACTGGATAGAGGGGAAAATTTCGGTTGAAATCGATATAAATATCACTGGAAACGGACGCACGGTTTGCAAATGGCAAGCAAAACAATATTCACGCAAAACTGCAGTTTACAGCAACATGGCATCTTTGGAGCAAGAAATAATTATGCTACATCACTCAAACATAGAGACGAAGGGCATGGAGGTGAAATAGACATGATACTTAACAAGCATGAACTTAGAACACACCCAAAAACCTACTGGAACACAATTAACCAAGCATGGCAAGTTGCAATAAATTTACAGAATTCTCAGACTTAGTGAAAATTACAAGGCATGGCAGAATTACAACGGATAGGCATGTTTACAAGCTTGTGCAACTCAACTCAAAGCATGGCATGGCAAGTTAAGGTAACACACAACAAAAAGACATATTTGAGAAGCTACTCAAAGCAAGAACATGCTTATAGGATGCTTGGAACACTAGCTACACTCGTGGCAAAACTGAACTTGTTGATAACATGCTGACAACTACATTTTATAGTCACTTGAGAGCATGAAAACAACAAGTTACAACAATCCATCATGCAAACAAAGGCATGGTAATGACATACATAACATGCTCTTCAAGAATAACCACATGGCTACTTCTAAAACATACTAGAACATGTCCCAAACACCATGGCAAAAGTGCAAAAGTTTATCCAGACTTAGAAAAATATGGACATGCTGACAGATAAATTTTATAGCCACTTGAGGGCCTCATAATAACAATCTACAGCATGGCATCATGGCACACAAGTGCATGGATAGCTAGAGCATGACATATACTTCAAGGAACATCCACTGGACAACCCTAAACATGCACAACAAAGCAGTTGCATCAAGGATACATGTCATAAAAATTACCAGATTCACACTAGCAGAAATTTATAAACATGATGACATGTTAGCAAGCTTGTTGCACTCATATCAAGACATATCATGGTATGAAAATGAATCTATCATGTAGAGCACATACTTAAGAGCAAAACTCATGTTGACACCTAACTCATATGACACATGGATGAATATGCACAAGCAAGACAAAACATGATCTCATAACAAGTGCAGAAACTTATCAGCCAAATGCACTTTTGCAATAGAGATAAACATGGAAATATGACACCTAACATGAATGCTACAGCAACCATCATGTAGAGCATTTCACAACGAAGATCTGGACATATCATTCATTCCATTCGGACCAACGTGCACAAAGTTATTAGCTCACGAACATGGCAACAAATTTACACAGACAACAAGTTACAGCAACATGCACTCTTTCCATGAAGATTAAGTCAACAAGATGAACTCTAACATGCATGAAACTGATACTAACATGTAGAGCACGACGAGACGAACATTTTGACATATCATACGCGCAAAACGGAGCTACGAGCACGAAGTTATCACATGGTGAAGAAGGCAACAAATTTACACATCCGGGGACTTAGTGGAAATTTATACCTCCGAAAAAGTGAACGGGGCGGATTCGTGCGGGACGGGGAGATCCGGCTCCGGGGGCGGGCGTTGGTTGGCGGAATGGGTGGATCTCGTCCACCCGGATCCAGATCCGGGGCGGCTCGCCGGAGCTTGGCCGGAGGCGGTGGCTGGCCGGCGGCGGGGCTGCGGACGACGCCTGGCGGCGGGGCGCGCCGGCGGGGAGGAGGAGGCGGATGGGGCCGGGGCCGGTCGGGGCGGCGCGGGCGGCGGCGACCTGAGGTGGCGCGGGCGGCAGCGCGGTCGGGATCCGGCGGCGGGGCAAAGTGGGCCGCGGGGGCCGGCCTCGGGCCGGGCGGGCCTCGACGGCGCACGGCGGCGGGAAGCCCGGCGATGACACGTGGCGGCAGTGGAGTGGAGGAGGCGGCGGCGGACACGTCCGGCGGCGGACAGAGGAGCTCGGGACTAGGGTTTTGACCGAAATTTTGGGGGAGGGGGCTAATTTATAGATTCTGGGAGCTAGGAAGGTCCAAATGCGGAGCGGTTTTCGTCCACACGTTCACGATCCGACGACCGAGTGGTTGTGTTGAGTTGGTGGGCTGTTGTGGAGGGGCTCTTGGGCCAAAAGAAGAGAAGCTTTTAACCCACTAGGTTAACCGTTGGAGTATCAAACGATCTCCAAACGCGATAAAACTTGACAGGCGGCCTACACATACTAAAACAACAACGCACGACAAGTCTCACCTCATTCCGGGAACGTTACACGACCACACACGAAAGAAGGACTCGGGGGTGCCACGGGCACGTGTGTGAGTGTCGAAACTCGAAACGGACAACGGGAAGAGACGAGTATGACCGGGTGCAAGTGGGAACACGAATGCAATGCAATGCACATGATAACATGACATGAATGAAATGCAAACACGCACGCGACAAAACGAAGAAACCTGAAATGAAAGAAGAGCCAAGAATGGAATTGATGAAGTCAACGTTTCATATATTGCCGTAAACAGAAGGTATCACATATGGGGTGTTACAATGCGGGTGAGTGATAATTTAGTGTTCCCATGCCAGTAGCCCCCGAGACTTAAAGCAGTTGGTCCAACTGATTTGAGGATCGTTGTGTTTTGCATGCGCTCTAAGAAAAGAAATTATCCTATCCAAGGAGCTGGACGAATGCTGGGCCCAGCTGACGATTGTCACCACCGAATTGGAGAATTCAAAGAAATCTGAAAAGGATACTGGTGGTAAGAACAATAGTGTCCTAGCAGTATGATATTTGTGCCAATCAATAGTCTCTAAGTACATATTGGTTTAAAATGCAGCAACAGGGTCGGCCGACAAATGGGAGAAGAAGCTAAGGGCTGCTCTGGCGGATAAAAAATATGCCGAAGATGAAACGACCGCTGGGAAACGCGTATTGACACAAGCCATACATAAAAGAAACCAAGCGCAGGATAAAAATGTCAGGCTACAACAGGAGCTAAAGGACGTAAGAGCCCAACTCTCAGATGCCTTGGAAGAGAACCGGAAGCTTAAAGGCGGCATATTCAGTATGTCCTTAAACCTAGCTCTCCTTATAATCCCTTATTTTCAACGTTCTTCATAGAACTATTCCTGCAGGTTTATTAAATGGGCAGCCCGAAGGGGAAGAGTCCGGTTTTCAAGGCGACGTGATGCAAGAGCTTTCTAGAGTACACGAGCAAGCTCGGAAGGCCATGAAGAATATGGCCAAGGCTTTATGGCCGGGCAATTCCCCTCCAGAAACTATCGAGGACTTGGCGAAGTTGTTCAAAGGGGCTCGACGCCGCTTCGAACTATGGAAAGCGTCGGCATGTCGCATGGGTGGTCGAGAAGCCTCGGCCATGGCGAAGACACGCTACACCAGCCTTGATCTGAATCATATGGCCCGCGTGGTACCTCGAGGATCGGATGGACAAGAAATTCCCATGAGCTTGGTATATGACCAAGTGAAGATAACTGCCAAGTTTTCCCAACAGGACTGTAAACTAGACAGCCTTATAGAGGGAATAGAGAAAGAGTAGTTGTTTGATTCTATGTATCGATGTACTTTAACATCAAACTTATCTCAGGACGAAATTATAAAAAGATTGTCATGGCCAACCTTCCTCTTTAACCTCCATAAACCCAAAGGCTTGAGTGTTTCCGAATACTATACCTGTGGTAAACACGTGGTATGTTCGGAAACCAGGCAATCCGGTCATAGTTGCTTGAACAGACAAACTGTGTTCTGGGAGTTATGTTAATTACTATTTAACGTAAGAAACATCTTCCGGAGAGAATAGTTCTGTTAAGGGTTCCTTTCCTTGGGTCAGCACGCGTACACATGCGTGCTTAGGCTTTTGATCCTTTAGGAAAGATTGCAGGATGCCATATCCTATGATAGTTTAAAGTGTATGCATTAAAATCAATATGTCATTCATTTGCCGACCAATTATTCCCTTAAGAACGCTAGCTTTTGACTTCACCCAGTCTGAGGTACAGGTCCGGATTACCCGGTTGTAACAATCGCAGAGGTGCTCCCTTTACACCCTAGCCGAACAACCGGGAACATAGGGGTAAGCACAGGAGCCAGGCAACCCAGCTTGGCCAAAACTTAAGTCATAGTGGTGCATATAATGGCAAGGAAGGACTGTAAAAACAGACGACATTACAAGCAAGAAGCTTTTTTGATAATGGGCTTCGTCAAAGAATCCCCCAAGTATATTTGAGGTAGATACATTCAAAGATGTGCTATCATGTGGTAGTTCGGGTGAGCCGAATACTTACCATTGAAAGGGAAAGTAAAAAAAAGGAAGAGGAGAAAAAATAAAAATAAAAAAATAAAACCTAACTTAAAAGGAGGAGCAAATGCTACCGAACTATCCATAGAATCGTCGGAGCCTGGCAGCGTTCCACAGGTTCGGCTCCAGGCGGTTGTCTTGCGCATTCCGAAGGTGATAGGCTCCACAAGTGAGTACTTTGTCGATAATGAAGGGGCCCGCCCATTTTGGTTTGAGCTTGTCCTTTTTCTTCTCCAGGAGGCGTAAAACAAGTTCGCCGACATTATATGTCTTAGCCCGCACTTCTCTGCTCTCGTACCGCCTGGCCTGTTGTTGAAAAAATGCGAAACGGGCCTGCATTGTATCGCGCTCCTCTTCAAGTCCATCTAGGACGTCCTGCCGATATAGCTCGGCATCTCTCTCTTCGTACATGCGCACTCGAGGTGAGTCATGAATAATGTCGCAGGGCAGAACAGCCTCTGCGCCGTACACCATGAAAAAAATGTGTGTATCCGGTCGTCCGATTGGGTGTGGTCCACAGCCCCCAGAGTACGGAGTCAAGCTCTTTGGCCCAGTGTTTATCAGACTCCCGTAGGGAGCGCACTAGTCGGGGTTTAATGCCGCTCATTATCAGACCATTGGCTCTTTCGACTTGACCGTTTGTTTGAGGATGGTACACGGAGGCATAATCAAGTTTAATGCCTAACTTTGCGCACCAATTTTTTACCTCATCAGCTGTAAAGTTGGAGCCATTATATGTGATAATACTGTGCGGGACACCATAACGGTGTGCGGGACACCATAACGGTGTACCACACCGAATATGAAATATATCACCGGCCCTGCCTCAGTTGTTTTTACTGGCTTGGCTTCTATCCATTTGGTGAATTTATCGACCATCACCAACAAATATTTATTTTTATGGCCTCCCCCTTTAAGAGGTCCGACCATATCAAGCCCCCAGACTGCAAAAGGACAGGTAATGGGGATGGTTCTCGAAGCAGTGGGAGGCATGTGACTTTTATTTGCAAAGAGCTGTCAGCCAACGCAATGTTGGACTAAGGTCTGGGCATCTGCTCGGGGAGTTGGCCAGAAAAAGACAGCTCGAAAAGCTTTGCTCACGAGCGCCCGGGCTGCGGCGTGATGGCCGCCCATTCCAGTATGTATTTCAGTGAGAAGTTGCCATCCCTCCTCTTTAGAAATGCACCTTTGGAGAACACCGGTAGTGCTTTTCTTATACAATTCACCTTAGTGAACTTTGTAGGCTTTAGAATGCCGGATTATGCGGCGGGCCTCATTTCGGTCATCGGGGAGCTCCTGCCTATTAAGGTAAGCTAAGAAGGGCTATGTACAGGGGGCTATGATAGCCATGATCTCGTGAGCCGAAGAAGTTATCTCCACGTACCTGATGACGTCTGGGCTAAGTTCGGCTGGGAGTGTGTTCGGATCCGGATTATTATCGCCGCTCTCATCCTGCCATGTTACTGATGGCTTAAACAGCCTTTCCACGAAGGTGTTAGGCGGGATTGGGCCGCGTTTAATGCCCATACGAGCGAGTATATCCGCCGTCTGGTTATTATCCCGGGCTACATGATGGAATTCCAACCCCTCAAATTGAGCCGATATTTCCAATATGGCATTGCAATAAGCTGCCATCTTCGAATTCTTCGCGTCAAAGTCTCTGTTTATTTGAGATATAGAGAGGTTTGAGTCTCCACGTACCTCGAGGTGTTGTATGCCCATGGATACAGCTAGGCGGAGACCATGCAATAGTGCCTCGTATTCGACTGCATTGTTCGAGTCCATGTACATGATTTGTAGTATGTACCGGACTATATCCCCTGTTGGAGATATCAAGATAACATGGGCCCCCAATCCGGCTAGCATTTTTGAACCGTCGGAGTACATTGTCCAGTGGGAATGTGAGCCGTACTATTTAGGGAGTTCGGCTCCGGTCCATTCTGCGACGAAGTCAGCCAACACCTGGGATTTAATAGTCCGGCGTGGCTTATATGATATTTCGAACGGTAAGATCTCTATGGCCCATTTGGCTATGTGTCCAGTGGTGTCTTTATTGTTAATAATATCATTAAGTGGTACTTCGGATGCCACTGTGATTGAACACTCTTGAAAGTAGTGTCGAAGTTTCCGGGATGACATGAAGACCGCATAGGCAATTTTCTGATAGTGGGGGTACCGTGATTTGCATAGTGTGAGAACCTTAGATACGTAGTATACGGGCTTTTGAATGGGGAACTTATGTCCCTCTTCGGCTCGTTCGACGATGAGCTGATGGGCCTCTAACCCCTCGTTGGTTACCCCAAGTGGAAGGTGTGAGATGCAGTGTTGTGGAAGTTTTTCCCTTAGGAAAGATGCCAAGGATCGAATCCCCAGAGACTCCTAGGTTCAACAAGTAGGTGTCAACTGCTAACGGCGCCAGATATTAGCAATCAACGTGGACCTGCACACAGATACAAATAACTTTGCTCCCAACGAGTACAGAGAGGTTGTCAATCCCTCCGGCCTTGTAGTTCACAAAGGATTAAACGCAAATGATAGTAGTGATAGATAATGTTTGCAATAGTAAGTAAAAGCGAAAAGTAAATAGCGGATGTGATCAATGATGGTAATATGGACTGGAGTCTCATGATGTTCACTAGTGATGTCTCTCTCCCAAAAGACGATAAAACAGCTATGTGAGGTAAACGAATTACAGCTGGGCAATTGACAGGACCACGAACGCAAACCAATGCTGACTACATTGCAAGAAAGGTTGAGGTTCAAAGCATGGGTGGTACGCCAAAGTAAGTAGACCAAAATCCATCAATATCTACTACTAATCATCCACCTTGAGATATCTATCCAGAACATCTCGCTGGTATTAAGTTGCGAGCCCCACCCATAGTGTAAACTCAAAGCAACAGACAACTGCATTAAAAGAACTTTGCGTAAAGTAAACAATCCTTGCACCCGCGGGCACAAGCACCATTGTTTTCCCCCTTGTGGCAACAGCACATCCCCTAGACTCATGTTTCTGTCACTCAAGCTAGTCATCGAGGGGCATGAACCCACAATCAAGCATAACGTTCCTTCTTGGAGTCACTACGTATTACTTGGCCAAAGCAATAAATAACAACGGAGAACATGCAAGAATTACTTATGAACATAAATATAAAAGAGGTAGATCAAATATATTACTCAATCACAATCTGAACATAATCTCATAATCCATCGGATCCCAGCAAACTCATCATAGCAACAACATAAGGATTACATATGTGCCTCGATCATGTAGGGCAGCTCACGAGGACTAATTAGTGAAGCACAAGAACGGGAGGAGAACATCACATAGCTACTGGTCATGGACTCATGGTCCAAGGGAGACTACTCACAACTCATCCGGGAGGCGTCCATGGTGGTGGAGAAGCTCCCGATGGTGATCCTCCCCTCCGGCAGGGTGCCGGGAAGAGTTCTCCTGGTGCTCCCGATCTTGGAAGCGGCGGCGGCGGCGGAATAGAGATTAGATCGCTAAAAGAGTTCCCGTCCCGAGGGTTTCGAAGGACGCTCTAAATATATGCCGAAGGGGGGCACCAGACGGGGCTCGGGGGGCCCAGGCGCCCCCTCGGCGCGGCCCAGGGGGGGGCGCGCCGCTAGGGCGCCTGGGGCCCTGGTGCCCCCCCGGCTGTACTTCGGGCGCAAGGTAGGTTCTGGAACGCTGATTTTTTATATGATTTTTCTGGATTTTTCCTGACAGTTCTCGTAATGTGAAAACCTGAAATACAAAAACAGCCGAAAACAGAAACTGGCACTGGGGTGCACTGGATTAGTGGGTTAGTCCAAATATGATCAAAAGTGTATGGAAGTGTATGAATATCATAGCAATATCACCCAAAAGTGGCATGGAGCAAGCAGAAATTATAGATACGTTTTGGACGTATCAACATCCGCAAGCTTAATTCCTGCTCGTCCTCGAGTAGGTAAATGATAACAAGAATAATTTCTGTGGTGACATGCTATTAACCATATAGGACTTTTTATAGTCATCTGACAAAAGCTTACTGAGACAATGATTCTATAGTAATTAAGTTGCCTCATGAGAAAATCACAAATGACTGAAAGTTTTACAACATGACATTGAAGCATCAAAAAGATTTGCAATGAACATGATGTGCAAATATGATAAAGTGATATCTAGCTTGCCCCCTTTAGTGAAGCAAAACATAAATGCAGGGGCACCTTTAAGGTTTAAGTGATGACTAGATATAATGATTTCAAAATAAACGATATCACAATCATGCAAAAGACAATGCTACTTTGGAACAATGCATATTACACTTAGAATGACAATCATGCTCTCAGTAGTTGGTGCTTGAAGAAAGAAGGTGGATACTCGAAAATTAAAAGAATGGTTATGTGCTAGAGCTTTTTATTTTGAAAACATAGAAGCAATTTTGTCAACGGTAGTAGTACTTCATATGTGTCATGCATAAGACATCCTATAAGTTGCAAGCCTCATGCATCGAATACCAATAGTGCTCGCACCTTGTCCTAATTAGCTCGGATTTCCATGGGTTATCATTGCATTACATATGTTTCAACCAAGTGTCACAAAGGGGTACCTCTATGCCACCTGTACAAAGGTCCAAGGAGATAAATCGCATTTGATTTCTCGTTTTTGATAGATCTCAACTTGAGGACATACATACCGGGACAACATAGAAAATAGATGATGGACTCCTCTTTAATGCATAAGCATATTCTCATAAGAGATTGCGGATTAATGTCCAAGCTAAAACTTCCACCATGATGCATGGCTTTGGTTGGCGGCCCAATGTTCTTCTCTAACAACATGCATACTCAATCAACCCATGGCAAATCACCCTTACTTCAGACAAGACGAACATGCATAGCAACTCACATGATATTCAACAAAAGTGTGACAGTTGATGGCGTCCCCAGAAACATGGTTACCGCTCAGCAAGCAACTTATAAGAAATAAGATACATAGGCAACATATTCTTTACCACAATAGTTTTTAAGCTACTTTCCCATGAGCTATGTATTGCAAAGTTAGTCTGCTTAGTACAGGTGGAGGTTAGCAAAAGACTGGGAGCGACCAACTAAGAGAGCAATGACGGTCATAATCATGCAGAGCGACAAAGCAACATTGAATCAGGCATGGTAGTTATATCGCTACTCAGAAATAAAAGATCATCAAGGCTTGACAGACTTTCTTTACAGTCTTAAATATGCGTGAGCATACGCCAAGTCAATCAAAATAAATTCTCGAAGGAAGATATTACTAAACCATACCACATCATAGGTACACAAATCAAGTTGGTACTCCAATAACACATTGGGAATCCCCTAGCTATTTGAGACTAACCATAAGAAAACCTGAACTACTAAGCGCCATTATGCACGTAGCATCTTTGTCATAGACATATTAACCAATGCAACGGAAGCAAACTCTCTTAATAAGATAAGCATGATAATTAAAGAGAGTTCAAGCAACCAACTAAACAAAAGCTCTTTGAAAAGATAAGCATGAATACTAAGAGCAGAGCATGATAGTAGCTATTAAAAGACAAAGAACACACACAGCAAAGATAGACATGAAAATTCTATATTATGTTCTAGGTAGAGGTGGAGCATGTTTCTCTCCCACATAAAGAACGCTGAGTTCCGACTCGTTATGAAAAACTGAAAAGAAAACTAAAAGCAAGACGCTCCAAGCATAGCACTTAACACATGAAGTGATAAAAATATAGCGGAACGAAAGACGAACTGATAATGTTGATGGAGAAGGGGATGCACGGGGGCATCCCCAAGCTTAGACGCTTGAGTCTCCTTGAATATTTCTTGGGGGTGCATGGGGGCATCCCCAAGCTTGAGCGCTCGACACTCCTGAATCTTTTTATCATCTTCCCTCGCACACTTGAAAACTCCCTTCATACATAACTCATCATAATCTGATTAGCGAGGTTAGTACCCTTAATAAAATAATTATACCTTGCTAGAAATAAAGATATTCTTGAAGGTCTACTGTTTCTCAAGATTGCCAAATGGTTTTTGCAAAGAAAAAGCAAGCTCTTGGTTTGCAAAATGAAGGAAAAGCAAAACAGGACAGAATCTGTGAAAAACAGAACAACAGGTAGTAATTGATTTGTTCGGGGCACTTCTGCAACTCAAATCAAAAAACTCAGAACAGATGCACGAAAGACAATTATATAGAGAACGCTGTCAAAAAAATTCAGACCATAAAGATGATCTGGTGATTTATACGAATTTTCTATCCAAGGACAGAATCTGTTTCCTGGACAGCACCTCACAACTTTTGAACTTTCTAGCAATCAGAGGCTATACTTGGCACAAATATGAAAAGCAAAGATACAATGATGATGCTACTGTAGTAAACAACATCAAGACACAACAAAAGCAAAATATAAAAATTTATTCATGTGGGATGCCTCCCAAAAGCGCTTTCTTTTATGCCTTTAAGCTAGGCATAATGCATAGAGATCAAGTTGTATCAATTGAACCATCATCAAGATCATCAAAAAGCTCTTCAATAATACAACTAGTCTTAAGAGGACTCTCAAATAAAGGCCTCATAGAGATACTCCTAGGTAGAAGACCAAAAGGATAAAAGTCAAGGGAAGATTCATTTATAAATTTATCAAAGACAGGTGTTTCTTCCAAGGTCTTTACAGTTTCAACCCCTTTGGCAATAGATGGATTACTTTTAGAACGGGGAGCCTTTGGAACGTGAACGAACTTAGGCTCCCTCTTTGCCGAAGTTTCTACCTTTTTGGTTTTGATCGAGGAGAAGGTAGTTCCTAGGGTATCAAATATTTCCTCAATCTTGTCTATCCTAGAAGAGTCCAAGTCATGGAATTTGATGGTCTCCAAAATTTTATAAAATTGATGCATGGAGCTATCAAGTCTATTCAAATTCCCTTGGATCTTACGATCCAACTCATTTATCTTATTAATGCTTGGCATCTCTAGCTCTATCTTTTCAAGTTTTTTCATAATGTGAGCTAGGGTGATGTCCTCTCGAATGCTAACAACAGGGAGATTCCCAACAAGATTTTCAATAATACTAAGAGACTCCCAAACTGGGGCTTCTAGGAAATTCCCATTGATAGCAGTATCTAGAATAAACCTATTCCAAGAAGTAATTCCAACATAAAAATTTCTAAGCAAGATAGTAGTAGGTTGCTTCTTGGTGGCTCTTTTTTGTGAATCATTAATTCTATACCAAGCATCTTTCAAACTTTCCCCACCTCTTTGTTTAAAGGTGAGAACTTCTGCCTCGTCAAAGACAAAAGGACCCGACATAATGACAACTAAAGAACGAGATAACTGTTTTTGTGATTTTCGATAAAAGGTACTAAAGCAAAAACTGAAAGGTAAACTAACAAGACTAAAAAGCAAAGGTAAAAGATAGCATGCAACTCCCCTATCCTGAAGAGTGGAGTCCCCGGCAACGGCGCTAGAAAAACTCCTTGATGGGCCTCTAACCCCTCGTTGTTTACCCCAAGTGGAAGGTGTGAGATGCAGTGTTGTGGAAGCTTTTCCCTTAGCAAAGATGCCAAGGATCGAATCCCCAGAGACTCCTAGGTTCAACGAGTAGGTGTCAACTGCTAACGGCGCCAGATATTAGCAATCAACGTGGACCTGCACACAGATACAAATAACTTTGGTCCCAACGAGTACAGAGAGGTTGTCAATCCCTCCGGCCTTGTAGTTCACAAAGGATTAAACGCAAATGATAGTAGTGATAGATAATGTTTGCAATAGTAAGTAAAAGCGAAAAGTAAATAGCGGATGTGATCAATGATGGTAATATGGACCGGAGTCTCATGATGTTCACTAGTGATGTCTCTCTCCCAAAAGACGATAAAACATCTATGTGAGGTAAACGAATTACAGCTGGGCAATTGATAGGACCACGAACGCAAACCAATGCTGACTACATTGCAAGAAAGGTTGAGGTTCAAAGCATGGGCGGTACGCCAAAGTAAGTAGACCAAAATCCATCAATATCTACTACTAATCATCCACCTTGAGATATCTATCCAGAACATCTCGCTAGTATTAAGTTGCGAGCCCCACCCATAGTGTAAACTCAAAGCAACAGACAACTGCATTAAAAGAACTTTGCGTAAAGTAAACAATCCTTGCACCCGCGGGCACAATCACCGTTGTTTTCCCCCTTGTGGCAACAACACATCCCCTAGACTCATGTTTCTGTCACTCAAGCTAGTCATCGAGGGGCATGAACCCACAATCAAGCATAACGTTCCCTCTTGGAGTCACTACGTATTACTTGGCCAAAGCAATAAATAACAACGGAGAACATGCAAGAATTACTTATGAACATAAATATAAAAGAGGTAGATCAAATATATTACTCAATCACAATTTGAACATAATCTCATAATCCATCGGATCCCAGCAAATTCATCATAGCAACAACATAAGGATTACATATGTGCGTCGATCATGTAGGGCAGCTCACGAGGACTAATTAGTGAAGCACAAGAACGGGAGGAGAACATCACATAGCTACTGGTCATGGACTCATGGTCCAAGGGAGACTACTCACACCTCATCCGGGAGGCGTCCATGGTGGTGGAGAAGCTCCCGATGGTGATCCTCCCCTCCGGCAGGGTGTCGGGAAGAGTTCTCCTGGTGCTCCCGATCTTGGAAGCGGCGACGGCGGCAGAACAGAGATGAGATCGTGAAAAAGAGTTCCCGTCCCGAGGGTTTCGAAGGACGCTCTAAATATATGCCGAAGGGAGGCACCAGACGGGGCTCGGGTGGCCCAGGCGCCCCCCCGGCGCGGCCCGGGGGGGGGGGCACCGCCAGGGCGCCTGGGGCCCTGGTGGCCCCCCCGACTGTACTTCGGGCGCAAGGTAGGTTCTGGAACGCTGATTTTTTATATGATTTTTCTGGATTTTTCCTGACAGTTCTCGTAATATGAAAACCTGAAATACAAAAACAGCCGAAAACAGAAACTAGCACTGGGGTGCACTGGATTAGTGGGTTAGTCCAAATATGATCAAAAGTGTATGGAAGTGTATGAATATCATAGCAATATCACCCAAAAGTGGCATGGAGCAAGCAGAAATTATAGATACGTTTTGGACGTATCATGAGCACGACACTCACTACCTGGTGAGTGGCTGATATGTACAGCAACATTGGTTCGCCAACACCTGGGGCGGCTAGGATTGGGTTGCTCGCTAGTAGAGTTTTTATTTCTTCCAATCCGGCTGTGGCCACGTCCGTCCATTCGAAGTTGTCAGTGCGTCGTAGCAATATATAAATTGGCAATGCTTTCTCTCCTAACCTGGATGTGAATCGGCTCAAGGCCGCTACGTAACCTGCTAGTTTTTGCACTTGTTTGAGATCGGTTGGCGTTTTGAGCTCTGACAAGGCCCGAATTTTAGCTGGGTTAGCTTTGATTCCTCTATGGGATATAATAAACCCTAATAGCTTTCCGACCGGAATACTGAAGACGCATATTTCCGGATTGAGCCTTATGTCATATGCTCTAAGGTTATCAAATGTAAGGCGGAGATCATCCACCAATGTTTCGACGTGTTTGGTCTTAATGACTACGTCGTCAACATATGCCTCCACTGTCTTGCCAATTTATTTTTCTAAGCATGTTTGAATCATGCGTTGATATGTGGCACCAGCGTTTTTAAGTCCAAAGGGCATAGTGTTGAAACAGAAAGGACCGTACGGGGTGATAAATGTCGTTGCAGCCTGATCGGATTCCTTCATCTTTATTTGATGGTATCCGGAGTAAGCATCGAGGAAACACAACGAGTCGTGTCCGGCCGTTGCATCGATAATTTGATCGATGCGGGGTTGAGGAAAGGGATCCTTAGGGCAAGCCTTTTTTAGGTTTGTAAAATCGACACAGAGGCGTCATGATTTATCCTTCTTCGGTACCATGACTAAGTTGGCTAGCCAATCCGGATGTTTAATTTCTCTGATGAATCCGACTTCTAATAGCTTGGCTAGCTCCTCTCCCATTGCTTGTCTTTTGGGTTCGAAGAATCGTCGTAGTGATTGCTTGACAGGTTTGAACCCTTTGGTAATGTTGAGGCTGTGTTCGGCCAGCCTACGTGGGATTCCTGGCATATCTGAAGGGTGTCAAGCGAATATATCCCAATTTTCACGAAGGAAGGCACGTAACGCGCCATCTACCGATGGATCCAGATGTGCCCTGATAGACGCTGTCTTATTAGGGTCCGTTGGGTGCACTTGGGATTTTACAATTTCCTCTGCTGGCTTGAAGGAAGTAGATTTTGATCTTTTGGCAAGGATTACATCGTCCTTGTCCACCGTGGATCGTAAGGTGGTTAGTTCCTCGGCCATGAGGGCTTCGGATAATGCCTCCATGGCTAAGGATGCCGTTTTGTTTTCGGCGCGGAGTGCTCTGTCTGGATCACTTGTTACTGTGATTACTCCATTGGGCCCTGGCATTTTAAGCTTCATGTACCCATAATGGGGTATGGCTTGAAAGCGTGAAGAAGTGTCCCGTCCTAAAAGGGAGTGGTATCTGCTATTGAAGGGAACAATGTGGAAGAGCAGTTCCTCCGACCTGGAATTCTCGGATGTGCCAAATACTACATCAAACTTAATCCTTCCCGAACACCGGTGAAAGAACATGCGGTGCCCCCATGTTTGGTTTTGGTAATTGATGACAATCTCTATGGACTAATGGTTTCCTTGAGCATGCAAATTTACTACATATATTTTCTTTGGCATGCTTTCTTCCTTTAACCCAATATATAGGGGAAACTTCACCCAGTCTCATTTTGGATGAGATGTGCATGAAATTCATTTTCGTATATAAATGCACTTAAGTTTGTGGAGTTTGTCCTATGTATTGGTGTTTCTAACTCTTTGGTCCCAATGAGTTTGGGTACCATTTTGTTTGTGTTGTTCTAGGAACAATTGGAGATGCATTGGATGCTCGGCTCATTCAAAAGGAAGGTGGTGTCACCATGTGCTTATTGGACTCAAGCTAGGATGATCAATGAACTACTATCTACCTTCAATTGGTATCTAATACATCCCTCCAATGGTATCACGGTAACAAGTATCATCATCTACTTCATGCACAAATTTCTTGCATCAACCTTGTGTAGGTTGTATCATGGCATGTAATTCATTCTTTCTTGTGATACTTGTTTCCTTTCTCAAAGCATCCCAATAATGATCTCTTGTTGCTAGTTGTGATGTCTTTGATGTTTGCTTGGTTGGAATTCATGTTTATTCAATAAGACCTTATCTAGCCATGTGCTATGCGTTCACGCAAAATATCTTATTGGTATAATTATGACTTCCTTGTGGATATCTTATTACTTCCTTTTTTGTAACTATTTCGAGTGTACATTCTTCTTTGTGGATTGATATCATCATGATTTTCATCTACCTAGAATCTTATACACTTGAGAGAAATTACATATCTAGAAGATATCCTTTCTTTCACGACCACCTTGTCGTTCTTGTATCATTTCTTTGGTGGCTCCGTGAAAGCCTTTGCCTTGAGTGCGGATCTTATCTTGTTGCATCTAGATGCACTCTTGTGTGGTGAGGATATTTTTTGTCTCTTGCTTGTCTTGACAAGGCTTTTGCCAATTAATTGGTATCCCTCGTCTTGATAACGCTCTCTTTTATATCTTCACCACGGGTTGTCACAAGCATAGGTTATTTATATGCTTATTAGTGAGCTTGTGAACCCGTATGCTTGTTGTGTGTGGTAATGATAGGCCTTGCACCGAGTATCTCTTTCATTCAAGACTATATTGATGCTTGATGTTCATCCATACATTAGTCTTCTCAAGTGCTTTGCCATGACTCACACACATCATTTTGGTTGAGCATACTCTTAAGTTGTCTCTTTTATATGTTGCTCAACCATTTGTTTGTTGCAAGTGCTAGGCTTTGTTACCTTCATGCTCACTTGCACTTGGTGTGAGTTTCTATTGATTTTTGGGGAGTGATGATCCTATTTTGTGCACTTGGTATCCTAATGAAAATTTCTAAGGAGTGCACAATTATGGGGAGCTTCACCAGTGTCTTTAGAAAAATCGGTTGCTATGTCGTGAGTTCTATTGATCTTGGGGGAGCAACGATCCTATTTTGTGCTCGTTGTATCCAGATACAAAACTAAATTGTGCACAAATCATGGGGAGCTTCTCTAGTTTCTCTAGAACACTCCTTTGCTCTTATCATAATATCTTTTATTCATTTGGCATGTAGGATCATTGATCTAGTTGGGTCAATTGGTATCTTTTGATAGCTTAATTCAATTGGTATCCATTGATTGCTTGATTGCGTGTTTTTCTCCCTTTGTTATGCCTTTGTGGCATATCATTCTTTTGCAATCTTTGGGCCTCAATATAGTTTGTCTTCCTCCAAGTATTTACAGTTGGATATATGTATTGCATTCCACTCTCTATTTTGAGGAATACATAATTTATGGAGGAACACAATTTATATTGACCTTCTAAGTTTTTCGCCCATTTTGGCAATCGATGCCAATGGGGGAGAAGTTTCGGAGAGTTTAGTTTTGTGAGGAAGTTTAGAGAGTTGTCTCTTCGCTCTTCTTGCTTTGGTTTTGTTCCTAAGCTTTTGCATCTCATGATCATACATTATTGTTGCATGGTATGGTGATGCATAATTCCTTATATAAACTCTCTTGAAAGTGATTGTCATCAATTACCAAAATGGGGGAGATTGAAAGAACATGCGGTGCCCCCATGTTTGGTTTTGGTAATTGATGACAATCTCTATGGACTAATGGTTTCCTTGAGTTATATTTGAAGGGTTTGTCCATAGGCTTTTCTTGGAGTTCATTTGTTGGTTTCAAGGAGAGTTTGTGATGACCAAGGTGCTATTAAGGAATTATCCAAAGATTGGTCTTGTGGGTGTTGAGCTTATTGCAAGCATGTCTTGAAGAAGAAGAGTTTGTGATCATTCATGTTTACCTTCAAGACATCATCCAAATGAAGAGAGTTGGAAAGATTCAAGGTTGATCAAAACTAAGTCAAAGAATGAATCAAGTTGATCAACACACAAAGTGTAGAAGATGTACCGAGAGGGATCAAGCAATCCCATGGTATGGTAAGCATTGTCAATCACGCTTTGTGTACTAACCCATGGTCTTCGTGAGAGTTCTTTGTGGGGTTAGGTTGCGGTGTGCAAGTTCAAGTGGAGCATCACGAAGAAATCAAGTGCTTGAAGCTTTCCGTCCATTGTCGTGACAATGGACTTGTGAAGATATGTCGAAGAGTGGCTCTCCCATATAGGAGTATGGGGGAGCAATCTACTAGTCTTCACCGAGACAACGCAATCAAGAAAGGTGGTCCAACTTGAGGAAGTCAAGATCGTCTACATCTAGCTCAAGTGGACTTTGTGCAAAGCAAAGGTTTGCCCTTGATAGGTTTTCTATTTTACCGGTCTCGTGGTGGTAGTTGGGAGACCGGGTTATAGGATCGTTTGCCGTACTATCAAGGGGGGCTCTCAAGTTGGTAGCTTGATCGTATCGTTAGTAGAGAGCTCAAACCATTGCATCCGTGCATCATGTTTCTTGGTTCTTGTTTGGTTCTCTTTGTGAGTCTTAGAGCTTATGGTCATCTTGATGACTAGCTTGAGTTCATCGAAAACGGAGTTCACATGTGTCTTCTATGATGTTTTCGGTGTTGGAGGTTTTACCGGTCTTATCCGAGAAAGGGTTCTCACCATTTTCTTATGGGCCTTTTCTAATTTGCTTCTTATTGGTTTTTCTATCAAGATTGTGTTAGCCCTTGTCGCTTTCCAACAAACTTGGTTTCATCGAATTCGGAGTCCGTATGCAAAAGTTATTGTCGTTTTGGTGTACTGAAAAGGCTGCAGCGGTACTACCGCGGGTAGGAGCGGAAGTAATTTTTTACTACTGCTTTCGGGAGCGGTACTACCGCTTGGAGCAGTACTACCGCTCCTACTTCCGTGGCTACTTCCGCTCGGGACCAAAAACTCGTCACAAGTCCAGCGGTGGTAGGCACGGATGTAATTTTTTAGTACCGCTCGCAAGCAGTAGTACCGCTACCCTTAGCAGTACTACCGCTACCCCTAGCGGTAGTACCGTGAGGTCAAGCGGTACTACCGCTCCGACGGTTTTTCTGGCCTTTTTGCCTCCTCGCTGTTGTTTTTCTAAGGGGTACTAATGCCCTAGCGGTAGTACCGCTCCTGGAGCGGTAGTACCGCTCTGTGCGGGCTGTGAGCATAATGGTTGGATTTTTGCCCACCTATAAAAGGGGCTCTTCTTCCCCAATGAACCTTATCCTTTGAGCTCGTGTTCTTTCCCCATTGTTGACCTTCTTCGAGCTTGCTATCTCTCAATCCCTCCATGGATTCTTGCTAGTTTTTGGGGGGAAAGAGAGAGGAGATCTAGATCCACATTTCTACCAATCACTTTCTCCTCTAGGTGAGGGGAACCCCTTGGATCTTGATCTTGGAGTTCTTGGTGTTCTCCTTCTTGTTCTTCCTCTCATTTCCCTCCCTAGCATTAGTTGCTTTGGTGGGATTTGGGAGAGAAGGACTTGGGCACTCCGTGTGCCCTTGCCATTGCATTTGGTGCATCGGTTTGAGTTCTCCACGGTGATACGTGGAAGTGAAGTTGAGAAGCTTATTACTCTTGGGTGCTTGGTACCCTTGAGCTTGTTCCTCTTGGGTGCTTGGGCGCCCTAGACGGTTGTGGTCACCTCGGAGCCATATTCCATTGTGGTGAAGCTTCGTAGTGTCGTTGGGGAGATAGCCCCAACCTTGGTGTTCGGAGCTCAATCATTGTGGTGTAAAGCTCCGGGCAAGCGTCGGGGTCTCCAATTAGGTTGTGGAGATCGCCCCGAGCAATTTGACGGGTTCCGGTGACCGCCCCCAAGGGTTGCCAAAGTGTACGGGTTCGGTGACCGCCCCCAAGGGTTGCCATTTGTACGGGTTCGGTGACCGCCCTCAAGGGTCCCTTAGTGGAATCACGGCATCTTGCATTGTGCGAGGGCGTGAGGAGATTACGGTGGCCCTAGTGGCTTCTTGGGGAGCATTGTGCCTCCACACCGCTCCAAACGGAGATTAGCATTCGCAAGGGTGTGAACTTCGGGATACATCGTCGTCTCCGCGTTCCTCGGTTATCTCTTACCCGAGCCCTTTACTTATGCACTATACTTTGTGATAGCCATATTGTTTCTTGTCATATATCTTGCTTAGCATAAGTTGTTGGTGCACATAGGTGAGCCTAGTTGTTGTAGGTTTTGTGCTTGACAAATTAACCGCTAGGTTTATTCCGCATTTGTTCAAGCCAAAACAGTAATTATTTTAAAGCGCCTATTCACCCCCCCTCTAGGCGACATCCACGATCTTTCAACCGGGCTTCCCGGCTGGGAATAATTCCCCTGAAGGTTGTGTTAGTGTGCTCAATGTAGGATTTGTCAATCTGCATTTTTGCAAGCGTTTCCTCGTATATGAGGTTGAGTCCGCTTCCTCCGTCCATAAGTACTTTAGTGAGGCGAAAGTCGTCTACTATTGGATCTAGTACAAGATCTGTTGTTGCTTGGACCGGCCGGACTCGAGGTGCGTCTTCGGCAGAAAAGCTAATTGATGTGTCGCTCCATGGGCTTGCAGAGCTAATTTGATAGACCTCGGCAAGTTCACGATTTGCTCTCTTGCGGCTGTTGTTTGAGGAGAATGTCTCGAAGACAGTGAAGACACTGACGTCACTCTCCCCTGATACTGTGGTGGCGAGGATTGCTGCACCGCTTTTTGCTACCTGCCGGAGTACCCAACATGCCCGAAGGCAGTGGTTTGGGGTATTGTCCGGGGCTGCATGTATTTGGCAAGGTTTATCGAGCAGTTCGTCCAGTACGGACCTGCGTCCTGTAGAAGGTTTGTTCTTCTTGCCAATAGGAATATTATAGGATGGCCTGCTAGGGTATGTCCGTTTAGCCTTAACAATATGTTGTCCGAATATGGACTGTTCCAGTGGTGTATTCTGGGCTTTCCAAGTGTTTTCCATTGCGCAGTACTTTCGTACTAAGTGCGACATGTCTGTGAAACTCAGAACACGACGTCGGTTGAGGGCGTTCAAAACTCCCTCATTCGTGCAGTAGCGGTGAAATAAGTGGACCGTATCATCATCGCAGTAGTCCTTAATCTTGTTCTTGACAAGCAGGAATCTGGCCCAAAAGTGGTTGACCGTCTCCTCGGGCTGCTGCTGTATTTTCGCGAGATCATTTATGTCCCGGAATCCGGATTTACTTGGAGAGTTTTTCCCAGGGTGGGTGGGTGTTGGTAATTTGAAATCCCGACCCAACGTGATATTCGGGGTTTTTACAACCTCCGGCGTGGATGATCTAGGCTCGGGAGGATCTGATCGTTCTGTGGGCCCAGGTCAATCATGGAGCTCGAAAAACACAAGGTGCCACCCGACAGGGGCATGTTCGGCTCGATGGGTTCGGAGATCCGAACGATGACGGTCTTCGTCTTAAGAGGGGGAGTATCTTTGGCTCCGTCCTCAACTACCGCCACTAGATGAGTGACCAGGATGGGATCAACCTCATCCTGACCGGATTTAGGTCCGATCTGATCTCCTGGCGATGAAAGCCCTAGGGCGGCGATGCGATCTAGCAGCTCGTTTATGGGCGAGAGATCATTGAAATAACTTGGAGCTCCGGAAAACAAGATGAACAACTAGGAACCAAGAATATGATATGATGAACAAGCTCAGGAAAAAGAGAATAATTGATAACCCACAAGTGTAGGGGATCGCAACAGTTTTAGGGGGTAAAGTATTAAACCCAAATTTGTTGATTCGACACAAGGGGAGCCAAAAAATACTCTTACGTATTAGCAGCTCAGTTGTCAATTCAACCACACTTGGAAACTTAGTATCTGCAGCAAGATAGTTTAGTAGCAAAGTAGTATGATAGTAGCGGTAGCAGCAATAAAAGTAAAGATAGTGTTTTTGTAGTTTTTGTGATAATAGCAGCGGAAAAGTAAATAAGCAACTAGCAATACAGGTAAAGCTCGTAGGCATTGGATCGGTGATGGGAAATTATGTCGGATGCAATTCATCATGTAGAAGTTATAACCTAGGGTGACACAGAACTAGCTCCAGTTCATAAATGCAATGTAGGCATGTATTCCGAATATAGTCATACATGCTTATGGAAAAGAACTTGCATGAAATCTTTTGTCCTACCCTCCCATGGCAGCGGGGTCCTATTGGAAACTAAGGGATATTAAGGCCTCCTTTTAATAGAGTACCGGACCAAAGCATTAACACATAGTGAATACATGAACTCCTCAAACTATGGTCATCACCGGGAGTGGTCCCGATTATTGTCACTTCGGGGTTGCCGGATCATAACACATAGTAGGTGACTATAGACTTGCAAGATAGGATCAAGAACACACATATATTCATGAAAACATAATAGGTTCAGATCTGAAATCATGGCACTCGGGCCCTAGTGACAAGCATTAAGCATAGCAAAGTCATAGCAACATCATTCTGAGAACATAGTGGACACTAGGGATCAAACCCTAACAAAACTAACTCGATTACATGATAGATCCCATCCAACCCATCACCGTCCAGCAAGCCTATGATGGAATTACTCACACACAACGGTGAGCATCATGGAATTGGTGATGGAGGAAGGTTGATTATGACGATGGCGACGATCTCCACTCTCCGGAGCCCCGAACGGACTCCAGATCAGCCCTCCCGAGAGAGATTAGGGCTTGGCGGTGGCTCCGTCTCGTAAAACACAATAATTCTTTCTCCTTGTTTTTTTCTCCACGAAACAGAATATATAGGACCTGGGATACATCGGTGGAGCATCGGGGGGCCCTCGAGGCAGGGGGCCACGCCCTGGGAAGGGCGGCGCGCCCCCACCCTCGAGGACAGGGTGTGGCCCCCCTGGTGCAGATCTTCTTTAAGTTATTTTTTATATTTTCTGAAATAATTCTCCGTTTATTTTCAGACGATTCCGAGAACTTTTTATTTCCGCACAAAAACAACACCATGGCAATTCTGCTGAAAACAGCGTCAGTCCGGGTTAGTTCCATTCAAATCATGCAAGTTAGAGTCCAAAACAAGGGCAAAAGTGTTTGGCAAAGTAGATACGTTGGAGACATATCAACTCCCCCAGGCTTAAACCTTTGCTTGTCCTCAAGCAATTCAGTTGATAAACTGAAAGTGATAAAGAAAAACTTTGACAAACTCTGTTTGCTCTTGTTGTTGTAAATATGTAAGCTAGCATTCAGGTTTTCAACAAGATCATGAACTAACCACATTCACAATAACTTTCAGGTCTCAAGACTACTCACATCAATGGCATAATCAACTAGCGAGCAATAATAATAAACCTTGGATGACAACACTTCTCAAAATAATCATGATATGATATAACAGGATGGTATCTCGCTAGCCCTTTCTGAGACCGCAAAACATAAATGCAGAGCACCTTTAAAGATCAAGGGCTGACTAGACATTGTAATTCATGGTAAAAGCGATCCAGTCATGATCGTACTCAATGCAAATTAATAGTAATACATGCAACGACAGAGGTGCTCTCCTACTGGTGCTTTTTGATAAGAGGATGATGACTCTGCATAAAAGTAAATAGATAGGCCCTTCGCAGAGGGAAGCAAGGATTTTTATAGGTGCCAGAGCTCGATTTTTAAATAGAGATTGAATAACATTTTGAGCGGTATACTTTCATTGTCAACATAACAACCAAGAATCTCGATATCTCCCATGCTACGCACATTATAGGCGGTTCCCAAACAGAATGGTAAAGTCTATACTCCCCCAACCACCAACAAGCACACTCCACGGCCAGCCAAATCCACGGGTTACCATCCAAACAAGCAACAACCCTGGGGGAGTTTTGTTTAATTATTATGATTTTGAGCATGGGACTGGGCATCCTGGTTACCAGCCATTTTCTCGTGAATGATGAGAGGAGTCCACTCATCGTGAGAATAACCCACCTAGCATGGAAGATATAGACAGCCCTAGTTGATACATGAGTTGTTCGAGCATACAAAACAAAATTTCATTTGAAGGTTTAGAGTTTGGCACATACAAATTTACTTGGAAAGGTAGGTAAATACCGCATATAGGAAGGTATGGTGGACTCATATGGAATAACTTTGGGGTTTATGGAAGTGGATGCACAAGCAGTATTCCCGCTTAGTACAGGTGAAGGCTAGAAAGAGACTGGGAAGCGACCAGCTAGAGAGTAACAACGGTTATGAACATGCATTAAGATTAATCAACAATGAATGCAAGCATGAGTAGGATATAAATCACCATGAACATAAATATCGTGAAGGCTATGTTGATTTGTTTCAACTACATGCGTGAACATGTGCCAAGTCAAGTCACTTAAATCGCTCAGAGGAGGATGCCACCCATCATACCACATCACAACCATTTTAATATCATGTTAGCATGCAAGATAGACCATTATAAACTCTCAGCTAATTAAGCATGGCATAAGCAGCTATGATCTCTAATTGTTATTGCAAACATGTTTCATTCATAACAAGTTGAATCAAGAACGACGAGCAATCATATTTACAAAAACAAGAGAGGTCGAGTTCATACCAGCTTTTCTCATCTCAATTAGTTCATCATATATCATCCTTATTGCCTTTCACTCGCACGACCGAATGGTGTGGATAATAATAATAGTGCATGTGCATTGGACTAAGCTGGAATCTGCAGACACGTAATACAAGAGAGAAGACAAGGTAATATGGCTCAAGATTAAATCAACAACAAAGCATATGAGAGCCACTAAGCATTTTAATCATGGTCTTCTACTCTTAACCCCTCAAGAAAAGAAAATAAAATATTTACACGGGAAAGCTCCCAACAAGCAAAAGAAGAACGGGAAATCTTTTTGGGTTTTCATATTTTAGTTACTACTACAAGCAAAGAAAGTAAACTAGCTAGAAGCTTGAACTAATATTTTTTTTTGTTTTTATGGGTTTTTCTAGCACACATGAAAAAGACTAAGAAAAAGAAATTTAAACTAAGCATGGATGGTACAATGAAAGAGTGTGAGCACCGACAGCTAGAATAAGTGTGAACATGAAAGTAAGTCGATGAGAAACACGTACTCCCCCAATCTTAGGGGATCGCAACAGTTTTCGAGGGTAAAGTATTAAACCCAAATTTGTTGATTCGACACAAGGGGAGCCAAAGAATACTCTTAAGTATTAGCAGCTGAGTTGTCAATTCAACCACACCTGGAAACTTAGTATCTGCAGCAAGATAGTTTAGTAGCAAAGTAGTATGATAGTAGCGGTAGCAGCAATAAAAGTAAAGATAGTGTTTTTGTAGTTTTTGTGATAATAGCAGCGGAAAAGTAAATAAGCAACTAGCAATATAGGTAAAGCTCGTAGGCATTGGATCAGTGATGGGAAATTACGTCGGATGCAATTCATCATGTAGAAGTTATAACCTAGGGTGACACAGAACTAGCTCCAGTTCATCAATGCAATGTAGGCATGTATTCCGAATATAGTCATACGTGCTTATGGAAAAGAACTTGCATGACATCTTTTGTCCTACCCTCCCGTGGCAGCGGGGTCCTATTGGAAACTAAGGGATATTAAGGCCTCCTTTTAATAGAGTATCGGACCAAAGCATTAACACATAGTGAATACATGAACTCCTCAAACTATGGTCATCACCGGGAGTGGTCCTGATTATTGTCACTTCGGGGTTGCCGGATCATAACACATAGTAGGTGACTATAGACTTGCAAGATAGGATCAAGAACACACATATATTAATGAAAACATAATAGGTTCAGATCTGAAATCATGGCTCTCGGGCCCTAGTGACAAGCATTAAGCATAGCAAAGTCATAGCAACATCAATCTCAGAACATAGTGGATACTAGGGATCAAACCCTAACAAAACTAACTCGATTACATGATAGATCCCATCCAACCTATCACCGTCCAGCAAGCCTACGATGGAATTACTCACACACGGCGGTGAGCATCATGGAATTGGTGATGGAGGAAGGTTGATGATGACGATGGCGACGATCTCCACTCTCCGTAGCCCCGAACGGATTCCAGATCAGCCCTTCCGAAAGAGATTAAGGCTTGGCGGCGGCTCCATCTCGTAAGACACGATAATTCTTTCTCCTTGATTTTTTTCTCCATGAAACGGAATATATAGGACCTGGGGATACGTCGGTGGAGCATCGGGGGGCCCTCGAGGCAGGGGGCGCGCCCTGGGAAGGGGGGCGTGCCCCCCACCCTCGAGGACAGGGTGTGGGCCCCCCGGTGCAGATCTTCTTGCAGATATTTTTTATATTTTCCGAAATAATTCTCTGTTAATTTTCAGGCGGCTCCAAGAACTTTTTATTTCTGCACAAAAACAACACCATGGCAATTTTGCTGAAAACAGCGTCAGTCCTGGTTAGTTCCATTCAAATCATGCAAGTTAGAGTCCAGAACAAGGGCAAAAGTGTTTGGCAAAGTAGATATGTTGGAGACGTATCAATAATCACTTCGAGAAAAATAAGAATAAGATTTATTGTATGCTTATCCTTCATCAAATTGAATTGATGACAAGCAACGGATTTGGCATACTACTTATTCTTCTTGAAAAGGATTGGAGAGATATATAGCCAAACTTGAGAAAAGTCTTGAATGACTCACCGGTAGGATTATGAAAAGAACAATTGAATTGATATGATAACAACGAAAGAGTAATCTTGACTGAACCACCATAAGAATTGAACTCGGGTGATGAAAGAGAATAATCACCGGGAAGAATAAGCACTAGAGGAAATTTATATGCAACAGAACGAAGAGATCACGAACTGGTTAAAGAATACTTGGACAAAGCACCGGAAGAATTATGGAGGCAAACGAAGAGGCATCAATAAACAATAGTCCGAGGGCGAAGTTGCAAACTGAGAACGAAGAAATCTTCTGAAATGATGGCCTTCGGAGGATCACAATGGAAAGAATTCATGAAATGCTTCAGATGGGTATAAAAAGAATTACTCACAATCGGAACAATAATGAGGATGGCATTAAGCTAGAACCACAAATCTTCAAGAGAACGGGCCAAGATTTAAGAGGAACTCTTCTTCGATCTTCAAATCTGAGAAGACGATGAGATACACCACCATGAATTGTTGAGGCACTCCGGAATGAAGAATTAAAAGGGTGAACAATGGTGAAAAGAATTTGAACGCAATCTTGGAGGATACATTTGACCAATGAGAAAACCATTCTTACATCAAACTTAAAAAGAATTTGAGAATAACTCTGAAAAATTAGAAGAGTCAGGTAAGATCCTAGAAAAAGACCTATGGGTTAGGGCCCACTAAAAAGAAACACTGTTGAAAAAGATTTCTTAAGAGATATTGCACCAGTTGAAAAAGATGGCTTGAATAAGATGACAATCCTCAAAATAGCTTGAACGGATTAAGAATTGAAATATGAATCTTCTGGGATATGTTCAACACTCTGGAACGAAAATAGAGAGAGGTGAATAAACAAGAGAGACTTCGGATAAGAAATTTCAACATGTGAAACAAAAATTAAGAGATATGATCATGACCGAAACATGTGAAACAACATAAGAAATTTTTTGTGTGTGCCTAGACTCAACCATCAACGATTCGATCAATCAGGGGGCTCCTAGGTCGGAGAAGGCTCTGAATACCAACTTGTAATGCCCAGTATGCGGCTATGTCCGCCACGTGTCGAGGCACGACTTAAGGACATAAACGCATACTAGAATGATCTCAAGTATGGTATCTTTGCACAACTCATGTAAAAAATTCAGTGATGAAAGAGTAAAGTGATAGTTGGCTTACACTCGCCACGTCACACAATGAATATAATAGCATACATCATCCAAATAACATCACGGTCCGACTACGGACGAAATCCAAACGAGAAAGATACCATAAATAACACAAGCCCGGATCTTCCTAGTAGGAACCACTACTGATCGTCGGGATAAGACACATAGTAACGTCCACGCTCTTCGTCGAACTCCGAGTACAGCTCTGAACCATCTCCTGTATAGTTCTCAACGGTACTGGCATCTGGTGTGTGTTGAATCTGTTAGCCACAGAGGACTCGGCAATCCCGTTCCCGAGTATCAAAACTAACAAATCCTTAGGTGTGGAAAGGCCATAAACATGGGTTGCAGCAAGCACTAAGCACTACCTTACGTGTTTAGAGAGAGAAGAGAACAAGTGCCAACGGTCGCCAAGTTGATCAAGAAGGGACCCTAACTACTCGCGATCAAACATAACCCCACCGTGTTCACTTCCCGAAGCCCTTCGGAAGAGACCATCACGGTTACTCACGCATGTAGTTTATTCATGAATAAGGTGTCAAGTTATCTACAACCGGATATTAACAAATTCCCATCTGCCACATAACCGCGGGCACGGCTTTCTAAAGATCAAAACCCTGCAGGGGTGTCCCAATTTAGCCCATCACAAGCTCAAGATATGCGGAGTCACAACTCCAAAGTGGGAAGACCCGAGTATTCCCGAAATCCCGTGCTCAAGATATTTCGACAAAGGTAAAACTAATCCAGCAAGACCTCCCGGCGTGCCGACACCCTAATAGTAGCCGCGCGTATCTCGTCTCAGGCCACGACCAGATGGGCGATTATACGGGAGCCAAACCTCGAGTTTCCCAGTGGTGGCCCCGCATAACCCCCGTTTGGGACCAACACCATCAGCACTGCCCCCCCTGTTATGTAGAAATAAGAACTCGGGGATGCGACCCCCTATGCAATTTAATTAATTTAATTAAGTTTTATTATGAGGCAAATTAAAACCAAAGTTGGGCCTTGCTGGAAAAGCTTTAAGTAGTGCGAATTATCAAGGGGGGCCCATAAACCCCAACCGTGTTAGGAACACAAAATCAAGAAACATAACACCGGTTTATTGGGTCCTAAGGTGGCATGAGTGGAACAAAACACCGAGCAAAAGGCCAAGCATTCCACCCATTGCCAAGTATATAGGTGTGTTAATATATTTAAGAGATATTGTGATATTCCAGCAACAAGCTCCAACATGGAGCACTCTTCATCTTCACCTGCAACTAACAACGCTATAAGAGGGGCTGAGCAAGCGAGTATCATAGCCAAACAACGGTTTGCTGGGAAGGTGTCAAAGGTTAGAGGTTTCATGGCAACAATAGGAGGCTGACAAACAGGATAGGCATGGAGGCATATCTAAAGAGCAAGACAGGTAGCATAGGCAAAGATAGAGGTGATATCGGGGAATGGTCATCTTGCCTGGGATTCCGCAAGGAAGAAGAACGAGTCCAAGAAGTAGTCGAACAAATCATCACAACTCCAGAGCGAAACCGAAGCTAAAGATAGAAGTGAACTTGAAAGAAGCAAACAACACGGTAAACACACATATCATAACCATGGCATATGATGCACAACCAAGTATGATGCATGTCCGGTTTAAATATGCATGGCATGGCAAAGTGCACAAGCAATACTACAAGTTAAGTGGAGCTCAATATGCAACGAGTTGCATATTGATGAAACACCACATTTTATTTATTTAGTTGAATCTCGTTTATTTACAAGACAAGATTAAATGTTTTATTAAACATGGCAAGAGGTGAAGCATGAGCAAAACTACACTATCTAGTCATTTTAAATGAGGCCGGAAATAACAACAACAATTCCGGAAACTCCCCATGTCATTTAGCAATTATTGAAGCAAACAACAACTTAAGCATTTTAATGTTGTTATCATGATGCAGATGACATATGCAAGTTTTATGCAATTTTAGTTAAAAGTTGACATGAGCAAGATATGGAGTATTTGGTCGCCACGTCGGAAGGAAGGGGGTGTCATGGTGGCGAGAATGGAAACAGTGCCACGGCAACGTTCCAATGATCCGACAACTTGTCGAGATGCCGGTGCAAAAGAAGGGCGGCGTGAGCGTGTCATGCAAGGTGATGGGGTGCTCCCGGTTTCCGGGTTCCCACGGGTCGGCGATAAAAGAGGGGCACAACGAACATGGTGGAAACAAGGGATGCATCTCATACAACCACATTCGTTCACGGGCATCATTTCGGCGGCATACCTTCGAAGCGTGCGTTTCGGGGCGGTTCTGTTCGTCATGGGAAGTAGTCGTTCACGTTTCGTTACGGAGAGGGAAGTAGGCGTTCACGTGATGGTAGTTGTACATGGGTCTTCGGCAACGGTAGTGGTACACGGTTCGAGTTCGTTCAGGTCATCGATAGAGGAACTTGGTGGTTCCGAGGGCTCCAGGCGTCGTGGTACTTGGCGCTTCAAAACATTCGTCGTTGTACTTGGAGTCTTCGGACTTGCCGGTCTCGGGACTTGGCGACGGTAGTTATACATGTTGTCGGTGTACTTGGCGCAACACCGGGTGTAGTCGTAGATGAGGGTCTTGACGAATCCGCAGGGGTACTCGGGGTCTTCGATCATGGCAGCGGCTGGTCAGGGTGCTGGACTCCCTCGAGTCAACGCGGGCGCGTGCAACTGTGGATGAAGCTGGCAGCAGCGGGACGACAACAACAGACAAAAGAAGCGGTTGCGGCAGCTTGGCTCGAAGACGACGGTGATGGATGGCGTCGTCCCTGGTTCGAAGCACATGCAGAGAAGAGCTCCGGCAGCCGCAGCACTGGCCCACGGAGGAGCTGGATAGCGACACCCGGCAGCCCTGGCACGGAGGAGGTCGGAGGGCGAGGAGGCACGCGGGGCGGCGGCAGTCACCGGAGGTGGGGGCGATGGCTCTAGCATGCTCGCAAGAGGATGGGCGCGGGACGGCAGTGGAGCTCCGATGCCTGGAGGATTGGCGACGGGGGGAAGGAGGTCGAGCGGGCGAGGCAGAGCGCGGCAGCAGCAGGACTTGGTGGCGCCGGTGGCCGTGGAGGCGCGGAGGAGGCCGGAGGGTGGCCGGCGTGAGGTGGCATCGGCCTCCTGGCGCGACGGGGAAGGAGAGGCGGCGTAGTGGGGGAGCGAGAGGGAGAGGTCGAGAGGGAGGGGGTCAAGCCAGGGAAGTAGCGGCGCTGCGGGATAGAACGAGGGAGAGAGCACGAGGAGCGGGTCGGGCTAGGGTTAGGAGTAGGAGGGGGTGATTGGGCCTAACTAGCTGGGCCTAGCTGTTGGTTGGGCCTCGGTTGGACCCAGTTCGGCTGGGCTCATCTCTTTTTTTTTAAACTCCCTTTTTACTGCTTAACAAATAAACAGAGGGTCTAAACAAAAAAACTAGAGAGGGGGGTCTAGAAGAATAATGTGAGCAGAAGGCCATTTTTCTTGGACTCATAAAGATAGGAGGAATATAACAAAAATGGCCTGAGGTTTTTTAGAGGAAGTAAAATACAAACATGTTGAATTTATCTCGACATGTTTGAATTTTGAAACCCATTCAAATGAACTCCAGATGAGTTGAAATTATAGGAGGTGGCCCTACACACTAGATGTGATTTATGGGCAGATTTCGAACATTAATGGAGAAGTAAAATTGCAACTCAGTTTTACTGAAAAGGTCCAAAAGGAAGGATAGGAAGTAGAGTCGGATAAAAGAAGAGTTGAAGAATAATGCAAATGTGTTATGGGCAATTCCAAGTTAATGGAATATTTATTATAGCTCCCTAATACCGGGAGGATATGTTATAAGGAGAAGTCACTCTTCCCTCGATTGAAATGGATCGAATATCCATACAATTTATTTAGTTCATATGCAAAAGATTAATGACATGATGGCATGATGACATGATGCAAGCACAAATAAAATGAAGCAAGCAAATAAAACACAGTGAAACCCGGAACATTTGGAAGTCTTCTGGAGCGTCGGTCTCGGGGCGTCACAACTCTTCCACACTAACAGAGGATCTCGACCCGAGATCCTAGAGATGGCACCGGATAGAAGAGGATAAGGAAGAGGTAAAACAAAGTTGCTTCTTCGATAAATGAGTGAAACCAACAAACCTTGGAGGGTTGGACAACTTGAATGAAAGAAAATAACGGACATGAACAAAATTGAAAACACTCCATTAGACAAGAGGAACAAGGAATGCGACAAGAACCAAGAGGTTAAGTGACAAGATAGTTATTGAGACCACTCTGGTTAAAACAAGATAGAGAAGGAGTGAGAATGAAATAATTCGGACAACACTACGACTGAAAATGGAAGGAATTAACATGAACTTGAGGAGATGGAATGATACTTGATGAGATCAACAACACAGTGCCTCTGAAACAATTGAAAGAATGGCACAAGGAGTAAGAAAGATTTCACACAACACTCCGGTTGAAAAGAGGCAAAACTTGATAAGATGAGAGAACTAGAATGGAGGTCACAACAGTCTTGTTAATGGACTGTAAAGGACAAGAGCATGATCTTGATATGATAAGATGATGGTTCGTAGAGAGCAATATCACAAGCCTCCGGAATGAAAGAACAGAATATATATTTATGATAGAAAAGAACGGAGAAGAAAATGACAACTTCTCCAATAAATGAATTTGAAAGAGCATCCTTACAAAGATGTATTGGACAAAGTTGTTGGAAATTCAACAACGAGAAGAATAAGCTTGATGTGGGCTTATGGAAAACATCTCAAGTTATGAGGTGACAACCAGCCACTAATGGAAAACAAATGATTGGATTGAAATCAACGAAGAGATGAAAAACTTCTTACACCGACAGGATAAATGACGAATTTGGATCATTTATAAGCACCACAATAGCAACAATATTTAGGGAAAGCTTTTAGGTGAATTATAACCCAAGATAACTCCAACGAGGAAATTGAAGGGTGAAAAGATCTCATGAACGAAGAATATGATGGTTTTAAATATCTCATTCTTGATAACTCGTGAATCATAAATCATGAAGGAATTTTGAAGAATGACATAACACCACCTCAATAGAAATAGGGAGTACGAATTGCACTTCGAAATGCAAGAAGAAGAATGCTTGAGCTCCAACAAGAATCTTGATGAAGACTTCGAGGATGAATTAAATCATGATGAACCACCAGAAAGAACTCCGGTAACAAAAGGATGAGAAGTGAAAGATGAAAAGAATAAGATTGAAGCCTTGCAATGATTTAGAAGGATCTTTGAAATGATATCATTGAAATAACTTGGAGCTCCGGAAAACAAGATGAACAACTAGGAACCGAGAATATGATATGATGAACAAGCTCCGGAAAAGGAGAATAATCACTTCGAGAAAAATAAGAATAAGATTTACTGTATGCTTATCCTTCATCAAATTAAATTGATGACAAGCAACGGATTTGGCATACTACTTATTCTTCTTACAAAAGATTGGAGAGAGATATAGCCAAACTTGAGAAAAGTCTTGAATGAATCACTGGTAGGATTATGAAAAGAACAAATGAATTGATACGATAACAACGAAAGAGTAATCTTGACTGAACCACCGTAAGAATTGAACCCGGGTGATGAAAGAGAATAATCACCGGGAGGAATAAGCACTAGAGGAAATTTAGATGCAATAGAACGAAGAGATCGCGAACTGGTTAAATAATACTTGGACAAAGCACCGGAAGAATTATGGAGACGAACGAAGAGGCGTCAATAAAGAATAGTAGGAGGGCGAAGTTGCAAACTGAGAACGAAGAAATCTTCTGAAAAGATGGCCTTCGGAGGATCACAATGGAAATAATTCATGAAATGCTTCGGATGGGTATAAAAAGAATTCCTCACAATCAGAATAGTAATGAGGATGTCATTAAGCTAGAACCACTAATTTTCAAGAGAACGGGCCAGGATTTAAGAGGAACTCTTCTTCGGTCTTCAAATATGAGAAGACGATGAGATACACCACCATGAATTGTTGAGGCACTCCGGAATGAAGAATTAAAAGGTTGAACCAATGGTGAAAAGAATTTGAACGCGATCTTGGAGGATACATTTGACCGATGAAAAAACCATTCTTACATCAAACTTAAAAAGAATTTGAGAATAACTCCGAAAAATTAGAAGAGTCAGGTAAGATCCTGGAAAAAGACCTGTGGGTTTGGGCCCACTCAAAAGAAACACCATTGAAAAAGATTTCTTAAGAGATATTGCACCGGTTGAAAAAGATGGCTTGAATAAGATGACAATCCTCAAAATAGCTTGAATGGATTAAGAATTGAAATATGAATCTTCTGAGATATGTTCAACACTCCGGAACAAAAATAGAGAGAGGTGAATAAACAAGAGAGACTTCGGATAAGAAATTTCAACATGTGAAAACATGTGAAACAAAAAGTAAGAGATATGATCATGACCGAAGCTTGAATTTAGTCCACCGGAGAAAAAACGAGAATGGAGAATGATAAACTTGAAGCTTCATGAGCATCTTCGCGAGAATTCACCGGATGAAACATTAAAGAAGATTGATGAAGAGGCATCACACGAATATAAGGACACTTGATTAAGGACTTTGGCTCCATAAAAAAAGGGTGGGAGGGCGGGGAAAAACAAAGACAACTTGGGATGAATGAAATAGACACCATTGAGAAAAAACCAAGAATTGGTCTTGCACAAATTGAAAGGATCGGGTTAACTTGAAGAGAAGCGCACCGGTTGAGAAGAATTTAACATAACAATCTCGATGATCAAGAAGGATTAGCACTCCCATAGAAATATGAGAACATCGATTAGGAGAGTTATGGAATCAACATTTGACATCGAAGCAACTCGAATACCAGAATCAAAACAAAAACAACGGATAGATATGTTGCAACATTATCTTAACAATATCATTCGAACAGAGAATTGAACGAATGAATTCCATAGCTTAATGGTACGTCAACTTGTCGAGAAGCCACTTGGGAGAACAAAATGATAGAATAAAACAACAACGTACAGATGGAACGAATACATAACAGAAGTTTTGTCCCACATGTTCGTGCTGAATGCCCCATGGCACGTGTTACAAAGGGTCTTGCAATCCCCGGATCATCATAGCCAAGGATCCTTTAAGATGCAACTCCCAATTGGAACAGCGCCCATGAAACCTCTTCACTAGATGTTGAACCCCAAACCTCAAACCATGCACTCGCTGGAAGAATGCCTACGAGCTACTTGAAGAACCCACCCACCTATTAATTCCCGAAGGTTTCCGATTATGCAATCTGGTGTTGGGGATGCAGGGAACCGCGCACTCAACTCTAAACCTATATCCAGCTGTATCCATCCATCAACACATAACCAGTCATCCTCGGAAACTGTTTACCTCAGACCTTCGAAACGCATCCGCTATACTAGCTGTGGCAATACTCCCAAACTATCCCACCAGTACTGGGTGACGTCGGGGTTATCTCACCACTAACCGCATAGAAGAGTTTTCGATGTCGGCCGCCTCTAGTATTCTAGAACCGCAACGATACATTTGTGATGACAACACCTCGGAGCTCATCTCCCCGGGACACTGCCACAACCCCTAAATGACAGGAGGCATCGAGAACAATGTTCTCGTCACAAAGATATTGGAACAATCCAAACAATACCCGCGTGATCCTAAAAAAAATTTGGTGAAATTTTTAAGAATAGTGAAGATAAAACAATGTCAGGAGTCCTCACCAGAGCGACGAAGGGGATGAGGAGTAAAAAGAAATCCTACTCTCCAATATATATATAGGACTCAAAACATTTTTTATGTGTGCCTAGACTCAACCGTCAACGATTCGATCAATCAGGGGGCTCCTAGGTCGGAGAAGGCTCTGAATACCAACTTGTAATGCCCAGTATGTGGCTATGTCCCCCACGTGTCGAGGCACGACTTAAGGACATAAACGCATACTAGAATGATCTCAAGTATGGTATCTTTGCACAACTCATGTAAATAATTCAGGGATGAAAGAGTAAAATGATAGTTGGCTTACACTCGCCACGTCACACAATGAATACAATAGCATACATCATCCAAATAACATCAGGGTCCCACTACGGACGAAATCCAAACGAGAAAGATGCCATAAATAACACAAGCCCGGATCTTCCTAGTAGGAACCACTACTGATCGTCGGGATAAGACACATAGTAACGTCCATGCTCTTCGTCGAACTCCCAGTACAGCTCTGAACCATCTCCTATATAGTTGTCAACGGTACCTGCATCTGGTGTGTGTTGAATCTGTGAGCCACAGAGGACTCAGCAATCCCGTTCCCGGGTATCAAAACTAACAAAGCCTTAGGTATGGAAAGGCCATAAACATGGGTTGCAGCAAGCACTAAGCACTAGCTTACGTGTTTAGAGCGAGAAGAGAACAAGTGCCAACAGTCGCCAAGTTGATCAAGAAGTGACCCTAACTACTCGCGATTATATACAACCGGATATTAACAAATTCCCATCTGCCACATAACCGCGGGCACGGCTTTCGAAAGATCAAAACCCTGCAGGGGTGTCCCAACTTAGCCCATCACAAGCTCACGATCTACGGAGTTGCAACTCCAAAGTGGGAAGACCCGAGTATTCTCGGAATACTGTGCTCAAGATATTTCGACAAAGGTAAAACTAATCCAGCAAAACCTCCCGGCGTCCCGACACCCTGATAGTAGCCGCGTGTATCTCGTCTCAGGCCACGACCAGATGGGCGATTATACGGGAGCCAAACCTCGAGTTTCCCCGTGGTGGCCCCGCATAACCCCCGTTTGGGATCAACACCATCAGCACTGGCCCCCCTGTTATGTAGAAATAAGAACCCGGGGACGCGACCCCCTATGCAATTTAATTAATTTAATTAAGTTTTATTATGAGGCAAATTGAAACCAAAGTTGGGCCTTGCTGGAAAAGCTTTAAGTAGTGCGAATTATCAAGGGGGGCCCATAAACCCCAACCGTGTTAGGAACACAAAATCATGGAACATAACACCGGTTTATCGGGTCCTAAGGTGGCATTAGTGGAACAAAACACCAAGCAAAAGGCCAAGCCTTCCACCCATTGCCATGTATATAGGTGTGTTAATATATTTAAGAGATATTGTGATATTCCAACAACAAGTTCCAACATGGAGCAATCTTCATCTTCACCTGCAACTAACAACGCTATAAGAGGGGCTGAGCAAGCGGGAATCATAGCCAAACAACGGTTTGCTGGGAAGGTGCCAAAGGTTAGAGGTTTCATGGCAACAATAGGAGGCTGAGAAATAGGAATAGGCATCGAGGCATATCTAAAGAGCGAGACAGCTAGCATAGGCAAAGATAGAGGTGATATCGGGGAATGGTCATCTTGCCTGGGATTCCGCAAGGAAGAATAACGAGTCCAAGAAGTAGTCGAACAAAACCTCACAATTCCGGAGCGAAACCGAAGCTAAAGATAGAAGCGAACCGGAAAGAAGCAAACAACACGGTAAACACACATATCATAACCATGGCATAAGATGCGCAACCAAGTATGATGCATGTCCGGTTTAAATATGCATGGCATGGCAAAGTGCACAAGCAATACTACAAGTTAAGTGGAGCTCAATATGCAACGAGTTGCATATTGACGAAACACCACATTTTATTTATTTAGTTGACTCTCGTTTAATTACAAGACAAGATTAAATGTTTTATTAAACATGGCAAGAGGTGAAGCATGAGCAAAACTACACTATCTAGTCATTTTAAATGAGGCCGGAAATAACAATAACAATTCCAGAAACTCCCCATGTCATTTAGCAATTATTGAAGCAAACAACAATTTAAACATTTTAATGTTGTTATCATGATGAGGATGTCATCTACAGGTTTTATGCAATTTTAGTTAAAAGTCGAAATGAGCAAGATATGGAGTATTTGGTCGCCACGTCGGAAGGAAGGGGGTGTCATGGTGGCGAGAATGGAAATGGTGCCACGGCAATGTTCCGATGATCCGACTGTTGGAAATATGCCCTAGAGGCAATAATAAATTGGTTATTATTATATTTCCTTGTTCATGATAATTGTTTATTATCCATGCTAGAATTGTATTGATAGGAAACTTGGATACATGTGTGGATACATAGACAAACACCATGTCCCTAGTAAGCCTCTAGTTGACTAGCTCGTTGATCAACAGATGGTCACGGTTTCCTGACCATGGACATTGGATGTCATTGATAACAGGATCACATCATTAGGAGAATAATGTGATGGACAAGACCCAATCCTAAGCCTAGCACAGATCGTGTAGTTCGTATGCTAAAGCTTTTCTAAATGTCAAGTATCTTTTCCTTAGACCATGAGATTGTGCAACTCCCGGATACCGTAGGAATGCTTTGGGTGTACCAAACGTCACAACGTAACTGGGTGGCTATAAAGGCGCACTACAGGTATCTCCGAAAGTGTCTGTTGGGTTGGCACGAATCGAGACTGGGATTTGTCACTCCGTATGACGGAGAGGTATCTCTGGGCCCACTCGGTAGGACATCATCATAATGTGCACAATGTGATCAAGGGGTTGATCACGGGATGATGTGTTACGGAACGAGTAAAGAGACTTGCTGTAACGAGATTGAGCAAGGTATCGGTATACCGACGATCGAATCTCGGGCAAGTGCTATACCGATAGACAAAGGGAATCGTATACGGGATTGATTGAATCCTTGACATCGTAGTTCATCCGATGAGATCATCATGGAGCATGTGGGAACCAACATGGGTATCCAGATCCCGCTGTTGGTTATTGACCGAAGAGTTGTCTCGGCCATGTCTGCATGACTCCCGAGCCCGTAGGGTCTACACACTTAAGGTTCGATGACGCTAGGGTTATAGGGAAAGTATGTACGCGGTTACCGAATGTTGTTCGGAGTCTCGGATGAGATCCCGGACATCACGAGGAGTTCCGGAATGGTTCGTAGGTAAAGATTCATATATGGGAAGTCCCGTTTTGGTCACCGGAAAAGTTTCGGGCGCTATCGGTAGCGTACCGGGACCACCGGGAGGGTCCCGGGGGTCCATCAGGTGGGGCCACTGGCCCCATAGGGCTGCGTGGGCCAAGTGTGGGAGGGGACCAGCCCCAGGTGGGCTGGTGCGCCCCCCCCACAAGGGCCCAAGGCGCATCATAGAGGGGAAGGGGGCAAACCCTAGGGCAGATGGGCCCTAGGGCCCAATCTGGTGCGCCCCCCCTCTCCCTCTCCCCCTCTGGCCGCCACCCTTAGATGGGATCTGGGGTGGCCGCACCCCTAGGGGTGGGAAACCCTAAAGGGGGCGCAGCCCCTCCCTTCCCCCTATATATATGTGAGGTTTGGGGCTGCCCATAACACGGTTTGACCTCTCTCGCTTGGCGCAGCCCTACCTCTCTCCCTCTTCGTCTCTCACAGTGCTTGGCGAAGCCGAGCTGGAGTCCCGCGCTCCTCCACCACCACCACGCCATCATGCTGCTGTTGGATGGAGTCTTCCCCAACCTCTCCCTCTCTCCTTGCTGGATCAAGGCGTGGGAGACGTCATCGGGCTGCACGTGTGTTGAACGCGGAGGCGTCGTTGTTCGGCGCTTAGATCGGAATCAACCGCGATCTGAATCGCTACGAGTATGACTCCTTCATCCACGTTCTTGTAACTCTTCCGCATCGCGATCTACAAGGGTATGTAGATTCACTCCCCTCTCCCTCGTTGCTAGATTACTCCATAGATAGATCTTGGTGATGCGTAGGAAAAAAATTGATTTTCTGCTACGATCCCCAACAGTGGTATCAGAGCTAGGTCTATGTGTAGTATCTTGCACGAGTAGAACACAAAGTAGTTGTGGGCGTAGATCATGTCAATTCTCTTGCCATTACTAGTCTTATCTTGATTCGGCGGCATCGTGGGATGAAGCGGCCCGGACCGACCTTACACGTACTCTTACGTGAGACTGGTTCCACCGACTAACATGCACTAGTTGCATAAGGTGGCTAGCGGGTGTCTGTCTCTCCCACTTTACTCGGATCGGATTCGATGAAAAGGTCCTTATGGTGGGTAAATAGAAATTGGCATATCACGTTGTGGTTTTGGCGTAGGTAAGAAACGTTCTTGCTAGAAACCTATAGCAGCCACGTAAAAACTTGCAACAACAATTAGAGGACGTCTAACTTGCTCTTGCAGCATGTGCCGTGTGATGTGATATGGCCAAAAGGATGTGATGAATGATATATATGTGATGTATGAGATTGATCATGTTTTTGTAATAGGAATCACGACTTGCATGTCGATGAGAATGACAACCGGCACGAGCCATAGGAGTTGTCTTATTTATTGTATGACCTGCGTGTCACTGAATAACGCTATGTAATTACTTTACTTTATTGCTAAACATTATCCATAGTAGTAGAAGTAATGTTTGGCGAGACGACTTCATGAAGACACGATGATGGAGATCATGATGATGGAGATCATGGTGTCATGCCGGTGACGATGATGATCATGGAGCCCCGAAGATGAAGATCAAAGGAGCAAGATGATATTGGCCATATCATGTCACTATTTGATTGCATGTGATGTTTATCATGTTTTACATCTTATTTGCTTAGAACGACGGTAGTAAATAAGATGATCTCTCACTAAAATTTCAAGAATTGTGTTTCCCCTAACTGTGCACCGTTGCTAAGGTTCGTTGTTCCGAAGCACCACGTGATGATCGGGTGTGATAGGTTCTAATGTTGGCATACAACGGGTGTAAGCCAGATTTACACACGCGATACACTTAGGGTTCACTTGACGAGCCTAGCATGTACAGACATGGCCTCGGAACACGGAAGACCGAAAGGTCGAACATGAGTCGTATAGAAGATACGATCAACATAAAGATGTTCACCGTTGATGACTAGTCTGTCTCCCGTGATGATCGGACACGGCTTAGTCGATTCGGATCATGTATCACTTAGATGACTAGAGAGATGTCTATCTGAGTGGGAGTTCATTGGATGAACTTAGTTGTCATGAACAATAGTCTAAGTTGTCTTCGCAAATTATGTTGTAGACCAATAACTGCGTTGTAGCTCCCTGTTTAATATGATCCTAGGGAAAGACTAAGTTGAAAGATATTGTAAGCAATGATGCGGACTGGGTCCGTAGTCCGAGGAGTGTCCTCACTGCTACACAGAAAGCTTACGTCTTTGATGCACCGCTCGATGTGCAAACCCCTACAACGTTGTCTGTGGATGTTGTGAACACCTGACAGACACGTCCTGATAACTACTTGATAGTTAAGTGCACCATACTTTACGGCTTAGAATTGGGATTCTAATGACGTTTTGAACGCCATAGGACATATGAGATGTTCCAAGAGCTGAAACTGGGATTTCAGGCTCATGCCCGTGTTGAGAGGTATGAGACCTCTGACAAGTTCTTTTGCCAACAATATGGAGGAGAATAGCTCAACTAGTGAGCATGTGCTCAGAGTGTCTGGGTGCTAAAATCAGTTGAACCAAGTGGGAGTTAATCTTCCAGATGAGATAGTGGTTGACGGAATTCTCTAGACACTATCACCAAGCTACTAGAACTTCGTGATGAACTATGACATGCAAAGGATGGAGATGATCCCAGAGCTATTAGCGGTGCTTAAGACCGCAAAAGTAGAAATCAAGAAGGAGCATCAAGTGTTGATGGTTTAACAAGACCACTGGTTTCAAAAGGGCAAGGGCAAGAAGGGAAACTTCATGAATGGCAAACCCGTTGTCGCACTAATGAAGGAACCCAAGGTTCAACCCAAACCTTGAGACTAAGTGCTTCTACTGTAAGGGGAACGTCACATGGTAGCGGAACTACCCCAAATACATGGTAGATAAGAAAGCTGGCAATTTCAACAAATTATGTTTGATATACTTGTTATTGATGTGTACCTTACTAGTACTCCTTGTAGCACCTGGGTATTGGATACCGGTTCAGTTGCTATTATTAGTGACTTGAAGCAAAAGCTATGGACTAAACGGAGACTAGCTAAGGGCGAGGTGACGATGTGTGTTGGAAGTGTTTCCAAGGTTGATAAGATCATCATCGCACGCTCCCTCTACCTTCGGGATTGGTGTTGAACCTAGATAAATGTTATCAGGTGTCTACATTGAGCATGAATATGATTAGATCATGTTCATTGCAATACGGTTATTCATTTAAGTTAGAGAATAATGGTTATTCTATTTACATGAATAATACCTTTATGGTCATGCACCCAATGGTTTATTGAATCTCGATCATAGTAATACACATGATAATAATATTAACGCCAAAAGATGTAGAGTTAATAATGATAGTACCACTTTCTTGTGGCACTGCCGCTTAGGTCATTTTGGCATAAAATGCATGAAGAAACTCCATGCTGATGGATGTTTGGAGTCACTTGATTTTGAATCGCTTGACACATGCGAGCCATGCCTCATGGGCAGGATGACTAAGATCCCGTTTTCAGGTACAATGAAACGGGCAAGTGACTTGTTGGAAATCATACATGATGATTTGTGTGATCCAATGATAATTAAGGCGTGTGGTGGATATCGTTATTTTCTCATCTTCACTGACGATTTGAGTAGATATGGGTATATTTACTTAATGAAGCAAAAGTCTGAAAACGTTTGAAAAGTTCAAGCAATTTCAGAGTGAAGTTAAGAATCATCATAACAAGAAGATCATGTTCCTACGATCTGATCAAGGGGAGATTTTATGAATTATTAGTTTGGCAATCACTTAATACATTGTGGAATTGTTTCGCAGTTGAAGCCACCTGGAACACCACAGCGTAATGGTGTGTCCGGACGTCGTAATCGAACCTTATGAGATATGGTGCGATCTATGATGTCTCTTACCGATCTACCGCTATTATTTTGAGGTTATGCATTAGAGACAGCTGCATTCACTTTAGATAGGGCACCATCTAAGTCCGTTGAGACGACACCGTATGGTTTGGCAAGAAACCGAAGTTGTCATTTTCTTGATGTTTGGGGCTGCGATGCTTATGGCTTCAGCCGAAGCTCGAACCCAAAGTGGACAAATACATCTTCATGGGATACCCAAAGGTAACAGTTGGGTATACCTTCTATCTCAGATCCAAGGACAAAAACTGTTTGTCGCTAAGAACGGGTCCTTTCTCGAGGAGTTTCTCTCGAAAGAATTGAGTTGGAGGAAGATAGAACTTGATGAGGTTGTCGAACCCTCACTTCAACCAGAGAGTAGTGCAACACAGAAAGATGTTTTTGTGGAACCTACGACTGTTGAAGAGGAAACAAATGATAATGATCATGAAGCTCCAGATCAAGTTGCTATCGAACCTCGTAGGTCGACAAGGATATGTACTACTCCTGAGTGGCACGGTGATCCTGTCTTAGATGTCATGTTGTTGGACAACAATGAACCTACGAACTATGGAGAAGCGATGGTGGGCCCGTATTCCGACAAATGGTTAGAAGCCGAGAAATTCGATATAGGATCCATGTATCAAAACAAAGTATGGACTTTGGTGGACTTGCCCGATGATTGGCAAGCCATTGAGATAAATGGATCTTTAAGAAGAAGACGGACGTGGACAGTAATGTCATCGTCTATGAAGCTCGACTTGTGGCAAAGTGTTTTTTCACAAGTTCAAGGAGTTGACTACGATGAGATTTTCTCACCCGTAGCGATGCTTAAGTCCGTCAGAATCATGTTAGCATAAGCTGCATTTATGAAATCTGGCAGATGGATGTCAAAACAAGTTTCCTTACCAGTTTTCGTAAGGAAAGGTTGTATGTGATACAATCAGAAAGGTTTTGTCGATCCTAAGGATGCTAAAAGGTATGCTAGCTCCAGTGATCCTTCCATGGACTACAGCAGGCATCTCGGAGTCGGAATATACGCTTTGATGGAGTGATCAAAGTTTTTGGGTTTATACAAAGTTTGTTAGAAACTTGTATTTACAATAAAGTGAGTGGGAGCACTACAACATTTCTGATAAGTATATGTGAATGACATATTGTTGATCCGAAATGATGTGGGATTTCTGGAAAGCATAAAGGGTTGTTTGAAAGGAGGTTTTTCAAAGGAAGACCTAGATAAAGCTGCTTACATATTGGGCATCAAGATCTATACAGATAGATCAAGACGCCTGATGATACTTTCAAAAGGAACGCACACCTTTGACATGATTTTGATAGAGTTCAAAATAGATCAGTCAAAGAAGGAGTTCTTACTTGAGTTGTAAGGTGTGAAGTTGAGCAAGACTCAAAGCTTGACCACGACAGAAGAAAGAGGAAGGACGAAGGTCGTCCCCTATGCTTTTGTCATAGGCTCTATACGATATGCCATGCTGAGTACCGCACCTGATGTGTGCCTTGCCACATGTCTGGAAAGAGGGTACAAAGGTGATCCAGGATTAGATCACTAGATAGTGGTCAAAATTATCCTTGGAGGAATAAGGAAATATTTCTCGGTTATGGAGGTGATAAAGAGTTCGATGTAAAGAGTTACGTCGATGCAAGCTTAACACCTATCCGGATAACTCTAAGTAGAGATACCGGATACGTATAATGGAGCAACAGTTTGGAATAGCTCCAAGTGGAACGTGGTAGCAGCATCTACGATATGCCATAAAGCTTTGCGAAGTACATAGGGATCTGAATGTTGCAGACCTGTTGACTACAACCTCTCTCACAAGCATAACATGATCAAACCCAGAACTCTTTGAGTGTTAATCACATATTGATGTGAACTAGATTACTGACTCTAGTAAACTCTCTGGATGTTGGTCACATGGCGATGTGACCTGTGAGTGTTAATCACATGGCGATGTGAACTAGATTATTGACTCTAGTGCAAGTGGGAGACTGTTGGAAATATGCCCTAGAGGCAATAATAAATTGGTTATTATTATATTTCCTTATTCATGATAATTGTTTATTATCCATGCTAGAATTGTATTGATAGGAAACTCGGATACATGTGTGGATACATAGACAAACACCATGTCCCTAGTAAGCCTCTAGTTGACTAGATCGTTGATCAACAGATGGTCACGGTTTCCTGACCATGGACATTGGATGTCGTTGATAACGGGATCACATCATTAGGAGAATGATGTGATGGACAAGACCCAATCCTAAGCCTAGCACAGATCGTGTAGTTCATATGCAAAAGCTTTTCTAAATGTCAAGTATCTTTTCCTTAGACCATGAGATTGTGCAACTACCGGATACCGTAGGAATGCTTTGGGTGTACCAAACATCACAACGTAACTGGGTGGCTATAAAGGTGCACTACAGGTATCTCCGAAAGTGTCTGTTGGGTTGGCACGAATCGAGACTGGGATTTGTCACTCCGTATGACGGAGAGGTATCTCTGGGCCCACTTGGTAGGACATCATCATAATGTGCACAATGTGATCAAGGGGTTGATCAGGGGATGATGTGTTACGGAACGAGTAAAGAGACTTGCTGTAACGAGATTGAGCAAGGTATCGGTATACCGACGATCGAATCTCGGGCAAGTGCTATACCGATAGACAAAGGGAATCGTATACGGGATTGATTGAATCCTAGACATCGTGGTTCATCCGATGAGATCATCGTGGAGCATGTGGGAGCCAACATGGGTATCCAGATCCCGCTGTTGGTTGTTGACCGGAGAGTTGTCTCGGCCATGTCTGCATGACTCCCGAGCCCGTAGGGTCTACACACTTAAGGTTCGATGACGCTAGGGTTATAGGGAAAGTATGTACGCAGTTACCGAATGTTGTTCGGAGTCCCGGATGAGATCCCGGACGTCACGAGGAGTTCCGGAATCGTCCAGAGGTAAAGATTCATATATGGGAAGTCCCGTTTTGGTCACCGGAAAAGTTTCGGGCGCTATCGGTAGCGTACCGGGACCACCGGGAGGGTCCCGGGGGTCCACCGGGTAGGGCCACCGGCCCCAGAGGGCTGCGTGGGCCAAGTGTGGGAGGGGACCAGCCCCAGTTGGGCTGGTGCGCCCCCCCACCCCCACAAGTGCCCAAGGCGCATCATAGAGGGGAAGGGGGCAAACCCTAGGGCAGATGGGCCCTAGGGCCCAATCTGGTGCGCCCCCCTCTCCCTCTCCCCCTCTGGCCGCCACCCTTAGATGGGATCTGGGGTGACCGCACCCCTAGGGGTGGGAAACCCTAAAGGCAGCGCAGCCCCTCCCTTCCCCCTATATATATGTGAGGTTTGGGGCTGCCCATAACACGGTTTGACCTCTCTCGCTTGGCGCAGCCCTACCTCTCTCCCTCTTCGTCTCTCGCAGTGCTTGGCGAAGCACTGCTGGAGTCCCGCGCTCCTCCACCACCACCACACCATCGTGCTTCTGTTGGATGGAGTCTTCCCCAACCTCTCCCTCTCTCCTTGCTAGATCAAGGCGTGGGAGACGTCATCGGGCTGCACGTGTGTTGAACGCGGAGGCCCCGTTGTTCGGCGCTTAGATCGGAATCAACCGCGATCTGAATCGCTACGAGTATGACTCCTTCATCCGCATTCTTGTAACGCTTCCGCATCGCGATCTACAAGGGTATGTAGATTCACTCCCCTCTTCCTCGTTGCTAGATTACTCCATAGATAGAGCTTGGTGATGCGTAGGAAATTTTTTGATTTTCTGGTATGATCCCCAACACCGACAACTCGTCGAGATGCCGGTGCAAAAGAAGGGCGGCGTGAGCGTGTCATGCAAGGTGATGGGGTGCTCCCGGTTTCCGGTTTCCCACGGGTCGGCGACAAAAGAGGGGCACAACAAACACGGTGCAAACAAGGGATGCATCTCATACAACCACATTCGTTCACGGGCATCGTTTCGGCGGTATACCTTTGAAGCGTGCCTTTCGGGCGGTTCTAGTCGTCGTGGGAAGTAGTCGTTCACGTTTTGTTACGGAGAGGGAAGTAGGCGTTCACGTGACGGTAGTTGTACATGGGTCTTCGGCGACGGTAGTGGTACACGACTCGAGTTCGTTCGGGTCATCGATAGAGGAACTTGGCGGTTCCGAGGGCTCCGGGCGTCGTGGTACTTGGCGCTTCAAAATGTTCGTCGTGGTACTTGGAGTCTTCGGACTTGCCGGTCTCGGGACTTGGCGACGGTAGTTGTGCATGTCGTCGGTGTACTTGGCGCAACACCGGGTGTAGTCGTACATGAGGGTCTTGACGAATCCGCAGGGGTACTCGGGGTCTTCGATCATGGCAGTGGCTGGTCAGGGTGCTAGACTCCCTCGATTCAATGCAGGCGCGTGCAACTGTGGACGAAGCAGGCAGCAGCGGGACGACAACAACAGACAAAAGAAGCGGCTGCGGCAGCTTGGCCCGAAGACGACGGTGATGGATGGCGTCGTCCCTGGTTCGAAGCACAGTCAGAGAAGAGCTCCGGCGGTCGCGGCACTGGCCCGCGGAGGAGCTGGATGGCGACACTCGGCGACCCTGGCGCGGAGGAGGTCGGAGGGCGAGGAGGCGTGCGGGGCGGCGGCCGTCGCCGGAGGAGGGGCGATGGCTCTGGCACGCTCGTAGGAGGAGGTGCGCGGGACGGCAGTGGCGCTCCGACGCTTG